>JABAKD010000027.1:9974651-10593418 GCA_012845835.1 Undaria pinnatifida
TGAGATCGAAGATTTTGTCGAAACTCATCTAAAGATTGAAGCACACCGTGCTTTCTTTTGGTTGATTTCATGCGGTCGATCATTGTCTACCGGGAGTGTGTAAACATGCACGGTGCGGTTTTCGGTGGGAAGGGGGCGGGGGGCGAGGAAAGGGTTTATACGGTTGGAGATTCATAGAATGTGGGCTTTTCACAATTTGTTTGCCTCACAGCGGCGGGAATGACAACATCACACCATCTACTGAGGCACAAAACAAGCAGCGTGCAAATTGGGCTATATTGGAAATGCCGCTGTGAATTGAACACACTTCGACAGACCCCCCCCCTATCAACCTCCCACCCTTTTATCCCCTGCACCCGCCCCCTCCCCACTACCAACAGGGAGATATATCCTGGAATAGCACCGAGGCAGCGTCAAACCTGCACAAAAGTAGACGAGGAAGCTCGCGCCCCGTCACCGTAGCGGCAAGAGAGTCACAGTTGGGTCCGACTTATACAAGGGCGTCATGTGAGCTGTTCGGCTGTAGCTGGGCTACAGTACGACAAATACATCTCCAGGTGCGTCGGTGGGGCGCCGCCCTTGTAGATGTCAGACCCGGCGGTGACATTAGCCGCTGCTACGGTAATATGACGCGGGTTCGGCTTCCTCGTCTTCCTCATATTGGCGTGCTGCGAAGTTCGCCAGAGTATATTCTTTTGAAATACTGGCAGCGCGGCAGGAGACAGCTGCTGCTGCTGTTGCAGCGGTTGTCTCCGGCCGTGCGGATAGTATTCCGAATATGAACCCTAGCGAACTTGGCGGCACGTCGTCACGAGGGAGACCAGGAAGCCGAACTTGCGCCCTGCCACTGTAGTAGTTCGCAGTGACATTGCTGGAATGGGACATGTACAAGGTCGTCGCCGCCCCCCGTCACGCCCCTTGAGTCGTAGCCCCTGCACAGCCCCACAGCACAAGATACATGGCACACGGTAGGGAGCAAGGGAGTGTAACAGGTTTTTTGTATGAAACGCGAAAGAAATAACAGAGTCACCAATGGCTACACGAGCATGTACGAAAAGCATGAACTCGGATCAGCGCAAAGGGAGAACAAGGGCGTCGACCCCCCCACCCGCCCTCAGGCGTAGCCCCTGCACAACCACACAGCACAAGATATATGCACAAAACATATGCCACCCGGTAAGGAGGAAGGGAGTGTTAAGTTGTTTGTATGAAGCGCCAACGAAAATCACAGAGTCACCAATGGCTAAACATATATGCACGAAAAGTAGGAACTTGGATCAGCGCAAAGAAAGGGGGAATAGATCGATACCCGGCCGCAAGTACGAAAGTAACTAGAGGAGCTAGACTGGCGTAATGGCATTCCTTGTCTTCTTTCCCTTGTTTGTTTTCTTATTCACATCGATATTGTTGAAGTATGCTGGGCCTTAGCGGATGACAGACATAACAATGCATCTTGTATTGTTTTTTACCTGTATCGTATTGAACTCGGCTACAAGTACTGTGTACGATATAGTATTCAAACAAAAATCCACTCCAGCTGTGAGATCGAAGATTTTGTCGAAACTCATCTAAAGATTGAAGCACACCGTGCTTTCTTTTGGTTGATTTCCTGCGGTCGATCATTGTCTACCGGGAGTGTGTAAACATGCACGGTGCGGTTTTCGGTGGGAAGGGGGCGGGGGGCGAGGAAAGGGTTTATACGGTTGGAGATTCATAGAATGTGGGCTTTTCACAATTTGTTTGCCTCACAGCGGCGGGAATGACAACATCACACCATCTACTGAGGCACAAAACAAGCAGCGTGCAAATTGGGCTATAAATGCCGCTGTGAATTGAACACACTTCGACAGACCCCCCCCTATCAACCTCCCACCCTTTTATCCCCTGCACCCGCCCCCTCCCCACTACCAACAGGGAGATATACCCTGGAATAGCACCGAGGCAGCGTCAAACCTGCACAAAAGTAGACGAGGAAGCTCGCGCCCCGTCACCGTAGCGGCAAGAGAGTCACAGTTGGGTCCGACTTATACAAGGGCGTCATGTGAGCTGTTCGGCTGTAGCTGGGCTACAGTACGACAAATACATCTCCAGGTGCGTCGGTGGGGCGCCGCCCTTGTAGATGTCAGACCCGGCGGTGACAGTAGCCGCTGCTACGGTAATATGACGCGGGTTCGGCTTCCTCGTCTTCCTCATATTGGCGTGCTGCGAAGTTCGCCAGAGTATATTCTTTTGAAATACTGGCAGCGCGGCAGGAGACAGCTGCTGCTGCTGTTGCAGCGGTTGTCTCCGGCCGTGCTGATAGTATTCCGAATATGAACCCTAGCGAACTAGGCGGCACGTTGTCACGAGGGAGACCAGGAAGCCGAACTTGCGCCCTGCCACTGTAGTAGTTCGCAGTGACATTGCTGGAATGGGACATGTACAAGGTCGTCGCCGCCCCCCGTCACGCCCCTTGAGTCGTAGCCCCTGCACAGCCCCACAGCACAAGATACATGGCACACGGTAGGGAGCAAGGGAGTGTAACAGGTTTTTTGTATGAAACGCGAAAGAAATAACAGAGTCACCAATGGCTACACGAGCATGTACGAAAAGCATGAACTCGGATCAGCGCAAAGGGAGAACAAGGGCGTCGACCCCCCCACCCGCCCTCAGGCGTAGCCCCTGCACAACCACACAGCACAAGATATATGCACAAAACATATGCCACCCGGTAGGGAGGACGGGAGTGTTAAGTTGTTTGTATGAAGCGCCAACGAAAATCACACAGTCACCAATGGCTAAACATATATGCACGAAAAGTAGGAACTTGGATCAGCGCAAAGAAAGGGGGAATAGATCGATACCCGGCCGCAAGTACGAAAGTAACTAGAGGAGCTAGACTGGCGTAATGGCATTCCTTGTCTTCTTTCCCTTGTTTGTTTTCTTATTCACATCGATATTGTTGAAGTATGCTGGGCCTTAGCGGATGACAGACATAACAATGCATCTTGTATTGTTTTTTACCTGTATCGTATTGAACTCGGCTACAAGTACTGTGTACGATATAGTATTCAAACAAAAATCCACTCCAGCTGTGAGATCGAAGATTTTGTCGAAACTCATCTAAAGATTGAAGCACACCGTGCTTTCTTTTGGTTGATTTCCTGCGGTCGATCATTGTCTACCGGGAGTGTGTAAACATGCACGGTGCGGTTTTCGGTGGGAAGGGGGCGGGGGGCGAGGAAAGGGTTTATACGGTTGGAGATTCATAGAATGTGGGCTTTTCACAATTTGTTTGCCTCACAGCGGCGGGAATGACAACATCACACCATCTACTGAGGCACAAAACAAGCAGCGTGCAAATTGGGCTATATTGGAAATGCCGCTGTGAATTGAACACACTTCGACAGACCCCCCCCTATCAACCTCCCACCCTTTTATCCCCTGCACCCGCCCCCTCCCCACTACCAACAGGGAGATATATCCTGGAATAGCACCGAGGCAGCGTCAAACCTGCACAAAAGTAGACGAGGAAGCTCGCGCCCCGTCACCGTAGCGGCAAGAGAGTCACAGTTGGGTCCGACTTATACAAGGGCGTCATGTGAGCTGTTCGGCTGTAGCTGGGCTACAGTACGACAAATACATCTCCAGGTGCGTCGGTGGGGCGCCGCCCTTGTAGATGTCAGACCCGGCGGTGACATTAGCCGCTGCTACGGTAATATGACGCGGGTTCGGCTTCCTCGTCTTCCTCATATTGGCGTGCTGCGAAGTTCGCCAGAGTATATTCTTTTGAAATACTGGCAGCGCGGCAGGAGACAGCTGCTGCTGCTGTTGCAGCGGTTGTCTCCGGCCGTGCGGATAGTATTCCGAATATGAACCCTAGCGAACTTGGCGGCACGTCGTCACGAGGGAGACCAGGAAGCCGAACTTGCGCCCTGCCACTGTAGTAGTTCGCAGTGACATTGCTGGAATGGGACATGTACAAGGTCGTCGCCGCCCCCCGTCACGCCCCTTGAGTCGTAGCCCCTGCACAGCCCCACAGCACAAGATACATGGCACACGGTAGGGAGCAAGGGAGTGTAACAGGTTTTTTGTATGAAACGCGAAAGAAATAACAGAGTCACCAATGGCTACACGAGCATGTACGAAAAGCATGAACTCGGATCAGCGCAAAGGGAGAACAAGGGCGTCGACCCCCCCACCCGCCCTCAGGCGTAGCCCCTGCACAACCACACAGCACAAGATATATGCACAAAACATATGCCACCCGGTAAGGAGGAAGGGAGTGTTAAGTTGTTTGTATGAAGCGCCAACGAAAATCACACAGTCACCAATGGCTAAACATATATGCACGAAAAGTAGGAACTTGGATCAGCGCAAAGAAAGGGGGAATAGATCGATACCCGGCCGCAAGTACGAAAGTAACTAGAGGAGCTAGACTGGCGTAATGGCATTCCTTGTCTTCTTTCCCTTGTTTGTTTTCTTATTCACATCGATATTGTTGAAGTATGCTGGGCCTTAGCGGATGACAGACATAACAATGCATCTTGTATTGTTTTTTACCTGTATCGTATTGAACTCGGCTACAAGTACTGTGTACGATATAGTATTCAAACAAAAATCCACTCCAGCTGTGAGATCGAAGATTTTGTCGAAACTCATCTAAAGATTGAAGCACACCGTGCTTTCTTTTGGTTGATTTCCTGCGGTCGATCATTGTCTACCGGGAGTGTGTAAACATGCACGGTGCGGTTTTCGGTGGGAAGGGGGCGGGGGGCGAGGAAAGGGTTTATACGGTTGGAGATTCATAGAATGTGGGCTTTTCACAATTTGTTTGCCTCACAGCGGCGGGAATGACAACATCACACCATCTACTGAGGCACAAAACAAGCAGCGTGCAAATTGGGCTATATTGGAAATGCCGCTGTGAATTGAACACACTTCGACAGACCCCCCCCTATCAACCTCCCACCCTTTTATCCCCTGCACCCGCCCCCTCCCCACTACCAACAGGGAGATATATCCTGGAATAGCACCGAGGCAGCGTCAAACCTGCACAAAAGTAGACGAGGAAGCTCGCGCCCCGTCACCGTAGCGGCAAGAGAGTCACAGTTGGGTCCGACTTATACAAGGGCGTCATGTGAGCTGTTCGGCTGTAGCTGGGCTACAGTACGACAAATACATCTCCAGGTGCGTCGGTGGGGCGCCGCCCTTGTAGATGTCAGACCCGGCGGTGACATTAGCCGCTGCTACGGTAATATGACGCGGGTTCGGCTTCCTCGTCTTCCTCATATTGGCGTGCTGCGAAGTTCGCCAGAGTATATTCTTTTGAAATACTGGCAGCGCGGCAGGAGACAGCTGCTGCTGCTGTTGCAGCGGTTGTCTCCGGCCGTGCGGATAGTATTCCGAATATGAACCCTAGCGAACTTGGCGGCACGTCGTCACGAGGGAGACCAGGAAGCCGAACTTGCGCCCTGCCACTGTAGTAGTTCGCAGTGACATTGCTGGAATGGGACATGTACAAGGTCGTCGCCGCCCCCCGTCACGCCCCTTGAGTCGTAGCCCCTGCACAGCCCCACAGCACAAGATACATGGCACACGGTAGGGAGCAAGGGAGTGTAACAGGTTTTTTGTATGAAACGCGAAAGAAATAACAGAGTCACCAATGGCTACACGAGCATGTACGAAAAGCATGAACTCGGATCAGCGCAAAGGGAGAACAAGGGCGTCGACCCCCCCACCCGCCCTCAGGCGTAGCCCCTGCACAACCACACAGCACAAGATATATGCACAAAACATATGCCACCCGGTAAGGAGGAAGGGAGTGTTAAGTTGTTTGTATGAAGCGCCAACGAAAATCACAGAGTCACCAATGGCTAAACATATATGCACGAAAAGTAGGAACTTGGATCAGCGCAAAGAAAGGGGGAATAGATCGATACCCGGCCGCAAGTACGAAAGTAACTAGAGGAGCTAGACTGGCGTAATGGCATTCCTTGTCTTCTTTCCCTTGTTTGTTTTCTTATTCACATCGATATTGTTGAAGTATGCTGGGCCTTAGCGGATGACAGACATAACAATGCATCTTGTATTGTTTTTTACCTGTATCGTATTGAACTCGGCTACAAGTACTGTGTACGATATAGTATTCAAACAAAAATCCACTCCAGCTGTGAGATCGAAGATTTTGTCGAAACTCATCTAAAGATTGAAGCACACCGTGCTTTCTTTTGGTTGATTTCCTGCGGTCGATCATTGTCTACCGGGAGTGTGTAAACATGCACGGTGCGGTTTTCGGTGGGAAGGGGGCGGGGGGCGAGGAAAGGGTTTATACGGTTGGAGATTCATAGAATGTGGGCTTTTCACAATTTGTTTGCCTCACAGCGGCGGGAATGACAACATCACACCATCTACTGAGGCACAAAACAAGCAGCGTGCAAATTGGGCTATAAATGCCGCTGTGAATTGAACACACTTCGACAGACCCCCCCCTATCAACCTCCCACCCTTTTATCCCCTGCACCCGCCCCCTCCCCACTACCAACAGGGAGATATATCCTGGAATAGCACCGAGGCAGCGTCAAACCTGCACAAAAGTAGACGAGGAAGCTCGCGCCCCGTCACCGTAGCGGCAAGAGAGTCACAGTTGGGTCCGACTTATACAAGGGCGTCATGTGAGCTGTTCGGCTGTAGCTGGGCTACAGTACGACAAATACATCTCCAGGTGCGTCGGTGGGGCGCCGCCCTTGTAGATGTCAGACCCGGCGGTGACATTAGCCGCTGCTACGGTAATATGACGCGGGTTCGGCTTCCTCGTCTTCCTCATATTGGCGTGCTGCGAAGTTCGCCAGAGTATATTCTTTTGAAATACTGGCAGCGCGGCAGGAGACAGCTGCTGCTGCTGTTGCAGCGGTTGTCTCCGGCCGTGCTGATAGTATTTCGAATATGAACCCTAGCGAACTTGGCGGCACGTCGTCACGAGGGAGACCAGGAAGCCGAACTTGCGCCCTGCCACTGTAGTAGTTCGCAGTGACATTGCTGGAATGGGACATGTACAAGGTCGTCGCCGCCCCCCGTCACGCCCCTTGAGTCGTAGCCCCTGCACAGCCCCACAGCACAAGATACATGGCACACGGTAGGGAGCAAGGGAGTGTAACAGGTTTTTTGTATGAAACGCGAAAGAAATAACAGAGTCACCAATGGCTACACGAGCATGTACGAAAAGCATGAACTCGGATCAGCGCAAAGGGAGAACAAGGGCGTCGACCCCCCCACCCGCCCTCAGGCGTAGCCCCTGCACAACCACACAGCACAAGATATATGCACAAAACATATGCCACCCGGTAGGGAGAAAGGGAGTGTTAAGTTGTTTGTATGAAGCGCCAAAGGAAATCACACAGTCACCAATGGCTAAACATGCATGTACGAAAAGTAGGAACTTGGATCAGCGCACAGGGGGAATAGATCGATACCAGGCCGCAAGTACGAAAGTAACTAGAAGAGCCAGACTGGCGTAATGGCATTCCTTGTCTTCTTTCCCTTGTTTGTTTTCTTATTCACATCGATATTGTTGAAGTATGCTGGGCCTTAGCGGATGACAGACATAACAATGCATCTTGTATTGTTTTTGATCGGTAACGTATTGAACTCGGCTACAAGTACTGTGTACGATGTAGTATTCGAACAAAAATCCACTCCAGCTGTGAGATCGAAGATTTTGTCGAAACTCATCTAAAGATTGAAGCACACCGTGCTTTCTTTTGGTTGATTTCCTGCGGTCGATCATTGTCTACCGGGAGTGTGTAAACATGCACGGTGCGGTTTTCGATGGGAAGGGGGCGGGGGGCGGGGAAAGGGTTTATACGGTTGGAGATTCATAGAATGTGGGCTTTTCACAATTTGTTTGCCTCACAGCGGCGGGAATGACAACATCACACCATCTACTGAGGCACAAAACAAGCAGCGTGCAAATTGGGCTATATTGGAAATGCCGCTGTGAATTGAACACACTTCGACAGACCCCCCCCTATCAACCTCCCACCCTTTTATCCCCTGCACCCGCCCCCTCCCCACTACCAACAGGGAGATATATCCTGGAATAGCACCCAGGCAGCGTCAAACCTGCACAAAAGTAGACGAGGGAGCTCGCGCCCCGTCACCGTAGCAGCACGAGAGTCACAGTTGGGTCCGACTGTACAAGGGCGTCATGTGAGCTGTTCGGCTGTAGCTGGGCTACAGTACGACAAATACATCTCCAGGTGCGTCGGTGGGGCGCCGCCCTTGTAGATGTCAGACCCGGCGGTGAAATTAGCCGCTGCTACGGTAATATGACGCGGGTTCGGCTTCTTCGTCTTCCTCATATTGGCGTGCTGCGAAGTTCGCTAGGGTATATTCTTTTGAAATACTGGCAGCGCGGCAGGAGACAGCTGCTGCTGCTGTTGCAGCGGTTGTCTCCGGCCGTGCTGATAGTATTTCGAATATGAACCCTAGCGAACTTGGCGGCACGTCGTCACGAGGGAGACCAGGAAGCCGAACTTGCGCCCTGCCACTGTAGTAGTTCGCAGTGACATTGCTGGAATGGGACATGTACAAGGTCGTCGCCGCCCCCCGTCACGCCCCTTGAGTCGTAGCCCCTGCACAGCCCCACAGCACAAGATACATGGCACACGGTGGGGAAGAACCTTCAAAGGAGTGTTACGGCGTTTTGTATGAAACGCGAAAGAAATAACAGAGTCACTAATGGCTACACGAGCATGTACGAAAAGCATGAACTCGGATCAGCGCAAAGGGAGAACAAGGGCGTCGACCCCCCCACCCGCCCTCAGGCGTAGCCCCTGCACAACCACACAGCACAAGATACATGCACAAGACATATGCCACCCGGTAGGGAGGACGGGAGTGTTACGTTGTTTGTAAGAGGCGCCAAAGGAAATCACAGAGTCACCAATGGCTAAACATATATGCACGAAAAGTAGGAACTTGGATCAGCGCAAAGAAAGGGGGAATAGATCGATACCCGGCCGCAAGTACGAAAGTAACTAGAGGAGCTAGACTGGCGTAATGGCATTCCTTGTCTTCTTTCCCTTGTTTGTTTTCTTATTCACATCGATATTGTTGAAGTATGCTGGGCCTTAGCGGATGACAGACATAACAATGCATCTTGTATTGTTTTTTACCTGTATCGTATTGAACTCGGCTACAAGTACTGTGTACAATATAGTATTCAAACAAAAATCCACTCCAGCTGTGAGATCGAAGATTTTGTCGAAACTCATCTAAAGATTGAAGCACACCGTGCTTTCTTTTGGTTGATTTCCTGCGGTCGATCATTGTCTACCGGGAGTGTGTAAACAGGCACGGTGCGGTTTTCGATGGGGAGGGGGCGGGGGGCGGGGAAATGGTTTTTACGGTTGGAGATTCATAGAATGTGGGCTTTTCACAATTTGTTTGCCTCACAGCGGCGGGAATGACAACATCACACCATCTACTGAGGCACAAAACAAGCAGCGTGCAAATTGGGCTATATTGGAAATGCCGCTGTGAATCGAACACACTTCGACAGACCCCCCCCTATCAACCTCCCACCCTTTTATCCCCTGCACCCGCCCCCTCCCCACTACCAACAGGGAGATATATCCTGGAATAGCACCGAGGCAGCGTCAAACCTGCACAAAGGTAGACGAGGAAGCTCGCGCCCCGTCACCGTAGCGGCACGAGAGTCACAGTTGGGTCCGACTTGTACAAGGGCGTCATGTGAGCTGTTCGGCTGTAGCTGGGCTACAGTACGACAAATACATCTCCAGGTGCGTCGGTGGGGCGCCGCCCTTGTAGATGTCAGACCCGGCGGTGAAATTAGCCGCTGCTACGGTAATATGACGCGGGTTCGGCTTCCTCGTCTTCCTCATATTGGCGTGCTGCGAAGTTCGCCAGGGTATATCCTTTTGAAATACTGGCAGCGCGGCAGGGGACAGCTGCTGCTGCTGTTGCAGCGGTTGTCTCCGGCCGTGCTGATAGTATTTCGAATATGAACCCTAGCGAACTTGGCGGCACGTCGTCACGAGGGAGACCAGGAAGCCGAACTTGCGCCCTGCCACTGTAGTAGTTCGCAGTGACATTGCTGGAATGGGACATGTACAAGGTCGTCGCCGCCCCCCGTCACGCCCCTTGAGTCGTAGCCCCTGCACAGCCCCACAGCACAAGATACATGGCACACGGTGGGGAAGAACCTTCAAAGGAGTGTTACGGCGTTTTGTATGAAACGCGAAAGAAATAACAGAGTCACTAATGGCTACACGAGCATGTACGAAAAGCATGAACTCGGATCAGCGCAAAGGGAGAACAAGGGCGTCGACCCCCCCACCCGCCCTCAGGCGTAGCCCCTGCACAACCACACAGCACAAGATACATGCACAAGACATATGCCACCCGGTAGGGAGGACGGGAGTGTTACGTTGTTTGTAAGAGGCGCCAAAGGAAATCACAGAGTCACCAATGGCTAAACATATATGCACGAAAAGTAGGAACTTGGATCAGCGCAAAGAAAGGGGGAATAGATCGATACCCGGCCGCAAGTACGAAAGTAACTAGAGGAGCTAGACTGGCGTAATGGCATTCCTTGTCTTCTTTCCCTTGTTTGTTTTCTTATTCACATCGATATTGTTGAAGTATGCTGGGCCTTAGCGGATGACAGACATAACAATGCATCTTGTATTGTTTTTTACCTGTATCGTATTGAACTCGGCTACAAGTACTGTGTACAATATAGTATTCAAACAAAAATCCACTCCAGCTGTGAGATCGAAGATTTTGTCGAAACTCATCTAAAGATTGAAGCACACCGTGCTTTCTTTTGGTTGATTTCCTGCGGTCGATCATTGTCTACCGGGAGTGTGTAAACAGGCACGGTGCGGTTTTCGATGGGGAGGGGGCGGGGGGCGGGGAAATGGTTTATACGGTTGGAGATTCATAGAATGTGGGCTTTTCACAATTTGTTTGCCTCACAGCGGCGGGAATGACAACATCACACCATCTACTGAGGCACAAAACAAGCAGCGTGCAAATTGGGCTATATTGGAAATGCCGCTGTGAATCGAACACACTTCGACAGACCCCCCCCTATCAACCTCCCACCCTTTTATCCCCTGCACCCGCCCCCTCCCCACTACCAACAGGGAGATATATCCTGGAATAGCACCGAGGCAGCGTCAAACCTGCACAAAGGTAGACGAGGAAGCTCGCGCCCCGTCACCGTAGCGGCACGAGAGTCACAGTTGGGTCCGACTTGTACAAGGGCGTCATGTGAGCTGTTCGGCTGTAGCTGGGCTACAGTACGACAAATACATCTCCAGGTGCGTCGGTGGGGCGCCGCCCTTGTAGATGTCAGACCCGGCGGTGAAATTAGCCGCTGCTACGGTAATATGACGCGGGTTCGGCTTCCTCGTCTTCCTCATATTGGCGTGCTGCGAAGTTCGCCAGGGTATATCCTTTTGAAATACTGGCAGCGCGGCAGGGGACAGCTGCTGCTGCTGTTGCAGCGGTTGTCTCCGGCCGTGCTGATAGTATTTCGAATATGAACCCTAGCGAACTTGGCGGCACGTCGTCACGAGGGAGACCAGGAAGCCGAACTTGCGCCCTGCCACTGTAGTAGTTCGCAGTGACATTGCTGGAATGGGACATGTACAAGGTCGTCGCCGCCCCCCGTCACGCCCCTTGAGTCGTAGCCCCTGCACAGCCCCACAGCACAAGATACATGGCACACGGTGGGGAAGAACCTTCAAAGGAGTGTTACGGCGTTTTGTATGAAACGCGAAAGAAATAACAGAGTCACTAATGGCTACACGAGCATGTACGAAAAGCATGAACTTGGATCAGCGCAAAGGGAGAACAAGGGCGTCGACCCCCCCACCCGCCCTCAGGCGTAGCCCCTGCACAACCACACAGCACAAGATACATGCACAAGACATATGCCACCCGGTAGGGAGGACGGGAGTGTTACGTTGTTTGTAAGAGGCGCCAAAGGAAATCACAGAGTCACCAATGGCTAAACATATATGCACGAAAAGTAGGAACTTGGATCAGCGCAAAGAAAGGGGGAATAGATCGATACCCGGCCGCAAGTACGAAAGTAACTAGAGGAGCTAGACTGGCGTAATGGCATTCCTTGTCTTCTTTCCCTTGTTTGTTTTCTTATTCACATCGATATTGTTGAAGTATGCTGGGCCTTAGCGGATGACAGACATAACAATGCATCTTGTATTGTTTTTTACCTGTATCGTATTGAACTCGGCTACAAGTACTGTGTACAATATAGTATTCAAACAAAAATCCACTCCAGCTGTGAGATCGAAGATTTTGTCGAAACTCATCTAAAGATTGAAGCACACCGTGCTTTCTTTTGGTTGATTTCCTGCGGTCGATCATTGTCTACCGGGAGTGTGTAAACAGGCACGGTGCGGTTTTCGATGGGGAGGGGGCGGGGGGCGGGGAAATGGTTTATACGGTTGGAGATTCATAGAATGTGGGCTTTTCACAATTTGTTTGCCTCACAGCGGCGGGAATGACAACATCACACCATCTACTGAGGCACAAAACAAGCAGCGTGCAAATTGGGCTATATTGGAAATGCCGCTGTGAATCGAACACACTTCGACAGACCCCCCCCTATCAACCTCCCACCCTTTTATCCCCTGCACCCGCCCCCACCCCACTACCAACAGGGAGATATATCCTGGAATAGCACCCAGGCAGCGTCAAACCTGCACAAAGGTAGACGAGGAAGCTCGCGCCCCGTCACCGTAGCGGCACGAGAGTCACAGTTGGGTCCGACTTGTACAAGGGCGTCATGTGAGCTGTTCGGCTGTAGCTGGGCTACAGTACGACAAATACATCTCCAGGTGCGTCGGTGGGGCGCCGCCCTTGTAGATGTCAGACCCGGCGGTGACAGTAGCCGCTGCTACGGTAATATGACGCGGGTTCGGCTTCCTCGTCTTCCTCATATTGGCGTGCTGCGAAGTTCGCCAGGGTATATTCTTTTGAAATACTGGCAGCGCGGCAGGAGACAGCTGCTGCTGCTGTTGCAGCGGTTGTCTCCGGCCGTGCGGATAGTATTCCGAATATGAACCCTGGCAAACGTGGCGGCACGTTGTCACGAGGGAGACCAGGAAGCCGAACGTGCGCCCTGCCACTGTAGTAGTTCGCAGTGACATTGCTGGAATGGGACATGTACAAGGTCGTCGCCGCCCCCCGTCACGCCCCTTGCTTCGTAGCTCCTGCACAGCCCCACAGCACAAGATACATGGCACACGGTAGGGAGGAATGGAGTGTTACGGTTTTTTGTATGAAACGCGAAAGAAATAACAGAGTCACCAATGGCTACGCGAGCATGTACGAAAAGCATGAACTCGGATCAGCGCAAAGGGAGAACAAGGGCGTCGACCCCTCCGTACGCCTCGAGTCGTACCCCCTGCACAACCACACAGCACAAGATACATGCACAAGACATATGCCACCCGGTAGGGAAGAAGGAAGTGTTACGTTGTTTGTAAGAGGCGCTAAAGGAAATCACAGAGTCACCAATGGCTAAACATGCATGTACGAAAAGTAGGAACTTGGATCAGCGCAAAGAAAGGGGGAATAGATCGATACCAGGCCGCAAACACGAAAGTAACTAGAGGAGCTAGACTGGCGTAATGGTATTCCTTGTCTTTTTTTCCCTGTTTTTTTTCTTGCTTACATCGATATTGTTGAAGTATGCTGGGCCTTAGCGGATGAAAGACACAACAATGCCTTTTGTATTGTTTTTTATCGGTATCGTATTGAACTCGGCTAAAAATACTGTGTACAGTATATTATTAAAACAAAAATCCACTCCAGCTGTGAGATCGAAGATTTTGTCGAAACTTATCGTCGCAAGCTGTGTGATACTCCGATCGCGCGTATCACGGGTTGTGTGTCCTCATTGAGGATATAAGTTATCGACCCTCTTTTGCAATTAAGTGTAGCTGTTAGTGTCAACAGGGTGACGTTAGTCAGTCAGTGCGCGGAAACTATAAAACCCATTTTAAGGGAGACAAAATCTGACAGCTTTGGATGGAAATGCATTAGTTTACCAAGTGTATCCTGTAAGTCATATAACCGATGAGGGGAGGGCGGAGTTCTTAAGGGCGTGGGGGCCTGGGTTTGAACAAGAGGCAGCGGGGGGGCGGGGGGCGGACGGGCGGGGCAACTCAATCTGTGCGTGGAAAATATTTATCCTTTAAGGGGAATCTATCTGACGGTTTTGAAAGGACTGCACCAGTATATCACGTATATCCTGTAAGTCGTGCAACTAGTGAGGAGAAGGCAGAGTGTTCGAGGGGGTGGGTGGGTGGGTGGGTGGGGGGCGGGGGGGGTGGGGCAATTTTGTTTTTACAGCTTTAAGTCGCATAGATGTAGGGGCTTGCTATACGCGCGGTGCTAGGTCTAGGCGATGGTGCGGATGGTGGGGTATATAGGATAAATTCTTCATATCTACATGAGTGAAACTGGCGATAAATTGTACTCAAACGAAGCAACACACCAACCACCAACATTGGTTTCTCCAATACTGTCGCCGTAGACTGTTTACATGACTTATGCCATGAACCGGTGGCGTTGTATAAAGTATCAAAAACACCGATCAAATATCTGACGGACGTATAACTTCGCATACACAACCCCAGCAGTCCACCCTAGTCAACGATTTTTCGGAGAAGTAAGCATAACAGCGTGGACGGTCTCATCGAAACCGAAACGCTTAGAGATACTACACTAGAAATAGATTTTGGAGCAAAAAGAAACCATACTGCAATCATAACACTGAGGTTTTCTAACTCAGAGGACGTTTACCACCCCACCATCAAGCGTACAGCTAGAAACTAACCAAGTGTCGCCTATCAATCTCTCATCGAAGTACAACCGAGCCACAACCGGCAGCTGCAGCCGCACGTCGGGTTGGAAATACATCAACGCATCGTCACGTCCGGTATCACGACCGATACGGTATCGTAACAAGCGCCTTTGCCCTGCGATAAAAGCACACACACTGATCGTTATCAAATTCTTGCGGGTTCGCTTGTTGCTCATGGGGCCATACTGTACACAAACTGTCACATGTGATACTCTAGCTGAAACAAAACAATAGAATCGGAACATGATACTGAAAAGTTGACAGGACAACAAAAATGCACCTTCGTTGCGGGAATTCCTTTATTATCTTCGATAATCCGGCCTAGAACCAAAGGCGGGCCACTGGCGCTCACGCACGCAATTCGAAACCCCAAAACCCGGCAGCCACTGCTGGTGGCAACAGGTTTCGGCGCCGACACTTGCTACTGGGGGTTTGATTTGCGTAGGTAGGCGACAGTGGCTTGCGTGCAACGGTTTGGGACCGGACCATTGGCGCTCGAGGAATACCGGCCACGAAAGATATTAAATCCAAGCACATGGTCATTACCAGGGTTGAGATAATTCCCATCCTTCACCTCGCCATAGAAACCTGGTCGACAACGTCGGCCTCTTAATTGGGAGCACCCCTTCAGCTCCTCGTCGCCGTTACCCGTCGGGTTATTGTCCCGGATCCACACCATCACTGCCGTCCAAAGGAGGTGCCCAACGACGAGTGCGCATCGTGGATGAGGCCCGGGGGAAAGGGGACGATGCAGCTAAAGAACGTGGTGCCACGACCATCTCTTCTTGCGGTCAGCATGCCCACGGACTGATCTGAAGCCGGTGCCACCTCATATCTACAACTTGATCCGCCACCGTTCTCCCAGTGATCGAAAACGATCCTAATCCCTAGGTCAGGTAACGTACCGATCGCGTTTCCGTCTCCATCGACTCACCGATTGTGTCTCGTGTAAACATACCAGCAGGCCGACAGGACGTGGTCGACGATGCAGAGGAAAGTCGTCTGCGTCGCCGGCAACGCCCTCCGGTAGGGCGTCAGCCTGTTGGTGTGAGTAAGCGACGTGCTCCGATGGAGACGGAGACGTCATCGATCCATGTTTCATCAGACTATGGTCCTCATGATCATAATAATTATCGTCCGCGGGAATGACGTTATCAGACTATCAGACTATGGCCTCATGATCAAAACCGTTTTCGGTCGCTGTAAAGACGTTGACGGATTGAGTTGAGGGTATAAAGTGGCTGTGGCTACGGTGGACACCGTGGAGGCGTCGATAGAAGGCATCGGCGGCAGCGGGGTTTCGCCGCCCGCGTCCTCCATCAGAGCATGGGGCCTGCTAGCATGGCTTGAAGACACCCACCGTCACGCCCATGCAAATGGAGACACCATCTGTACCTTGTCTTATCAGAGCACCATCATCCTTTTCGATCGTGGGGAAGGTGATGGTGGATCGGGTTGCGGATGAGGGGTCGCCGGCTGTAGAGGGGACCATTGGATCGCCGACGTATGTACATGCATCGACAGGCGGTAAAAGAAAGTGCACCAGCGCCGTTTCCGGTGTATCCTGCCGGTTGGTGTTTGTTTGCTTATTGGGTATAGAATGGCATACAACAACATCATGGATCCCCGGAGAACCCTCCGACCCAAGATTCTTTTTTGGCAAGTGGTTCGATAGGCCAAACGCCACGTTTACTGGAATGAACGTCTTGGTGCGACCCTCGGCGGGTTCAAGAACAAATAACTTGCTGCAACGTTGGTTTGTGTCGTTAAATCGCGGGAGCCCGTGTTGGCAAACTAAATTTGATGGCCATCGACGAGCGACGGAAATGCCGAGCGCTCTGCGGGAAAAAATGAATGTATGTGTACATACCGGGGGAAGAAGGCAAGACACATGGTATCTCGACTGGTCCAGAAGGTCGTTGAATGTCCCACTTTGGTACGGGTTGACTCGGAGAGTGAATTTGGTTCAGCTGCCAGCATGACTTACCAACTACTCGGTCATGCATTTGACGTTTCGACTAGTGAAGTTACCTGGTTTTCACACGGCATCCAATTCCACCACCCCACCACCAAACCGATAGCTAGCAGCTAGATATCACCGTAGTGTTACGGAACGGAAATAGCAAACTCAGCTTTAAGCGCAGCTCACGATGGAAATAGGTCAACGTTTCGTTCAGCTCGGCGTGGCAACATAGTACGATCCTCTGACTTGCTGTAAAAACACATTTAGCATGATGCGGGGTATTTACACACTGTTGACCCGCCTGCGTACAGAAGCACGTACTATATTGAGCAGAGAAAACCTTCTGATACAACGAACTTGAACACATATTGGGCCATAGTATATTGTACACCTGGCACCCGGTAGGATACGCTTTCCTAATAGGTTATTCTTAGCACTCCCCGACAAACATAAGTCACAGTTTGTGACTGCGTTGTTTCTTGATTACGAACCCATAGTCCAATCAATACAACTGGTCGTGCGTGAGATGTAGTTGAATGGTAATGATAAATATAGCACAAACGACATATTAAGAAACAAAAGCTACAAATAGGATAGATCAAAACGCGTAACGTCATTTTGTGCGGGGATGCCAGGATTGTCGACAATCTGGCCCCTAACCGTAACCAAAAGGCCGAACACCCAACGCAAATGTAGACCTCAACGCCTTCTAGTGGGAGAGCATTGACGTTGTGATCTGCCTTTTGGGGCGTCAGTGGCCTTCAGTGTGCAACGGTTTGGCGCCGGATCACCGACGATCGTGGAAGGCCCGCAGCAGAAAAGGCGAGAGCTAATCATTTGACCGCGGCGAGGTTTGACACAGGCTCCATCTTCTATCTCTTCACGGGGATTTGGTCCTCGATGTCAATTTCCTCAGTAGACGCCTCCGAAGGAATTTTTACGAATTTTATTCGGTGTATTGTCCTGCTGATAGATCATCGCCTCCGTCCTCACTGGCGGCGGTTGTGGCCAGGGGGGGCGGTGACGATAGTGCAGAAGTACGACAGCACATCGAGGGTAACGAAGTACAGGAGCGTTCAGAGGTGCCTAATGAGGAGGCTGACATTGTAATCAGAGATGGCGGCGACGATGGTTTGGAGCCAGGACGATATGTCGAGAGCAAAGGAGTAAATGAAACTTGCAGAGGCGTCCAACGTGGGGGGCGTCGTTGTTGACCAGGTACCGGTGGGGCGCATGCTACGGTAAGGGCAGCCCATTGTTGTTGTGAAGCTCTGACTTGAAGAGCCTGTTCAGAAGGGCGCTGAAAAACTCTGTTAGCCGGCCCGACTTTAGTCGCCAACTTGGTATTGATCGAGACAAATGTAGAAGTCATTCCTTTGCCCGAGGTACCGGCCATCCAATGTTTAGAGACTCCGCTAATCGTCCTCACCACATTAGGATGTTCAAAACAGAAGGAACCCACCAGCCCACCACCCAGCCAATAGCTGGCAACCAACCAGCAATAAATCTAGCGCAACTTAACCGCAACCGCAACTACAATACCGCACTTGCCAACCGCACCTTGCCATGCAAACAAATCAACGAACTGTCCTGCCCGGTGTAAAACTTTCAAGTATTAAAACAAGAGTTTATGTCGTTCGAGAGGAGAAGCGTAAATAATTTCCGTACCAAGTGCATACACAGTCAGCATACGAGGTAGGCCCGCCAACATATAGAACCTACAGCAAGCTTTGTTGAGAACAGATAGTCATAACATGTTTTCAAATAGATACCAACAGTTGTGCCTGGTGGACATTTGTAGAGTGCTCACTACGGAGAACGATGTGTGTCAGTGTGTAGTTTTGGCCTCCTCGGAAGTGTAAGAAAACATAAGGTATCCAACGACTACCATTTTCCTTCAAGGGGTGGGCTACTCTAGCTCCAAGTGAAAATAAAACTGAAAATACTTTTCTTAGTCCGTCCAGTGATTGTACGAAAAACCAAATAATAAGTATTCGTATGAAGTTTTTTCATTCGGTGATCTAAAACCTTTCGGCTTGTTGGTCATTCTGAACTCTGGTTGTGTCGGGTGTCGTGCACGCTTTTTGTTGGTATGCTCTTGGTGCGCCTCCTCGGAGAGGGCCTCATCTTTTGAAATTAGTATTTCTTGGTGGCGTGCCCATACGACGGTGTGCAAGTACGAGTGGTCACATGTAAATTGTAGAGTCGCAATAAACGAAATAAAAAATAACAAAAAGAACGTACTGTAAGAAACAGAGAGGACAATTATAAAACACATCTCGTTCAGGGATTTTTCGATCACCGAAAACCCATCTATGAACGGTTGCATCAAGGCGGGCCGACTGGAGCTCAACCATGTAAGTTGAAAGCCCGACGCCCGCCAGCAATCGCCGCTTGCATCTTGGCGAATCCGCGATCGCCGAGGATTCAGCTCTTACCCCTTAGACAAAGGCGGGTCACTCGTGCCCATCTATGTAGATCGAAACTCCAACGCCCGCGATCAATGCACCATTGGTTTTGATCTTTGGGGATTCACCGTTGGTGTTCATCTCTAAGGATTCGATCAGTGTGGGTATGTACTAGTGGCTCACCTTGGTTCAAGGGGTTTGAACCCGGCGGGGCGCACGCCACGATAGTATATCACTTATTGTTGCTGAGTCATGCCCCGCTAGGGGCGCAGCAGAAGTTTCGGCGATCTTAGCATGAGGCGCTCAATATCTCACCCGAAACGTGACTTCGAAGACATTACTTTGCGCAACCCGCCCAACGTTTCTATGCGCTAGTCCAAAATAAAATACTCGTAACTCTATCGTGCTAACCAATAGTTCCACACGTGATGAGTTCAACCGATCGGAAACGCGTCGCCCAGTTAGTGCAATCCCTACCACACTACAGAGGGATGGCTGGAGGCTCCTGTCTTGAAGAGCTCTGTACATCTTCTAACAACCCAACTTAGATATAAATATATAATAAAAAATGAAAATACACTCCAGCTGTGAGATCGAAGATTTCATCGAAATTCATCTTTGCAAGCTGTGTGTGATACTCCGATCGCGCGCATTACGAGTTGTGTGTCCTCATTAAGGATATAGGTCGGCGACTCCCCTTACAACTACAGTGTAGCTATCAGGGTCAACAGGGTGATTCTAGTCAGTCTGTGCGCTGAAACTATAAAACCCGTTTCTGAGGGGGACAAAATCTGACAGCTGTGGAGGGAAATGTATCCTTTTATCGAGTGAACCTTGTAAGTCGAATAACCGGTGAGGTGGAGGGGCGGAGTTTTGAAGGACGTGGGGGCCTGGTTTTGATCAAAAGCGAGCGGGTTTGGAGGGGGGGGGGGGGGGGGGGGGGGGGGGGGAAAGGGGGGGGGAATTTGTGCATGTAAGTTATAATCCTTTCAAGGGGATAAATCTGACGGTTTTGGCACCAGTTTATTATTGGGGGGGGGGGGGGGTTGGGGCGGGGGTGGGGCGTGTGGGGCAGCTCAATATGTGCGTGGAAACTATACATTATTTTGAGGGGATAAATGTGACGGTTTTGGAAATGATGCATCAGTTTATCATGTATATCCTGGGGTAAGTCGTACAATCAGTGAGTAGAGAGAGGGTGGGGGTGGGGTTGGGATGGGTTGGGGGGGGGGAAGGTGGGGGGTGGGGGCGGAGGGGGCGGGGGGAAAGGAAGGGTTTTAGGTGAGGGGTTTGTTATAGGTGTGGTGCTAGGTCTAGGCGATGGTGTGGGTGATGGGGAAGAAGGGGGTATTCGGGGCGGGGGGGGGGGGGGAAGCAGCGGCATGGATGGCTCTCGAAAGATAATGAGGTGCGTGAAGTGTTTATTAGTCTGGCGGATTTCGATATTTGGTGGGGCGTTTGAGTAAGGGAGAGCGAGAGGGGGGGGAGATTTTTTAGCAGGTTTAGGTCACAAAAAAATCCAACACACTTCGGCTGTGAGATCAAAGATATGTAGGGGCTTGTTGTACGCGTGGTGCTAGGCCTAGGCGATCGTGCGGGTGGTTGGAAAAGAGGGGGCGTTGAAGGGGGGGCGGTCGGCGGGAAAATAATTGAAAACTACGTCATGGATGGTCAGAAAGACAATGACGTGATATCAACTGCGTATAGGTGTTTATTACTCTGGCCGATTTCGATTGTGAATGGGGCGTTTGGACAAACTAGGTGGAAGGGGGGGGGGATCGGGGGACGGGGGGGGGAAGGGTTGGGGTTTTTCATGAACAAGAGGGGTCAGGGGAGGGGGAGGGGAGGGGGGGGGGGCGGGACATTTCAATATGTGCGCGGAAACTATAAATGACAAACCTGACGATTGAAGCAATAAGACATCCCTTTATATCATCTGGCTTGTAATGTTTGCTATTCTAGAAGGTTTGATGTTCGATTCAGCATGCAACCCAGTGTTTAAGAGTGTAGTAAATAACGTGTTAAATATATATATAATAAGTTGAAACTACAACGGGACTGACGATATTGTGATCCTGGGCGCGTGTATGGCGAATACTAGCGCCAAACAGTGACATGGTGCAACAACTGTATCGGGTAGCTCCCTGGTCGAGAAGACCAGTTAGTCAGAGACAAATTGGCCCACATGTGCTACCCTTACTGCAGCACGCGTCGTGGCAAGGTGGCCATGCGAAGGGATAGTCCGCTGCTGCCGCCACCGTCACCGCTGGCGATTCCCCCTGTCGGCGCCCGCACGACCACCTCTGCTACCGGCGAAATCTCATACCCTCAACTCCATCCGCTATCGGCCTCACCGCGACCGAAAGTGATCATGTTGTTGAGGCCGTAGTCTGGTCAGAGAGGGTGCAAAGTGTGTCTTCGCTCTGCATGGGTTCACTGATTGTGTCGCCCACTCATGTTAGCAGGCCCACAATTGACGACGTGGACCACAGTCGATGCTCACATGCAGATGGAGGAACCATTCGCAGATGGCGCTTTCATCTGCATGGGCTTTGCAACGATGGCTTCGACAAATGTCAACCGGATCGCGCCCTCAAGCAGAGCGTGAGCTTGCTGACATGGGTCGGAGTCACCATTGCAAAGCCGATGCAGGTAAAGACGCCATCGGCATCCTGCCTGATCAGACTATGACGTCAGCAACATGACCACTTTCGTTCGCGGACAGTTCGATATGATATCGGGGTAATTTGCCAATGAGGGGAGCCTCACTTAGATATAGGTAGACACGCGTATGAAGTATATCGGCGAGGAAGTCCGCGGTATCCTGCGGGTTGGCGGCTGGACGTTTGGCGGATATATGATGAGATACGACGACATCGTTGATCTGTGGAGAAACTACCAGTCCAAACGATTTTTTCTGGCAAGTGGTTAAACAGGAAAGCGGCTACCGCTGGGACGAGCGATTGAGCTCAATGCTCAGATCGGTTAAAGAGCTATTAGTCGGTACGGCTTAGGTCACCAGCTACAAGTGGTAGTTGTCAGACTGACTAATAGAACAGTCAGCCTTTTCGCGGAGGCATCGATAATTAAAGGTATCGGGTTTCCGGACGTCATCCTCATCACGTCAAGGTCTCCACACCAGAAGAACCCCACCACTCCGCCATCACGCCAAGAGCGAAGCAACTACTCCGGACATCATCGCAGTGCAACCGAACCGCAACCACTGCCGTACCCACACCTTGCTATGGGAACAGGACATCGAGCCGTCCAATCCGGTGTGATAGCTTTAAGTATCATAATGAGTCACATCTACCGATTCACCCTACTTTTCGAAGGCTCCTGGTGTGAGGAGATCTATAATGAACCCAAACACTTCCTGCAATATATATGAATTCCTAACCCGACGAACAACTCCATGGGACGAAGACTACGGAAGGGGGGGGGGAGGTACCCGTATTTTCACTAGCGAGCGCAGGCGTAGGTGCACCAGCATGAGCGGCGATGTACTTCGGTCACAACGGACATGTGCATCCTCTTCGCGGTGCACATATCGAAACCGCGACACACAACACGTTTGACACCACAAGTAAACGGGGTGGCCACTCGCGGGAGTGACTCTAACCCGATAGAAAATTGCCTATTCATTGATATGCTGTGTACATGGAAGTGTATCGGTAGTTCCTCAGTTGAGGAGCCTCGTCAGCAAACGTATCATATTGACCAACGTTACGGTAGGTGGATCACTTCGTTTTTTTTTGCAGTGGCTCGGGGTCACACGCGCGAGTGCCCCCCCTGTTCCTTCGCGGCCGTGCTGTTTTATAAGTGTGCGACATGAATCCGTATTAGAACGAATGGCTGCGGTGCGTCAGGAAAACCGCCGAAAGTACTTTCATAAGTGAGGTGCAGGGTCACTCGTCGCGGGTGGCCCAAATCCAGTGGTGAAAAAATGAGGTATGATACTACAATACCGTAGCTTTGGTCTATTGTGGCAAAAACGTGTCACCACTATTGTAGAAAAAGTATCTCACCAACTTTGCATTCAGCTTAGATACGCCGACGAGTCACACTGACGTACTAGTACGAGCATGACTAAAACCTTTTATTGGGGCATCAACGCTGAGCATCGATACGCATAGGACATTATCGGTTTTGAACCTCGCAGCCGGTATGACTTAGTGTAGCACCCGCCAGCGAGAACGATTTGTCAACACACATGTATATATATATATTTAGCGTCTCCAGGAGTGTACGAAAAACGCAAGGCACTCCGCGTTTTTTTTTTTTTTTTTTAAAGGGGTGTGGGGTTCATAATCGAAAAAAAACGATTCAAAACATATTTCTTGGGTCGTCCTGTGATAGTATCCCTCCGGTTTCTTTTTTTTTTATCCCTGGGCTTCGGCTTGTTCTTTGTTTCCATCTCAGGGAGTGTTTGATGGTTTTTCTTATTAATAGTAGTGTTTGGAGCGATTTAGGCATCTTCCCCCAACGAAGATACGCAGCTTTTCATGAAGATCCTCAGCTTCTCACTAAGAAGCTGAGGACCTTCCTTGGAGGGAGAGTTGAACTCGCGGTAACACTAACAGAAATGACCACAAACACCCCCAGGGATGAAGACAAAACCCAGGCCGACATCCAGAGATCACAATAAAGAATGAAACCGAAGGGTTACTTTTCACGGTAAGTGTGAGTCTATACTAAGAACAAGTACTAGCAGTCTTATGTAAACAACTTGAGCTGAAATACAAATATCAAATACGAGGAAGAAGAATAATCTACCGCAAGAAGCCAATAGGACAAACAACACCGCATACCGTGCAGAGATTCTAAGAGACCCCCGATGTCCTCAAAATGTTGCACTCGATATCCATGCACGGCCGTAGTCGTATGATCATAGCTATTGTTAGGGGGGTCACTTCTGGGACCTTTTTGTGCAGTGGTTCGGGGTCACTCGCTCATCCGAAATGAAATGGTAAGCTACGCTGCGCCAAAAGTAGCACACAGTCTTTTGCCCGTGACGTACAGCGTCACTCGTGCGAGCGGTGAAAACCCGGTAGTTAAAATGCCGGAAACGCCCCTACCGTACCCTTGGTCGAAGACGGGCCACTGGTGCCCACCCACGCAGATGGCAACCCCAAAACATCGGCCAGAAATCGTGATTTTTGTTTCTGCGATTTCGCGATCACCGATTATTCGGCCCTATCCTCTTGTGCCAAGGTTAAAGTCGCACCCTCCCCCATCGTGCAATCCTCACAACGAAGAAGGCGTTTGATGGCCTCGGTCGGGGTTGTCATTTGCGCGGGTGGGCCCCAGTGCCTGGCCTTGGTGTGACGAGTTGGGCACAGACTATCGGCGATAGCGCAAAAATCGAAACGAAAAATTGGATAGCCAATCACGTGTTAATGGTAAAATCAAACATCAACTTTCGACCACGGGGAGGACATTTTCGGATTCACCTGTCTGCCTATCTATTGCATCTGTCGGTATCCGTACGACCTCTTCTGCAGCCACCCCGCCCCCTATCCGCTACCAGGACAAAGGGGGGGCTGCAGAGGACGTCGTGCGGACACCGACAGAGGTAAACATAAGCAGACAGGTGAGGAGCCTTCGGGTATCCGGCGAGTCGGCGGTTCGGTGCTTTGCAAATGCATTATTATCAGGGCTTTTCACGGGTCATGACCCGACCCGCGGGTCGGGTCAAGGGGGTTTCAAAATCTCGCGGGTCGGGTCGGGTCGGGTCATCACGTTTTAAAATCTCACGGGTCGGGTCGGGTCGGGTCAAGAGGTTTTCAAAATCTCGCGGGTCGGGTCGGGTCGGGTCAAAAGGCTTCAAAATCTCGCGGGTCGGGTCGGGTCGGGTCAAGAGGTTTTCAAAATCTCGCGGGTCGGGTCGGGTCATGACCCGAGAGATACGGGTCACTTCGCGGGTCAAGCCATAATGACCCGTGAGTTGTTTTGGGCTGACCCGCGGGTCCAACCCGCGGATCTAGCCGGCGGATCCGCCTTTTTCAAACTTACAGGTGAGAGCCACGTTGATGCCGTGTAGGCGCGGGCCCGCGGGTCCGCCAATAAAATACAAACATTCCGGCTTCCTGCCTCCCTCGTGCCGATGCTCCGATCATATGTCATCACAGCGTGCAGAACAATCACCAGGCAGTACCCCTAGCTACTCGTAACAAGGCATACAGCAGTGTGACGCGAATCCCGTACCTACTGAAGCCGTAACAACAGCAGTAATATTACGGTCATACCAGCACGAAAAGTAACCAAACGTAAAAAGGCAAGGAAGGGCAGTCGTCGTCGAAGCAGCAGCAGCAGCACTGGCAGCAGCAAGTACCAGCAGCAGACCCCGGATTCTCGCGGATCGCAGCCCCTGCTGACAGACCCACCGCCCCAGTTGTGGGCTTGCTGCCGGAGGCGGCTCAGCTAGGCTGCTTGCCGGGGCTGGAGACTGCACAGATAGAAGATAGATACAGCAGTGTAGTAGTAGTACGAGTAGCTAGCTCGAGAATTATCATACCAGTACGAAATGTGACCAAACGTAAAAAGCAAGAAGAAGAAGAGCAGCCGTTGTCGAAGCAGCAGCGGTAGCAAGCAGCAGCACCAGCAGCAAGCAGCAGCACCAGCAGCACCAGCAGCACCAGCAGCAACACAGCAGCAGCACAGCAGCAGCAGCACCCTGGCAGCAGCAAGCACCAGCAGCAGCAGACAACGCATCCTCGCGGATCGCACCCCCTCCCTGCTGACAGATCCACCGCCCCAGTTGTGGGCTTGCTGCCGGAGGCGGCTCAGCTAGGCTGCTTGCCGGGGCCGGAGATTGCACTTGTAAATTATAACTAGCTCGCTCGTCGGGTCGCTCGTCGGGTCGCTCGTCGGGTCGACCGGGTGGTCTAACGGTACGGGCATGTCCATGCATGTGGGTTGCGGTTTCTTTCCTATTCCTCGCGCGCTCACCACATGACATAATCATCAGCTGCAAACAATGCCGGTAAAAAACGCAGAGAACACGACATACTGGGGAAAGTACGAGGGACCAAGGACCAACCAACCGACCGAGAGGTATACATGCTTTGACCCGTGACTTTTTGACTTTGACCCGTGAGAAATGTCACGGGTCAAGTTCACGTGACCCGCCAGACGACCCGAATCTCGTGGGTCACCCGGATTGTCGCGGGTCGGGTCGGGTCGGGTCAGGACGATTTCAAAATCTCGCGGGTCGGGTCGGGTCGGGTCAAGGCATCTCGAAAATCTCGCGGGTCGGGTCGGGTCGGGTCAAGACGTCTCGAAAATCTCGCGGGTCGGGTCGGGTCGGGTCAAGACGTCTCGAAAATCTCGCGGGTCGGGTCGGGTCAGCTGACCCGACCCGACCCGACCCGACCCGCGAGATTTGACCCGACCCGTGGAAAGCCCTGATTATTATGAACACCATGGATCCGGGGAGAATTTCTGGTTTACAAACGACGTTGTGATAAGTGACTCAGTACGATAAATGTCACCTCTGCTGGCACGAGCGCCTTTCTCTACCCCTTGCATTCCGAAACCAGATAATGTTGACTGCAGCAAAATGACTGTACCACAGAAGTGCATGCGGTAATGCGTGTGTGGTGCTCTCTTTCGCCCTGCTGTAAAGCAGCACAATTGTGACAGACCCCTCCCTATCGGTCGCCAACACTACCACGCTTCTACCATTCCACCCTCCCCCTCCTCCCTTGTCGCCCATACCGACCCCCTCAGAGAGTAACTTTACCAACCCCTAAGAACGACCAACGACCACCAAAACCCAACCAAGAAACAAATTCTGTGTTCACACACAGGCAAGTACCAACAGGACGGAGAGGAAGACGAGAACGCCAAGCCAACGTTCCACTACCCCAGTAGTAAGAGTGCACTGTGGATGTTACCTGTCCAGCGGCGTCCCGCCTGCCATGCGGCTGTGCAGCGGCTACGACGTAGTTGCCTTCGAGAGCGATGGGGGGGTGAGGGTGACACGCTGGTAAATATCAGACCCATCAACAGTGACGCTCCTGTTGCTGCGGTGGTGAAGCGTGGTTTTGGCCTCCTCGTCTCCCTCTCTACGCTTGCCGAGAAGTTCACATTCGTGTATCCTCTGGAGATCGGCAGCGCGACCGGGGATGGTATCCGGACATATGTTGAAAATATGGCGGTGGACAGCTCTTGAGGGCGATGCGGCGGCTGAGAGTTAAGAGCGTGGCGATGATTGCCACGGAAACATAATTTCCTGCTCGTTGTAGCAGCAGTACCGCATGCGGTACGGAAGGACTATAAGAACTAGCACGCTCTCCTTGCCAACGATGTACCAGGTATGACGTACCAGGAAATCCGAATCCTTCGTGGAGAAAAGAACAGCGACAATTATTGTACTAGCGGCAAACCGACGGGGTTGGAAGGGATTCCAACACCGTTCGGCGTGAGAAAGCTGGTCTAGGCTAGTAAACTGGGATATGTACGAAGTTTTCTCATGCTCCAAACCAATTTCATGTTAGCTTAACAAAGGGGGAAACGTGGGCTAACTGACGATACCAACCGACGTGATGTCATGTGCTGCCGACAGAAAAAATAAGCTGATTTGCAACGCCCCTCGTCCTGATGAAGCTATCAACGAGAGCTCGAGACATGGCCCTAGAGGAGAGCTGTGCCTTGGTTGAGCCATACGCCACGCTCCCGATAGCGCCTTTCTCAGCTCAGTGTCGTTGAACAGTGGCTGGACTGCCGCATTGAGGGTGAATGAGTTCATCCTGTTGGTTAGATCCCTCCCTCCCCTTCGTGAAGCGGTACAGCGCCGGGCTGTGCCACACCTATTTTGAAGCTATTGTTTTTTACAGTCGGTCAAGGCGTCGGTAGTGCAGTATCATACTCCCATTTTCACTACTGGGTTTTCACCACTCGCAAGAGTGACTCTGTACTTCACGCATCTTTTTCGTGCAGCGTAGGTTACCGTTTCATTGCAGATTCTTCCCGCAAAATTCAAACAACATGGAAGCTTACCTAGGGCGGGAAAGGAGCAGGAGGGTCACTCGCGCGAGTGCCCCCTAGCCACAGCAAAAAATGTCCCAAACGTGACCCCCCTATCGTATCCTGGGTCAGTTGTTCCTTTTCGATAGTCCAGACGCGTCCTACAATAATAGGGGTACACCCTAATTTTCAGAGGTTTTTCATCTACCAGCATTGTTCTTCAATCGAGATGACCGGCTGGTCAGAACTCATTTGGCCTAAAAAGGCTACCTTTGTCGTAGCACGGGTCTGTACAATATATTTAATTCGTGTTTTGCTTCCTCTTCAGTTTTTTTGGCTTGAGTATATCGTGCTCGTGAACCCGTGCGTTTGGCAGGTGATATGTTTAAATATCGCTGTTTGTGACCACGCAAGAACCGGTATACATTTACGATGAAAAACAAGCACGAGCGATGGTGTCGATAAGTGGAAACGTTTGTTCAGAGTGAAGATAAGGCAAACGGCACTCACACAAAGTCATCCTGTTGGCCCTGGCAGCATCGGGGGGGTCTTCGCCAACCTATGGATATGCATGTACTTCACGACGCAAAGTCGAGACGTGCTCTCGGCGCATCACGAAGTTTAAATGTACTTTTGTGCAGAACAGAACACGCTGTCGGTTGTTTGCGGTAATAATCGTAACTACTTCGTAAGCAAGGTCAACTTCGCGACTGCGAACCCCCCAAGAAGAATCTATCCTCATGCAAGACGACACTCAAGAGTGTCCTAGCGAATGTATCACAACTAGTAAAACACAGTTTAACGTTGGTTGACTAGGGAATACCATGAAAAAAAAATGGAGGCACGCATCGTAATGCGGGGGATGGGAGCGGGGCTGCTACGTACGTATGACCTCGGGTCCAAGGTACAAAGTATGAGTAAATTTTTCGCAAGCGGGTGGGATATCACCACTTTGATAGGCGGGAGATGTAAGAGCTGCAAAGCTGCTAGCTGACGTTCCTGACGAGAGTATACTACGAAGAAATTCCAACGATGGTGGGCAGTTCCTCGGTCGAAGAGCCCAGTCAGTTAGAACCAATCGTATTGACCTAAACATGCTACCCCAATCGTAAAACGACAGGAGGAGCTCTACTCCGCCCAAAAACCCAAACACGGACTCTGGAAAAACGATACCCGATGGACAAATCTCATGACCTAGGTATTTCACGAATACTATCATGTATGGTCAGACGCGCACCTGGTATGGAATTCCAATGATGATAGGTAACTCCTCGGCTGGAGCCTCGTCAGCGGGAAGTTTACTGAGCAAGCAAAGCCACTCCTGTGTGTCGTCGCGCGCGTCACCTAAATTAGTTGTTTACCGACGGCGTCAAACATAAGCTGATGGTGCACATCATACCAACGTAAGACCGGTGGACTGTACTGTAAAGTAGAATGTGCTTCGTACTTTTGCTAGACTTTGGACGCTTGACATAGACAATCATATCTACGGTAGCATATAATACTGTGGGCATTAAAGGTCTACCAAGGCTCAGAAGCAAGTTCAACGGCAAACCTTCGCCAGGCTTTTGTGGTACGGTATGGGAAGGCTCGTCGGTGACTGTAGGATTATAACTCTCTGAAACGTACCAGAGCAGCACTTACTTTTCCGGAAACTACACGTTTGAGGAGCCCTGCACCTCTCCCCCTGAGCTTGACTTGATAAAAGGTGTACTCTTTGCCTGATTAATAATCATTCGCTACCTAGATATCCAACGGAAAACAACACCAAATTACAGTGAAACTATATCGATATGGGGTAGTTCCTCAGTGGAGCTACCCCGTCCGCCATAAATGTCGTGGTCAACGGTGCGATCACCCCTGTACTCCCCCTTCCTTCAAATAAGAGAGCCGAGTGTGTCACCGTCACATTCAATAAGGGACTGGAATGTTTTGGTCGAACTCAAACCAACCGTTTAGTTAAAGAACACAACGCCATAATAATTGAATGTTTTTTTATGTTCTCTTTTTCGAACGAAAACCCAACAACAGCAGGATTGAGACCAGCTATTATTAATAGTGCAAAAACAGCTCGATCGAGAGGCGAGTGTGTATTGCGCCTAAAAAAGAGCAAATAAATGCTCCCTCTTGGCCAGGGATACTCCGCCTTCGTTCGGAAGGGAGTTCTTCGGCGGTACCCGATGGTCGACCAGGAGCGTATCGGACGGAGGCGTGCCTAGAACATTCGACGTTGTATACTGTACTCTGTTAAGATGAATCGAAGCCACACCCGACAAAGATTCGCTACAATGCGCAAGTATTCGTACACGGAAAACGAATCCACGCCGGTCGAAAAGTGTGATCCCTTGGCTGCGCAAGTAATTATGATAAATTATTTTTAGGCCTTCAGAACTGAGAGATTTTTAGGCCGATAATAATTAATAATTATAATAGTGAGGGATTGGGGTATCCCAGGTTCGACTCGCAACTTGCAACCACTTCTCTTCTTGTTCTTCGTAGCGTGAAGGACACGCCAGGTTGGAGCAAGGTTCGACGGCGAACCAAGCGACGGTAACGATAGAAGTGCCTTGAGGCAACGAAAGGTGCTTCGCAGGCAAAACAGAGAGTCGACAGAGATTACTTGTCAGCGGGAGACGTAATTACCCGCCTCTCTGTCATCAGAATCTACGGAGACTCCACGACCACTTTTAGTACAACAAGACACGATATTGAATACCTCTGGAACGGCTACCGTTCATACAAATCTTCACGAGAAGATCTGTCAACGTAACGGTAGAAAGTGTACCTGTGACCCATATCGCCCCCCAATGTTTGAACGCTACATACTGGAGAACCCAGCACAGCTTTCGAACATTTAAAGAGGAGACAGGTTCTCAGGTTCTCTAATAAATCAGAGTATTGTGTTGTACTGTGGTAGTCACTGTGTGTATTGCACTTGTTCATTTTCTAATCATGTCATCCCCTGCGCAGTTAGAACCACGGGCTTGTATGAGCATAATCGAATTTTACTAAAGATGTCAGTCCCACACTATGAACTACCAGTGGTATGTACCTTCATTCTTCACCAGAACGGTTATCCGGTCCCGAAATGACGTACTCGACGATAAAAATCAACCTTTTATAACGGACGGTAGTACCTTTGGCAATAATCAGGACATTCCTCAACATAAACGATGTGTGTATGAGACGGTTGCCTGCAGGGCTTGGTACACACTTAATGATGAGTTTACAAATGTGCTGAACAACGAGTTGCCAGAAAACGATGCATGCAGAGTATGCAACACGGTAAACGATTGATCGATCAAGACGATAAAAGTCTGCATGACTTGACGATAGTGTGGATGTAACGATGACGGCGCAGTATGACGGACTGCGGGTGCATGGTTAACGATAAGGTGGCATGTCTCAAGTATCGAAAAAGGCATAATCGATAGGACGGCAAGATCATGACCACGGGTCAGCAAACGATGGTGGCTGACAAACGCAATAAGTACACAGACAAATCTGCATAACGACGAGACTTCCTGCCAGTCAATTAACGGTTGACTGTGTGCAGGTCGCACGGTAACACGGGATACGACCGGGGAATATTCCATATGTGGATTCTGTTACTTAGGAGTATACAGCTCACGCGCTCAACTGTAACTCTGTAGTCAATCCAACACACGATTCTGACACTGGAGAATGCATTACGAATGCACCCAGGAGCCTCCAATATCTCATACAGAAAAAAAAAACGATGTTCATTAATTGATTAACCTCACTGCGCCCAATGTATACTTCAAGTATATGCACACTGTACACAGCTACAATTTCTCAACTAACCCAACAATGACGCCCGAGTGTATACTGCTCGTATATGCACACCCTTGCGTAACTACTGGTTGAACGCCCCCCACACTAACACTTACTACCCCAATGTGCAGTAGTGTCTCTGAACCGTGTACGTCTCTAAATCTATAGCACTTTATTCACGAGAAAAAGGCTATCTTTTCGCGTGAGGTACTTCCACACGAAGAAACAAACGAAAACAAACATCCACTATTGGTATAAAACCAGGACCTCAGCTGTTGGGCAGCAGCAATCGAGTATCCAACCATGACTCAATACGTGGGCACTACTCCACAAAATACGCCCAAGCAACCACCGAAAAACGAAAAGGACTCATGAGTGTTGCGGCTCATGTGTCAACGACTCACTATTGACGAACGAAACCCGGCCGGGGAAACAAAAATAGTGGGGGTGGTGCAACGATACTGATGACTAAGGACTCCCAGAAGGACGGAGGGTGGTACTGGGGCTTGTATCAGGACGACTGAGCAACGACGTCTCGTTTACTCTTTGTACTTTTGGGAGGATCAAAAGCGTGTGGATCTTCAGCTAGAATCCTTGAACGATACGCTCTGATCATCTCATGGCATTGAGGCACAACGTTGACGTGTCTCCAAATGCCTAAATTGGACGGCTTATCTTTGACGAGGAAATGATACTGAAAATTCGTCAGTGAGGCTTTACCAGGCCCACGCTTGTGACCTTCGATAGCTTCAATAGTATACGGGCCGATGTGCTCGGTAAGCACAGAGCCGTCTAGATCAGGTACCGGTAACGTAGTTCCTAGGAACAAATCATCGAGTGCGGTAAAATCCGGTACGGAACTAGACGCGTCATTATGGTATGCCTTAATACGACCTAAATGAACAGATGTTTCCGCAAGTTCACCATCTCTCGCAACACGGTAAATTACTGGTGATAACTGTGAACGCACAGTATAGGGACCACGCCAGGGACTAATTAGTTTGGGGTTAGGTCCATCAGCAACGGTATAGGGACGGTGTACCAACACTTGGTCTCCGGGCTGATATTGCGGAATCGACAATTTCTCATTAGATTCGGACTGCTTGTCGGCACGCTCCTGTAAATTGCGACGGGCAATTTCGTACGCGAGTTGCAGATTTTCAACGGTGCGACGGGAATAATCCTGTCGGGTTCCAGAACCAGACGTACACGGGACGCCGAGAATAATGTCAACGGGTAACGAAGCTCTACGGCCGAACATTAAAAAATGAGGGGTTTCCTCGAGCGTCTTGTTGTAGGCGGTATTATGGGCAAGCTGAATAAACGGTAACAATTCTGCCCAATTGTCGTATTTGACGTTTACGTACATCGCCAACATATTATGCATTGTACTATACTCACGCTCTAACACTGAATTGCCTTGTGGGCGATACGCTGACGTGCGCGTCTTCTTGAACCCAAATACGGATTGCAATTCTTTAACAAGCTCGTTTTCGAACTCACACCCCAGGTCACTGTGTAAGGTTTCAGAAGCTGAGAAAACGGAGAAAACACGTTCTACAAGAACGCGAGCGATTGTGGCCGCTGTCTTGTCACTAATCGCAGCTAGAACGAGAAAACGAGTCAAGTGGTCTATCACGGACATTACATACTTCGAGTTATTCGACGACGATTTGTACTCTACTAAATCGATAGCCACACATTGAAACGGACGGGAAACAGGACGATGACCAACAAGTAATTTCGGAGGACGGTGTGACGTCTTACGGTGTTGGCATGATGAACAGCATTTAATGTGCTTTGCTACGTCTTTCGACATAGTAGGCCACCAATAACGATCTCGGATTTTATCGAACGTAGCTTTAAAAGCTAGATGACCTCCAGACGCCGGTAGGTCATGACACGAGTGGACGATTAATTTCCGTAAAGCGGTGGGCACGACGAGTTGGTCACGGAACGAACTGCGTTTGCGCAGATAACCCGGCAAATACGACCGGAATAATATTTCTTCGTTCAAAAAATAATGACTCATGCTGTTTTTGGTTTCACCATCTGGGACGGGTACGGTAACAGGTGCTTTTACGTATTCGATATACGGACCGAACTCAGCACGTTGTTCTTCCAGTAATTTTTCTGGGTCAAGCAACGGAAACAGAGACACTGCACTAGCAAACAATTCGCTATCATTCTGTACAAGGTCTACGTCTTCGAGGTTTTGTGAAGATACTTGGAAGTCGCGAGGCCCAGGTGCACGATACGGTCTATCGCTCGGAACGTTTCGACAGATAGACGCAAGGGCTGGTTCTTGCGGTAACGGTTCTTCTTCCACTTCACCAAACAATCGAGACAGCGCGTCGGGTACTACATTCAATTTTCCCGCGACGTGTTTAACGGTGAAATCAAAGTTTTGCAACGCAATAGCCCAACGAGTAAGCATATTGGACGTATCCTGCATGTAGTATAGGTGGGTCAATGCTTGATGATCAGTGATCACCGTAAAATGTTTCCCAAATAAATACGGTCTCCAGTGAGCGAGTGTAAGTACGACTCCACAACACTCTTTCATTGACGCAGAGTAAGGGCGTTGCCCATGTTTGAATCGTTGACTAAAATACGCGATAATGTCAAGATCAGATTTCGAGTCGTCATTTTTCGACGGCTGAGCAAGAAAAGCGCCAACTCCTATCTCACTGGCATCTACATGCACAATAAATTCACGCTCATAATCAGGGAATTTCAAGACTGGGGCTGACACCAGTAAACGTTTGATGTGAGCGAACGCGGTATCTTGCGTTTTCCCCCAGGCTTTCTTAAAGCGTGATCTAGTTGCAAACTCTTTACGGGTGAGATCAACGAGTGGTGCGGTTACTTCGGCGAAATTCGGCACAAAACGACGCACAAAATTCATCACCCCTAAAACGGAACGAAGATCTTTGATGCAGGTGGGAGTAGGTAGCTCTTGAATAGCTTTGATACGATCTTTCCCAACTGCAACCCCTTCAGCAGAAATAACATGGCCTAAATATGCAACCGATTTAGGACCAAACGCTAGTTTAGACGGCTTCAGGGTGAGACCAGCTGCTTGCAACGCTGCAAACATGCTTTCTAACGATTTCAAATGATTCTCCCAGGTTGTGGACAAAACGCAGAGATCATCCATATAAATAAGCAACTCGGGAATATGGCCCAACGTTTTATGAGCCATTTCTGTGAAAAGCCACGGGGCATTACAAACACCAAACGGCATACGTTTATAACAGTACTTGCCAGAATTAGTGACAAATGCTGTAGTCTCGACATGATCAGGGTGAACGGGAATCTGCCAATAAGCGCTTTGGACGTCAGCGACACTGATAAATTTGGCGCCTCCGACCATGTCAATGTTATCCTCGAGATTAGCCATCGGCCAGGTCTTGCGGATAAGGTGTTTGTTGATTGTACTTCTATAATCAACACAGAAACGAGGTTGACCATCCTTGCGAGCCACGATGGTGACGGGAGATCCCCACGGGCTAGAGCGCTCCTCTATTATATCATCGTTGAGCATGTCCTGAACACACTTGTTGATAACGGCTTCAGTGCGCGGATTGGCTCTATACGGACGACGGCTCACAGGTTTGGTATGAGCGGGAAGGGGAAACGTTGCTTCGGCAGTATTGCACTTACCCAACTCCGCTCGTGATAACGATAAGACAGGACGGTATTTTGCACATAAATCCAGGATTGCTGACTGCTGTTCAACGGTGAAAGTAGAGTCTACAAATGCTCTGGATAGTGGCGCAATAATTTCAGCACGTGCTGCTGCAATTTCGGTCGGGGTATTAGGTGTTGCTGCTACAGCATGCACATGCAGCTGAGCAGGAGACACGACGGCAACACTCGACAATTTCCCAATCTCTAATCCTGCGTGGAGGGCAAGAGACTCGGACGATGGATTAGCTATTTGAACGGCAACTGATCCATCTGCTGCTAGCCACGTGGTGAGGGTGCGAGCTACGATAACTCGCTCAAATTCGACCGGACGATTGTCGCAAGACATCTCATTTTCCGAGAGTATGCGCGGCTCAATAATAACTTCCGTATCTTGAAGTGGTTTGATGTCTGTAAAAGCAGTGATCACGGCACTGTGACGGGGGCGTAAATCAATACGATTGCACAATTTTACAGCGTGTACCTCAGCATCTTTGTGCACTGCGGCTACGGAGCGCAATACAGTGGATGAGGTCACCTGGGCACGAGCATCAGGGGACCTATGGGTAGCTGGAATAGTGACAGTACTAGACGAGAAAGTCAAACGCTGATTTTTCCAATCGAGTATAGCCCCAAAACGAGACATGACATCATTATCAAGCAATATCTGGTCAGGCCCTAACGATGGGATAACGAGTGCATCAATACGACGTGTGATATCACCCAGGGTAAGAGACAACTTTAATAAATCCCAAGATCTCGAGCGACGAGCCATTCGCTGCACTCAGAGACATACACGATGGTGGGACGGTTTCAACCCGGGCTTTACACAAGGTTGGATGTTGCTTCAAAAATAACAGCGAAACACATGTAATGTCGCTTGCAGAATCAACAGTCAGGTCAGACACAGCAAGACCATTAACTATCCCGGGGATACGTATCCGCCGAGAGGAAAAAGAGAGAGTAGCAGATGGTTTCTTTCGAGACAGCGAAGAGCTGAACCACGAATTATTTTTATTATTGGTATTGTCAGGGCATCCGCTATTTACTGCTGTATTACAATCGACCGCACGGCGTTTCGATCTTGCACCAACTGGAACAGCAGTAGTACTCTTAGCGGTGTCCCTCTTCTGACCACGATGAGGTTCAGAAGGAGAGTTACTATCGGTAATCGTATTACAATTCTCAGCACTCACGGGGTGCTGTTCTGACAAACTACAATCCGATACCCTCCTACAATCACCCGCAGCAAACAAAGTCACAGCAGACACGGATTGCTGTATTGAGCTACGATACGATACTCCACTGCTGACGGTACTCTCTTTCTGGCATGCAAGCGGCGCAATTATTTTATTTAAAAGAAAAATACAGACGAAACGGAATCAGGGTACGTATACCTGTACGAGTACACGAGTACACGAGTCCGCATGATGATGAGTACATGACAACGATGCAGTAACGGTGCCGACAACGGCATGCGGCTCCAACATCATGTTGTTGTATGGCAACAGAGAGTTTGATGCCGACGGGTTTCACGTTTGCCATCTTCAAACTATAACGCGGCTGGTCTCAACGTAGTTTGGTCGCCGCCGCTGACTGCCATACTGCTGTTTTGGCAACGGATATCGGATTTTTTTTTTTTTTTTTAACGTAAGAAAACACTCTGCTCTTTGCTTGGTGGGGATACTTGGTACGATACAAGAATCCAAACGCCCCACTCAAGTCTGCAGAAAGAAAAATGCCATTACCAGTGCTCTGTCCCGGTACGATGGGTGGGAAAGTGCGACGGCAGTGGTAGTACTCACGGTAACGAATACAACCACGGGGCTGCCGCTGCTTGGCAATCGTACGCACAAAATGATTGGGAGAAGTCCAACTCGCATGATGTTATGCTATACGTTTGTGTTCCTTTGACTGTGATACGATGGGCGGGACGACACGAACATCCCACGACTCACAGCAGCAGAAGTTTCACGATTGTTTTAACTTGTGATACGATGGGCGGGGCGATACGAACATCCCACGACTCACAACAAGCAGAAGTTTCACGAGTCCGCCAAATCAATGGTGCTCTGGATACGCTCCGAGCGCTATCGATGGATGAACTTTGAACGATTAGTTTTGTCGAGGGTTGTGCAACGATCCAGCGCTTGAACTACGTAACGTAAGCGTTCTAGGTGGGTGCCCACACGATGCTGGCTCATACACCTAGGCTCGACAAAACGGAAATCGTTTATGGTCGACAGAAAAAAAAAAAAAGATATATATCTAATTGTTTCAATGGCCCATAGAACGGCAGACACCCTGCGGGATTATAGGTATAGGCTCGCCCCCCGAGGATACGCTTACCGACGCGGCTTGAGCAAACCATACCAGAGAAGAAACAGGACCAGCCCACCGCGATTGGAGAGCGTCCTTCGCTTGTAAACGATGAGAGTGGTGAGAAGCATCCTTCGCTGATCGCAACGATGAGAGCGGTATCACAGTAGTCCACGAACGATAACTCGTGTCTATCTTCTTACATTTTTTTCGTGTTTTCTTCGTACGATGTGAAGAAAAACAAAATGAACGAGCCTGTTTTACGAGAAAACAAGAAAGACTCACGGCGAAGTTGCTGCAAGTTAACAAGCCTTTCGAATCGACGCCAAATGAGGGATTGGGGTATCCCAGGTTCGACTCGCAACTTGCAACCACTTCTCTTCTTGTTCTTCGTAGCGTGAAGGACACGCCAGGTTGGAGCAAGGTTCGACGGCGAACCAAGCGACGGTAACGATAGAAGTGCCTTGAGGCAACGAAAGGTGCTTCGCAGGCAAAACAGAGAGTCGACAGAGATTACTTGTCAGCGGGAGACGTAATTACCCGCCTCTCTGTCATCAGAATCTACGGAGACTCCACGACCACTTTTAGTACAACAAGACACGATATTGAATACCTCTGGAACGGCTACCGTTCATACAAATCTTCACGAGAAGATCTGTCAACGTAACGGTAGAAAGTGTACCTGTGACCCATAATAGGAGGTTTACCTAGCGCGATGGCCAAAAGCACCACTTTTTTTGTAGACCCGTCAGGATGCCCCTTGTAGTGTTCCAAGAGCTTTCTGACGTAGTTTTCCATTTCTCCAGGGTTATAGTTGGACTGTTCGTCCAAGTTGCCAATTCTGACGACATGACGTTTTTTTGCCGAAATCCTTGAAGATCCACTATTATTTTGGCCCCAGTTCTGAACAAGGTATAGGTCAGTTTTGTGAGTTCGAATCCCCCCGCATGCATACTCGTATAAATTCGTGGGGACTTTTTCTTGGGCACCAATTGACTTGCGGAAAGCGCGAGAGAGTGAGTTAGCAACATTCGATGAAAAATCGACGAGCAGTGGGATTGCTGAACCCTATGCGCGAGAAAAATTGAAGGCAAGAACCGGGGGGAGAAGGGACGACACCTGTAACCACTACTTGTCCAGAAGCTGGAAAGTAGATGATGTGTGTGAAAACAAAAAAAAAACAGCAACGCACATTTCTGCAAACTGATTGGTTGCGCCAGAAATTAAAATGAGACCATACATAATACGTAGAGAACCGGAGAGGTGCCCCAGGAAGCCCTCGAAAAATTGCGAGGTGGATCTCGAGAAGTGTATCGGTGTTTCCGACAATCCAGCCGAGTAAAAAAAGTATATTTGGTCTAGAGTTCAACTCTGAGAGCCGAAAAATTGTTTTCCCATGCATAACAATAGTTGATCTTAGCCTCAGTCGAAAAACAGACAGATATATAGGTGGTCTTTAAAAAAAATATATATGAACCAGGTACGTACGAAGCGTTCGCGGGATCGCGGGATCATCACGCAGAAAAAGATGGGCGGGTGCGAACAAAAAGCCGTAGGCAAGATTCGACAAGCATCTACGAATGAAAGGTGCGAATAAATGAAAGGTGCGAACGACAAGCCGCAGTCAAGATCCGACGAGCATGCACGAATGAAAGGGGGCGTCTCTACTAGCAACGAAAATCACGAATGACGGATGAAACAGAGTCGCGATCTAGGTGGTGAAAAGTAACCACCCGTGGGTGCTTGGCGCTACCGAAAACAAGACAATAAAGGTGCCGCAGAAGAAGAAAGTAGACAGAGAGAGGTCAACAACATATTTATGAGTGGAATGGCAACGAGCAATCATCATGTATGTGTAATATTCGCTTCGGATGCGGTAGAAGAAGGTGGTAGACAGGGAGAGGCCAGCTTAAGATTTTTCGTCTACTGTACGGCGACGGAACACAGGTTTACGGTAACACCAAGCACCAACCCGTGATTTTTCGTCACCACCTCGCGAAAGTTTTTCGTCACCCATTCGTGGTTTTTCCGCTGACAAGTAGGCGAGCCCCCCGCAATTCACACGAGGCCAGATTAAGCAACATAATAATATATATACAAACCACAACGTGCTACAGGTACTGATCTAACTGGTATAGACGACACAACAAAAAAGAGCATGGCGAAAATTGCCACGGAAACATCGCAGGCGCAGCAGCGACGCGGGAAAAAAAAACAAGGAAAAGCGACACAGCCATGCTCTAAAGGTCATGACGATGATGAAACAAAAACCGAGGGCTGTGTCCACTTGACAAGAAAGAAGTAGAGAGTTTTTGGGTATTCGTTTTCACTTGGATTTAGAGCACCCTCACTGTGTAAAAAGGACAAATCTGCGGGGTTCTAAAAAAGAGTATATTTCTATTGTTTCGTTTGGGGGATACAGAAAAAGTGCGTCCAACGATAGGTAGGTGCAACAGGATACTGCCACAGTAGCAGTGGGGGCGAAGAGGAGGGAGTCGGGCATTGGTGCGTGTTGCCGTGCTAAAATAGCATAGACGCACCTTCGGCGCTCGGCTTCCGGCGCTCGGTGCGTCTCGCGCTGTAGCAAGGGGATGTATATGTGAAAACATTATTATTCGAAAATTGGTACTCAAAGCCCACAAAGTTATCGCATGCTGAAGATCCGTGTTAACGAGAACGGCTTCGAGGGGGGCCAGTCACGCGCGGAATAACACAGCAGCAGCAGCACGACCACCGCCACCACAAGCAAGTCTAGCTTGCGAGCGTGTGTATATGAGGGGGCGAGCACGTATCGCTAGGGGGTGCGAGTCCTGAGCCTAGGCGTCTGAGTAAGATTTGACGGTGAAGCAAGACTCGGTGCTCGCAAATACGTGCCGAAGATCCGCAGTATTTAGTTTTTACACCTAGAAGATCCGTAGTGTTTAGTTTTAGTTATTATTTAGAAGTGCACCCACCATCCGTCCCGCTTTGGGGGATAAGTTACTTGAAATTAGAGTAAAAATTCGTGTCCAGTACAGTGTACCTGGTATTAATAGTGAAAGTTTTCACTCTGTGTCAGTGTCGACAGAACGACGAAAATCAGCATATGTATTCGATCTTCGAGATCGAGAAGAGGTTGCATCGACTAGCATCGACATCGCGACGACTCGTGCGCCGCGCACAGGGCAAAACCGATTTATCTCCGTGCTTTCCTGTGGCAAGCGAGCTTGTGGCGTTTCGCGAGGTCGAGTTAGGAACATGGGTGGATGAAAGATAGAGGATCGACATGTGTGGGGCCTCACTGGACGTCGAGGGAGTTTTTGTTAGGAATCCGCAACAACAAGTTTTGTGCGCGATTTACTCGGGCTCGTATTGCGGTGGAGCAGAGACAAAGGATATCTCCAGAGCGCTCAGAAATCAAACATCGCGACAGCCAACATCGTGCAGAACAGCAGTGTCAGTGCCAGTCGCGTCGTACAAGGCGTGACAAGACCACAAAATCAGCGCCTTCCCCACTCTCGATCGTAATCAATTACCACCAGCTGCCAGGAGAAGTAATTGAACAAACGGCAAGACCCTACGTTAGGTACTGGTTATAGCTTGCGATACAGGATGCCTCTGGTTCCACTCTGATCACTCACACAAGATCCTCGACTCTTGATGGTTGGATGTTCTTGTTCTGTTTCACGATAGATGCCTGCCTCGCCCGGATGTGGTTCTGACGAAAGGAGAGGGCGATTCTTCATCCACCCAGCAGTCAGGTGGCAACGCCTTCCACGTACGACGAGGGGACACAGGATCAACTCCACACCATAACTCAACTTTAAGATGTGTTTATTAGTGAGGTGCCTTGCCAGACGACCACGCCCGCACTAAACTGGGACCTCGAACATCCCGGGACAGTGCGGTATACTGTACATCGTAGGACGATTTCGTGGCTGCAAGCGACGTTCGCCGCACTACGCTGGGCATCCGGTACCGTACCGTCAACGCAGGAACGCGACCAATTGTTCCTACCAGTAGTGCTCATCATCAATCTCTACCAGGCATTAACTATTATTGTTAATAATACTGCTGCATTTATTATGTGTGAAATATAGACTAAGGTTAGCACGACGATAATCTGGAACTTTGTTTTTTGTTTTTTTTAATCGCCGTCATGTTCTGTGGTCCAGGAATAATAATGCAAACATCAAAAAAACAAACTGCAACGCGATTCTTTGTTGAAACACGACACTTCTGCCGGTAACAAGTGGCGCGTCAAAACAGAGTGGTGAAGGGATCATGGTATAGTTAGAGCCCCCTGTTACACACAGGGCGGAAACAAGTTTTTTATATTTGTCTGACACACACACCATTTCGAGTATTATTTCGATCTATAGGATATTAAAATAGTCGGCGTGTCGTCGCCGTAATTTGTACCCGTATAACACGGAAGAACGCCCACCCCTCTTGGATAAGACCCCCCCAACATGTGCACACCCGGGTGGATGCTTTTGTTCATTTTTTGGCCTTCACACTTTATCGCCGGGGCTACGTTGTGAATACCACAAGCCCCTACGGAGGTGCGACTGAAAACATCAAACTCCAAATATTCACACCACGTAGTGGATACCATGCACTCACAACACGCATCGGTGTGGACACCAGCACGGGGGCAACTCCTGCGCCCCATCAAAGTGGGCCAAACGAGTCTTCGGCCTGCTCCCGCGCCTCGAGCGACGATCACCTCGCCTTTTCCCGGGATCACTTCGCTTACGTTGTTACCGGTACCGGTATTACCGGTACCACGTCTGGTATACTATACTCCTCATAACGTATCCCAAGCCCCCACTACCAGTGCCGGTGCTGATACTATTTTCGTGATCAATCACGGAAAAGTTGTGTCCTGCCTTTGTACCGGTACCCAAAAAGGAAACAGTGTGCAATGCTACGGCGGCGCATTGCTGTTCTGGGCGTCGGCGCGAAAACAAGCGTTTCATACGAATATGGCAGCAGTAGTTGATGTTATAGCGGAGTATGAGCCTCTAAAGCGCATTCATTGGGAATTTAGTATTGTTGGGCGCCTACCGTATCGGTATCCGGGACATACTGCAATTAGAGCTCCGGTTCCTGTTGCTCGAAGCGTAACATTACTAGCTAGAAGGCGTGTTGCGCTCACGCACCGCAGGCATGTAGACCCCTCGCACCATCCCCTCCCGGCGGGCCGCCAGAGAGAGGCAAAAAATGCGATGATTGCGTCAATCCAAGCCCGGAAAATACTTGATAAAGTGCGTCTATGAAGTTGGCACCCCTTAAATACAACAAATAAATTTCGAAAACAACGAAAAAATGCCTCATTTTGTTCCCAGAAGGACATGTACCCAACAGGATTTTAGTGAAAAACAATTGCGCGGTGCGTGATATTGTGTTGCCGAATCCAAGCGTAAAAAATGCGATGATTGCGTCAATCCAAGCCCGGAAAACACTTGATAAAGTGCGTCTATGAAGTTGACACCCCATAAATACAACAAATTTCGAAAACAACGAAAAAATGCCTCATTTTGTTCCCAGAAGGACATGTACCCAACAGGATTTTATTGAAAAACAATGGCGCAGTGCGTGACATTGTGTTGCCGAATCCAAGCGTGGATCTTACTGTCACCGGCATTGCGTGGGAATGGCAGATCAGAAGCTGGTTTCAGACAAAAGCCTCTCACATGCTAACATACACCCTTCGTTATCAGACCACTTGTTGTATCATCCCCTTTGCTGTCGAATCCCTTGGTATCACCCCCTTCTTGTCACAGCATCTGTACTATAATATAACCGAGATATATGGACGTGCCTTAACAACCTTTCACATCGTTAGTACACACCCTGGTTAGCACCCCCCGCGTTAGCACACACTCTAGCCGCGGGACTCCCGTGCATGTTGCTTATCACCGGAAATGCGTTAGATATCACACAACCCCACAGCTGCACACCCGGTGGCAACACTATTGTTAAATATCACAATTTTATTACCGGGGTGTGCATTCTTCGGCGATATCCACAGCACGCCAGAGATTGGCTGCAGCAATGGTGCTTTATTGCGTTCCTTACTGTAGTAACTCGTTGCCGTAATCTAGTTCGTGGTCGCAAGACAAGCTCCAAACAGAAGAGTCAAATGTAAGTATCGTCTGACGGCCATATTCCCATTAGTGATGAGTCATTTACACCGACACTTGATAGTTTCAAGGTACTCTTTGCTGGGCTATTACACGTGGTCAACACTAAGTAGAAGTCGGTCGCATGAAAAGAACCGAGTAGTGCCCGGCTTCGATTCTTGTGAGCGGGGTTTCAAAACCTGTCCGGTGCTCCTTGGCTTTTCACAGACGGTTGTTGAAAAGGAATCAGTGGGGTATTAGTCCAAGTTATTGGGTGGGGACACAAAGTGTCCCCTGCAGGTCTGCCTGGTGGGGTCGTCCACCCTTGGACCGATAATACACGGGTGACTTGAATCGTCGTTGCATGACGCACGAACCAGGCTGCCTTGTGCCCCCATCAAGGCGGGGATGCCAACCAACGCTGCCCGTGCTCGATATTACGCACGTGGCAAGATCGAAACAGTGGCCGTTGGAGCCGCGAGGTGAGGCGCGTCGGCCACGCGTAGCCAATCACACGCTCGCGCCGGCCGTATCGCGGACGGGTAGCAGGTCGGCACGCCCGCGGCTTCCTGATGGGGAGTCGCGACATCGACCGTCAAACGAACGCATGATAGACAACTGGCACACAGAAAGAGAAAAATCTCTGTGAGGAAACCTCAACCGGCGCGGAAAACAAGCAGTGCTGTACAAGCTACTGGTAGCCGACATCGGCACGAATTTGATGAGACATTTTTTGTTTTTTTCAATCTTGTAGTTTCCATCTTCTGGACAAGTCGTGTTCACAGGTGTCGTCCCTTCTTCCCCCGGTTTTTGCCTTCAATTTCTATCGCGCATAGGGTTCAGCAGTCCCACTGCTTGTCGATTTTTCATCGAGTGTTGCTATCTCACGCTCTCGCAATTTCCGCAAGTCAATTTGTGTACAAGAAAAAGTCCCCAAAATGTTTATTTGAGTATGCACTCGGAGGGATTTGAATTCACGAAACCGACCTATACCAGGCTCGAGGATAACCTGATACGTCACCGAGGCGACCGGCTACAATACAGCGGGGCGGTGGGTGACATAGCCAGAGCGTCGGGCGGATCGCTGGTATCCTCACCACCAGCAGACGACGCTCACATTCAGCGATATTTCGGCGACGTGAAGAGTTTCCGTGCCATTGACGAGCTGGTCACGGTCGTAACCAAAGGGGTTCCGGTGAAGGCAGCGCCCCGCGGGTCGACTTTGGACCGCGCCCTGCAGTACGGCAACCAAGGCAGCGCCCCGCGGGTCGACTTTGGACCGCGCCCTGCAGTACGGCAACCACCGCAGCGCGGCTAAACACTTACCTGCGATTTCGAAAAAAGCTAAGCGAAGACGTGAGACGGCAGAAATACATAGCAATACGGAAATCAGCTGCGCACGAGATTCCAAACTCATGCGTGTCTCCGCTGGGGGCAGTGGTCACACACAAGGTTCGGATAATTGCATATTTCTCCTTCAAGGTGCAGAACAAAACTATGAAAGGCGGTCCGAGCGCAGGCACTGACCCGGACAGCGTTCGTCAGTGTTTGTGCGCAGAAGCACTGCCAAATTTTCTCACGGTGTTAGTCAGCTTGAGAATGAAATTCTTTACTAAGGACATTAATGAGCTTCTTGTGTTCGACGCCTTACGGACCGTGAGAATCGACCCAGACGAGGCCCACAACTTCCGTTACACGATAGGGGAGTTGATCGTCATCGATTTTCGTCTGACGTTCGGGTGGTCAGGGTCTCCAGGTTTCTTGGTCGTGATGTCGGCCGCCGCGGAACACGCCCAGTGTAACACCGCACTAGCATCGGCCCAGATTTTCGGCATGATGGCACACGTTAACGTGGTCGGCCGTTGGGAGGAAGGAAATCCAACGACAGTACCGGCAGACGCAAAAATCACCGCACACCCTGGGGACAGGGCAGTAGATTACTTCTTCGCTACTGTGTACGTAGACGATTACCTACTAGTCAGGGTACACAGCACTCCGACGACGACACGACCGCGCTACCTCTTCGGTCTCGCTTGCCTCCGACCACGTACGCTTGTTCGGAGCAGAAAAGGCGGGGGTTACGCCGATCCTAGCGCCTAGAAAGAGCACAGACTGGGACACCACAATTGATTCCATGGGCTATACTATCAACTCGCAAACGATTATAATCTCTCTGACGCCTGAAAAAGTTGTTGCGATTGAACGAATGTCGGCTGATCACTGGCCCACGAGCAGACGACACGCCAAGGTGAGGAACGTTCTTAGTATGGCGGGAAAACTCTGGAACCTGACATCTGTAGTCCACGCCGGCCAATATTTCGTTTAGAGACCGTTAAGACTTACCGGGCTACACGACGAGCGAGATCCGAGCAACCAGAATGTTGTGAGTCTAGGTGGACGATTCCGCGCCGACCTTCCATTTTGAAAGTGGGCGATAAACCGCAAACTCCTGCAAGCGGGAGAGGCAGTAAGCGCGCCCTGTTACACCGCGCTGCAGCGCCCAGCTAAAAGGCACTACCTATCCGACGCCAGCTCCAACGCGGTCGGCGGGTATTGCGTCGAGAGGAAAGTTTTCTGGAGATACGATCTACCACCCGAACTGACGACTGACAAAAGGCCGAACGACGCGAAGCCTTCACCGTCACGATTAACTTGCTAGAGTTACTGGGAATGGTAGCGACTGCCTGGGTGATGCTCGAACTGGTAGGGGACAGTCCCGAGTCGGTGGGAGACCCAATTGTGCTGCACGGTGATAACGCGGCGGCCGTCTCCTGGGTAAATAAGTGCGGCGGAGAAAAGGACAAGAGGGCGTGTTTGCTCATGAGAATGCTCGGCCGCCTCGAAATCAAATGCGGTTGAAGCCACGTCGCCAAGCATATACCCGGCGTGAAAACAACTTGGCAGACGGAATATCGCGGTGGTCTCGGAAAGAACTTGCGGAAAAGGTCAGGGAGCTGATAAACAATACTGAGTGGATCGGGTTGGATATCCGGAAGCGGGGGCGTCAGATCTGCAAGATTGTGCTGCGGATCGAGAATATAATTATGCGGCACGACGCTCTGCTGTGGAAACTTATGGTGAACGGACAGGACTCGGTTTGACGTTCACGGCGTACCGTCGGGTCGCCCTGCCACCCCGTTTTCCCCCTGTTCGTTGCGTCCCCCCGCCCTCATCTTGCTTGCCCGCCACCCCGCCCTTTGGCGGTTGCCACAGGAGCGGGGCAACACAAATCGGAGGATAAGAAGGAGGTAGCGCGCCTGGTGGAAACACTCGCGCTCGGGTCCGTGGCGTAGAGCATGCAGAGAAACTACCTGGGCAAATGGAACGTCTGGGTGGCAGAAAGAAAGGCACAGGGTAAGGGGTTCTGGCTTCAATATTACCCCCAACCAGGTGTTTTTGGAAATGTTGGAGTTCATGGCTTGTCGGCGTTACGTCCATAACAACCAGCAGTCGGAAGGGGGTTACTTGCCGCGATCAAGTTTTCCACAAGTTGTACGTAGGGTGCGAGCTTCCCACGTCGCACTCCATGATCGTAGCCGTGGGAATAGGGATATACCGGGCGCACGAGTCGACGCAAAAACGCGCGCAGGTCAGATTACCGCTGACCTGGGCTCGTTTGGCACGAGGGAGGCAAGTAGTCACAAGCATGGTAGAAGGGGGAAATGCCTTGTGGTTGAGTCTCGCGCTGTCGATTTTTTGTTATGACGCGCCTCTGAGTTGTGGGCGTATGCGAACGGAAAAGTCCACCCCGAGTTTTGTCGGACGCGGAACTGACTCATGTTTTTCGAGGGAGAGCCCAGGTTGCGGTCGAGAACACGTCAATCGCGGATTCTGTAAAGGTGCGGTTCGTAGCGTCGAAAACTGACCAGAACAGGGAGGGGTGTACGACCACGCGGACGCAAGCGAGTAACGCGGGCGAGCCGGGGGGAGGTTCAGCGGGAGCTTTCGAGCTGCTGCTGGACCTACTCCACGTGCACCCCTTTCTGGAGGGGGTATCCCCGTTGATGGTGACGATTACGCCGCAGGATTGGAAAGCCTTCAGGCGGACCGAAGCGGTAGCAGCGCTGAGACTCATGATTGCGAGTAGCGGTAGAGACCCGGCATTGTACGCGTCGCATTCCGGAAGAATTGGGGGGGCGTCGCAGTTAGCCGCGCAAGGGCTATCCGAGCTGCAAACTCATCGGGTCGGTAAATGAAAGTCGCGTGTATTCATGTCCTACGTGCGCGAGGGAGGGGAAGGGCCAGAATCCTTCTCCACCGCACTCGCGCAATTGGGGTAGTACGGGACACGGGTCAGTTGTAGATGGGTAGGTACTATTATGGTCAGGCTGGTCCTATGGGTGTGTGAGATCTTAGTTAGCCCCGCAGGAGAAGGGGCGGGCATAAGCAGCGGGTTAACTTGTCTTTTATAATCGTCCTGGAGTTTTTTAGGGAGTAAAAATTAACGGAGACCCCACGACGGGTCCAGGGGGTCTGTCTTCGTCGCCGCTGTTGCTTCGCGGGTCGCGGTTGACAGACAGTTATGGCTGACATGGGGTCAGAGTTGCAACCGCTATACCGCTTGTTAATACTTGCCCACATTGCCGATTTGGGCAGCCGTATTTAGGGACCCAATGCAATGGCCGCTTCGGCGGTTGCCGTGGCATGCCCCACGCCGGCGCGGGAGGGAACGCGTTTGCGCCGGGCTTCGTGCGCACACACGAAGCGTTTTGGGATGAAGTCGTCCTGCAGGAACACCCACTCCGTGACGAGCTTATATCATGCTAGTGTTTGGAACATGGAACAAGCAGTACCGAGGTACCATGTATGTTTTACGGTGACCGCTGCTGCTCTGGCGGGGAGCACTTATCAAACCAGTGGCGGTGCTTCTAAGCGAACGCAAAAGTAGGCTAATCCTAATTGATTTACCACATCCGCCGGTCCCTCGCCTCGTGCACGCCACTGTATGGTAAAAAAACTAGATCAAGTTTGGGTGAGACGACGACCCTAGCCCGGTAGCCGATGCAGAGCATAAGAAACAATGAAAGTATGGGTAGGCCCACCGGCTGGGGGCAGAGGCCTCATCTAATCCAATACCTACTTTAAATAATCGGTGAAGCCGCAGAAGAATACTACAGTAAAATCGGGTTTCCAGAAAATGAGGCATCGATGGTTCGGAGGTGGCTCCATGATTTATAACTGGTGAATTACTTGGAGGATCTAGGCCACATCGATCATGGTGCCTGTTTCCTACGAACTCAAAGGCAGAGAAAATACGTTGAAGGAGAAGTACTGACCATCCCACCCACCCAGCTTATACATGCAGTAGTTTCTTGTTTTACAACCTTTGCGGACCGGAGGAGTCTGCGGGCGCCTTGCTACACTCAGCCCCGTGCCTAAGCAACTAGGGACATCTTCAAATGGATGCGAGATTGGAACAAAGCTGTTGGTTCCGGTCTGTTTGAGTTTATCTGAGGCACAGTAGACCGGAGCCACAATCATTGCCTTCAACCTCCGCCGAACGGGCAAGAACAAGAGGAAGCACAAGAGATTTCAAACAACCGTAGATATCCTGCGTGCTGAGTAGCTTCTGTGCCGTGTTTTATGTTATTTTATTCTATTTGTTTTTTTATTGCTTTTTCCCAGGATTACTACCGCACTGAGCGCTCAGCGCGGAGGTACATGCCGGGCGAGACCCTCTTGCTTCGGGGCAGGAGGCCTAATCTAACCCATTACTTACTTTAAATGATCCGTGAGGCTGCAGAAGAAAACAACAGTAAAAATTAACGTAGACCCCACGACGGGTCCAGGGGACGTCCGTTTGGTGGGTCGCCACAACTTTGGCGGGCCTTTTTAGCACGTCGGCGAACGTGCCTTGCCTGCAGTATGAAAGAAAACCAATGCGAGAATGCTTGAGCTTTAATAATCGGTAGGTTTCCGCAGGAAACCGGCGTTTGTGCGGCGGATTGAAATTTAGTAACGGAATAGTTTCTTAGTATTGGGCCGACGAGCGAATACGCCGCACGCGGCCAGTACCCACTCGGCTTTGGGCAGAGGAGAATCGAATAACGAGTACGCACGATCAATTGAAGGAGAGAGCTGGCTCCTCAGTCGTAACTCGTCCCGCGACCGACTTAGAAATATTCGTTTCGTGCGGTAGACGATGGTGAGATCAGCCAATTGATCAACTTTCCCACCCGCCCACCCTGTCGCTCAACAAAGGGATGGAATCAGGTTGCAACAAATCGGTTGAGAATGTTACGCCGCCGTACAACCAGATAGTAAGTAAGAGTTGAGGGGTTTGTGAGGTCTTAGTTAGCCCCGCAGGGGAAGGAGCGGGGCATGAGCGGCGGGTTAGCCTGTCTCTTTAAATCTTCCTGGGATTTTGTGGGGAGTAAAAATTAACGGGCACCTCACGACGGGTCCAGGGGACGTCGGCGGTTCGTCACAACTTTGGCAGGCCTTTTTAGCACATCGGCGAACGTGCCTTGCCTGCAGTAGAAAAGAAATGCTAAGTCGAGGATTCTTGAGCTTTGAAAAACTTGCTATATCTAGTCAACAAAAAGTTGGAAAAACTTTCCACAAACACGACAATACTTTCTAACGAACTTTGGTGAACTTTTTGGCAACTTGCCACATTTAGCAAATTTTATCCGCGTAACGCCCCTTCGATGTCATATGTGCCGTTGAGAAGACATTACCTATAATTTTATGTTTTCTCCCGATTTTTTATCAGTCTAAGAGTTTTTAGAAAATATGGACCACCTTAGACCAAACGTTTTCGGCAAAAAAAAAAGACACACACGCACCCGGAGGTCAGATCTCGGGACGAGTATGTCGAACACGTGAGCAACATGTCAGCGTCTGTCTCTCAAAAATGGCTCGGACATTTGGTTTTTTGCGCTGAAAAATGGGTAAGACTCGTCGTTTCCTTTAAATGACTTGGTGTTAAAGTAGAATCCAGTTTTTGTGCTAGGTTCTGCGTAATATTGAACATACTACGCAGGTCAGATCTTCAATGTTGTCGGGAAAAATTCTACAAACATGCCTTGGAGTACCTCCAACCGATACGTGCAAAATGGGCGCAATTCTGTTCCCCCGCTTAGAAAAAGCCCGAATACGATTAAAAACGTTCAAGACCTGTAATTTATCGATAGAAGGTTTGCTCCTGGAAACACCCCGAGGCCGTTATAAAAATAAATTGGCCATGTCGCCTTCTTTCATAGGTCAGGGGGGTCAGTGTGATACCAAATATTTACTCTTTGACTAGATACATTCGGGGGGGGAGATATTTTCCGCGGTTTAATTGGAACTGGCATGTACCAGGTAGTGTTTTTTTTCAAGACTAGCGCATAGAAATGTTGGTCGGATTGTGCGAACGAATGTCTTCGAGGTCATGTTTCGGGTGAGATCTTGAACTCCTCACGATAGAAATCCAGCAAGCTAATATTCTGCTGCGCCCCCAACATGGCATGACTCGCTAGTTCGTGTTTTAATTATAATACTACTCTCCTTCATTATCCCATCACCTATAACATCCATCGCTGCGACATCAACATCACACCCGCCAACTTCTCAAGGGCTACCTGTCCCATCAGCTACCCATCATCCGTCACAGTGCCGTCCTCACCACGAATATCAAGGTCTTAGCGGCAGACGAAAACGACGCGTTCAGTTAATCAAGAAACCGAATATTTGGCGGATCAAGACATGGAGCAAACATCTTTGAAATATCATCACCATCCTCATCATCATCAGCAGCAGCAAACCTGGCGGAAGCTACATCAGCCTCATTATCACTGCATACAGCATAGGCGGCCACAGCAGTATTAGCGGCAACTACTGCATCGGTTTTATTAGCTGTGTTTGCTTCATCACGAGCGTCAGCGTCATCTGTTGCTTCAGTTTCACCAGCTTCGTCAAACGCAACAGCTTCGTGGTCTACGTCTACTACACAGGCGACGACTCCATCAAGAACACGGCGAACACGAGCAAGAACCCGAACACCTTTCTCACCCTCTGCGTCGACGATTTAATGCTTAATGGAGGCGACAAGGCCGCACTCAAGATGCTAAGAGAAAAAAACTAATTATCCGTTTAACTACAAACGGCATGTGACACATACATATCGCTGATACTCGGTATGCAAGTCGTGGAAGCGGGACTCTTACCGTATCTCAGGCAAACTACACGAGGTCCGTGCTCGAAAAGTACGAAATTAGCGAGTGAGTGCAAACCCGTGAGCGCACCCGGAGCAGGAAAGGAACTACCACTCGACCAGCTAGAAGGGAACCTTCTCACCCAGAGAAACAACAATGTCAGGCAATCACAAGGTTTGTTTATGTATCTGGCTCAAGTGACTCGCTGCGACATCCTCTATGGCGTCGACCAACTTGCGGCGGTCGTGTCAAAGCCATCCAATGCACACGTGGGGGGTGGCCAAGCACGTTGTTCGATACCTTGCCGGCACGATCAACTACGACATCACCTACAAGAGTGGGGGCTTTACCCCAACCGCGTTTTCGGACACTAACTAGGGCAGTAACCGGAAAACGGCAGATCAATATCATCATACGTTATGATGGTATCCAATGGCCCAGTGAGCTTTAAGGGGGATCTTCAAGGAACCACAGCTCAGTCAACCATGGAATCAGAACTTGTCGTAGCAGAACTAGCGTTGGGAGGGGCAGTTTACTGCGCCAACACGATGGAAGAGCCCGGGTTCGGAGGGGCGTTCAGCTGTGTTTACATCAAGAGCTCTTCAGCTCCGCATGGTACCGGGAACCACACAGTCAGCTCGCGTGCGAAGCACGTCGATCTATCGAGTTTTTGCATCCACGAACTCATGCAGGAACACAAGGTTAGGTTTCACTACGTGCCGACCGAGAAAAATGTCTCAGATTTAGGGACGAAGTTGCCCAACAAGTATCGTCACCGGTACTTAATCGGATTGATCAAGTATTTCAAGGCCCGAACAAGCATCACCGGCTCCAAAGGAAGGGACGATCTTACGACATCACGGGTACATTCTGAAGCAGATATAACAGAGGCTTCTACTACAGGGACTGCCGCAGAGCTAGCGATGGACATACAATTTTCAACAGCATTTTCATTAGCTGCGTCAGCTTCATCATTTCAGCATCATTAGTTCAGATACGTAAACTTCGTCAGCTTCATCAGTGATTTCTTAAGCCGAAAATATAGTTGGAGCAGTGACCCTATATTCGTGGGAGCGGTTATCGATACACGGGCCGCTGTAAAGTGCACATTTTCGTGCGGCATTATTACGGAAAATGTTTATTTTATTTCAGTGCAACACAATGTACATGTTGGACTTTGAATCCTTGTGCGTTTGTCTTTTTTTTAAAACAGTCGTTACAGTGTGCCTATTATTATGTTGAAATGAGTCATTGATGCAGTTCAACTGACGTTTGTAATTTGAGAGTCTCGCTGATGTTCACACCAGAGGTAATATTTGAAATACATTAGGACTTGTCTACATCCACATTGCCGCGCCGTCAACACACGGCCCTGAATATATAGTTGCCGATTGCCGGTCGCCCCGGTGGCGTATCAGGTTATCTTCGAGCCTGGTATTATAGGTCAGTTTCGTGAGTTCGAGCCCCGCCGAGTGCATACTCGTATAAATTAGTTGGGACTTTTTCTTGTGCACAAATTGACTTGCGGAAAGCGCGAGAGCGTGAGTTAGCAACACTCGATGAAAAATCGACGAGCAGTGGGATTGCTGAACCCTATGCGCGATAAAAAAATTGAAGGCAAGAACCGGGGGGGAGAAGGGACGACACCTGTGACCACGGCTAGTCCAGAAGTTGGAAAGTAAAAGTGTGCGAAAAAAAAAAAAAAAAAAAAAAAGACTAGCTATTTGGAATTTTTATTATTTGAACATCAGCTTCAACATTGATAGCGTAAACATGCACTGAGTTGGCAAGCTCAACAGTGAAAGGGGACAACAGTTGCGACGACATTTCACTACACACGCTTTAAAATAAGGAGACAACCTCAGGATTTCCAAGTAACAAGGCATTTGTTTGCGATATTGGTTGTTTGCAGACGCGATTTACATTCAGGGGGGGTGTTAAGAAGCGGGCAGCCTATTCTCGTGATACGTATTCAGTAGAGACTACAACCGTGCAGCAGTATACCTAGTTAATGCTTAGTAGCATAGGGTGCCGTAAAATAGGCAGAAGTATCATAGTCAGCCTTATGCGATCGGTTTAGCTGTAGTACGTACGAGCAATACGGTGTATTAAGATACGGGAAATAAATACGGCACAATTGCGTACGTATTAGCAACGTTCAGAGAAGAGAATATTTGGTTAGGGTATCGGGACGTTGCCGTAGGTACTGTAGACCACGAGCAAGCCCGGGGAGACGTAGCTGTAGGTAGGTCAGGCATCGAACACCGTAGGGTAACAATGCACATAGCCGTAGATGTGAGTCGAGTCAAGCGCGGTCTTCAAGTGCACACCTCCTCGCTCTCCGTTCTTGTTTTTTTCCCTTTTTCTTCTGCCAATCTTGCACACTATCGACAACTTTCAGCTGAAACTCCTTTGATTTCCAAACGCCAGCAAGGTAGTTCGAACACTACCAGCGCAAGCCTGCGCTACCACCTGTCAAGGGTATACAAACCAAATGCCGAATGCAAACCCTGCAACGTTGGACGTGGCATGGCACGGCATTATTAGGAGATAATAGAGAGTGTATCAACTTGGAGAAGATAGTAGCGAAATGACCCTCGAAAGTAACGTTCTGGGCATCGTAGGAATAAATCTGTGCATCATCTCACCAGGCAGAATACGTACTCTCAGTCATCACTGGTCCTGTGCATTTTGTATTAGTCCGTCAGGCCTGCTACGAGCACAATTCACAGCCTCTCTGCTCCGCAACATGGAATGATGCGATAAGAAAGCTCATATATTACTCGAATATCGAAGGGAAAACCCGCTTGGGCAAAAACCTTCGAAACTGTGCGCGGTAGGGCTTCGAATACAATACTCGAAACCTCAACAATGACAACCCCCCCGATAGCGACAGTTTAAATATATTGGGACGCTTTCAATCTGCAAGATGACCTGTACTTCAAGCTCCCCAACATACCTATGCAGATGAATTCCTCCAACTGCTGTACACATACTTCATTTGTGAACTCAGATCTTACCCAAAAGTCGAAGGAAAAGCCCACTTGGGCGAAACAACATAAAACCTCAACAAAGGCAGCCCCCCTGCTAGCAATCCACTACTCTAAGTCAAACTACATTTTAGGCACGCCTAAGAAACAATAATTCAGATTAAGTCCCTCCCGTACACGCAACGTGTTTGTGAACTCTTATCTCTCTCGAAGATCGCAGGACAAACCAGCTTGGGCAAAACCCTCATAACTCACATACTATGCTTTAGTTTTTATCAAAAATCCCGAAACGTCAACAATGGCAGCCCTTCTGCTAGAAAATCTTTAAACATGTTGGTGTACCGTTCAACATTGCAAGATAAACTGATTTCAAGCGCCCCGACGTCATCCTTATTTCAGGCAAAGTTATTCCCCTGCACAAAACGATTTATGTATCCAACCCCATTTAAAAATTGCATCGATCGGTCACGTCATTCTGTTCTCATCCAAACAGAGCACTCCTCTTGACCATTTGAATACTCTCTATCACGGCACACATATCGAAAAATACACACAACTGAGGCCCAAACCAAGCGATAAATCAAATTTAACCCCAAACAGTGTTATATTCCAAGCCAATAAAATAATCGCATTTGTCAGCAACCCATGAGGAACCCTAAGCGCCGCCTCTCTGTGTCTAGAGGCTTGATAATAACGCCAGACCGCATGTACTGGCATTCTGGCAGGGCATGCTTTTCTACGAAACTCTCTCAGCAACAAGCTCCATATGAAACGGGTGGCGTACGTCAACGTGGTTTGAGCTCGAGTCGACTGTTGGGTTCGGCACCTGCTGAACTTCCCCTTGAGTATCCTCCACTCACCGTACCGCAAGGCCTTCTCATACCGGGTAACATAGAACACCAAGCGCGCCTAATGGATAGAAACCTTTTTGAATATACCCGCCCCTTGCCATATTATTTGTGGTGTAAAGCGCGAAACACTTCAGTCAACAAGTCGTGAACAACCAGGATACACCCCCCCCCCCATACAATACAACACCACCTGACTCATTTTTTCTACGGTTCGCCTTATTCGCGCAATCTGCTTCATAACGCCTCCGACATTCGTGTGGTCATCATATCCCAGACCACCAACATTGGTGATGTGGTCCTATATTGTATCCCTTGTAGATGGGCATTAATAATGTATTTCACCTCCATACTACACCGTACTATTAATTTCTCGGCATCCCCCAAACAGTGACGTTACCTTCTTGCATCGTGCTGGTGTTCGGATATGTTTTACCCTCTTCGGTGCTGCAATGTACTTTTGCAACCGTTAGTCTGTTTGCGATATGTGAGCGAGTTTGCCTTATCAGGCTGCCTATACATTCACCAAGCAACCAGTTACCGACTAGTCCATCTTTGTCAAATTCCACCAAACGTTAAGCCTACAGGGAGAGAAAGCCTATTTTGCCCGAACTACAGTAACACGACATATATATGCTATATTTATATTTCCACCAACGAATCCGGGGAAGGCTCCTGCGAAACACATGGCAGGCCCCTCTTCTTGAGACACCGCCAGCACCTGCACGAGTGTCAACAGACTCTCAACACTACTTTATGTAACCCCGAGACCTTGAAGTATCATTTTTGCGTCACAAGGCCATTGGGTTCGCTGTCACCACAACCCTGGTCTTAGCGACAGCGCCAAGAGCACATGCGACATCACCCGGAACCTGAATAAACTATCCAGGGGCCCTTTTTCGCCGCATGCTCTTTTTCATCCTTGTCGGAATCGCTCTCGCCTGCTGTAACTTCGATCCCATGTTCACGCTGTCCGTTCCGCCTGCAGCGGGGCAACAAATATCGGTGGTAGTGCCAGGCTTTCCGTGCGGTGTGGTGTGGTATGGTGTGGTTTCGTGTGCATGAAAGCGCTTGACTATACCAAACGACACTACTACTACATAGTACCCGCAAAGTTGTTTTTTCTTGGACATTGTCGAGTCGCACTTTGAGTGATCAGTTGTGACGTAAGACATGGGTCGCGTCGGGAGCATCCCGGTGTGGCCCACTTGCTCCACAACATGGAGATGAGAGAAGTACAACCCGTTACCTTAGTATCATCCAGAGTAACTACGCCCACGATTTTGGGGCAAAAAAAACGCAATTGGTGTTGGATGGTTTTTACCGTAGGAAAAAAGCTGACACTCGACTTTTGCCGTCAGGTTCAGAGGAGTACACGAGCGCATAAAGCAAACAATCTACATAGAGCCGTTATCTTTGTCTCCAACAAGCTCGAACCCAACAAGACCCTGTGGAGGGGAATAATTTTCACCTGTGCCTTCAGCAGCTCCGCCCGGTTGTTGCGCGCTGAGACCACGTCGGGGTGATCGTGCCCCAGCGCCGACTCCAGAATCGGGATCGCACGCTCATAGAGGTCTTGGGCTTCGCCATACTTGGCCTGCAGGGTAGGTGGGCGTTATTGTGAGTACCGGTCAGTCAATGCGTTCTTCAGAAACGTGGCGCAAAAGTAAGAGCGACAAGCATCGGGCGTTTCTGGGCTGGCCACCGTACGTAGAGTGGTCTATGCGTGTAGAAATATCCTTGTCCCTGACAGAATAAAGCATACGCTGGCAGAACACCCCATTGCATTAGAAGCAAGGCGGGTCAGCAAGGTAGAATGACGAGGGGCCGGTGCTCGACGCATCGTTTCCCTGGTAGCTTCCGTTTCGATGGCAGGCGATAGCCGTTTCTAGTCGGAAACTCCTGAGGGGATATAGATGGATGTCAAAATAAGTTTCATGCTAGACAACCGGGCAACTAATGGATCCAGGATCTAATGCCCAGCGGGCTCTTCTTGAGACCTAAAGTATGATCGTCAGCTTGCATGTGGAATCCTGATATCTACGATATCTATATACCCTTCCTCCATAGCTTCGATTTGTTTAACCTTCCACCGGCAGTGGCTCCAGGAGGAATACAATTCGTTTCATTTACTTTACCAGCCCTTCTATAAAACGAGCGGGGCTGTCACTTGTTGCACTCTACACGGCATCTCGTAAAACCGCACGTTTCGAACGCAACCAGCTTAACTTGGACACCAATGTAACGTCGCCATTTCGCAGCATTTTTTTACTCAAGTCCGTTGTAGGGCAAGCGCAATTGTCTCTCTAGTCTACGTACAAATCAGACCGAATAGGTTCCAAAATGGGGTTCTCAAAGACTCTGCAATTAAATGTTGCGTAAAATGCAGGTCTACCTAATCGCCATGAACCACACCATGGTGTAGATATATTCGTTTCAAGACAACTGTGTTGGAAAACGATCATGGCTATCGACTTTTGCTCTACCTCAAACAGATCCCTCACGAGAACCACACTCAGCGAGCGGGAGTTAACATTCGGCGTTTACCTGTGCCATAAACATTCCCGCCAGTTGTTCAAGCAACAAGGCCACCTCCGGGTGGCCACCCCCCAGCGCCGCCTCCAAAATCCTGATTGCATGTCGATACAGCGGTTCCGCTTCCCCGTATTTGCCCTGCACGGCAGGTTGCCTTGTATCAGACTATGAGTGCTCTTTAGCAACGAAGGCCGACTAAATACAACTGTATACCCTTAGATCGAGAGTATATGTTGGTTCCGGTTTTGTTCCGAGGTTGTATAACCAATGGTCTCCTGATGAGGAAACTTAGCACGCTGGGATTTTTTCACACAAGGTGGCGCGTGTGATGGAAGATGAAACGTGCAAACTTGTTGATACCTTCAAGATATCAGTGGCCATGGTCGTGACCCACGGACTCATTGAGCCTTTACCCACAAAAAAGAATTTGAAAAAAAAATGTGAGGGTGTACTTAATGGCACTGGGCTGTTGATGAAGGAAACAGTACACATTACATCCGAAATCGTGCGTAAGGAGTGTGTTTATTGTTTTTCTTTCGAATCGCGTTGTCATAATCAGTTTTAGGGTCGTGGGAGAGATAAATGCCTCTCCTTTGGCCAGATACACCCATTGCAGCCTCATACCATATCTTATGTATCTCGCCCACACATATGCCTTCTCTTACCATATCCTATGTATTTCGCCCACACTTATACCTTCTCTCTCTCCCTAAAATGGTACCAGCCGGGTTCCTAACTGTTACCACCTACAGCCGCCTCGGGTGACCAAGCCTCCGAATAGTACCGTACCATTCGACTCCTCCGATCAAACCCATCAAACTTAAACCTAAGGTTACCCAATAACATATAAAAATGTACAAAATCCCGGCTACCCGTACCACCCCCCCCCTCCGCCCATTCGAAATAAAAAATAGGGGCAGGCGGGTGGGAGATAAAATGCTCAAATGCCTGGCTTGGCGGCCAATCCAGGGACTACCTCATGCCTGTCCACGTCATTGGCAAAAGCCCCAACTCGCTTGCGTTCATCGTGGTCTTACTAGCCTGCACTCGTCAAACTGCAGCCGAGACTGGTCTTGGGGGGCGTACCTACTTTTTTCTCTACAATCCCCTGGGACCCCGATTTCCTGCCAGACATGCTTCATTATCTATATCAAACACAATAAAAATCGCTTTGTCTGTGACTTTGCTTTCTTGCGTGCCGACAAAACTACCCTAAATCAATCGCCGCCAATTGCTCCGTGGTCGCTTCTTCGGCTCTCCACCTTATTTGTCGTGTATCGAATTGGTGCTTGGGACTAGATCCATTCGCAAAGATACAGTGTCACTCTTGCACCTTTGTTTGGTGAGTAGTTTGTTGTTATATGGTGCATTTCTGGTGTTGACCATCGTGGAAGCATGTTCATGCAGGAGTCTGTTTGTGCTGTGTGCGTGCATTTCAAGTGAGCAAATCCACGGCCGTGAAAGACCATGACCGTAGTTCAAGCGAGAAAACTCCACGGCCGTGAACGGCTATGACGGTAATACAGTACACCTCCGAGCAAAACGCGTTCTGGGCATAGCGCTGGTGTACCTGGCACCCTGAGCAGCGACCGCTACTACTCTAGTGTGGCCGTGCGATCATCCATGGATGCTTGCACTGATTACTCAACGTGATGAAGCTGTTGTCACACATGTAGCTTGCGAAGATGACCATCCAACACATGCGTCGTTCATATGCACAGCTTGCGTTTTTTTTTTCGTGAATGAAGTTGGAGTTGTCCCTTCGATTCCTTATATAGTGCACACGGATGGTGAAAATTTCATCGCGATCATCTACGGTCAAACGCAGCCCACATAAGGGCCCCATATGTTACACTATGCGTCTTACCGATGTAGAGTTGGTAATTGATCAGAATAAACCTGCAAATGAATCTGAGACGGGGTTCGCCCCCAAACATTTTATGAAACATACCCTTTGGGAGCGGGAAACGTTCAGGTCTTACCTGCCTCGTCAGCAACCTCGCCCTGTTACTAACTGACTCGGCCACATCCGGGTGCTCTGGGCCGAGCGTCCTCTCGCGCAAGGCCTGTGACTCCAAATAAAGCAACCTGGCCTCACGGATATTGTTCTGTACAGCACGCGGTGGGCATCGTGGGAAATTAGAGCCCTCCTCAAGATAGAGGAAACAAAAACAAAATTAACTAGCTACGTAATTGTTTCGTCTTAGAAAGGCCAAACATAATCTTGCCTGCTTCTCCAGCAGGTCTGCCCGGTTACTGAGCGACTGGGCCACTTCCGGATGCCCCGGGCCCAGAGTCTTCTCTCGTATGGCCTGTGACCTTTCATAAAGGGGCTCGGCCTCATCGTACTTGCCCTGTTCGACAAGAGGTGGAGTTATGAGTGGTCATAACATCACAACTTCTGAATGATTTGCGACATCGCAAACCAGGCGCAGGGCAAAATTCATCCCAAAAACAATGTATAACGCAGTAGCGGTCCCTATATAGTGCTGGTAGTGCCGGTTGCCCTCTATACTTGCTGTGACATAGCTTGGCACATAGGGGAAAAAACGATAGTGGCAGTGTACGGAGTAGTGCCGCTTGCACATAGTGCCGGAGATTCCGGCTGGCATTACCGCCGGTAAAGAGAGACCACTACTGTACGTGGACAATTTTTACCTGCTTTTTCAGCAAGTTCGCCCGGTTGTCAAGAACCGTTGCCACGCGAGGATGCTCCGGGCCCAGGCGATTTTGCCGTATGTCCAACGTCTGCTGGAACAATGAATTGGCTTCCTCGTCCATCCCCTGCGAGCCAATAGGCACGAGCATTACCAGCGCATTCATCAGCCAATACGTAGCACACCACCAGTGCTTTCCTCAGTCAATACCAGAACAACAACAACAGCAGCAGCAACAACAACAACAACAACAACAACAACAACAACAACAACAACAACAACAACAACAACAACAACAACAACAACAACAACAACAACAACAACAACAACAACAACAACAACAACAGCAAACCAACCCCGAACGAAAACCTTTCGCACCTGATTTTGCAAGAGCACGGCCTTGCTGTTGAGCGTTCCTGCCACGGTAGGGTGGGTCGGACCCAACACCGTCTGCGCTATGTTCAGCGACTGATCGAAGAGTTTTCCAGCCTCGGCGACTTTTCCCTATGCAGCAAGCAGCGAGAGAGTCGGTGTAAGGAAGCGCGGCATACAACTTCGACACTAGGACATACGAAACCCGGAAGTGTGCGCGCGATCCAAGTATCACACACGGCTTGAAAAGTAGCTTCGATGTAACCCTTGATCTCACAACTGATGTGAGGTGTGTGTAAATAACCTATTAACTTTCCCCTTGTCATGTCCTTCACGACTCGTTCTACCCTCACCTGACTCTTCAACAACTCCGCCAAGTTGGTGAGGTCCGAAGCAACTTTCGGGTGGGCTGGACCATACACTTTCTTGTCAATCGCCAGGGAGCGCTGGTACAGTGCCTCAGCCTCACTATACCTTCCCTGACAACAAGAGGTGGTTGGTGTGAGCGGTAAGGTGTCCCAAAATCAGCAATGAAAAATAAACCCTTAGCAACCGAGATCTACTAACCAAAGAAACGAAAGTTGCGTTTTTATCAGGATTCGACGAAGACCGTGCAGTCCTACAAGTACCACCGTGCCGCTCGAGGGCATGTCGTACCTCTCATTGAGATGAATTTGGGCCACCGCCCGGGCACAGTCCCTGCCCCAGTAACCCAGGCAGTTTCGTGTGGATAACGTTGTAGTCGACATTCGTGTTTGACAATTTTCCCTAAAGTTTGAAGTCACACAACAAAACTCAAACCACATGATAAAACTCAGAGAAATCTCACCAATACTTTCAGCAACGCCGCCCAGTTGTTGAGCGCCGCAGCCACCTCCGGGTGTTCCCAACCCAGCACCTTCTGTCGTATGTCCAACGCACGCCTGTAGAGGGGTTCAGCATCGGAGAACTTGGCCTGTGTAACAGACAGAACAGTGTTGATGTAATATCGAAAACCTCTAGCGCACGTGCGGCCCGCACGAATTGTCCCGAATGTTCAGTTTGTTGGGCGTGGTTAACACACAGCAGATGAGTTTGCGCTTCAGTTCTAGAGATTTCTCGCTGGAAACCGCACGAACCCCGAGTTGTTCGTGACATAAGAACATCAAATCGTCGCTGTTCATACACAGTAATGAATGTATTGTCCCGATTTTATTTTGATTATCTGCGGGGTATGACTACATCCATATGGTCGCTGTCGATACACAGGTAGGTACAGGTGTGAATATGTTGCCCTTTTCTGTTTGATTCTCTGATTTTCAGGTTCCTCTAGCTAGTGGCTACCCACCAAGGGGCGTCTTGGATAAAGGGCTTCGAGATCCGGATTTGTGTTGATGTGCAGTCACTTCGCACGATTAAACGGATTGTAGCTTGTTTCTAGATGCGAGGGAAAATGCCATAAGGGGTAAAACTCGACTTTGTTCCTTCTCGTTGGTGTATAGTATATATATATGCCCAGGCGGGTGATATAAAGGGGTGTATTCTTGCTGCAACCGTCAGATTCGTCCGCTTTAAGGGTTTATGATTTCCGCGCACATATTGAAATACCCCCCCCCCCTCCCCCCCCCCCCCAATCCCTCTTGTTCAAACGCCCCACCTGAAATCAAAATCTGCCAGAGTAGTAAACACTACCAGCCAGCTGATATCCTCTCATGATCCATCGAGCCATCCATGCCGTAGCTCCAACTCATCTCCGCCCTCCCCCCCCCCCCCCCCTTTGTTCCCCGCCCAGTTCGTTCAAACGCCCCACTTACAATCGAAATCGGCCAAAGTAATAAACACTTCAAAGCAATTGATATCACGTCATTATCGTTCTAGCCATCCATGACGTACCTTTCATTCACCCCCCCCCCCCCTTCCAACGCCCCCTCCTTTCCCACACCCCGCACGATCGCCTAGACCCAGCACCGCGCGTATAGCAAGCCCCTACATATATGATTAATACGCGCGATTGGAGGATCACACACAATGTTGCAAACATCAGTGTCGACCAAATCCTTGATCTCATAGCTGGAGTGTATTTTAATATTATATGTGACCTAAACCTCTTGAACCCCCCCCCCCCTCCCCCCCCGGCCCTTTTTTTTTTTTTTTTTTTTCTCGCTTCCTCTCGCTTAAACGCCCCACCAAATATCGAAATTCGCGATAGTAAGAAACACTTCCACGCCCTGGATATCGCCTCGTTATCGTTTTAGAGCCGTCCATGCCACTGCTGCAATTCCCAACAACCCCCGCCCCCGACGCCCCCTCCTTCCCCACCACCCGCACCATTGCCTAGACCTAGCACCACGCGTATAACGAACCCCTCGACCTAAAGCCCTCCCCCCCCGCCCCCCGCCTCCCCCGCCACATTCCCCCCCCCTCCCCCACAAAAAGGATTTATAGTTTCCACGCACAAATTGTCCTGCCCCACCCGTCTTCTTCCCCCCCTCCCCCCCTCCCGCCCCCCTTTTGATCAAATTCAGGCCCCCACGTCCTTAAAAGCTCCGCCCTCCCCTCACCGGTTATTCGACATACAGGATTCACTTGATAAACGGATGCATTTCCTTCCACAGCTGTCAGATTTTGTCCACCTCAGAAACGGGTTTTATAGTTTTAGCGCACAGACTGACTAACATCACCCTGTTGACCCTGATAGCTACACGGTAGTTGTAAGGGGAGTCGCCGACCTATATCCTTGATGAGGACACACAACCCGTAATACGCGCGATCGGAATATCACACACAGCTTGCAAAGATGAGTTTCGTCAAAATATTCGATCTCACAGCTGGAGTGTATTTTAATTTTTATAATGTATGCCAGTTGACCGTATTGTTGCAGGGTTACAAGGTTACCATTATAAGTACCAGAGGGCGCTGCAGGGGACATTGCAGAGAACATCGCTGTAGGATGGACTATCGGCTAGTATGAAGCCCGTTGAGTAAACCTGCAGCTAGCGCGGGCATGGTCCCATGAAGTTCACGGGACGGTCAGCCATACCTTGGTCACTCATCTTGTCCTCTCCCAATACGTTTATGTTTTCTTCTCTTGGTTTCCAAGTACGGCCATAGGCGTATTTTCAACAAATATTTTTTCAACACAAGTGATCTTCACAGACACTCGGTGCCGCCTCTGCATTAGTTGTCACAGAGACAAAAAAAACCTCGAAGAGCATCGTTATCCGGCAGTTGGCTATGATGTGTTGTTCAACATCCACGACTTGCAGCAGCGTTTGAGCCATTCCTCCAAAAAGCAAAAGTCGTTGGGAAACCCTTGCAATAGACCATGCAATACAATAAATCCAGGGAAACGCGAGACCATGCATCGGCAGAAAATACGATATGCGCGATTTTGCTGGCGGCGATGGTGTGGTTGGGGCCGGGTTTTAATATGGGTCGAGTGGGCAAAAACAAGCAATCAAAGCAACTTTAATGGTATGCGCTCCCTTTCATTTCCGCGTCAACTGAATATTCCGACGATGCGATGAGCAGCAGTCGGTTGTCGAGCAAATGCATTTCGAACAGGGCACTGTATCACTACAATAATTCCGAAGAATAACGACGAGGGTTTCCTATTTACGCTGTAGCTTGTTGGTGGGATCCCGTGGGAGCTCCCATAGTATCCCGCGGGATCCCACGGGTGTATCATGTGATGCCATGGGATCCCACTGCGGCATCATACGGCATACCACGGGACTTCATATGGGGCCCCGCGGGATCCCCCGTGGACTCTTTCGTGTCCTCACCTGGCATCCAGCGGGGTCGTGCGGGATCACGCCATATATAACTTCGAGGGACTACGAGGGTACCTGTGGAAAGTGTCTGGGACTTACCATGATGAATCTCACTGGGCATTGCGGTAGCTTCGGCTGGAGTGCCCATGGGATCTCGCGACAACGATCGGGATCCCTTGACAACCTACGAAATACATCTAAGTTCGTGTTATGTGCACAGTTGCCGCTTTCTCTCGTCCCCGCGAAATCTCTCGAGCCCCCACTGGGTTACACTAGACCCCGCAAGCATATTTTGTTAAACCTAACCTTTATCGCCTAACTTCAACCCTAACACCAAAATATTTCGTAAGGATATCCCATTTCGTCCCCAGGATTTCATGGGGTCTCATGGAGGATTCCCGCGGCAATTCGGACGTGAATTCCGACGGAACCTCTTGACATCCAGAAAGCAGGTAGCATCCTACGGGATCGGCATCCCGCGGCATCCCACCAGGGACGTCGTGGGAAGCCGCGAGATCCCACCTGCGAAGCCTGAGAATCTTGCGGCTTCCAAAGTGGGATTCTGCGGTATCCTGCGGCATCCACCGGAATCTCACAGGACTTCCCACCGGAACCCTCGCAAAGTCCGTAGATGGTTGCCGTCAGCGCGGTCTAGAGAGTTTTTTTCTCCTCTACTGATAGAGACGTTGTTGCTGTGATGTACCAGGTGTTGTCAGCATCTGCGTTGTTTGGTTCGCAGGTGATATTGCTCCCTTGGAATATAAGTGACCGGCCCGTTCCGTCAGGAGACATCCAGACGAGGCAACCAAGGAACACCAAGCAACTCGCACAACCAACCAATACGGACGAAATCATGTGTGAGCGACCCAGGCAGGGTCGGAAGCAACATATATCGCATAATGGAGGCCCATACTCCCCCGTACCTAAATACCTCCGTCTTCTGCAAGTTTTATTGCCCACAAGACACCTACAGGTAGGGATGTCGCCTCTCACCTGTGCACTCAACAGTCCCGCTTTGTCGCCGAGCAATGTAGCAACATTGGGGTGGTCGAGGCCGAGGACCCCCTCCCCGATATTGAGGGCCCGTTCATACAAGGGGGAAGCCTCTCCATAACGCCCCTGCACACGTGCACCAATACCCAAGAATGATGGGATTAGTGATCGTCGTTACAATATGAAGTTACATGCAAGTCACCAAGGTGCTAGCTATTGCAGGGTGTATGGTCAAGCTGGCTATCAGGTTTCGCATGCCGTTGGCCAGTCGGCCGTCTAAAAGATGTACCAGGTATCACATAGCTTCACCTTTCCAACAGATGCCCGCAGGAAACGCGCTCAACAAGTAGGTGGATCGTTGGAACAACGTTAAAGTTTGCAACTCAACATCTGATCCCTATGGAAGTACTTCCTGCTTTCCCTTGAAACTCGAAAATATAACATTTCGTACCGCTTACCTGCGCCTGCAACATCATTGCCCAACTTCTCAAGTCTCTGATCAGATGAAGGTTGTACCGGCCAAACGTCCTCTCGTCAATGTCCAGGGCATGTCTGTACAGATGATCCGCACGCTGGTAGTTGCCCTGAACCAGCAGCGCAGCACATAGTTTGTGGGCTACGTTCATACGCGGGTAGAAAGAAGGACCACAGTAAGCACCCTAACATTTTTTTCAATGGCGTACATTCTTTGACATTTTCATGGCATTGCCGTGGCACTGCTCATGGCCCCTCATGGCAGTTTCATGTTATTGCCATGGTACTGCTATCCCACTGCCGCCTGGCACCGTCATGGCACTGCCATGGCACAATCATGAAGGCCGATGGCAGTGCCATAACAATGCCATGAAACGCGCCATGGCGCGCACCATAGCCCTCCACAAGGATACGCTGCCATTGGCGTAGGGTTAGGGTTAGGGTTAGGGCTAGGGTAGGAATAGATCTGCATTGTAGTGATAGGAGAATCATAGCACGGCGATGGCAGTCTCATGTCAGTGCCATCCAATCTCTCGTGGCTCTACCATGAGACATTTTCATGGTAATGCCATGACATTATTCATGGCACGACGCGGCAATCAGCGCCATGAAATATCATGGCAACGACATCAAAAGCCCACGGCATCGCCATGGCATTGGCATAAATGTCCATCAAGGTTCGAAAAGACCCATGCACGCCCTTGAATGCCATGGACCATGATACGTTATGGCTTCCGTGACGTTGCCATGTCACTGCCATGGCATCGGCAGGGGAGCCCATTGCAGTACAATGGCACGCCATGGCACGGAGGCTCCATAGTGCACCATAGTACGCCATGGAACTGCCATGATGCGCCATGAAAACGGCGGCTCTCCGTATTCTCAGCACTGCACATGTTGAGAAACGTCCTCAACGCTGGTTGTCAAAGCAAGCGAGCAAAAAACATGGCTACTCTCCCTCTTCGGCACACCACGAATATAAAGCATACGCGTCTCTTGTCGGCTGTTGAGTGCTACAATATGAAACACAGCACCATCGTAGGCATGTAAATATCCTGGATAATACACCGAATATCATAACTGCCTTCAGCAAACCTGTGCGCCACAACGTATTCACAGTCGAAATTGGACGCGTCTCACCTGTGCCTTCAACAAACCCGCGTATTTGTTGAGTGCGGTTGCAACGTCAGGGTGCCCTGGACCATGTGCCTTCTCCACGATTGCCAGCGACTGCTCGAACAGTGGCTTGGCCTCGCCGTACTTGCCCTGCATATCAAGAGGGTGGACGTTGTATAAGCGGCCACAAGATTATACAGTGTCGCGGGGACAGTATTATACAGTGGCACGTGGCGGTTGTCCGACCAGCTTACTCCGAGGATCTAGGTGTATGGTTAGAGATGCTGGGCTATAGGAAGCTCTAGTCGAACCGTTGAGATTGAACGACATTGAACAGCGACGGCTCAGGACGAAAGCTCTTACTGCCGACAGAAAGACGTCAGCAACATAAGCACGCAGGCATATTTCGGGTAAATGGTTTGTTTTCGTTTGGTCTGGAGACCAAATGAAGCATGTTCTAGTCTATATCTCGATATTGCAAACCAGGCTTCCAGAAAAAATACGACTATTCACAAGCAAACAACACAACCATAACCTGGCTTTCTAACAACTCTGCCAAGCTGTTGAGTCCAGTAGCCACTTGGGGGTCGTCTTTGTCCTCCCAGATCTTGATCGCGTTCTTGTACAGACGCTCGGCTTCCTCGTAGTTTCCCTGTGCGAACGCCAGGAAGGAGGGTCACGCGTATCAATGTACGTAGGCGGTACATGAGGACTCAAAGCGAACCACACTCCGCAAGACCCCAATCCTGATTGGCTGTTGAGAAAACGTAACATGGATCTGGAACAGGGTACCACTGGGAAGTTGTGGCAACTCCCACGTCGTCTTCAACAAGCCTTCGATTCCACAAAAAGAAACAAAACATTAATACATACCACCTATCACCTGCGCTTTCATCAACCCCGCACGGTCGTTGAGAGTTGAAGCATATTCGGAGGTTTTTGTTCCTACCGTTGCGCCAAGACCTTCCAGGACCCGAGCGTACGACGGGTCGGCCTCTTTATATTTCCCCTACGACGGAGGGGCGCGTAGGGATTGCCGCTGGTGAGTAAAGTATACGATATAACAAGCGTAACAGTTGTGTCCTGTTTTGGGACGATTGGGCCACGTCAAAAACATCGGTGGCGGGTACAACAAACATGAGCGGTTTTAGCTCCTTGTGCTCTCAAAGCGCCCTGCACAAGAAAGAAACAGCCGGAAACGCAATTTGATAAAACTCTCAATGGTCCACAGCTATTGTTGACCATGGCAACAAACAGCGCATCCAAGCCTCAAGGGGCAATTAGTTATGCCTAATGCGGCATAATGATGCAAGCAGGCTTGTTGATTGTGGTTTTGGATACGATGAGGATATGACAACTGTTTGATTATATTATTGGCTTTTCCGATAATAGGTTGGCTACATGGTAGCGGGATGCAGGGATCGCGGGATAAGTTTCGGCCAAATCGACCGCCTCTTTTCCCACCGAGTGCTCTTCTCATTGTACTCGGTAGGAGCTTAATACATTAATGTTGCGATTGCGTTTGTACTAATAGCTCCACTACTACTCTTCGTCCAAAGGCCAAGCCCACGACGCTTCAAAGGTCTAGGAAACACGACTAATCACCAAGTATTTAGGATTGCTCTGATCCTTTTAGAGGCCATGGTGATGTTAAACTAGTCATCTTCTGAGGAAGGGAGCTCGCTGGAAGTATCAACCGATGCATGGGGGACGCCGATTTGAGTGCAAATCCAGGGAGTAGCGCGGCGTTTCCATCCGATGTTTTGGAGCAGTTGGAGCAGCTGGTTGCCTTTTAGAATATATTTGTCCCTGGTGGAAGGAGCCACACCTAGAATCGAGGTACGCCCGGCCCCAATTTCTTCTACACCTACGGCTACTATGCACGCGCTGGCCCATCCAAGCGGGTATGTCGGTTGTGATCTCCCACCCATGTTCAATAACCGAAGAGACACGTGGTCCCTTTGGCAAGCGAAATTTACATCATTTGAGGGAAACAAAGAGTGTCAAGATGCCTACAGAGAGAGTTCTTGGTAGCAGACGGCGTCCTCGCTCACTACGACTTGCTTTTCAAGCACTCGGATGAAACGAGTGCGCGCGCTAGAATGGCTTGGGAGTTTTTGCTGGAGGATTTTGAATATGACCCTCCGGGTTTGACCAGAATTCTTGACACAAAATCCCCAAGCGGCGCATGGAACGTCATTAAATGACATCTACGCCCGCAAGATGATTATGGAGAAGCGTAGAGGAACACTAGCGTCCGATTCAACTATAATGGAAAATATAAGACCCTGCAAAGCTGTTGAGGCGAATAGACAAGACAGTACAGTGACTGATTGTGTTAGCAGGCAACACTTGAGGAAAACGCGAAGTGAATGTACACTTCGTCCGAAACATGTCGGCGTTTTACGACGTTGAGAAGAAAGATATCTTAGCTCCCCCTGGTCTGACTCGTGCTGAAATTGAAGAGACGGCTCGAGCTGCATACACGCTGGAGAAGAAGGCCGTGTAAGAAGAGGAAAAGGCCGGACTAAGGCGGTAGACCCTCATGCTTCCTACGCCGGTGGTGCACAACCGGCCGGTGCACGGGGTGCAGGATGGGGAAGGACCGTAATAGTAAACAGAGAAACGGGGGGAAAATCACAACCAACAAGGCTCGAGCGGGGACAATGAAGGAGTCCCACCCTCAACCACCCCACGAGGTGCTCAGTGTTCATTGTCCATGGGTTCCTGCCAGACACAAAAACTGCCGAAGAAACGATAAACAAAATAGTTAGCGCCGGCAGCATTCAGAACGTTCCTTTCTACAGCACGCCCAACGCATCCTACAACCACTCCTGAAGACATAAAACACTCTGTCGATCACTTTGGGTGCTGTCACGTGTCGGCATCGTTGGTGGTACACTACTTGGTTTAGCATCATTTTGCGGATGCGCCGCCCTGGGGCGTACGGTCGCGTATTTTGTTGTGGGTCGGGAATGGCGGGGTGCATGCGGTTTCTAAACGTTCAAATTTCACCTGCTTCTCCAACACCCCCGCCCGTTTCTTTTCAAGCACTGGGTGGTTCGGGTCTGGCTTTTTCTCCGCGATCTCAATAGCCTTGAGGTACAGGGAGTCCGCCTGGGAGTACTTTCCCTGCACAGCCGTCGCGTGAAGCAAGCACCACACACAAAGTTGGGAGAAAGGCCTCAAAATCTCCCACTAGTCAATTTATCGCAACTGTCACTGTATTTTCTGTCTTGTTCGGTGGTTGATTGTGTACTATTAATAGTGTATATGTCGCTGGTGTTTTGCTCTGGCCTAATCATGAACCGAACCAAACGGTCACTATCGGCATGTGCGCTTCATATGAGCTCCACCGTAGGCTGCGGAGCGAAAATATCGAAACAATACTATTTCTACCACATGGAATATTCCACCGTCCTGTAGATTACTTCGCCATCTTGGCCCACTGTTCCGTGACAGGCTTCCGTTCAGGCATGCTGAATCACCGACACGCTCATCGCGGTTGCGCCTCCATCTCTTCCACGGACATCCACCCTCACAATCGTTCAAAGCTCGCACCTGCTGTGACAACATGTCTGCCTCGCTGATTATCACGCTCTGAAGTCTGGGGTCTTGGAGCTTCTCCCATGTTTGCTTGGCACGACCGTACAGAATGCGGGCCTCGTCGAACTGGCGCTGCAGTGAAACGATATCAAGAAAATGACCAAAGCACCGCGAAGGAACGGATGAAACACGCCGAAGGTCTAGGGTCTACGAGAGTTTAGGTGTCCAAGCACATATCGGTAAAAACGCAGGAGAATAGGCCCCAGGTTCCTTACGTTACACCCACTGAATACAAGGACTGCGCACGACGGGAACGCAATCCGTAGTGGCGAGTACGAGCTACCTTCAACAGCACTGAATTTCCTTCTGACGACGACAGCAAGGCCCGTAACAATGAAGAGGCCAGTACATATTGGTACACCGAAGCTCACCTTCGCTTGCAAGAACTTGCCCAGGTTGTAGCGCGACTGTGCAATATCTGAGGCAGATTTATCCCGTTCTTGACACAACTCCAACGACTTCCTGAGCAATTTCTCTGCGCCCATGTCCTGTACGTGTTGGAGAACATGTCTGTGCCGCTCCTTCAACGCGTCATTCATCCCTTGCCCCGTTCTCTGAGAGAACCCAAACGACCGCTTGTCCGAACCCAGAAGCACCGCCAAAGCAATAACGAGATCAACGCCCTCGGTAAGATTCTTGTCCAGCGGCTCTGTGTCGTCTATCATCGACCCAGCAACACGATGCCACACCTCCGCCAGTTGCTTCACGCGCGTCAGCCAAGTCAAATTGTCGCCTTTTGCTTGCGGGAAACCAGCCATGAGAACTTCTGGCGTAACAACTCCGTCTTCCCCCAACGTACCGCGGATCAGTTGTTCCACTTGTTGCTGGAGTTCTTCGGGTTCTCCTCCGGCATCCTTCATCTCAGGCCCCTGCGGATGGGCGGAACCCGCTATCTCGACAGGGTGCAACACCAAGGTCAGGTACACTTCCCATGCGATTCCTCTGGTCTCAAGCCCTTCGATCCAGTCGGATGGAAACTGCGAGAGTGCCTGTGACCATTCGCTCTCAGGCGCAAGTCTGAGGGTCTCTCTCGATATGGCTAGTTTCTCCGAATCTCCCTCGACACACTTGATGAAGTTTTCCAGCGGCCCTTCAGACCCCTTCGGTGTACTTTTTTCTTTCCCTGAAGCAAGGAACTGCTTCCGAACAATGGCCAACGTCCACACGCCGCTCGCATCTACACCAACCTTGTCCGTAGCATCAGAAGCAAAAGCGCTGGGGCGCAGTGCCGTGTCAAACGAGATACTGGCAGATAGGACCGCCAATCGAATCCACAGGCCAATGCGGACCATCATCTCTGTCCAATCTTTTACAACTTGCGGGTACGCATGCCAAGTCACGCGGGGACCCTCTCCTGGGTAGTTGTCGTCCAAAACCACAGAGGAGAGGTGGCCATAAACCGGCCCTCGTTTATACCCCCCATCGGGGAATAACAACGAGCGCCGAGTATTTGCATCTCCCGGCATCCCCGTCCCTCCGTGCGTGTAACCAGAGATTATGGAAGTTGCCCTCCGTTGCAAGTGACCGTGGAAGAAGCACAGGATGAACGCCTGACGCACGGTCAGAAAAAGTCCATACAGGGCGATGGCACAGCTTACAAACGCCGCTCCGCCCTCCTGGTATTCTTCTGCCACGATTTGCAGGACTCCATACAAGAACAGCAGTACCAGGCCGACAACGACCAGTGTACCATACATGATGGCGAAGTATCGCACCTCGCGCCAATGTCGCCAGCGCTTGTCGATCACGTCATGGTACAGGTAGACGGCGAGCGGTATCAACACCGCGAAATAGGCAACCAGAACCACGACACCATCCGTGGCAAGCTCGTCGCTGTCCATTTGACCCGCAGAAACACGCCGTTCCTACCGGTAGCATCGCGATAGGACGTAAAATTGGATACAAATCGACAAGAGTGAAAAGCGTACGACCGTAAGAAAAAAGTCTGCTTGTGTTTCCTTCTTACCGGCACGTCTGAGGTTCACCGAGGAACGCAAACAATTGGTGGCACAGAAAGATTTGTTGTAAACGTGCTGTCGACGATGGTCAACCGTACCGCGCGACCGATAACTTGGTCAACGGGCGAAATATTTTCTGACCGGTGGAGCGCCGCAACTGGGGTTGATCGTAAATGGGTAAAACACCAGCCTATTGTCCTAATCACTGTTCAGTTGCGACTGCAGCACAGTATTTTATCCGGTCAATGCTCACTAGCATGAGGTACTACTGAACAAGCAGAAGCACCGTAGGCGGCAAAATACGATTGATGTACTCATTGGTTTAAAGTAGCGTTCGTACAAATACACGAGTACTGGTAGTGCATACCAGGGTGTGCCAGAACGGTGTCTCGAACAGGAACGTTTCACGAAGAGGGATTTAGGTTGGTAGTCGGGACATTGCAATAGTCCGGAAGTTGCGTCGCTTTCACGAATAGAACGAGAAACGTTGCTGCACGTCCGGTCAGCACAACGGTTCATACGTTAAATATGACCGAACAGAGTATGTTTTCTAAGAGTCTGACGTATGATGGGGTGCAAATCCTCTCACTCTCGACTGATTCTACGATAGCCCCCCCCCCGAACAGGAGTTCTTCTCTAACGAACGTTTCATGGCTGCTCGACACCAGAAAGGATGCGATGAAAATAATATCTTGATGTTTTTTTTTGTTTGCAAAGGGCTATCGAACGATTACGTCGGGGTGGCAAGGGGCGCCGTATTTCAGGAGATACGGCCGGGAACTTGTTTCAAAAACCGACGATTTCGTTAAAGAAAATATGGGGGGGCTACCGTAGAACGGCTCTCTCCTTTCTTGTTTTCTCGTCATTGATGATCGTCTTGCTGGCTCAAGCACGGCACTTTCAACATGAAGCGTATTGATCGCCTTGCAGCGCCAGCCAGGTACTTAAATCACTACTGTCAACGCAAGCCTGTGCTGCATCCTGCCGGGGGTGCATCAACACGATGACCGAATAGGTTGTGAGCCTCAAAACACGCAGTCTGCGCACCAGGGTCATCATGTTTCTACAGGTCCAAAACTGGCTACGGACCGAGAAGGTCTGCTGGTAGCATTATCAGCGAGGAAACAACAGAGCCAATACGCGGCTCGGTACAACCTATCATATATTTCTAAGATAACCGGACAGCTAGAACGACAGTAGCACGTGTACCGCATACGAGACAGCACCTACGTCAGTTCGTCAATCCATCACTGGTTCGAAGGGTGAGTTTTGCTTTCGCATTAGGGTTGTAAAGCGACCACTCTCGGTCGGGGAGGTGTTTGTATTTATTATAAAAAGTAAAATACACTCCAGCTACGTATGAAATCGAAGATTTTGTCGAAACTCATATTTGCAAGCTGTGTGTGATACTCCGATCGCGCGTATTACGGGTTGTGTGTCCTCATTGAAAATAGAGGTCGGCGACTCCCCTTGCAACTACAGTGCAGCTATCAGGGTCAACAGGGTGATGTTAGTCAGTCTGTGCACGGAAACTTTAAGACCCGTTTCTGAAGGGGACAAATCTTGGCAGCTGAAAAAGGAAATGCATCAGTCTATTATCAAGTGAATCCTGTAAGTCGAATAACCGGTGAGGGGAGGGCGGGGTTTTTAAGGATCTGGGGGGCTGATTTTGATCGAAAGGGGGAGCGGGGCGGGGGGGGGGGGCGGCGGGCGGGTGGGGCAGCTCAATATGTGCGTAGAAACTATAAATCCTTCAAGGGGATAAATCTGACGGTTTTGGAAAGAATGCACGGGGGACGGGGGGGGGGGGGGACGGGTGAGGCAGCTTAATCTATGAGTGCAAACTGTACATCCTTTATAGGGAAAAATGTGACGGTTTTGGAAAGAATGCACCAGTTTATCATGTATATCCTGTAAGTCGTACAACCAGTGAGTAGAGGGCGGAGTGTTCGAGGGGGTGGGGGTGGGGTGGGGAGGTCGGGAGGTGGGGGGTGGGGGAGGACGGGGGGGGGGGGGGGGGGGGGGGGCTTTAGGTCGCATAGATGTACGGGTTTGCTATACGCGTGGTGCTAGGTCTAGGCGATGGTGCGGGTGGTGGGGACGGAGGGGGCGTTGAGGGCGGGGGGGGTGGGAATTGCAGCAGCGGCATGGATGGCTCTAAGAAGATAATGAGGCGATATCCAGGGCGTGGAAGTGTTTATTACTCTGGCGAATTTCAATATCAGCTGGGGCGCTTGAGTAAGGAAGAGCGAGAAAGGAAAAAAAAAGAAAAAAAAAGGGGGGGGGGGACGGGAGGGGGAGTTTTTCAAGAGGTTTAGGTCACATATAAAATTAAATTGCACTCCAGCTGTGAGATCAAGGGTTTGGTCGAAACTCATCTTTGCAACATTGTGTGTGATACTCCGATCGCGGGTATTAATCATAAATTTAGGGGCTTGGTATACGCGCGGTGCTAGGCGTTATATACGCCCGTAAAACAAACCCACAATAACGTGGCGGCTGAAGCTCGTACCAAGTACAGAAAGTGCATACCACAAAGTTACGGTATCGAAAGCCTGCAAACCGGGGATGAAGACACGCACCAAGCGCCGCGAAAAACTCACACAAAGTTGGGCGTGCTCGTATCAAATTCAGCATGGAGACGTCCGTGAAGTTGCGGCATGTGCCAAGTCGCGCGGCAAGCTCGTACAAAGTATGACGAAGACAAGTTCTCAAATGTGCCGCATATGACAAGGCACCAGATTCCGCATGGAACAAGAAGAGTACAAGAATAATTTTTCGCAACAGGAAGGAAACCATCGCCAGCATACTGGTGGCCACGGCAAAGGGCCTCCTGTGGTTCTACGGGCAGGATGAGCACGCCTATCGCAAAAGAAAGGCCTGCGTCAACGTCCATCTCACCGAATCACCACCATCATCTACTATGCATGTTCACGGGGTAGGAAACATCCAACGCGATAGCCTGCTGCAACCTGGTGAATAGGTAGCACAGAAACATCAACACATATGCATGATGCCCTCTTATCCTTGAACAGGGGAACAACTCTACACAGCAGTTGTACGGGTTCACAAGGACAATAAACCGGAATACAAGGGGCTTGGAATGCTCTCTAGGAAAAGACAGCGCCGTCAGCATAACCACTCGCCAAGGTTTCTTTGAGGGACTGGCCATAGCCAATACCTACGGAGAGCAGGATACGAATAAATTCAGGTACATTATGGAGATAACACAAGGCCGCCTTCGCGATATGGCGAGGTACATAGTCCCGAATGGTTCGCGTCTCTTGCGCTGTTGGGGCACCCCGGACGAGCAAACAGCTGTTCTGAGGGGTAGAAAGCGGGGACAATCCCAAATACTTTTCGATAAGCCATTGATGTACCCGGAGACAGCTGTTACCAGTGACGACTCTTTGGAGGGAAGCGTCGACACGCAGTTTGGAGCCTGAAGCAGGACTATGCCTATATCCTAGCTGCAGTTTCTCCACCAACTACTGCTGCTGCGACTACAACAGCAGCGACTTCTACAGTAAGGACTTCTATAGAAGAGGCTACTGCCGCAGCGGCTACTAGCACTGTCTAGATGCAGCTACATCAGCTTAGTCAGCTAGTTCAGCCCCGTGCAATAGATTCGCTTTGAAAGCGACTCCAGCCTCATCAGCCCAATCAGCTTCATAAAATGCATCAAGTTCCTCAGCTACGTCCGCTTCAATAGCTCTATCTACATACGAGAGCAGTATCAGTTACGTCAGAATTAGTGGCTTCTTAGACCGGTGTAACAATTGGGACACACATCGAACTCGTGCGAGCGGTCACCAAACATCGTACTCGTGCGGGTAGTTACCAATACAAGGAACGCTGCAAGTCTCGTACATACAGCTCACGTGTGGCGTTGTTGCAGCAGTTTTTTAGTCTGTTTTCGAGTTCAATGCAATACACGGTGTAGAATTTGAACCCCTTGTGTTTTTCACTGATGCTGTGTGACTGACACTCTATGATTAGGGTAACTTCGTAAACTTCAAGTACATTAGCATAAGTTCAATTGTTTTGACAATCTCGACTCCGAAAGAGGAAACCAGTTGCAACGACATTTTACTACGATAGCTTAAGGTTAGGAGGTCACGCATTCGGCTGAGCTGGCAGGCGCCACGGTGAAAGAGGACTCCTGTTGCATCAGCACATCACAGCACACACTTTACTTTATAAAACATGAATTACATTGTGATGACAGGTTCTCAGTGAAATAGAACACAGGGTACAACGACATTGCACTGGAGCGCTTGAAGCTAAGAGATAACTCCAGGGCAGGATTTTCAAGGAGCATGGGATTATATAAGTATCTGCAGACGCGACTTCCACTGAGGGGAGATGTTGGGAAGTACGAGGTAAGCTGTATCCTTAGTCTATGGATCTTGTGCAATGGCGTTACGTCAGCAGACTACACCTGTGGCACATCGGAAATCCCTCGCGAAATTTTGCATTAATGGAGTCTTTCCTGCGGAAGCTGTGTCATACCAAAAGCGCGAGTCAAATAGCGAACGGAGAAGAAAAGCTTCAAGAAGCGTGCGTTACCACTCAAGTCAATAACGAGGGTATGATATGCCGAGGCGCGTTGGAACTGCTGCCCCCTGCATATTGACATTTTCGCAAGAGCTGGCAAGGAAAAACGAAGAGGGGGGGGGGGGACACCTCGAAAAAGTGGGGGATTGAAGCGAAGGAATACGCGGTTAGCGAAAAGAGGGGACTACTCAACCGGGGAGCGGCTTAAAAGCTACGCGCATGTGAGAAGGCTAGGTTCAGAGCTGAGGGGGTTGTCGTGGGTATGTTCAACATCTGCACGGTTGTCTTGAACAGCAGGAGCGTTACAGACCGCAACGAGGTAATTATGAAGGTATGCGAGGATGTACGCTGAGATGTTATAGGCCTTTAACGGAGGAAACGTGACCGGATTTTGTTTTTTCGGCAGCACGCTTCACCGTATTTTTCTCTGAACAAAAGGGGGCAAGACCGAAAGGAAGGCGACCCACAGCCTAGAACTCCTTGCTGTTCGAGAGTATCGTGGAAGGAATGGGTGCAGGTGAGTTCTTGGTGGAGTGCTGCAAGATTGATGGCAGTTTGCGCAGCTCAAATGAAAATGTAACGGTGAGGCGTTTGTTGTGAACTATGCCCATGTCGAAGAAAACCCAATCAGGTGGAATTGTCACGTTTGACATGCACTTGATAATGTGGTCATAGGTGTTCTCAGTGCAGGTCCTTGTCCTAAGAGATGCGAATGCTCGTACCGGCATTTCTAGGGATTGAGTGTATTAACAGTAAGTCACTGAGTGCGAGCGTGATGAATTAAACGGCGAGCGGCTACTGCTCCACGCAACAGACAACAAGCGTGCGCGCCTAAGTTCTAGTACGGGCGTTTTCTCGCCCCTTCGCGGAGTATCGCCCATATTCCAATGCTTACGACTAGATTACATTGTGACACATCAAGCTGAAAGAGGACCCGTCCGCACCGTCATGGTGTGCTTCCCACCCGAAGAACAACATGAGTCGCGCCAAAAATTAGTTTTCCGGAAATAATCACGTCTTGGGTCGCTGTGCACCGAATCATCTGGAGATAGAACGCAAGGGGTGGTGAGCTATTGATTTACAACGAACGGTTGATGGAGGACGCAGATCTCCCAGCGAACCTCAGTAAAGAAACACCATCAACGTGTTCCTCCTCTGCATGTGGTAATGTTACCCCTGGCATGGGTAACAAAGCTGCGGCGAACACCGAGGCCTTGCGGTTGTCTGCGGCGCCGGCAAGGGCCAAAGAGATGATGCGCGACCGGGGAGACACAAACGGAGTAGCACACGCGGTTGTAAAAAGACGTACGATGCTGGGAAACAGCTTCGTTCTGCTCCGAACGATCGTAGTCTGCAGAGCCTTGAAGGTGACAGCCAAGCAGCTCAAACGCGTGAGGGTAGCAGCAGCAACTATATTCTTGGAAAAAATACAACCGCCAACTCGAAGGGTGTATTCGAGAGGGTGGTCAAGTGGGCTTTCACAATTATTTCATATGGAGATGGATGTGAAGGGGCAGAAAACGTTCGACTCTCAGTACATCAAGGACGGGGAAGGTCAATTGCTGCGTGGCGATGGCGTCAACTGGGAGGGCTAGATATGATGATGGTAAGTATTCTACGAAGCCTTCAAGTATATGTGACCTATTTGGCCCCCTGTACAGGCCTCTGGGTGGCGTCCCGTCTAGGTGCGGGTTGGAAGAAGCCATCTGTGCGATGGCGAAGTGCGAGGCGGTCGGGTCTGGTAGTCTCCCGGTTGATATTATGAAGATCCTGCCCGACGAAGGAAACTCGACCACGCTGGGGGATTTCTACGCGACCATTGCCGCTGGGTGGAGGGGATGGAGCGTGCCACAACGATGGAAAGATGCACTGAGGAAGGTGCTGCACAGCAAGACATGCAGTATGGAGTGTGGCAGCTATTGTAGCATTTCTCTCGTGGTTCATGCCAGCAAAGTACTCCTCAAAACCATCGTGGGCCGCTTCAGTGAATACTACGGCTGGGAAGGCATTCTTCGGGGGAATAGCGGGGCTTTAAACCCCAGCGCTCGATTGTTGACATGATGTTCGTGGTACGACTCCGGCAGGAACTGGCGCGGAAGGACACCCTGCATTTTTGGACCGTACACTGTTTTTGGACTGTCCTACTTATCGTATACCTGATAACGCGGAAGGAAGCACTCCGGCGATAGCAATTTGAAGTTTAAAATGTTATCACCGGGTGTGCTGTTGTAGGGGTGTGTGATAACTATCCTATCCCCGGTGACAATTGCCATGCACGGTAGCCCCGCACCTAGGGGGTGTGCTCACGAGAGTGTGTGGTATTGAGGAGGTGTGCTAACGTCTTTAATGATTGCTACGGAGTGTTAACTAACTCCAGCCAGATTACAGTGGGCGTGCTAACAAGGGTGTGTGCTAACGGTATCAAACATTGGTAGGGAGAGTGAAAAGACCACGGCAAGATTGCAGGGGGTGTGAGTAAAAGGGGTGCTGCTGACTGGACCTCAGGCCATCTGCCTGGTGAGTTGGCCGGTGCTGCCAGAACTTTGGGCACTTGACCAGTACCGGTACCCGAAGCTGGGGCTTAGGGTATGATGGAAGTTAGAGACGTGGTATCGGTAGCACCAGCATCGGAAAGTGGGCTGATCCCGGAGAATAAACGACGTGGCTTCAAAAGCAGGTACCGGTGGGGTCGCGGTCCGCAGACTCGGTCGGCTCACTGTGATGGGGCGCAGCAGTGTCCTCTATGCAGATGTCCAAATCGGTGCGCGTTGCGGGTTAATGGTATTCACCAGGTGGTGTGAATTTTGGAGTTTGGTACTGTTTGCAGGCGTTCCTTCGGAGGGGGTGTGGTATTCAACGTACACCCAGTGATAAGATGATGATGGCAAAACAAAAAAACTACCACCGGGTGTGCTCATGTAGAGGGGGGTGTTGGGTGTCTGTGGGTGTTATCTAAAGGGGGTGTGCTTTATTCCATGTTATACGGTAGCTCGCTGTGGCGTGCCGCCAAGAATTACTAACGTCGTCCACGAATCCTTCGACGACATGGTACCGTGCTGCTGGAAGATATCGAGTCCCCCAATATGTTCGACATGGAGCAGGGTCATCACCAGGGGTGTGCGCTTGTGACACTGCTGTTCAATGAAATGTTCGCCCCAGAGATAAGCGTGGCCAATAAAACCCTTCCGCGCTAAGGAAGCCATCATGGACAGCATGGTTTAGCCCAAGCCCAAACGGGTATGGGGCGGAAGAAGGGCAAGCCGCGGGCCGGCAACGTCGACGGACAGGGCAAGGAGGAGGAGACCGGGGAGGTAATGGGACAAGCAGTACACTGACGATTTGGGCATAGTTTTGTGATCACCAGGAGGACTGGAGTGGATGCTGATGGGTATCGCGACTGCGTGCCCTGCGTTCGGGCTTACTGCCTGGGAGGCCCAAAAACGTTAGAATGTGCCTGCAGACGAAAGAGGCAAAGAAGGTGTCGTTTACCGTCAATGCCGCCGGCCGAGTGTACAAACAAAATATCAAAATATCGACTTAATGTATTTGGGCGGGATTATCAGCGCAGACAGAGAGCTCAGCGTCGACGTAACGCAGCGTCTACAGAGGGCCTGTTTCCGGCGGAGTATACAATGAAAATCAATGACCGCCCGGTTTGCACCTGCGACTGAAGGTACAGACGCAGAAAGCAGAGGTAACCGGGACACTGCTTTGCGGGTGCGTGGTGTGGAGTCCGAATAGGGATGACAGCAACAGGGTACGGCAGATCCACCACTCCATGCTCCTCCGATTCACCCGATGGTGGGAACTGAAGCGCGAAGAGCACACCATATAGCACGATCACGCGATCGTAACGACAGCCTTGTAGAGCAATGAGGCGACAGCGTACAGGCAGAAAATGGTGTTCACGGGTTTAGTTGCTTGCATGGGAGACGGGCGACTGCCGAGGAGAGGGGAGCTTGTTGGGGGTGAGAGCTAATCCGGGGGACACGAGAAGGGTTGGATGGGGCGCCTCGCGGAAGATCAGGAAGAGTTCGGCATGAAGTTCTAAGGGCGGCCAGAGGTTGCACAAATGTCCCGGATCTCGTTTGGGCGGTTCGGGAACGGGGCGGGGGCCTTCGTGCGGAAGGTCAATGCCGTGGAGAGAGTAGAGCGGCAATGTGACGCGCGATGGTTGCAACCACGACACGAACCGTTGGTACGAACGCGCCTGGGGGTCGGGGCGGGGAGGTTTCGTCCTGGCCAAGATACTGACTTCTGCGCCTGGCCATCACCGTCATGATCTGTGGTTTCCCAAGGCCTTAAGCAGCTAGAGTAGAGCCGCCTGCACGTGTTCGCGTTGCTGCACACCTCCCCCAACGCCGAATGCCTTTTTCTGTCAGGTTTTGGTATCTATCTGTTGTTTTGTGTTTTTCTTTCGTTTGGTTCTCTTCGTTAGTGTTAGTTTTTCGTACTTGAGCGTATGCAGCATTGGTTGATTGAATATTATTTCTTCGCCACACACACGCTGCTGGTGAGTTTACGTATTCTGTTACGTGCCACAATATTCGTGAAATGGCTTCTTCTTGTACTGCTTCTACCCTGCTCGCGTGTACTCTTAGCGCTGGACGGTGTGCACCTGTCTCACCCTGCACCCTATATTATATGTTTCGGTCTGTTGTTGCTGGGCGATTGGATCATGTGCTACATATGAACACGATCTAGATTGTGGCATGGGTCGATGTGGGAACAACAACAACAACAACGACGACGACAACAACAACAACAACAACAACACCAACAACAACAACAACAACACCAACAACAACAACAACAACAACAACAACAACAACAACAACACCAACAACAACAACAACAACATCAACAACAACAACAACAACCACAACAACAACAACACCAACAACAACAACAGCAGCAACAACAACAACAAAAACAACAACAACGACAACGACGACGACAACAACAACGACAACAACAACAACAACCACAACAACAACAACAACACCAACAACAACAACAACAACAACAACAACAACAACAACAACAACAACAAAAACAACAACAACAACAACAACCACAACAACCACAACAACAACAACAACAGCAACAACAACAACAGCAACAACAACAACAACAACAACAACAACAACAACAACAACAACAACAACAACAACAACAACAACAACAACAATATGTGGTCATGTATGCGCTTCATGAGTCTCACCTAATCGAGATTGCACGAATATAGCCACGTAATAACCCCCAGCGAGACGGAACCGACTTTGATCCTGCCGCACCTTGGCCGATCTTATGACGCTGTGCTGCTTCTGCTTATGTTGCTGTTGCTTGGTAGTTCGGCTGCCTGGTATGGTTTCGTTAATTGGTGGAAAGACAAGTTGGCGGACGGGGGAGGGGGGTTATGCTTGCCTCACACAAAGGCATGACACCGCAGACGACCGAGAATAAACAAAGGGGTTTGCCGGCTGAGATATTCGTTTGGCCACGGAAAAAAAAAGCTGCCAACGTACGTCCATTAATAAACACTCGTGGAATAGATATTGTATATTCAGTTGTAGCAACTGTTTCTGTTGAACGAAGTCTTGTGGTTCACCGCAGACCCCTCCAAGCTTTCTTCAATTCCCGTTCACACCGCGTACAGCGGCCTTTTTCCACGATAACGTGAGGGCAGTGTTTTTCTTTGCTGCTCGCCGCGCCAGACATCACACGTTAGCATTTATATGCTGGTTGGGCTATTCATGAAAATCTGGAATAGAGTTTTCGGGTTTACCTCCACTAAGTAAAGTAGTGGGGGGTTAAGTAATACGGTAGCTTTCTGTTCGTTACCGTGCAAATTGAATACCGATACTGGCTATCCAATGCCGCCAAAACACTCGACGCGGTAACAAGTGACTCCCGGATAGACGCGAATGTTACCATATAATATACTCCGGAGTATATAGGATTGGCTCTTTTCGCACATAATATAATATGTTTAAAAGGACAGGAACACCACTCAGCGATCAGTTACTACACGCTACGGCATGTTTTCATTAGCACCACTAACAAGAGCACCAGACATGGACGCGACATCTACAGAACCGCAACATCTTCGACCACAGTGGGGAGAAAACAGGGCGTATAATCGTACACTAGGTAATAATGATGTGAAAAGGAAGTACAGACAGATATGTCAACACTGCGGTAGACCACACTACCAACCAATTACGCAGGGTATTTCGTGCCTACCTGCCGTCTGCATGATCGCCTGACAACCTCTACCGAATGCAGTAGCATATGCCTAACGAAGTAAAGTCACCCTCGCGTTCAATAGTGGTGACATCGCATGCCCACGTCACCTCGCTTGTTGTATTGAAATATGTATCTGTCTTAGAATTGGCAACCTCAGAGCACCACGTCGGCACGGTGAAAATCATGGACGTGAAAACATACATTTGAGCCAATAGTAATGGAAAAAGGGAGTACAGGCAGATATGTTAAAGTTGATGTAGACCACACTACCAACCCACTGAGAGTATTACGTAGGGTATTTCGTACATACCGTTTGTATGATCACCTCCCAACCTATGCCAAACGATGTATGACCAACGAAGTAACGTAATTAAGCGCGGGTACACCAAGTGTTCTTTTCTAAACACTGACGATTCGCACTTCTCCCTCTCGTGCTCAATGGTGGTGACATTGCATAACCGCATCACCTCGCCTGTTGTATTTTGCAATATGCATCTCTTTCATGTATTGAGCGGTGTCACAAAATAATGGTAACTACATGGTTGTACCTATCGATTGAAATATTTTGTCTTGCGATCCATGTACAACAACAAATTATGAAGCTTTAACACGTTTACCACACCCAAAGATTGTGTTACATACCACATCTAACATCAAATATTCTAGAATAATAAACAATAATACCAGGCAGATGATATCAAGGGATATCGTCTTCCTACAACCGTCAGATGTGTCCCCTTTGAGGCGTAATCCTTTCCGCGCATATATTGAAGTGTCCTTCCCCCCCGCCCCTTCCCCCTCGATCCCTAATGTTCAAACGCCCCACCTAAAATCGAAATCTTCCAAAGTAGTAAACACTACCAACCGGCTGATATCACCTCATTCACTATCTTTCTGGCCATCTAACATCAAATCTTCTAGAACAATAAACAATACCAGGCAGGTGATATAAAGGGATGCCTTCTTGCTACAACCGTCAGATTTGTCCCCTTTGGGGGTTTATAGTTTCCGCGCACATAGTGAAGTGCCCCCCTCCCCGTCCCCCCGATCCCTCTTGTTCATACGCCCCACTTAAAATCAGCATCTGCCGGAGCCAGCTGATATCACCTCAGTATCTTTCTAGCCATTCATGCCGTAGCTCCAATTCACCCCCCCCTTTTTTTCCTATTTTTTTGTCCCCACTCTTTTGTTCAAACGCCCCACCTACAATCGAAATCGGCCAGAGTAATAAACACTTCTGTGCAATTAATATCACGTCATTATCTTTCTAGCCATCCATGACGTAGCTTTCATTCATCCCCCCGCCCCCCCCCCCAACGCCCCCTCCTTCCCCAACACCCGCACGATCGCCTAGACCTAGTACCACGCGTATAGCAAGCCCCTACATATATGCATAATACGAGCGATCGGAGCATCACACACAAGCTTGCAAAGATGAGGTTCGACCAATTGTTCGATCTCACAGCTGGAGGATTTCATATTATATGTGATCTAAACCTCTTGAAAACCCTCCCCCCCCCCCTCCCTTTTTTTTCCCCTGCTCCCTCTCGCTCCAACGCCCCATCTAACATCGAAATCTGCCAAAGTAATAAACACTTCCACGCACTTGATATCACCTCATTATCTTTCTAGAGCCATCCATGCCGCTGCTGCAATTCAACCCGCCCCCCGCCCCCCCCAAACGCCCCCCACCCGAAATATTGCCTAGACCTAGCACCACGCGTACAGCGAACCGCTACATCTATGCGACATGATCCCCCCGCCTCCCGCCCCCCACCCGCACGTCCTTAAAAACTCCGCCCTCCCCTCGCCGGTTATTAGTCTAGACTGACAGGATTCACTTGATAAACTGATGCATTTCCTTCCACAGCTGTCAGATTTTGTCCCCCTTAGAAACGGGCTTTATAGTTTCCGCGAACAGACTGAACATCACCCTGTTGACCCTGATAGCTACACTGTAGTTGTAAGGGGAGTCGCCGACCTATATCCTTAGTCTAATGAGGACACACAACCTGTAATACGCGCGATCGGAGTATGTATCACACACAGCTTGCAAATATGAGTTTCGACAACATCTTCGATCTCACAGCTGGAGTGTATTTTAATTTTTATAATATGTGTATGTATCAAAAAGTCTCGCTCATATCGCAGCACACGTTCCGCATGCCCACAACGTCGGATACACTGTCCACACAATGCATGCCACGTGCATCGTCCAAAATATTACCGCGGTCGAACATAAATCATCGGTTTGAGATGTTTTCGAGCCCGCTTTCACCGCGGCTACTGCTCGCTGTGTGCGTTGTGTGTCGGCGCCTGATGATGTGTCCACATGCAGTGAAACATGTGGTTTTGCTAAATCCAGGATCCACACGGCATAGTCTAAATAGCGACGGGCATCGATTAAATTCCTGGCGGACTATTGTCCATTTCGCAGAACCTAAATAAAGACCGAAGCAAATAATAAGTGTACTTAGTACTGGCAACAACAGCTGCTGCTGCTACAGCAACAGCGCACCAGCAGAAATGGCGAAATATCTTCCTTCGCCCTGACAGAAGTGGCTCCATATTGGCCCCAACGACAACGGGCGTGCCTCCATATAGTGTATACACTATAGACTATCGTCCCATTCCCCTGATGTTGCGCGGGGCGAACACACGCGCGCATATCCTTACTGTGGTTTTCTATCATTGTACCTCCGCGTCGTCCGTGACCTGTATCGCGTAATACTGTGTGAGCCTAATACATACCAGGTAGCTGGTACCGGTGGCGTTCTCAATCCACTTCCAAAGCACTAGACTAACTGCTGTATGTACAAGCTCTATAAAAGTACGACAGGTGTTACTTCAACCGGTCGACGTTTACGCCTAGCTTTGCCGACCGCGTCATCATACACCTATCTGTTCCGCGCCTTCTACCTTCATATATATATATAGTATCCCCGCGGAGGGTGGAGCAATAATAGCTCATCGTCCGTGCCCCCCCAGGCTATTGACACGAGAATTCATGTACCACGGCAATTTTGGTTCACAAATGTTTTGCGTGCAGATGGATGCCACACAATAACCCCGGTACTTTGAGGGGGGTACAATCTGACAGCTCATTTGCCATGCTGTACACATACTCGTATATCAGGTACGGCAAAAAATAAAGTTCTTAGGCCCCTGCTGGGTCTTTTGAAGGTTCCCTGCAACGATCTCGTGAACTTTGTCGAGATGCACAATAGCTAGTTTCGGGTGTTTCCCACCACCGCGCCAAACCCTCGACCCCCCCAGACGCACCATACCTGGTAATATGGGTTATATATGATCTAGATACGAGTAGACCAGAGGCTTCTACTCGCCACAAAGAATAGGGGAAATTCGTACGGGTAAGAAACCACTGCGCTGCTGTGAACTGTGAATCTTAGTTTATTTCGCCCAACATGCAGAGAACTACAAGTCCACCTAACTTACCGAGCAGCAATATCCTCACATATTTTTTTACTCGTACTAGCATCCTGCTCCTTTCAATACAAAAATGTTGAAGTGCGACCCGCCTCGCACATGGCTCGAACCATCGCCCAAGGCGCGCACAGCCTCGACCGTGGGGTCTCCGATAAACACAACATACAGCATGTATCTTTTCTTTGCACGCAGTGACACACCTGATGTCCCGCCTGCTCGCTGTAATGATGCTGATGAAAAGCCGGTACAACCCGCATAAAGAGCGTTTTCCTCCCAGAGCTCGCTAACACCCGGCTCTGAGATCAGAGCACCGCGAATCGAGTACGTAGCAACAACGAGTCGGTTCGAGAATCTCGCAAAACCCACAATATGTCCGGCCCAGCTTCGTAGCAGCAGTTAGTAGTATCGGGTATCTGTTTGATGTTGTCTGATCGCGTGTGCTACAGCAACTCCGTCTGTCAACGCTGCTGCTGTCTGTGACGCGCTGTTGTAGCACCCCCACTCGAATTTATGCCGCAAGAGAGGCATAGCAAATAAATATTTGTCGCGGCTGCCATTGGGGTCATGCGGAAGGTTCCCGGAATGTTCGCCCAACCGCAAATTGATTGCCGGAATTAAATAACAGTGGAGTGCCAACAGTTAGTTATAGTAGTATTAATAGTAGTCTAGTGTGAGTTAAGTAAAAGTGTGGAAGTACGGTCGGCCTTTATTTTGGTCTGTTGGCGGTGTTGATGTTGAGCTCTTTGTCGTCTCTCGCATAAAAATAGTGACAAGAAAGGAATAGAAGGCGCTGCTGCGGGGGAACGGAAACATTATTTTGTGTACGTAGGCTATCGCAAGTGCATACGCGTGGTATGATCGGTTTTCACCGGGCAACTTTCCTGCGGTGCGAGACAAGGAGGGCCAAAAAAGGTTTATTTCAGCTGGTTTATTTTCTCGAGAACATGATGAGAAGAGCGCCTCTCGTACGGGGTCCCACGAAGAGCCATGTGACCCCTCGGAAGCCGGTGTCGTTGCAGCATCGGTATATTCTAGTCTACATATATATATAAAGGTTGAGTTTCAACCATTCAATCAGTCGTACTCACAGCTGACGTTTTTCAATTTTTATGAAATACTTCTTTTTTTCAAAAAAGTATGTAACACCAGCCGGTCTCTGGTTGAAGATCCAACGCGCTGTTTGATTACAGGCATGTCAAGAAGAACGGCTGCGCGACTGGGAGGGCTCAAGTCCCTCCGTCTTGAAAGCAACATAACCCACAGCCGCCGATGTAAAGCGATCCTTTTCAGCAGTTAGTTCTAACGGATGATTAATATCTGAATGAACTGCATGCCATATGTATGATACGAGCACCTGCCCCACGGCTAACTCGGAAATAACTGCACGACGAGTAGCGTGGGATAATTTTGGCCGGTCGCCAATTTAAACAACAGAAGAGAAGTGCTATTAACAAGATAGATGCCACCATATGTCAGATGCCAACATGCTACCCCCCTGCCGTGGGATAAGTCCAAGGTTATGTTCTGTACGACGGTTTGCGGATTACGGGTAAGGGTATGGGAGGCTTGCAGAACTTCCAGAAGTTTCGGGTACGCGTATGGAAGTGTTACAGAAATCACAGAAGTTCCGGGAATAAAAGCGGAACGAGCGTGCAGAACTCACAGGAGTTCCGGGCGGGTACAAATCATGCTGTACCCGGGGTATTGTGGCATGGGTCGTACAGAACTCACAGAAATTCCGGGTACTGGTATGGAAGTCTTACAGAACACCCAGAAGTTCCGGGTATTGTGGCACGGGCGTACAGAACTTACAGAAGTTCCGGGTACGGGTACGAATATCCTAGAGAACTTACAGAAGTTCCGGGTACGGGTAATACCCGGGTAAATACACGGCCTCGGCGGTGGGGTTCGATTTGAAGTAGAGGATTTTCCAAGTTACATGGCATGTGCTCTCACTGTGGGCCAGCGTCCCCGAGGCAATCTGTCGTAGCTTTGAGGGCTATCGGCAACCATCACCTAGACGATAAATCGTTACCCATAACGGGTGCCTCCCGGGGTAACAGCCGCGCTTAAATCTTCTACTGTTCTGTGACAGATCATACCATGGCGTACCCCAGCTGTGGCGCCTCGAAAATAACAACAACAACAACAACAACAACAATATGTGGTCATGTATGCGCTTCATGAGTCTCACCTAATCGAGATTGCACGAATGTAGCCACGTAAGAACCCCCAGCGAGACGGAACCGACCTTGATCCTGCCGCACCTTGGCCGATCTTATGACGCTGTGCTCCTTCTGCTTATGTTGCTGTTGCTTGGTAGTTCGGCTGCCTGGTATGGTTTCGTTAATTGGTGGAAAGACAAGTTGACGGACGGGGGAGGGGGGTTATGCTTGCCTCACACAAAGGCATGACACCGCAGACGACCGAGAATAAACAAAGCGGTTTGCCGGCGGAGATATTCGTTTGGCCACGGAAAAAAAAGCTGCCAACGTACGTCCATTAATAAACACTCGTGGAATAGATGTTGTATATTCAATTGTCACGACTGTTTCTGTTCAACGAAGTCTTGTGGTTCACGGCAGACCCCTCCAAGCTTTCTTCAATTCCCGTTCACACCGCGTACAGCGGCCTTTTTCCACGATAACGTGAGGGCAGTGTTTTTCTTTACTGCTCGCCGCCCCAGACATCACACGTTAGCATTTATATGCTGGTTGGGCTATTCATGAAAATCTTGAATAGAGTTTTCGGGTTCACCTCCACTAAGTAAAGTAGCGGAGGGTTCACTAATACGGTAGCTTTCTCTCCGTTACCGTGCAAATTGAATACCGGTACTGGCTATCCAATGCCGCCATAAAACACTCGACGCGGTAACAAGTGACTCCCGGATAGACGCGAATGTTACCATATACTCCGGAGTATATAGGATTGGCTCTTTTCGCACATAATATGTTTAAAAGGACAGGAACACCACTCAGCGATCAGTTACTACACGCTACGGCATGTTTTCATTAGCACCACTAGAACAAGAGCACCAGACATGGACGCGACATCTACAGAACCGCAACATCTTCGACCACAGTGGGGAGAAAACAGGGTGTATAATCGTACACTAGGTAATAATGATGTGAAAAGGAAGTACAGACAGATATGTCAACACTGCGGTAGACCACACTACCAACCAATTACGCAGGGTATTTCGTGCCTACCTGCCGTCTGCATGATCGCCTGACAACCTCTACCGAACGCAGTAGCATATGCCTAACGAAGTAAAGTCACCCTCGCGTTCAATAGTGGTGACATCGCATGCCCACGTCACCTCGCTTGTTGTATTGAAATATGTATCTCTGTCTTAGAATTGGCAACCTCAGAGCACCACGTCGGCACGGTGAAAATCATGGACGTGAAATCAAACATTTGAGCCAATAGTAATGGGAAAAGGGAGTACAGGCAGATATGTTAAAGTTGATGTAGACCACACTACTAACCTACTGAGAGTATTACGTAGGGTATTTCGTACATACCGTTTGTATGATCACCTCCCAACCTATGCCAAACGATGTATGACCAACGAAGTAACGTAATTAAGCGCGGGTACACCAAGTGTTCCTTTCTAAACACTGACGATTCGCACTTCTCCCTCTCGTGCTCAATGGTGGTGACATTGCATAACCGCATCACCTCGCCTGTTGTATTTTGCAATATGTATCTCTTTCATGTATTGAGCGGTGTCACAAAAAAATGGTAACTACTGGTTGTACCTATCGATTGAAATATTTTGTCTTGCGATCCATGTACAACAACAAATTATGAAGCTTTAACACGTTTACCACACCCAAAGATTGTGTTACATACCACATCTAACATCAAATCTTCTAGAATAATAAACAATACCAGGCAGATGATATCAAGGGATATCGTCTTCCTACAACCGTCAGATGTGTCCCCTTTGAGGCGTAATCCTTTTCGCGTATTGAAGTGTCTTCCCCCCCCGCCCCTCCCCCCCCGATCCCCAATGTTCAAACGCCCCACCTAAAATCAAAATCTTCCAAAGTAGTAAACACTACCGACCGGCTGATATCACCTCATTCATTATCTTTCTGGCCATCTAGCATCAAATCTTCTAGAACAATAAACAATACCAGGCAGGTGATATAAAGGGATGCCTTCTTGCTACAACCGTCAGATTTGTCCCCTTTGGGGGTTTATAGTTTCCGCGCACATATTGAAGTGCCCCCCCCCCATCCCCCCGATCCCTCTTGTTCATACGCCCCACTTAAAATCAGCCATCTGCCAGAGCCAGCTGATATCACCTCAGTATCTTTCTAGCCATCCATGCCGTAGCTCCAATTCACCCCCCCCTTTTTTTCTTATTTTTTTCTCCCCACTCTTTTGTTCAAACGCCCCACCTACAATCGAAATCGGCCAGAGTAATAAACACTTATATGCAATTAATATCACGTCATTATCTTTCTAGCCATCCACGACGTAGCTTTCATTCATTCCCCCGCCCCCCCCCCAACGCCCCCTCCTTCCCCAACACCCGCACGATCGCCTAGACCTAGTACCACGCGTATAGCAAGCCCCTACATATATATATATGCATAATACGAGCGATCGGAGCATCACACACACAAGCTTGCAAAGATGGGGTTCGACCAATTGTTCGATCTCACAGCTGGAGGGTTTTATATTATATGTGATCTAAACCTCTTGAAAACCCCTCCCCCCCCCTCCATTTTTTTCCCCCTGCTCCCTCTTGCTCCAATGCCCCATCTAACATCGAAATCTGCCAAAGTAATAAACACTTCCACGCACTTGATATCACCTCATTATCTTTCTAGAGCCATCCATGCCGCTGCTGCAATTCAACCCGCCGCCCCCCCCCCCCCGAACGCCCCCCACCCGAAATATCGCCTAGACCTAGCACCACGCGTATAGCGAACCCCTACAACTATGCGACATGGTCCGCCCGCCTCCCGCCCCCCACCCGCACGTCCTTAAAAACTCCGCCCTCCCCTCGCCGGTTATTAGTCTAGACTGACAGGATTCACTTGATAAACTGATGCATTTCCCTCCACAGCTGTCAGATTTTGTCCCCCTCAGAAACGGGCTTTATAGTTTCCGCGCACAGACTGCCTAACATCACCCTGTTGACCCTGATAGCTACACTGTAGTTGTAAGGGGAGTCGCCGACCTATATCCTTAGTCTAATGAGGACACACAACCTGTAATACGCGCGATCGGAGTATGTATCACACACAGCTTGCAAATATGAGTTTCGACAACATCTTCGATCTCACAGCTGGAGTGTATTTTAATTTTTATAATATGTGTATGTATCAAAAAGTCTCGCTCATATCGCAGCACACGTTCCGCATGCCCACAACGTCGGATACACTGTCCACACAGTGCATGCCATGTGCATCGTCCAAAATATTACCGCGGTCGAACATAAATTATCGGTTTGAGATGTTTTCGAGCCCGCTTTCACCGCGGCTACTGCTCGCTGTGTGCGTGGTGTGTCGGCGCCTGATGATGTGTCCACAGACATGCAGTGAAACATGTGGTTTTGCCAAATCAAGGATCTAAACGGCATAGTATAAATAGCGACGGGCATCGATTAAATTCCTGGCGGACTATTGTCCATTTCGCAGAACCTAAATAAAGACCGAAGCAAATAATAAGTGTACTTAGTACTGGCAACAACAGCTGCTGCTGCTACAGCAACAGCGCACCAGCAGAAATGGCGAAATATCTTCCTTCGCCCTGACAGAAGTGGCTCCATATTGGCCCCAACGACAACGGGCGTGCCTCCATATAGTGTATACACTATAGACTATCGTCCCATTCCCCTGATGTTGTTGCGCGGGGCGAACACACACGCGCGCATATCCTTACCGTGGTTTTCTATCATTGTACCTCCGCGTCGTCCGTGACCTGTATCGCGTAATACTGTGTGAGCCTAGTACATACCAGGTAGCTGGTACCGGTGGCGTTCTCAATCCACTTCCAAAGCACTAGACTAACTGCTGTATGTACAAGCTCTATAAAAGTACGACAGGTGTTACTTCAACCGGTCGACGTTTACGCCTAGCTTTGCCGACCGCGTCATCATACACCTATCTGTTCCGCGCCTTCTACCTTCATATATATATATACTATCCCCGCGGAGGGTGGAGCAATAATAGCTCATCGTCCGTGCCCCCCCAGGCTATTGACACGAGAATTCATGTACCACGGCAATTTTGGTTCACAAATGTTTTGCGTGCAGATAGATGCCACACAATAACCCCGTACTTTGAGGGGGGTACAATCTGACAGCTCATTTGCCATGCTGTACACATACTCGTATATCAGGTACGGCAAAAAATGTAGTTCGTTGGCCCCCGCTGGGTCTTTTGAAGGTTCCTTGCAACGATCTCGTAAACTTTGTCGAGATGCACATTAGCTAGTTTCGGGTGTTTCCCACCACCGCGCCAAACCCTCGACCCCCCCAGACGCACCATACCTGGTAATAATAGTATGGGTTATATGATCTAGATACGAGTAGACCAGAGGCTTCTACTCGCCACAAAGAATAGGGGAAATTCGTACGGGTAAGAAACCACTGCGCTGCTGTGAACTGTGAATCTTAGTTTATTTCGCCCAACATGCAGAGAACTACAAGTCCACCTAACTTACCGAGCAGCAATATCCTCACATATTTTTTACTCGTACTAGCATCCTGCTCCTTTCAATACAAAAATGTTGAAGTGCGACCCGCCTCGCACATGGCTCGAACCATCGCCCAAGGCGCGCACAACCTCGACCGTGGGGTCTCCAATAAACACAACATACAGCATGTATCTTTTCTTTGCACGCAGTGACACACCTGATGTCCCGCCTGCTCGCTGTAATGATGCTGATGAAAAGCCGGTACAACCCGCATAAAGAGCGTTTTCCTCCCAGAGCTCGCTAACACCCGGCTCTGAGATCAGAGCACCGCGAATCGAGTACGTAGCAACAACGAGTCGGTTCGAGGATCTCGCAAAACCCACAATATGTCCGGCCCAGCTTCGTAGCAGCAGTTAGTAGTATCGGGTATCTGTTTGATGTTGTCTGATCGCGTGTGCTACAGCAACTCCGTCTGTCAACGCTGCTGCTGTCTGTGACGCGCTGTTGTAGCACCCCCACTCGAATTTGTGCCGCAAGAGAGGCATAGCAAATAAATATTTGTCGCGGCTGCCATTGGGGTCATGCGGAAGGTTCCCGGAATGTTCGCCCAACCGCAAATTGATTGCCGGAATTAAATAACAGTGGAGTGCCAACAGTTAGTTATAGTAGTATTAATAGTAGTCTAGTGTGAGTTAAGTAAAAGTGTGGAAGTACGGTCGGCCTTTATTTTGGTCTGTTGGCGGTGTTGATGTTGAGCTCTTTGTCGTCTCTCGCATAAAAATAGTGACAAGAAAGGAATAGAAGGCGCTGCTGCGGGGGGACGGAAACATTATTTTGTGTACGTAGGCTATCGCAAGTGCATACGCGTGGTATGATCGGTTTTCACCGGGCAACTTTCCTGCGGTGCGAGACAACAAGGAGGGCCAAAAAAGGTTTATTTCAGCTGGTTTATTTTCTCGAGAACATGATGAGAAGAGCGCCTCTCGTACGGGGTCCCACGAAGAGCCATGTGACCCCTCGGAAGCCGGTGTCGTTGCAGCATCGGTATATTCTAGTCTACATATATATATAAAGGTTGAGTTTCAACCATTCAATCAGTCGTACTCACAGCTGACGTTTTTCAATTTTTATGAAATACTTCTTTTTTTCAAAAAAGTATGTAACACCAGCCGGTCTCTGGTTGAAGATCCAACGCGCTGTTTGATTACAGGCATGTCAAGAAGAACGGCTGCGCGACTGGGAGGGCTCAAGTCCCTCCGTCTTGAAAGCAACATAACCCACAGCCGCCGATGTAAAGCGATCCTTTTCAGCAGTTAGTTCTAACGGATGATTAATATCTGAATGAACTGCATGCCATATGTATGATACGAGCACCTGCCCCACGGCTAACTCGGAAATAACTGCACGACGAGTAGCGTGGGATAATTTTGGCCGGTCGCCAATTTAAACAACAGAAGAGAAGTGCTATTAACAAGATAGATGCCACCATATGTCAGATGCCAACATGCTACCCCCCTGCCGTGGGATAAGTCCAAGGTTATGTTCTGTACGACGGTTTGCGGATTACGGGTAAGGGTATGGGAGGCTTGCAGAACTTCCAGAAGTTTCGGGTACGCGTATGGAAGTGTTACAGAAATCACAGAAGTTCCGGGAATAAAAGCGGAACGAGCGTGCAGAACTCACAGGAGTTCCGGGCGGGTACAAATCATGCTGTACCCGGGGTATTGTGGCATGGGTCGTACAGAACTCACAGAAATTCCGGGTACTGGTATGGAAGTCTTACAGAACACCCAGAAGTTCCGGGTATTGTGGCACGGGCGTACAGAACTTACAGAAGTTCCGGGTACGGGTATAAATATCCTAGAGAACTTACAGAAGTTCCGGGTACGGGTAATACCCGGGTAAATACACGGCCTCGGCGTTGGGGTTCGATTTGAAGTAGAGGATTTTCCAAGTTACATGGCATGTGTTCTCACTGTGGGCCAGCGTCCCCGAGGCAATCTGTCGTAGCTTTGAGGGCTATCGGCAACCATCACCTAGACGATAAATCGTTACCCATAACGGGTGCCTACCGGAGTAACAGCCGCGCTTAAATCTTCTACTGTTCTGTGACAGATCATACCATGGCGTACCCCAGCTGTGGCGCCTCAAAAATAACAACGGCGGTCGCAAGCCCAATTCAGCTCGATAATAAGCCGAGTGCCACGACAAAGGAACGAAGATACCGAAAACACAGAGAGCTCAACACTTCGATGATGTCATAGCGAGTTTAGTTGTAATTGATGTATGATACGTACTGTTGTTCGTTGTTCGGTTTGTGTGGCTGACAAGATAAGACGCATAATCCATAACACACTTTTCGGACTAAACCTGAATGAATACAGAGCTCCCCGGGTATTGTAACAAAGGCATACCCGTACCCCAGGTATTGTACCACAATCTTACAGAAAGTCGCAAAGGTTCCGGGTAAGGGTACGCCGACGCGCTTGCCAAGAAAGCTTCCGAGAGCATAGAGGCGACAGTGCGCAAACGGAGGATATTGTTTGCGGGATTCGTAGCAAGAATGGGGGAGGAACGTCTGCCACAGAGAGTGATGTTTGGGGAGCTTGTTGGGGGTAAGGGCTACTCAGGGGGGCAAGAGGAGGACCGTTTGGTGCATCTCAAGGAGGATATGTCGGTCTTTGGAATGAAATTCGAAGGGTGGCGAAAGGCTGCTCAGAAGGCTGGCAGATGGTTTCGACGGGTAGAGGAGAGAGCCGAGTTGTTCATGCGGAAATGTCATGAGACGGAGAGACGCAGAGCTGCAGAGCGACACGCAAAGGCCGCGGCAGCGCTATCCACCGTCGGCATCCCTAAGCGGCCGGGGGGGAGGGAAGGAGGGGGGAGAGGGGGGGGGAGGGGGGGGGGAAGGGGGGGAGAGGGGGGGGGGGAGGGGGGGGGGGGGGGGGGAGGGGGGAGGGGGGGGGGGGAGGGGGGGCGGGAGGTGGGGGGGAGGTGGGGGGGAGGGGGGGGGGAGGGGGGGGGGAGGGGGGGGGGGGGCGTCCTGCCCAAGAGACTAAATTCTGGGTCAGTCATCGTAGTCTGGGTCTGGCCAACATCGTCTTGAAATTTATGGCCTTCCAATGGTCGTCACAAGTTAACGAAGGCCGCCCTGACTTCTTCGCCTTGTTGCGTTGTCTCCCCAGTGCCATTGATGCATCTATGAGCCCAATGCCGTCTTTAGTCAATTCCTAGGGTCTGCTAGTGTGACGTTTTTTCTCTTTTCCTTTCCTCGCTTCCTCTTCTTGATTTGTCCTTTTTCTTGCTTTTCTTGTCTTTTCTTTCCTTTCCTTTCCTTTCTCTAATAATAATAATCCGGAGTATTATTTTCTTGGGTTTTTTTCTCCAATTGACTTGCCTCTGACGTGCGTATGCGTAGTGATAGGTAGTACGTGTAACATATACGTGGTAGCCTTTCCTGGGTGGCAAAAGGCATAGATAGTCGGTTTTTCCAGGCGCGAGTAGTCAGGCGTATGCACCAGTCTGGACCTGGCACACCGTAGGCTGACTCCCGATTTCACTTTTTTTTATGTTTCTGGCGGAGGCATGAATTGCGTCAGCTGTGATATATGCGTGGACCACCTTTGGTGTGTTTGTGCTTTTTCCTGAGGTATTCCTCAGCTTCAGAGTGACTGGAGCAGCCTGTCCTGACCACGGACTTGATTATGCGAGTTAATGCGAGAACAGCAACAGCAACAACATGGGGATTTCAGAACTTCCAGAAGTTCTGGGTACGGGTACGGGAGTCGTACAGAACTTCCAGAAGTTCCGGGTATTGTGGCACAGGCGTACAGAACTCACAGACGTTTCGAGCGGGTACAAAACATGCTGCACCCGTACCCCGGGTACTGTGGCACGGGCGTACAGAATATCCACAAGTTCCGGGTACGGGTATGAATGTTCTACAGAACTTACAGTCAGTTATTTGTAGGGTAAAACCCGCGGTAAATGTACCCCGGGTATTATGGTTTGTACGTACCCTGCAGTAAAACATAAACTTGAATAATTATGTTTCTTCTGCAGCACTTACTTTCTTCCGAGATCCAGGGTCAAGAACAGCACCAACAGCAAGCAGCAGCAAGCAGCAGCAAGCAGGAGAACAACAAACATTACTCGAGGAATACCAGTAGTAGCAATAGACTACACAATTACTACTGCTGTTCTGTTGATGTTCACCCTGACAACATCCGTAGAACAACGAGCGGCCGGTGTATCACGCAGCTTTGCAAAGATAGATGAGTATTGACCCTAAGTTATTTATCGTGAACTCACAGCTGACTTGTTTAGAAGAGGTTTATTTTTAAAATACTGGGTCCTTGACAAAAACCTAGACGGTATCGGAGTTGTTGGTGTGGGCAGTCCGCGCGACAGGTTATATCCTGTGTGGTGTGGCGTGGAGGACACACCGAGGTGGGTCGATATCTCTGATCAGCATGGAAACGAGTCTGGGGGAGCTCTGGTGACCTTCAACTTGTGTGTAGTGAGGCGACGTACTACCTTGGGGAGAAGGGGACCTCGTGTCCACATCGTCATCACCCCCCTTCTTTTGTAGCACGTACGTGTAACTGCGCGTCTAAAATAAAATAGATACCGAGATTTGGGGTGAAAACAGCGCAACTTTTAAGTTCACTTCCTAAATGCGCGATATTAGCACCACACACATGACTACCATGTATTTGTCGGCAAACATTCATTATTGTCGACATTGCAAAAACGTGTTGAAAACACGTCTGAATATCGTACATACGTGTTGATTAATAATTACTAGGATAATGGCTGCAGTGCGTATATAATACGAAGTACTACGTACTTGGTATATATGCACAATACCATTTGGGATGAGGGTGACGCTATACGGCTATCACCTGTGTGAACATGGCTGCCAAAACAACGCTTGTAACGAGACCAGATAGCTACCAGGTACCACATACTATCGGAACTGGCCAGTTAATGCTGTATGATATGGCTCAACTGTAGTACAAACTGTGTGTTTGGCCCTTCCTTACTAAGTGAGGACAGCTTGGCACTTTTAGTTACTTCATCAAGACTTGACGTGGGTCTATAATAGCACCCATACGTCGCTCCACAGCAACAGGGTTTGCTAAAAGCAACGATGTATCCTTGTATATCGACATTGTTGAGACGTAGCCTTTAGTCTATCTCGGTATATTTGAATGCGGTAAATATGCGTTGTTGGTATGCATCAAATCAACGTAAAAAGTAAGGGAAGGGTCAATGAAGACAAGCGCTCTCGTGTGGGATGTACATGATGTACAGAGCGTGCACATACAAACGTACACAGTATGCATCACAAAAAACTACCCGTTTGGTCGGCTTTACCAAGGACTCTTCTTGACAAATGCACACACTGACGTGTTTGTCTGTACCGCGAGAAAACAGGGAAACTCCGTGAAAAAGTGTCTGGTACATAAACCACAGTTTGTTGCCAGTAGAGTGATATTGTCACTGTAAATCAACTATTAGCTTAACAAAGAGTTGGCGTCTCCCACATCAGGAGCTAGTAGGTGCCCTTACTCCCTCTCTATGGTGTATTCCTCTAGCTAATAATGATATACAATAACACAACAAAACATGCCCAACCAATCGAGGGTGCCCGGGGATTGGGATAGAATGCACCTCACATGAAATAAACGTCAGAATGGAAAACTAACCGAAGCGCTTTATTTAATCGCAAGACTATTTTTACCAGAAAACAACTTTCCCCCCCATTTTTTCCGTTTTTTCACGTGGTTTTGGAGACCCCCCGGGGGCGTGTTCATTTGTGTTCACGTTAGTCGTTTGACCATTGATCACGCATCCCTTTCGAGACGGAGCACCGTTCCTACTCCTAATAGAGACACCTCCAACATTTGGGCTCTCATTACGCTTCTTCCATATACACAACATAGAAACTGTTTGCTTATCCTATCCCCGTCCTGTTTCGCCGTCTGCGGCCACCATCTATCTCCTAGGATAGCGATCGTTTTCTCGCTACTCTCTGAGTCTACGAAACTCTGTTATGCCACATACGTCTAATTTCCTCATCTTCTCCTCTAACGCATCCCGTTCCTCTTTGTACTTTTTACATTATCCTACTATGTGAGTCCTACACTATTGTTGTGCCACACGGGCACATATTTGTAGCCACGTCCTCCTCCCGACTACTACTGGTATATCTCTTTCCTCTTTCTGGTAGGTCCGGGTCCCCTACACGAAATCGCAGTGTTTCAGCTTTTTCGCGTAGTCCATTGGGCCGTGCATGCACGTTTTCATTCCAATATCTTCCCTCAACCCCCTGTATGTCTCTAAGGGTTGCTTCTCTTTCACCTTATTTCTTAGCGCTAGTATTTCCCTTTCTTCTATTTCGTATTATTTATTTTGCTTATGTCTTGTACCCGCCAAACTTCTCTATAGACAGTACAGCCTCTTCTTGGTTTCCCCCTAAATCCTTCCATATTTTTTCGATTACGTTATCCCATCTTATTCCAGCTCGCCCTTTTGTTATTTTCTCCTATGCAGTCCTATCAACTATCTATGGCTGGCAACCTCTTTTCTGGCATATTTTTTACTTTATTATGCTGTCATCTCAACTTTATCACGTCTCTATGTGTTTGGATTGGGTACAGTCCTAGTTCTGCTCTTATTGCTGTATTACTCGTCGTTCTTGATCATCCTAGTGTCTTTTAGCTGCTGTCATGCTGCTTCGAGTTGTTTTTCGAACTTCGCGTTGAGGGGGTCTCAAAAACCGCTACAGGGGTTCCCTAAAACCAAGTGATAAAAATGGGGAAAATTGAAGAAAGTTTTGGAAAACCCCCCCGGTGGGGGGTCTCTAAAATCAAGTGATAAATGGAAATTGAAGAAAAAAACGTTTTCTTCTAAATCGTCCTGCGTTCACAGCGCTCCGGTTAGTTTTCCATTCTGACCATTTGTTATGTAAGATGTCGAAAAAAGACTGTTCTGCCGCCCTCGACTCAATCGTTAAAACGATTGGACGATGATCATTTTGCAGGGAGTCAACCTGAACATTTTAAGGTCTGCTCGGCGCAAATGCTGTCAAACATTTACCATGTCGGAGTAACTCGCTTATTGATACGACGCGTACAGCGGCGCGTACCAGCATAATAAATGAAAACAAAAATAAACCTGGACGGCAAGGTATGTCAACAATAACTTTGGTACTGCTAACTCAGACTGCGACACTACCGGTGTGGTTCCGTAGGATCTGCCTCCACAGGTTGCTAGGCTGGGCTGAGCGGGAGTTAGTTTTCGCGATTCAGGCAAACTTTCCTGACTTTTTGCGAGGTACGAACGTGTATGTTCATGGCAGTGGGGACATTGGCGGCGATGATACCAACAATTGCCAATCGGACCTTCTCCGCGAAACCTTACTCGAAATCCAACCTTGAACGGGACAGATCGACCCTTCCAACGCTTGCGGTCAACAATGATTTCAACTGTTCGGGGGCCAATGCGTACTTGCGAAACTTCTCCTTCCATATCTGGGTTGTAACTGTGTACCCAGGAACATTGGATTGTTCTGTTCAAAATCAGGATCTACCAAAGCACTGCGTTGGTAGCACAATCTCATTCCTCCTAAATATACAAATCTATCGCTGGAATGACCGGCTTTGAAACACAATAAACAACTGGAATCAAACGATGGCGTACTTGGTATGGACCACGCCACGGACTGAGTAGTTCATTGTTAGGGTCACCTTGCGTATTTAGGGGTTGATGTACAAACGCCAAACCGCCGGGTTGAAATTGTTGAAAACGTCAGGTCGATACAGCTTCTCGACCAGCAGCACACTCATATTTTGCCTTGCTAGCTCATGCACAAGCTGCAATTTTCAGGGGTCTTATATGTGTACTGTAATACTGCATTCGGAAGTTCATCCTGAGGCATTCCCATCATGATATCAATGGGGAACGTTGGCACACGACCAAACATGAGGTAATGGGGAGTCTCGTGTATCTTACTACTAGGCGGTGTTATGTGCCATTTGAACAAATGGCAGCAATTGAGACCAATTATCGTGGGCTACTTCACACTACACGGCTGATATATTACGCTTGCTTGTGGCTATGCACACGCTCTATTACTGAGTTACCTTGTGGCCGATATGGTGTGGTACGCGTCTTCTTGTGACCAAAAACTGTTTGTAACTCTCAAACACGTTGGTTTTCAAACTCTGTACCTTGGTCGGAATGTAACATATCTGGAACACCAAACACTGAAAAAGCTCAGTGCTACAAAAACACGTGCAAGGGTGGTTGCTTCTTTATTGTGAATGGGTGCGAGGATCACAAAACGCTTAAAATTATCACTGTCTATCGTAACATCTGATTACATTTTTTTTCAGGATTGATCCTGAGAGACCGTTTTGTATCCAGCGAGATTAATGGCTTCTCCCTGAAACGGCCGTTCTATTGGTACATGTTATTTCGGTAGTGGCGGTCGGCGGTGAGGATTCTTAAGACGTTGGCAGGTTTTACAACTGATGCAGTGAATATGTATGTCTCCTTGCATAGTGGGCCACCAATAACGGTTATTGTAATACTAGGGGCTGTCCGCGGCGCGGTATTTGCACGTCGACTGGGAGAGAAAGCAACGCGCAGAGCCTACGTGCTTCACTGCCATCCAATACATTATCGGCTGGCCATTGGCCTTGCCCGCCGAAGTCTTAGCGTGTTTTCCCTTCCATCAGCGCCCCCCCTTCTCGGAGATCCAGGAGCTCGCGGGCAAAGGCCGCCTCCATACTACCGGCGAGGACATCGTCCTCCTCGTGGGTAATCCAACCCCGGCGCACTACCTACGACATGCGGGACGCGCGGCTTGCCTTTTGGGAGACGAACCAATTCGTATTTACGTGCCGTTACTCATACGCCCTTATTGCATGCAATCCTGCCATCCGACTGCTTCCCACCACCTTGGCACGGCACGCGCACTTTGCGTGCTGGAGCATTTCTATTGGTGGATAGGAATGAGCATATGTACCCGCTGGTGGTTGCGCCATGGTTTGAAGTGCCAAGCGCGGAAGACGCCGCGTCTGACGGTTCGTTGCACGGTCTCTAACTCGATCGGAAGTTGCCTTGAAATATAAATATCCGCCAGACGCGGGAATGTCGTGACATGCATTTATCATGATTGATCGTGGTGTTTTCGGGACTACTAACTGGTCTCGAAAATACCTGCGTTTGCGTAAGTGACCTGGTAAGTATGGCCTGCATGAAACGCCATCGACTAGAAATATTTGCTTGCGGGTTGAATAGTTTCTGTTCGCAGGAGCGAAGCATGTTTGGTTTCGCGATGTGTTCAAGTGCTGTTTGGATTCAGACTTTTGCTCCTCAACTAACTTATCTGGGGTCAGGGTTGAAAAGATTGACACGGCGTTCGCGAACAATTCACGATCGGTTTCGACTAAACTAAGCCCATTCAGAATATCAGAGTTGACTTCAGATGAACGTGGCGATGGTGGGTAGTACGGTAGCCCATCATCAGGTATATTGCGACAGACAGAGGCTAGCTTAGGTTGCGACTGCAACGTGTCAGAAAAGGACGGTTTTCTGACAGCAGTGTCCTCTTAAACGCTCGTGCCGAACACAGGGGGGAAAGTATCTGGTACAACAAGTAATTCTCCCGGCTTGTGCTCAACGGTAAAACCAAAACCGTGCAAAGCAATGGCCCAACGAGATAACACATTGGACTTGTTTCGCATGAAGAACAGATGCGGGAGAGCTGCGTGATCGGCGACACATTCGAGGTGTCTCCTCCAAAATTAAATTTTGTGTACAGTGTGGCGTCTGGGGGCGATCCTCTGGCATGTCCAATGGTTTAGTACTGATACCCGGTGCGTAGGCATGCATGTTCTTGCGTGAACCGCAACATGTAACCGCTATTGTGCACCTCGCCAACGAGGCACATAATGACACGTAGTTCTCTCCTTGTGATTTATCTAGGTCCATCTTGAACGAGCCGGGGGTTGCAGCAGTGCTCCACTCCGGGCTCCTGCTGAGGTCAGGAGTGGAGTGAGGTGTGTGAGTGACTCGCTTTTCGTATTGTGGCGTTCTCGAGAGGAAAGCGAGTCAACTCACAGCTCTACACCCACACGAAGGTCGGGGTCCAGCACTGTTGCAACTCCTGACTCGGTATAGATTAACCCAGACCGATCACAAGGAGAGACCAGAGTGTCATTATATACATCGCAGTCGGCGAGGTTTCCAACAGTGGTTACATGTCGCGGTTCATGCAAGAACATGCATGCCTAGGTATCAATACTAAACCCGTGGATATGCCCAGAGGATCGTCCCCGGACGCCACAGTCTACGACGTTCGCTTGGCGCAGTGGGATAAGAAAAACTGGGATATAGTAAACATGCGCCAATGTTTGCACTTTCACATCTGTTTGGTCTTACAGGTTAGGTACGCATCTTAAAAGAGCATTTGCTACCTTTTCTCCGGCGGCCGGAGCGTTGCCTCGCACTTCCAGCTGTGGGGCACACAGGAGGCCCGCCGGCACCTTACCACGCGCGGTTAGACCCCGGGCGAGCTCCGTGGCGCGTGCCCTGGGTTTCTGAACTCGAATTAGCTGCCGATATTTCAAGGGATTGGGTTTCGTCTTGCCGAGCCGATAGGAACACTCCGGGACGACTTGGCGCTCGCCATCGGTCAGGAGATAAGCGCTCGCTCACTGCCCACTTGGGGCTGTGCTGGTGTCGTGCACATGTTGCTGTGGAAAACACAGAGTTGTGGCGTAAATCTGTTAGACACGATTGAAAATCGAGCTACGACGTCATATAACGCTGGAAAAAACATGTTCTACGTGATCGTAAATCGCTCGATCGTAAACTGTTAGCCAAATCGAGGCGCTGGCGCCATAAGGCAACCGAGAAGACGGGAATATGCGCAGGTCGCCGGCTTGTATGCCGGCTATCAATAGACGTTGCCGAATGGGGGCAATTGTTCGAGATCGGGCAGCCGAAAACGGTTTTAAAAGTTCTCGAGAGTCATGCCTGGGAGGCGACTGTAGACCAAGAAAAAAGGCTTCAGACAGACACATAAGCACTGAAACGTGTTCCGTTTTAGAGGCCCAGTGAACTGGGGAATCATAGTGGCGCCTTTGTCCCTGCTCAGATTTGGCCGGCACGAAGCGCTCAACATGTTTTGTCGCACGCTCTACCGGCTCGCCCCAAACGCAGGCCTCACCGCGCCTCTCGACGAACAGGATCCATTGTTTCTGCTAAAACTCGTTGAGAATATTACCTAGATGGCCGCTGCAGCCTCGCAAACGACATTGCAAGCTCCTACCGTGGTAAACCACGTGCTGGCGCGACGTGAATCATAAAAGCTGATCCCGGATGTCCACCGCCCCCCTGCCTATATGCCAAAACTCTAAGCGAAAACAACGAGAACGCCCCGAACACTCGTTCCCGTCTTGCCCACGCGCGATGACATCGCCGCTGGCGTAATTAACTTGCGCTCTTGACTCGATAAGTTCGAGCCTATCTCGTTCTCAGAGGCTGCACCACCATTGGGCACCCTCGTGTAACGCCGAGTTCGGGTCGGGTTGGCACGAAACGGCGCCTTCCGCCAGCTGTGTTATCCATCCTCCCGGTCCAAAAGTCGAAAAGCGATTAGCTGGGCCGAAACGGCCCCGAACGAGGCGATACGTAAATAGCAAAGCAGGGAACACCCCGCCGTCGACATTCATTAATAAACTCGACAGACATCAACCTTCAGTACTAAATGCTACGGCATACCCTCGTGGAGGTGTCGCCTTGTTGTAAACGTTTACCGGACGTTCGACCCTGCAGGATAAACTAAATTGACAAGCACCGCGTCATAATATTTTGCAAAAAAGCCGACATTGCCCTGGCCGCTCAAAAGGAAGACAGGGAACGGCAAAAGTGGACGCACAAAACAAAACCCAAGAAACGTCGCGGTCGCATGGAAAACAGGGGAAAGGGAAGCCGAGGGGTGCGTGTAGCGACCAAACATCGCACACGTCTCGACTTGTCCCCAAAGAAAAAGTAGGATATGGCGTTTGAGGAAACCAACAAAACACCACGAAACCAAATACTAATCTCCGAAATTACGAAAGTCCAGAGGAACCAGATTCTACCACGGAGGAGGGTCCAAATATCCGGCAGAGCCGAAATTTCAGCTCCGCCAGACTTGTCTACGTGGAGCAAAACGACACAGTTCTAACAAGGGAAGGTTCACAACAAAACAGAATGAGCGCGCCACCATGGCTCGATTGATGCGCACCTTGGTGCTGGCGCACAGCAGTGCGAAAGCGCCGACGCAACGAGTGGTAACAATTCAACCAAAAAAACGAATACACCCTGCAAGGGGTGTTTTCGTTCGACGCCTAAACCTGCGCATAACTATTAAAATACATGTTAAACCTACGGTCAACTATCTACTAACATTTTCGGACTAGAATGTCGCCACAGTACCCCCCTCAAGCGACGGCGACAGCACCCGTTGGCCGCCATACGCGAAAGCATCTCCTGAACAAAGATATCAGCGTTTGACAAAAATCGTCTAATTGTACGAAACGCTATTTGCTCCGTGCCACAATGGCAAGATCCAGCGCCCCATGCAGAGCGCAAACGGCAGCAGCAGCAGCAACAGCAGCAGCCCCCCGACGCCGACGAGGCACTTTCTTGCCCGGAACTAAAATAATGGTTAGCCCTTTGCGCAATACCTGGCACGGAAGCAGCGGGTACGGAAAGGGCACGGCGGTTGCTATTGGCCTCGCTGTGCAATGATTCAAGGTTACGGTTTACCTCCGGGATGTGCCCAAAGGAGTGGCGCAAAAACGAAATAAACAGCATTCGACAGCTGAGCCAAAGCCATAAATACATATGTTATTTCCTTCCTAAGAAAGTACCTCGCAATACGCACGATACACGCATCACCGCAGACACACAGTGCGCCCAAACTTCGACGTTATACCGCAATGTAACCTGCTCGTGCACAGTGAACCCAGAGTCTTGGCGAACCGCGCCGTGGGCAAAGAGACATGATGAGCGAAAAAAAACACACGCAAACGCAAACGCACATCGAAAAATACGCAAGGCCTCAGAAAGATTCCCAGCGACATCGTCGTATCTACTCCCGGCGGAAACATGCTTTTGACCGCACGCCGCGCGTGACACGCGGCGCAGGGTGCCCTTGCACTTGGATGGTAAAATACCGTCTACCTGTCTCTGCACAGACTTCTGGGATTTTGGTGAACCATGTCGTGTGCGAAGAGATGTGAGCAACAACACACCAATAAACAACACCAATGCGTTTACATACAACGCTCCCGTTCAAGGAGTGGGGTGGTCCCCACGGGGTGACACAAGCTGGCATGCCGCAGGGAAGAAACAATTGATACATGGTCGTACATCGGTGGTACTCGTAGCAAGCACAGCAGCATGCAGCAGCAAGACCTAGCACTAACCGCACGCGTGCAGTAGCGGCAGTTGTAGTGGTAGAGCAGCACAACTCGGACAAACAGCACAGCAACAGATAAATGTCGAAGAACACAGCAATAAGAACAAAACGAAAAAGCTTGCGTACGTACACCAGCAGCAATACAGGACTGGTGCTGCACTACCCGTGTGCACAACAAAATGGAAGAAACCCAGCAGTACGACAACATTGTTGCTGTAGAATACGAGAACAAACATCTACTATAAGTATCAAAGCACCGGTTGTATGTACTGCACATGCACTCAATTCATAACATACATGCATTCTAAACTCCGCCCAAAAGGACAAAAAATAAACTAAAAACAAAAACGACAGAAAAAAATACGACGGAAAGCATTTATTTGCCGAGATTAAAAATAATGATATGCTGCTTCTAAAAGCGTGCAGTTTATTGAAAATACCGGAAAAAACATCACGATTGCATTTATGGAGCGAAGTCATGCCCGTTTCAAAAGGGCGGCGGGCACGATGGCCGAGACATCGAGCACACACAGACCGCCTGGTGAGAAAATAAAAAACGTCTCGACGAGCCCCGGAGGAACGCATCTGGTGCGTACGTTTAGGTGATGCACACCCGACCTCTTTCTGAAGCAGGCCTTCAGCATGATCCATCCACATCGGCCCATACAGCTGCACGACGACAAATAGGCGCAACCACGCCCCGATATCGTCCCGTCAGCCCAGTGCAGTGTTCCGTGCAGGGCTGCGAGTAGACGCGTATTTACGGACTAATTTTCTGTCCCTCACTCAATGTGTAACCGGGCGTAGTCCTTGCGACGTGGTGTCTGGGTGTGTGCAGTTGTTTTTCTTGCTGTTAGCACAGTTTCATAGGTCGTGCACATACGTAGAAAAATGTCGCGTTCTTTATTCATAGGGAAGCACATGTGGAGGTGGGGCATAACCCCGAGTCTGGTGATATTTTTTCTCCCAGAATGTTACTACACAGTAGTGCAACGACGGTTTATCATGCGCCCCGCTCGGCTCAGTGAGGCGGGCCGGGGCAATCCGCGAAACTGGCGCCGTTTTTTCGAGTTTGTGAGCGCACTGTGCCGGGCACGAGACGCGGGGGAGAGCAAGATCCCGGGGGAAAGACCCTTGTCCCGATTCCATAGCTCCTGGACCGAGCGCCGAGGGGATCGGCCGAGGTGTCGCCGAGAGAGAAAACCCCAAGCGGCAAAACAAACACAATGTAACGTTCTAGTACAAGGCTAAGGTTCCCCTCCGGGATGTGGTCGAGATCCATTAGGGTGGCGCGAAATTGAAGATGTACGCCGCACGTGCGTGTTATGTGTGATCTAGGCGTCTTCACGTTGGGTCCCCCGCCTCCAAGTGCTCAAGCCGCTAGACGTAAGCGAAGGTCCCGCCGCGCATCCCGTTCCCGAAGCAAAACGCTATTCCCATATAGTGGAGTGTGAAATGCGTTTGGCTTCAGGTGCGAGGTTGAGATGCATGCTTGAACGTTTTCGTTTTTATCGCCCCTGGACTGCGGTCGTGGCGGCATTATTTAGCTTGATGTGCGAGGCCCGGGTATGTGCTTTGCTGGGAATTATGAATATTGTCATGCTTGGTGTATGTCCGGAGCCGGAGAAAGAGAACCGCAAAAAAAAAGGAACGTGAAACACCACAAACGCTACGGCGGGAATGGCATTTGCACGAGACCCGCGCGGGCTCTGTGGTTCGGAATCAAATTCCTGGGAAAAATAGCTAACGCTCGCGATTTCGGGAGCTCGGTGTGCACGGCAAACGGCGCCCGGTCGGGCCAAACTCAGACCATCGAGGGGGCTCGCGCCCTCCCGCACCCCCGAACCCGTGCCCTCATAGCAAATTGACGTATGCCCCGATTTCTGAGTTGAGAGCGCGAAATAACCTAACTGTTATATGGAATTAAGACACCGACCACCTGTAAGTAAAGGGTAGCTTTGTCTGCAAAACGTAAGAAAACAAGGCAACAGACAAAGTGAGGTTGATTGTGTTCGATAGAGAGAATAAAGCATGTCTGTGTCGGGAATCTGGGTCGCAGGGGAGTGTAGAAAAAGGAAAACGAGTCACCTAGGACCAGTCTCGAGTGCAGCTCGTCGCGTGCAGGCTAGCAAGGGCGCGCCGAGCGCAAGCGAGTTGGGGCTCTTGCTGATAACGTGGGCAGACATGAGGGAGTCCCTGGATTGGCCAGCCAAGCCAGGCCTTTGGAGTAGTTTCTCAATGAACAAGCATATCGCAGCCGATAACACTCCAAGCCGGACAGCACGACGTACCTGGTACCAATTATTAATACGTACCAGATACGCTTTTTTTTCCCATTTTTTTTCAACTCTCACATTTTCTGTAGGTATCGGAGTGAATGACCATTACTACTATTGATACGCTAGTAGATGCCCCAAATAACGAACCGTACCAATTAAGGGACCCTTGTTTTCAATCCCCTGTACCTGTTGACTAACTTAGCTATTGAAAAAAAGTGTAAACTACGTACAACTCAGAGCACCCCGGCGCGTCGTTCAAGCTATTCCGCGCCACAATCAGGGCCAACAACGACGACCTATAGCATCGTACGTGAGGCTTTGTATACATACAAGGGCTTCGCATGGGCGCCGGCGGCGCCCATGCTTCGGGTAGGGCAGGGCGGCACTCGGACGAGGAAAAGGGGAAAAAGTTGTAGCTGTTCGATTAGACATTATTGGAAGTTTAAAGTAATGCCGAGAGTTTAATAGGAATATGAGGTTCTAAAGATCATAATTTGACATTCCATGGCGCCCATTCTTTGGGTGAGGAAGGGTAGCATTCGACGAAATAAGTTGTAATACAAAAATTGAAGCTTAAAGTAATGCCAAGAGTTTAATACGAACATGAGGTTCTAAAGGTTTACTTTGATGGAAGGAAAACATATAAACGAAGGAAGCAAGCATAGGCGAAACATTGTTATTAAAACCGCCGCCAAGTAAAAGTAGGCCAGAAATGCCGGAAGGAGAATTTGAGAACCTGCTTCGCTTCGAGGCTTCGAGGCGAAAGGAAAGAGGAGATGTCATCAATAAAAATGGTATCGGACGGGATGAATGGTTGAAAACGTTTAATTTACGGAAGAGAAAAAATAATGCGCCCTTGATTGTGCCTTGGAAAACCCCTTGGTGTTTACTCCCATAGTAGACGAAGAACTTACCATGTCTGTTTCCAAAATATACGAAGAACTCACTCACAGAAAAGAACTAAAAACGACGACGCTGTATGCCCTCAGCTACTTCAATGTACGCGGCACTTACACTGGTGAAGATATACAAAAATTAAAAACGAATTATGCAGACTTAGAGAGGGGCTAAAGGGGACATAGAATGCCCTCGATCCAATTGGTACTTTCAACGCAGAGAACTTACACCAGAGAAATGGCAAGCTAAACGGACAAAGGGGGATAATCAAGCCTCACACAAGACAAACAAAATAATCCTAGATCGGTGTGAAATCGTACCACTATCACCAACATCCCCCGACTCTGTGGAAGGTAGGCCCCAAAACAACTTAATCCGTATTGTATGACAGATCAGTATTTGATCGTACCATAGTCACAAAACAGCTCTCCGACTCGGCGTGAGATACACGATGGGTCCTCCGGCCTTAGTTGCACAATGTACGAAGAACTCACTTAGAGAGGAACCCTAGAGGGGATATAGAAAAATAATCCTAGACCGGTATGAAATCGTACCACTATCACTAATAGCCGCCGACTCTGTGGAAGGTAGGCCCCAAAACAACTTAATCCGTATGAAAGATCAGGTTTGAGCCTATCTGTATCTGCAGACCAAGCACGCTCAAAATGATGAACACTCCAACAGCACCAAACGCAATAATATAAAAAAGCGAATTATTAGAGCGATCTACCACTGGTATAGCACGCGTTCTTCTGGACGTATCATGTATGTGTCGTCTTGCAGCCACACCTTCAGCCACATGGCCAGCACCCACACAGCACATGACAGCCCAACAGCACACACGCAACCAACCGCTGCACGTATGAAGCCTACTTCGCGGCACCACCAATAACGAACGACCGCGACGGCTGGATTAGCCCTTTGACAGACCGGCGCCCCGGCTCTCGAGCCCGGGCAAGATGTGTGTCTGTCTGTTGCTTGGGTTCAGTTGATGAGGGCACTCCACTCAGTAGCACCAAACGCAATAATATAAAAAGGCGAATTATTAGAGCGATCTACTACTGGTATAACACGCGTTCTTCTGGATTTATCATGTGTCGTCTTGTAGCCACACCTGCAGCCACATGGCCAGCAGGCACACAGCACATGACAGCCCAACAGCACACACGCAACCAACCGCTGCACGTATGAAGCCTACAGCGCGGCACCATGAATAACGAATCACCGCGACGGCTGGATTAGCCCTTTGACAGCCCGGCGCCCCTGCTCTCAAGCCCGGGCAAGATGTGTGTCTGTCTTGGCCTATAGGGTCGAACCTTACTAACTCTTAATATCGCAATTATTTGCGCGGTCGCAATTCGGCTGGTCATTTGCGTCATGTACGTTGTCTATTAATAGGGATTTTTTATTTGTTTGTGAAGGGCGTCCGTCTGATTTTGCTTCGTTATAAAGTTATATTCCCGCTTTCGTTGCCGGCCGTAGGAAATCTTTCGCAGATGTCGTAGTATGCACATTCGTCTACGAAAAGCACGCCATCGCTCACGCGTTATTTGTTCACCTGGTATTTCTTCTTGTAGGTTGACCGTCGTTGTTGTACTAATATCTTATCACACTGTAGCAGATGTAATTTTTTCATGTGCGTATTCACCCGACGAAGTTATACACATTCTTCATACAGTAACTCCTCCTGCAGAACGTTTTCGCGTAACGTCGCGCAAAGGAACGGTTTGAGCCTATCTGTATCTGCAGACCAAGCACGCTCAAAATGATGAACACTCCAACAGCACCAAACGCGATGATATAACAAGGCGAATTATTAGAGCGATCTACTACTGGTATAGCACGCGTTCTTCTGGACGCATCATGTGTCGTCTTGCAGCCACACCTTCAGCCACATGGCCAGCACGCACACAGCACATGACAGTCCAACAGCAAACACGCAACCAACCGCTGCACGTATGAAGCCTACTGCGCGGCACCACCAATAACGAACGACCGCGATGGCTGGATTAGCCCTTTGACAGACCGGCGCCCCTGCTCTCGAGCCCGGGCAAGATGTGTGTCTGTTGCTTGGTTTCAGTTGATGAGGGCACTCAGACTGTAGCAGATGTACTTTTTTCACGTGCGTATTCACCCGACGAAGTTATACACATTCCTTATACAGTAACTCCTCCTGCCGAATGTTTTCGCGTAAGGTCGCGCAAAGGAACGGTTTGGAGCCTATCTGTATCTGCAGACCAAGCACGCTCAAAATGAACACTCCAAAAGCACCAAACGCAATAATATAAAAAGGCGAATTATTAGAGCGATCTACTACTGGTATAATTAACACGCGTTCTTCTGAACGTATCATGTGTCGTCTTGCAGCCACACCTGCAGCCACATGGCCAGCAGGCACACAGCACATGACAGCTCAACAGCACACACGCCACCAACCGCTGCACGTATGAAGCCTACAGCGCGGCACCATGAATAACGAATCACCGCGACGGCTGGATTAGCCCTTTGACAGACCGGCGCCCCTGCTCTCGAGCCCGGGCAAGATGTGTGTCTGTTGCTTGGTTTCAGTTGATGAGGGCACTACACAGCAGTAGCTAGCTGGAGCACAGCAGTCAGTTATTTCTTTGTTATATCAACCCCCTTGCCTGCGTTCGTTCAAGCTACCCCAACAGCAGAAACCACGTAAAGCAAAACTCAAATCATGACCCATGGCGGCTTCCGCGCGTTTATACTGTGGCGGGCAGTTGTTGCAGGCAACGTTTTCTAGCCCATGCCGTGCATGCCTCGTCCCACACCCCTGGCAGCTGGTGTCCTAAGCTGCTCTGGGTTTCGGACGGGACGGGGCAATTAACCTTGCTTCGTCTCGTCTCGAGTGCCTGGTGCACAATCTGTGACCAAACAATAATAAGTTGCACATGCCACCGCAAAATTGCAAACATTATCAAGTACCTATTTTTGTGAAACATTATCAAGTACCGTTTGTAAATGATGCCAATTTTTTTAATCATCCAGGCGCGTGCAATTAAACACCTGGTGCACAATCTGTGACCAAACAATAATAAGTTGCACATGCCACCGCAAAATTCCAAACATTATCAAGTACCGTTTGGAAATGATGCCAATTTTATAAATCATCCAGGCGTTGCAGCCATTAAGATTCAACCAAAATTTCCAAAAATCCTCCTCGACATGCGGTATTTTTGCAACTTCTCGCTTGTCTCGCTCGGCATCCGTCCGCGTTCACGTCGATGTGCAGGACGGACACGGCAGAGCGAGGGGCGTTGGAGCCGCCCCCCAAAGGCGGCGCTCGAACGAAGCTATATTCGACCGAGAATTCCAGTTCCGCGAATCGCATACTTCGGCCGAGACAAAAAAAAAGTCCTGACCAAATCCCTGACAACAAAAAAGGATTTTATATAGATATATTTTGAGTTGATCATATTTCTGAAATCTGGGTAAGGAACTGGGGTGTAACTCAAAGGTGGAAAATATGAGCGAAGTCAACTAGGTACCAAGTAGCTCAGTGGACTCCGATCATACGCACATGTCCCCCGAGCGGGAATTCGGATATCACGTCCAACTCTTACGTTTTTCCCTCGTTTTTCGTGTTTTTTGCGCACGAAATATTATCGAGTCTGAGTTGTCCAGCCAAGAACGTGACGTGCACTGGATCGTGTTTATAACCACATATTTCAATCGGCCGAACCCGAAAATGGGTACACGATTGGTCCTGATATTGCCACAAATCGGCCAATACTTGAAAAAGTGAATGCGGGCCGTTTTCGTAAAAAAAAATCACCATCATAAGTCGATTTTGTCTGAAGTTACGTAGAGAATTCCAGGAACATTTTCGGGCGTTTGCACTTTTCGTCGGCAGGTCAGATTAAGATTAAACCACGAAAAAAATGGTGAGTGTATTTCCGACGACTTAAAGAGGGAACAGACATTACTCTCATCGCCTATTTCGTTTTCCAGCACAAGTTGCAGCATAATTCATTTCCCGATGTATAATACCGTTTTTTCGCCAGAAGTTCGTTAGTAAAATCTTGATTTTTGAACTTCGTGTTTCGAATATATTCACTGAAGTTTTGACATGTGGTTCAATGTGCTCTGGTCAAGATCGCTCAACAGTTGTGCTTTTGTTCCCGTTTTTTCCTCGAGCTAACCGGCGATTTTCCACTGAAATGTTGTTAAAATGGCAGTGAGCCCCCCGAAAAAAAAAATGAAAAAAAAGAACCTCGAGTAATGGTTCATTCTTCAAACCCGACCAAAAGGAAATACCACACAAAAAGCTTCAGGCCGTAAATCGAAAACATGAAGTAACGAAGGACTGAAAACGTCTTGGCCCAACATACATTCCACGATATGGCGCAGCATTTTCTAAAACTTGTCAAACTGGGCTGGATCGATTCCGACGATAACAAAATTGGTAGGTCCAGATTACCCATATAAGTTCGGAAACAAAAAAGAGAACGGAAAAAACAATGTTGGGGGCGCGTACGGCTCGTTCCAAGCTTTCGCGCCATGATCAGGGGGGTCTGTTTATTTCCCCCCTGGATTTCATGTTTTTCGCTTTTACCAGATATTTGTTTTCATCAATTGGGTTATTCTATAAAATATCACGGTCAATACCCTAAACGGCGGATCTTGATGTTGTCAAGTTCGAGCGCAATCGCATTCGTTAGGGTGTTCTCGGGTGTCCCTTTTAAGCATGGTGTTTTTCAAGTCTCAGACCCCGAGGTTAGCAAGCATGGCCCTGGCTATACTGTCGTCAATGTTTCCCTAACTTTATCATTTGGAATTACATGTGAACGGTGGTTGCTCTATTATAAAGCTTTCACGTTGTACCTTTGGTTTGTCTAATTCGACGCTCTTCCAGCAAACGGGCGGATCGCGCGCATCAAGGCGTAGGTGTCTCTGCATAGGGATATCGGCTCTAAATAATCAGACACACAGGGAAAAAACGATATATAGCTCATTCCCCTTTCCAAGGCCCTATAGGGAGGTCAAACTCGTACGTAAAACCAAGCGAAAAAAAAAAAAGGGTCAACTTCTATAAGAGCACATTGAAACCCGAAAAAGGGGTCCGCAACTCCGTTTTATACGTGCTTTCGAGTGATATTGACCCAGAGTCCGGCCGAATCGGGCTCGCTCGTCTTAAGCACCTGCGGCCTTTCGTGAGAGGTATCTAGGTACGTTCTCATGTTCTCCAAGGGTGTAATTCACAGTTTTTATGGTGTGGTCGTTTTCGGACAAAAAGAATCATGCAGATATTTTCAGATATGTATCGATTTTTCGTCTGAAAAAAAGGGGGGATAATAGCGTCTGAATCTGATATATAGAGGAAACTGCAATATATCGACAACTTTTCAATCTGAAATCCTCGAAAAAGAACAATTGGATTCGTCTCGGAGAATGGCGTGTGAGAATTCGATAACAGCGGGCCCGATATCCACGTTCGCCGGGTCAAACACGCCTGCGAAGGTGCTGCAAACTCCGTTTCCGGGTGTAAAAATCCGTTTGTGGCAAGATTTGGCCTAATAACCTAACAAAAACAATTATTTTTCATTTTTAGTAGTTACAGACATATGAACCCAGCACGCCTTTCATTCCGATATGGCAGCGAGTGAGGTGTCGGTCTCTGTCGCCGGTGTCTTTTAGTTGTTTTCGCTCATCCGTTTCGCCTCAGGCTGTATCCAAGCTACAGCGCTAAATCAAAATATACGGATTAAACCCGAGATACGGAATTTCCAAGCAGGGCTCTCGGTCCCCTTCCCTCCCCGCCAAAGCGGGTGTACGACAGCAGTACTCCAGCACTAGCGCTAGAAAAACTGAAAAAACAACTTTAACTCGGGCACCGCACTTGATTCGGCGCACGCGAAAGGCAGTACGTAGTGTCTAACCCACTTGGAGGAAATAATTTGTTGGGCACACACGAAACACATCCAAATAGTTTTCCGAAAATTGCAAAAAAAAATACCCGTTGTTTCCATCCCTTTACAACCTCTCGGGGCTTCGGCGGGGGGGGGGGGGGTGAGAATTATCAGTACACCATTTCAGAACCGCCAAATGAACCAGCTAGGTCTGCCAAAGTAGGAGGTGCGTCCCAAGCGCGGCGGGAGGAGATACACGGCGCGCACGCAGCATGCGGATCCTCGTATTGCTGCAAGCTCTCGTGAGAAGATTGAAAATGCCGCACTTGTCCCCATTTGACACCGCTATACGCGTGTCCCGAAAAGCTTCAAATTGTAATAAAGTCGGATTGGGTACGATTGAAAACGGCCTTTTCCCATCGAACAATTATTGGACAGGACAGTTGTTGACCGCCTTGTTATCGTCAGTCAGATCGGATATACAATTTTGAGGAGGCGGTTGGTGGGAGGGTGCACTATATGGCAGTTGAAAATCGGTTAGAAATGCTGCACGTGCCCCCTTCCGGAGCAACACGTTCGCTTCGCCCGTGGCGAGCCCTCGTCCAAGCGGGTTCGTGGTGCTGAACTCAGCCCAGAGTCGCGAACGCTACAGAAAAACATAGCCGCTGTTGATGGCAAAATTCCATCGATACAGCGCGCTGCTGCCATTGGATGACACACGCTGCTGGCATGCGGAGATGGGGACGTGCCCGACTCGCGGCGAGAAGCAGCAGCAGTGATGGCAGCCAAGCCAGCGTTGGCGCTGTCGTAGGATACTATGTAGTGCGGGCGTGTGTGGTTATGGCGGGGTGAGCGATGCGACAAGTCTCGAAAACGTTTTCGACCGATAAATCCGACTGGCGCGCCGATCGAAAAAGTCATATTTTTCGACCGTCTAAGCCAGCCGAAAATGATATATGAAGTGGGATCGACAAGGCTCTTTTTCGACTGTATAAGAAAGACCGACTTGGTCTCCGGTTGAAGAGGGTATTTTTCTAGGCACGGGTCCGACTGTATAAGAATTGGACGGACCAGACAAATCGCCAGAAACTAGAAGCACGTGTTACACAATTTCGGCGCCGAAAACGCCGATTTTGGCTCCGAAGACCCTCAACACGTTCGGGCTCGAGTTCGACAAAACAGTAACCCTCAAAACTAGCTGGCAGAAGCATTAGAAATTTCCTGGCGATTTCCGATCAATCGTAAGTTTCTTGACTTTATATGGCTGGTGTCATTGTGCATATTTCATCCTGAGTTCCTATATACCTGGTAGCGGTGAACAGCCCTCTCCAAAAGAGCCAACCTTGCGAACTTTTTGAAAAAAATATATTACTTGAAAAACAGGAATACTGAAGTACACTCCTCCCTCTGATCGAAAATTAAAGTGGTTTGGTCGTTAGACCGATGACAATGGAAAGCCGATAGTTTGGCCAAAAAAATTGAAAACTATTTTTGGGAGTTATGTGCTGAAAGATTCCGGGTAACGTCGCTATAGGGAAAAAACGATTAAAATATTTATCTCTGGCTATTTTTTTGTTATGCGGCCCACCAGGTCAATCTGTCTATTTTTCATCGAGCCTTGATCAACATTGTCCGCTAAACACGATTGACCTTCGGTCTCGAGATATAGGCAACCCATGGTCACTTCTCTTCGCTCCCGACAAGGTTACATGAGTGTAGGTGACAGCGCTGAAGAGTTCATCTCGATCCATGCCCTAGGGCGTGAGAGATTGCTTGTGTTGCCCTCTGGTCTTCCGCCACATCCTCTCAAAATTCTGTTTTTCGCCCTTGGGAGACGATAGAGAGTTTTTGTCTCGGCTTTCTACACACCCGCCGCCAAATGTGTTTTAAATAGAAGCCTGATCGGCGCCCGGCACAAGTCACCGGCCGTATAGTGAGCGCTGTACACCAAGGGGGGGTCGGAGCCCCTAACGCGCTCGCCACGTTCAGAGTTCACGACGCTGTCGTTGATTTCGTTGAACGAAGTGCGTGGAGAAAGCGAAATTACGCCGCGTCTAATCCAAGATCTGCTTAAAAATTGCTCATGCAGACGTTGGCCAAGATCGCCGCGAGAAACCGTTTTTTTCCGGGTTTCTGGAAAGTTTCAAAAACAAATTCTACAAAATTGGGCCCATAGCCGACCGTTCAGGCAAACTTTGGCTGGGATCTTCGGGAATTTCATTTTTTCGGCCTTCCATTGTCACCGGTCTTGGGAGAAATTGCACGTGGGTGCTTTCGACTCTAAAAGTCCTGAGTTCGAGTCCCGCCTAGATAACCGAACTCCGCCAAGATCATCGTTTTCTATCAAGAAAAGCTTATTTTTTGTTCGAATACCGTTCCGTGATGTTCCATTGTCTCAAAGGGTGTTTTTTCAACCACTCTGCTTCGATTGTTCCGGTGTACAAGGTTGAAGTAAAAATCACCGCAGTCTTTTGTTCAAAACGTAGACACGATGGCCCAAAACATAAAAATAGTGTAAAAGTGAAAAGTTGATTTGTTCGTACGGGACAACAAAGCACAATCCAATAAATGTACTGGAAATGGTATGGAATCACCATTTCCCCCCTGGAGGAAACGCTAGCTAGCATCCCCTACCCCTACACACCGAGGGTTTCCTATCACCCCCTCCCTCTACGAATCCTAACAGTCAATCACTAAAAGAGAGTTCGTATCTGCGTTTTTCGCAAAACGCAGCAGTTTACATTCCACACCCAAACCCCAGGGATGACAAAACTTTTTCCCCGTTTTTTTATTTATCTTGGCGTCTTCAACGCTCATGAACATGGTACCCGCGTATGTTCTGGGCTCGTCCCTCACTTAACACATGCCGCAGCAGACATTCCCTTTAACTTGCTTACATTCTGAAAACCCAAACCTGGTTTATATTTACATCAGAGGGAGTATACGTTAGTAGCGCTCACCTGCTGATGAGCGTCACGAAAAACTTGTCGCCGCTTGTATCCTTCGGCTGGAACATTCGTACATTCATCACTGGGATCTTTACGGCGGGCCGGGACGAGGCGACTGCAACAGAAGCAGCAGCAGCAGCAGCAGCAGCAGCAGTGGCAGCAGCAGAAGTGTCAACATCACCGCTACCACCGGCATCCGGTTCTTCGCCAGAAGGCCACGCCCAAGATCGAGCTCGGTAAGCCGGAGGACGCTGCAGCATCCGTCGAATGGCGATTTTCTTCCCCCGATCCACCTTGACCCCATCCTGACGTAGACCTTCTCCGATGACGTCAACAGGGATACGTCCATGAATGTCGCGTGACGCCGCACACGCCCCCGCCTCGAGGAGACTGCTTACCACGGCCGAGCAGCAGAAGCCAGCGCCATAGTGGAGCAGGTGCCTGCCCCCGATGTTGGTATTGGCCCACTCTGTCCGCCTGTTCTCTCCGTCAACTGTGAGCAGCAGCCGGAGGACTGTCGCCCGGCCAAAGCTGACTGCCTTGTACAACGCATTCGCCACAACCGCGCCGCCGCCGACCGCTCTTGTCCCTCCTTCGCCGAGCAGGGTTCGCACTACACCCACGGCACCATTCTTCGCGGCCAACACAAGCGGAAAGTTCTCGCTGCCGTCCGGGGGCAGCTGCGTCGCTCCAAGCGACAGAAGCTTGGACACGATGCGCTCGTGACCTCCGTTGCAGGCAGCGGTGAGCGGCGTTTGGCCCAAGGCAACGCAGTGGTTCAGTGTGGCGGGTGCCTTGGAGTACAACATGTCGACCAACTCTGGGCTGCAACCATTTCCGGCCACCACGTGCAGAGGGATGAATCCGCGCTCGTCTGCCAAGGCTGGGTCCGAGCCCGCCTCAAGCAGCAACCGCACCACTTCCACGCAGGCTTTGCCGCCGCAAGCTGCCATGAGTGGGGTGTAGCCTGCATCGTCGGTGGCCTTGAGGTCGGCGCCGGAACGCTCCAGCAGCAATTGAACGATTTCGGCGTTCCCGCTCCGGGCCGCTATATGCAGGGCGCGTTCGCCAGGCATGGCGTTAGCTGGGCATGGGTCAAGGGCAGTGGCACAGACGGGACGGTCGGGGTCCGCCCCGTGCTCCAGCAATAAGTTGACCATGGCGGGATGTTCGGCGACGGTGGCGGCCACCAACGGAGTGAAGGGTAAGGGAACTTCCCGGGACCCGTCCACGTTTGCCCCACAGCGAAGAGCGGTCCTCGCTAGGTTGACGTTTCTTGCCATCACGCCCTCCATCAAATGTAGATCAGCATCTCGTAGTTCAGGGTGTGTATGCTTGTACTCATACTGCTGTGAAGGCATCACCCTGCCTTGTAGGCGTTGGCGGGGCAAACAGCAGCGGCGCAGCTTTCGTAACACAGCTCTCTTCGGTGTTGCACACACTGAGGAACTGGGAAGATGCAAAACAGCAACAACAACAACAGCAGCAACAGCAGCAGCGGTAACAGCAGTAGCAGCACTAGCAGATTCGACAATAACCGCAAGCACCACGAGCAGACAGTGGCACACCCAGCACCAAAGGCGCAACGCACATAAAGTGGCCCTATGAACTCAAAACGAACTCGGCGTACCCCCGTCATAAACATTCCTTGCGTATAACGTTGAACTCCCTCAGTCAGAATTCAAAATTCGAAATGCTCAAAACAATAAAATATCACAAAAAAAAGTATCTTTGTTTTTTGTTTATTATTATTATTGCACCTGTGGGACGGTAGTCCCTTCGACGACGCCAATTGTGGGACGGTAGTCCCTTCGCAGGTTTTCTTTCTCAGATGGAGGTGTGGAGACACACCGAGGTGGGTTATGTGCGCGACCGCACGCTCGAGGGTCAACGATGAGGAAACACCTCAGAATCTGCCTCGAGGAGCCAGGATGATCTTGAAGTAATATTATAATAGTGATAAGGAGGCGGTACAATCTAGGGAATAGGGATTGGTATCCACACACCTAACAATAAATATCACAAAAAAGTATCTTTGTTTTTTGTTTATTATTAGTGCACCTTCTCTGCTGAACGAAGAGAAACATTCTTCACAGGTGTATTCTCAAGTATGCCCACAACACTAAACCTAACCCTAACACCTAACATATGCACGTTCGCAGATAGACCAAGCACCGTATCCAAAGTACAACTAACTGTCGGTCCTGCAACAACGCACTTGCGAGCCAACTGGGAGCGCAGGAACAAGTAAACGATCTCCCCCAACGTGTCGTGCGCTGCTGTGGAGGCGAGTTGCGACTTGCGTCTCCATCAACTAAGAACTCAGGACTCAAGATGAAAGATGAGTAAATGCAAAAATGCGGTGGGTTCCCGGGTTTTCTAGGGTTCTAGACTAAATAGATGCACATGGTCAAAAACGGGAACACTGATAATCGCGACTATATAGTCGTTATTTAAATCACGACTGCGGGGGTGTTTAGGAGCTATCCCCGGGTTTCAAGCCTTGCATTTCAGCTTAAGGTTGGGGTCAGGGATGGGGAAGGTCAGGGGTTATAACTTATTATTACGCATTCCAGATTTAGAACAACAAAGAGGGAAAAGGGTTATTTGGGTTGTCATAACGCTATTATTATGGCCTTGTGTGGTAGCATCGAGGTCCAATGTGCACAGCCTCTGGTCGAAAAGGGGGGGGTCACATCGTAGACGTTGCCGGAAGGATCAACAGCTTGGCCGTGACTTCACCCGCCTACAGTGACAATATTATAGATAATGACTTGTTGTGTGTGAGTTTGAAGGATTTTTTTTTTTTTGCGGTCGTTGCGGTGTGATATAAGGGCCCAGACAGAGCACGGAACATCGTAATTCGATTTTTTTATTTTATTTCATAAAAATACACGAAAAATTCAACTTTGGTTCTTATCAAGGAACGACAACGGCGTAGTGCGTTCTAGGAAATAAAAAAAATAAAAAACGCGAAAGGGTCGACGAACACCCGAGGGCAACGACCGAGGCGAGCGATGGCTCGCGTTCCCCCAGGAGCGCCGCGGCTAGCGGCCGATTGTCTTTGCCGGCAGCGGCTTGGAGGCTATGGCTCTATCTAGGCGTCTCTTGGATGGGCTGGCGCCACCCCGCCACCCGACACGGGCAGCAGCGACGGGGATATAGCGGTCGAACTTCTGAGCGAAGTCATCATGATGTGGTAGTTGGTCGTGCAACTTTCGAGGTGCAGGGCGACGAAAAACTGGGTTTGCGGCGGTCTCGATTGAGCGTGGCAGGCGGTCTACGCTGTGCTAAGGACCTTCGAAGGCCGCGCTGCGGCTGCTCCGGTGGTCCTACCTCTCGCAATGGTGGCTTCTCGCCTCTCAATCAGCCGACGACATGGCACCAATTCGCGTGGCCGGCTTCGGTTACACAGAACAAGCCATGTCTAGGTGGACAAACTCCCCAAATTGAACTTCGATTTTCGACTAAATAAATATGACCGAGAAAGTCTTTTTTTACTGTGTTGAATTTGATTTTTCGTAATATTTCTGAGAATGCCTGCTTGGTGATTCATTTTCTGACCAATCTGATGCAAATTAAATTAAATTCAATAAAAAAAAGTCGAAATTCGATTTGGCGAGTTCCTCGCTAATCTGGGCCCTAAAATGCGAAACGCAAGAACATATGAAACGACGCGGCCGACCATTTACAGGGGCGCGGGCGAAGAAGGGGGGTGTGTACAAACAACCGTATAACCGCCAAACCACTTGCCTTCACGAACGTCTCAGTGTTGTTAAGGTATTGGTGGGGTATTAGTCCGTTTGACCACTTGCAAAAGGTTAACCAATAGCTTGCCCAAACTAAGCCTTATAACACTCTTCCCCCCTTTAACGGCGGGATAGCAGGTTGGCCGGGTATACGGGCGGACCTGTCATTCATCCAAGCCGTTTCATTTCCTGGGTATACCGGGCGAGATTATTTTTCAAGTTCGACATGGGGAAAGTCTGAAAAAGTTCATTATGGTAGATGTGGGGATTGAACCCACGAGCCAAAAAACACCACGAGCCAAAAAACCCATGGTCTGTCGACGACGCCATTTGTTAAGGTGTTAGTGGGGTATTAGTCCGTTTGACCACTTGCAAAAGGTTGACCAATAGCTTACCCAAACTAAGCCTTATAAAATCAGCCCGTTGTTAAAAGGCTTAGTTAGGGTAAGCTATTGGTTTACCTTTTGCAAGTGGTCAAACGGACTAATACCCCACAAATTCCTAAACAAATGGCGTCGTCGACAGACCATCATATGAGTTTTTTGGGTCGTGGGTTCAAATCCCAACATCCACAAGACTTTCCCCATGTCGAACAACTTAAAAAATACTCTCCCCGGTATACCCAGGAAATGAAACCGCTTGGATATTGACAGGTCCGCCCGTATATCCGGCCGACCTGGTATCCCGCCGTTTCAGGGGGGGAGTGTTATAAGGCTTAGTTTGGGTAAGATATTGGTTAACCTTTTGCAAGTGGCCAAACAGACTAATACCCCACTAGTCTAATTCCTTAACACCGTCCCAAAGGAAAAGCGACAGGCGAAGGTGGTCGTGAAAAAACAAACACAAATCAGTTCAACACGAGAAGGTACACTAGTATTTTACTGCTGTAAACTGTAAACCAACCTGTCTCCCTCTCTCTGGCCCTCGTACATGCGTTCGGTATGGTTTAGGGGATAAACTTGAATTTAGTGGTATAGGATTTTTTCAGCGGTGGAAAGACAAGAAACCGATTCGAACACGAAGGGAAAGAGTCCAATACACCTGCGCAGCAGACAGGCTTAGCTCCGTGAGGCCTCGTCTACGTTGCGCAAAACGTCCCGATTGCGTATGGGTGCGACATTGACGAAGCCGAAAAAGCACCACGCACGAGCCGCTCACTGCTCCAAAATATAGCTTGCTTGACAGGACGGAAGGGGAAATATCGCGATATTGATCAGTCTGATGCCATCGAGGAAGCGGACAACGCGCTCTGTCCATTCGCATTCGCTGGTGCGTTCACAAATAAAAACGGGGGTCGCCCAAGATGATGTTGGGGTTCTGGGCCGAAAGTGATGAACTCCTGTGGGAAATCTATTAATAATACTGACCCTGACATTACAGGTCCCATCTTGACAATCGAAGTAGAATAGCCACCATCGGTGGACGGAAAACGGCTGCCGTTTTACAGTTAGTTGCTGTTCGAGTCGGAAAGATGAAGAATCTCTATGACGGAACGTCCGATCCAAAACACAATACTATATGCACGTGGTCGACCGGCTGACGCCCTGTTCTAGTTATAAGAGCCGGGACGTGCCGCTTCATCCACTAGTATCCTTGCTGTAATACATACATACCTGGTATCAGGTGAGGAGCATGGTTTAAGGCGGGGCCTCCCGCCGCTTATGTTATGTCTGGTGAAATCAACGACAAAGCCCTTCAGGGTCGATCTCATGCCCCTGGTGTCCTTTCCTCTCCCCATCCTTCCCTTCCTTGCCTATTCCTTCCCTGCCCTCCCTCCCCTTCGCTTAACTCCCTTCCCTTCCCTTCCCCTTCCCTTTCCTTACCTTTTCTGGATTAGTCTATAGACTGCCTCTACTGTATGGGATGTATCTGCCGTCTGCGTGATATTATTTGTCCTGACTTATTTGACCTTTTCTTCGCAGTCCAGTCTCCTCCAGGCATGAAAATCGTTTTTTTGGTTTTGGTCGTTTCGAACGACTTTCCAAAACAGTCGTGGTCCCTCGTTTTTTCGGTGATTTGCGCCTTGCCAGGTGAAGAAAGCAGCACTGATGTGGGACTCCGAACTAACCCGCTGAGATAGTGTGATCTAACTTGTTGGACGACTGTCGCGACAAGAGCTTGTATCACGGCACTAAACCGGGGCCTCCCCTTTAGAGCCCCCAAATCCCTCTCTAATATGCCAAACTCAAGTAAAGTCGTCCGCCAAAAGGGTTTCCAATTGTAAAGGGTTAGGGTTAGGGTTCGCGTCCCATCTCACGGTAAGCGTTCCACTTTTTGGGTCAAACGTTTTTTGACCGGCTCAGCTCACGTGTGGAACTATCTGTTCTTAAGGGACATTCACGAGCATGTTTGTTTCATAACTACACTAGCGCATAGAATGGTTGTCGGGTTGCGCGAATGAATGTCTTCGAAATCACGACTAGGGTGAGATATTGAACTCCCCGGAGCTTACCTAACAAGTTGGCCACCCGGATCTTTGGGGCGGTGGACTGTTCGCGTTTGCGAGCAGAAAGCCCTTCCTGGTCGGATCGAGAGGTACGGACGTATGCCCAACCTAACCCCTAACCCTCTTTCCATAACCCTGACCCCAACCCGAACCCCAAACGGGCCAGAAACGGGCGAGAAACGCGGCCGCGCCGCTTTTGGAATTTCTTTATGATTCCGATCTCTGGACCACCACATAGCCCTCGGCCAATGAGAGAGCGTGAAAACTACCGTGTCCAAGATCTGGGCGGCCACATTGTTAGGTCTTCTGACTCCTCGTGCCAAGACCTTAGAACCTTATGCTGCACCTCTGACGCGGGATGACTCTGATAATGATACTCTCACATTAGCTCATTTCCCTGAAACCTGGCCTGTGGTTGCAAAAAGAGGCTAAAAAAGCATGCGCTGAAAAAAAAGGCAACAAAGTGTATTGCGAACAATGCAAGCGACGGGTACTACGAGCTGCGGAATACCATCCCTTACTACTCGCAAACCAACCAATACGAGGAACCTATCCACGGCACATACGAAAACCCGATAAAAAACAACAATACGAAGGCCAAAAGGGCTACCGCGGGAACACGATCGTCTTCAACTTCGAGCTTCACTCACGCCCACCACGAGTCTCGCTCACTGCTTCTCGTTCAGCGAGAGCTGCATAGACCATGGTCTAGCTTCGGCAAATCACGCAAAACGAAACCCTTGTCCTTAACCACCACCCCTAACCCCTAACCCCGACTGCCCCGGAATTTCTTGGAATCCACACACAATGAAGAGATAGTGTGGCCTATAAACCATTTCTTGCAAAAAGCGGGCCTAATCATAGGCACGACTGCGTCCAACGCATGTCCTCGTCACGCAGTTTCTCGGCGAAGAGTCAGTTTGAGTGATCGCGGGAGGAGTTTTTTAAAAGTTGTTTCCCCCAACGGGATTAAACGAGTTGCTGACTGTTGCTGCCACAGTCACACGAGTACCACACAAGTGGCCTGCGTTTCTCCAAGAACAGGATAAAAGGGCTTGCCGATTGCTAGTGCCATACCATCACCGGTAAAGCCGCCAACACCCAGTGCTACGTGACTCGCGCCCGCCACGACTCTTGCTCAAGAAGCACGACCAAGAACCAACGCAAAAAACAAAAACAAAATAACAACCAGCAAAATAGCTACCTGCAAAATAAAGAATTAATCCGGCGAAAATACCAACAACAACCGGCAAAAAAAGCAACCGGCAAAAATAACAACCAGCAAACTATCAACAGGCAAAAACAACAATTGGAAACAGAAAAACAGTCGGCAACAAAAAACAAGAAACAAGTACGCGGCGCTATCGGTAATTTTCAAGGGGACCATTGGTAGCAGCTATTTCTGAGAGCCGGGCTGGCGTCACCGCCAAAACGACGCCCCGCTACTGCCATCATCCGCCGGAGACGCCCTATCCGCCGCTGGTACTGCTCTAGCTTCTTCCTCTTCTGCTGCGTCTTTTGCTGCTGCCTCTACTGCTGCCGCTGATGTTGCTGCTGCTGTTGCTGCTGCTGCTGCTGGCGTCTGTGCTGCAGCTGTTCCGGCCGGCCTGAACGCCGAAGCGCAAGGAAGCAAGGAAGCACGAGAGAAAACAGAAAAACATGCAGGAAAAATTGCAGGAAAGTAGACAGGCAGGAACGCAAGCAGGCACACCAGCGCGCAAGCAAGCAGCCAGGCAAGCAGCCAGGCACGCCGCCAGGCACGCCGCCAGGCACGCCGCCAGGCAAGCAAACACGGGTGGGCGGACGATAGGGGGCTTGTTGGAAATCTCTAGGGCCTAGGTATTACTACCGTAAAATGGACGCAATAAAGTCAAGGACGGACGACATCAAGGCGCGCTTCATCCTCATCCACAACACCAATTTCCGTTGTACCAGGTATATCATGCCAAAGCACCTACCCGGAGACTAATGCTCTGCACCGCACACATAGTAAGTGCAGGAGCTACTGAAACCGAGACAACCCCCTCCCCCCCACCTTCCCCCCCCGCCCTTCCACCAGACCTACGTCTTTGCGCGACGATGTTGCGAAGTCGAGGAGGAGACGGCGGGGCGACCGACGAGTCTTTCGAGTCCTGCGGGGGAGGCCTCCGATTGAGGAGGGGAGACCAACCCCGAGGACCCCGGCGGGAAAAAAATACCAGCGTCCCCCCCTTCCGCGTGCGCCGGGGCGCCGCCGACTCTCGGGCCGATGCGGCGAACCTTAATCTTCCATCGCGGCAGTATGTGACGGAGGACGTCAACAAAACAATGTAGGGAGTGTTAATGGACGTGAGATAGAATGTCACGGGAAAATGTTTAAATAGACGGGAAAGAGACGGGGTGCCAGCAGTAGCGGCAGCAGCAGCAGCAGCAAGCAGCAACATGACATCATCGCGACACAAAGCAACCTCATCGTCGTTTCTCAGACGCCGTCAAACCTCACTATTGGCTTCATGAAACTAACCGAGTAATCAAGGTCCACTTAAAATATCACCACACAATACTTGTATCACCATTAGCATGAACACTACTACGACTACTGTCAGTACTATTGCTATGACTACCACCACCATCACAAACGCCGCCACAACCACCACCACCGTACGAGACGCGTCAAGCGTGTCCCTTTCATCTCCCACCTGTCCCCTGCCCCCTCCCGTTCCCGCTCCCTTACTCTTGGGCAAAACCGACACATTTAGCGGAAGGTGGCACGACACGGGGTGCCAACCGTCATCATCCCGTCCCGTCTGATCTCGCCCCCCACCGTTGCCTACAATATTGGGCGGGGGGGGTGGAGTAGCGGCGGGACGGGGCGAATTGCGGGGCGGGAAGGGGGGGGGGGGGAGTTGGGGCGGGAACGGGGGTAAAGTGGTGGGGATATGGTAGGGTGGTGAGGATGGGGTAGGGTGGGACTCTCAGCTGACGTGTTTGTGGATAATCCCCACGCGAGCTGAAACAAGAGAACAGACCAAGAGGCAAATGAAAACCACAACGAGAGACAACAAAGTTGTTCAGAGCAACAAGGGACAAAAACACAATAAAGACAAATAGAAAAACAAAACTCTGACGTACTCGTGCACTAAACAAATAAACGAAAACTAAACGTATTCACCTAACCAATAACGCTCCTACAAATACGCTACTCAAAGTATTAGTACTGTGCTAATTGTGACGACAACGACAGCGACAGCTACGACAACGACAACATCGGTGGTGGTCGGGTGGTGGCACGTCAGCACCTGATCCAGCGATCCCAGGGCGGCCAGGCGTTACGGTGGCGGCGGCTGTGGTCGATCCGTAAGGAGCTGAGGGGCTCTCCACCTTGACCCGGCACGTGAAACCAATCGAAACATCCCCGGGGGTCAAGAAACACGCCAACAGACAGTGGCACATACAACCCCCAGGGGTGATTTTGCCCAGGCGCCGCCTGCAACACCGCCAGAGGCGGCGGGGGGTAGGGGGGGATAAGAAGGGAGGGCGGCGAGGTAAGAAGGGGAGGTGGGGAGCGGGTGGCGTGGAATTCGTCATAGTCTGCGGCATACGGTCGTCACACCTGTTCGACAAAATTATCCCAACAAAACCGGGAAAAAGTATCTTGTATTTGCATGCAAAGCCTAAGAGGCCGCGCAACATACATCAACAACCTCCCTAAAAAACGCACCAGTACTAGGGGAGGTCGACTATATATGGAGAATATCTCGGTTATGTCCCCTCTTCTCCTTCTCCCTGCCTCGTCTCCCTCCTTCCCCCCTAACGAACACAAAACAAGGCACCACAGCACAACACACAACCGCAACTCAAACCCTACCAAAATCAGACTCAAACAAGAGCCCAACACCCAAACACAACCACAGCCAACCCGATGACGCTGAACCCAATCCAAACCCAAACCAAATCAAACTCAAACCAAAAGAAGTCCCAACTTCAAGACCCGCCCTCGCACCTGGGCATCCCGGACCACATGATCTGTCCGGGTTCGGCAGAATCATCATCCCCCCACGAACGAGACGTCTGGCTCCCTTCGGCACGAGAGGTGACTTGAACGTCCACCTCGATGGGCCAGGGGGAAGGGTTGCGGACTAGGAGGGATACGGGGAGGAAGGAATCCACAGCGGCCGTTGCCTGTTGGATAAATGCCGAAACAAGAAATTATCCAGGGTAAGAAGTGAGGAGGGGGACAGGAACAGCACAAGGGAAAGGGAACAAAATAAATAAAACGGAATCGAGAGAGAACGACCAACGAAATAGCTGTTCCATCCCGTTCCCATCTTATCCCACCCCGTCCCATCCAACCCACGCCCATCCCATCCAACCCAAGCCCATCTCATCCCACACTCACCGCCCATCCTCCTTCCAGCGCGTGCATCCCTCCGCTCTCCTCCTGCCCTTCAACTCCCACCCCCACCCCAGCCCCCACCTCCACCTCCCCCGCCTCCGATATCCCGAACGTAGCGAAACCCTCGACGTCAACCAGCCCCGCGCCCATGGGATGCCCTCCACCACCCTTCGGAGGCGTGAACGCCAGAGGGAGGCAGCTCATTCGCACGGGGGGCAGCAGGGCACCCAGGAGGCACTCGGGCACAGCCTCGGGGTTCTTCGGCTGTAAAGATTTAACGCCGCAGCGGCTGCCACCGCCACCACCGCCACCGCCGCTACCGCCGCCACTACCGTTATTACCACCGCGACCACCAGTCCCCACCCCCACCCCATCAAGGGGGGCGCAACAGCCGTCGTCTTCAATTTGTGCCAAGGGAACCTTCAACCGTCCCCGGCGACCCGACGTCCACCCACCGCCGCCAACAACACCCACACCCCCGCCCCCGCGACCACCACCGCCCTCAACATTGTCTCCAACAGCTCCCGACAAGGTTGGTCTCGCGGCGGCGGTGGCGGCGGCGGCGGCTTCTTCCGACGAGGTAGACCAGCGGATCGAAAGCTCCCCGTTAACGTGCTTCACCAGAGATTTTTCCCAGTCGAACAAGGGTCGGTGGGCCAGCGGGGACCGGGGCTCGTCTTGCACCGAGTTCTGCCGACGGGGGGGGGGGGGGGGGGGGGGGGGGGGCAGGCAGGGAGGGATCGGGCATGAGCCGATGCGGCGAGTAACACAAACGCCAGAAACAAAAGAAACACCAACCGCACCAGCACCAACACCGACCCCAATACCAACACACCACTTTCACTTTTTTTTTTTTTTTTTTTTTTTTTTTGCACACTTTCACTTTCCAGCTTCTGGACAAGCCGTGGTCACAGGTGTCATCCCTTCTCCTCCCCGGTTCTTGCCTTCAATTTTTATCGCGCATAGGGTTCAGCAATCCCACTGCTCGTCGATTGTTCATCGAGTGTTGCTAACTCACGCTCTCGCGCTTTCCGCAAGTCAATTTGTCCACAAGAAAATGTCCCAACAAACTTATACGAGTATGCACTCGGCGGGGCTCAAACTCACGAAACTGACCTATACCAGGCTAGAGGATAACCTGATACGCCACCGGGGCGACCGGACAACCTTATACCAACACCAACACCAACACCAGCAGCATCAACACAAACTCCACCACCAACACTACCACCATCACGCCCACCCAGACCCCGACCCTCACCCCCTCAGAGCTCGAGGCTCTCATCTCCTACCCGCAGAGCAATCGCTACCCTCACCCTAGGAAGCCAACCCCTCCTCTACCTACCCCCTCCTTCCCACCCCCGCCGTGACTTCCCGTTCCATTCTCCAACAAAACACTAACCTTTCCCTCCGGGCCCACACTCAGCCGCGGCACTCGCAACACCAGGCATCTCCGAGAATTCCCTGGGACCTCAACCGACCCCCCCCCACCCTCCCCCCAGCCCCCTTCCCGTCCCCCGACCTCCTCCAGCCCCCCCCTCCCGACCCCCCCACCGCCTCCAGCGTTTTGTGGAAATCTCCAGGCGAAGATGGGGAAAGCGCTGTCGTTGGCTAACTCCAGCAGCAGCAGGCACTCTGTCGCGTCTGTGTCGGAGTCGAAAGCGAGCCCCCCCCCCAGGAACTGCGCCACCTGCTCTCAGAATGGAGGGGTGTAGGAGGGCGGAGGAGATTGAGGTTGGATGCGGGGGGTTGGGGGGGGGGGGGGGAGCGGTGGGGGGGGGGGGTAAGGGGGGGGGGTCGGTGGGTGCGGGGTAGGCGTCGGGGGGTCGGGGTGGGGATGGATCGGAGGGGGAAGGCTGGGGGCTGGAGTGGGGTGGCAAGAGTGCAAGTGAGGGGTTGGCGGGGGTGGGGGCAGCGAGATCCGACCGAGAAACAGTGAAACTCCGAACCTGAAAGAAAACGAAGCCGAAAACGAAGCCTAATCCCCATCCCAAGCCGAATCCCAAACCCGAATGCGAAACGGAATGCGAAACCAAGTGCAAACTGAAAACTGAACCGAACCGAAACCGAAACCGAACCGAATCCCAATCCGCTCACCCTCAGGCTGCAGACGCGGAGCCCTCCCCTAATACGGAGGCGCATCGGGAGCCTCAGTTGGCGGTGGAACGCGGCCCCTACCTTTTCCGAGTAATTTACCAAGACCTGCTCGGGTCAGGATTGAAGCATGCAGGGGGGGGGGGGGGGTTACTCCGTTTGTGCATCACCGTAGTCTTATGACCATAGACCCTCGCATCCCTATTATGCCGGGACGGAGCACGTCGGGCTTTCACCAACCAGGCAGATATTGCTTGCACCAAGCGCGAAGCGCCGAGAGGTGCTCAACGAGTGACAAGAAGGGTGAGCTGCATCCGCTTAAGGGGCGGGGGCGGGGGGGGGAAGAGGCATTTGTCGGGAGGAACAACAACGGGGAGGAGGGGAGGGAGGGGGCTGGGCGACTGGTGAAGAGCGATTTAGTTATGTGACAACGATTATGGTGTTCTCACAAAAAGGCTACTAAACGTATCCCGGCGAAACACAGAACTTCTAGGGATTCTACACCTCAGTAATGGCGTCACGGTCTCCGGCCTGTCCCGCGCGCAGCTGCAGCGCTAGCTTCACCGACTCCCCAGAAGAAATCCCGCCTGTCTGCCCACTAGAAAGCTCCGCAGGGGCGGCGAGGGCCACATCCAGGGTCCACGACGCCACCGGGTGGGACACTGACGCCTGTCCCCCCTGGATGGCACTGCCTCCGACGCCGCTAAAGTAGCCCCTGTTGTTGCTCTTGTTGTTCTTGGCGTTGTCAGCGTTTCGCTTGACGGTGGCGGCCAAGGAAAAGAGCAGGGAAGTCGTCGATGACGAGCGGAGGGCGGCCAGCGGCAGCCTGGCCGACGTGCTCGAGCGGGCGGGGCGCGTCCATACCTCCATCACCGCGATGGCAGGCCCCCCACTCTCGTTGACGAGCTCGAGGATCTAGAAAAAACAACCAAGAAAGCAAGCAGGGAAACCGTGGGCGGGCCGAAAACACAACGTAAGAGGGGAACAGACGCTTGCTACGGTAGGCGTATGATAGCAATTTTTCACCAACATATTCATGACTGACCTTGGCAAGCGCTCGAACGGGAACACTAAAAAAACAAGTAGAGATGACAGAAACCCCCCTCCTTCTCCCTTCGTCCGTTCCCCGTGCACCCCTCTCCTCCACCCATATGCGAGCACACTATGCCTCGCAGACGACAAACAAGACACAACTCCCGGGGCGCCCCCCCTCCCCCTCCCCTCCCCATCCCGTATGCCTTCCATCAGACAAGCACGGCTTACCTCCTCGGTCTCCTCTCCGGCAAGCGCCTCCGATGTCGCCGGTGACACCCGTGACAGCCTCACCAGAGGGGCAGCACTCTCCACGGTCAGCTTTCGGCATGCGGTCTCCCCTCTCCTCATGCGAGCGTCGGGCACAAACTCTTCTCCCCCCTCTTCCTCCTCCTCCTCCTTCTCATTCTGCTGGCCATCTCGCTCTTGCTCCTCCTTTTCCGGCTCCTTGTTATCCTTGCCGTCCCCCCCCCCCACCCCTTGCTTCCGACCCGCCGGCCCCTCCTCACCCTCCTTCTCACCCCCACCCTCCACCTTCTCCTGGCTGGCCTTCGTTGTCCCCTCACTCCCACCATCACCACCACCGCCACGACTCTCCTCTTCACCCTTCCCCTTCCCATCCCCTACAACCTCCGACGATGTCACCGCCCCCCCCTCTCCTCCACCGCCACCACCACCCACATCACCCCCCAACCCCCCGCCGCCCTCAACACCCACAGCTCCAACACTCCCTTCCGCCCCCACCCCGACCACCACACCCTCCCCCGCCCCAACCCCAGCCTCCGCAACAGCATCAACTCCTTCCGCGTCCGCTTCCCCCGTCTCCTCCGCGGCCGCTCGCTCTTCGGCCTCCACGGTAGCAGCAGCGGCAGCTTCGGCTACGGCAGCGGCAGCGGCGGCGGCAGCAGCGATGTCCACAGTGTCGGTTGTGAGCACCTGGGGTCTGCGGAATGTCGCTCGGAGGCTTTTGTACGTGCGCGGCGGGGGGACCCGCGGCCTTCTCGTGCGATTGACGAGCAGAGGGGGGGGGGGGGGGGAGGGGGGGTTACTAGTGGCGGCATGGTGCTGGGGCGGTGTTTGTGGTAGAAGTGGGGGTGGTCGTAGTGACAGGGGGGGGTGGAAATCTAGCACGATTACAACCAAAACCACCACCGTCAACACCAACAAACAAACACCAACACACAACAGCATCAACAAGGACAATCGCCATGAATGACATATCAACACGGGCATCAACCTCAACATATCTACACCCCACCTTCACTGCTGCAGAATCAAGACCCCACCCGAGACGGACAGAATCAACAGTAGTCAACGTCGCATCAGCATCAATACCCGACCAACACCAAAAACCAACATCAGCAACACCCCAGTACCAGCACCAACACCTCACCAGCACCGCGCCCGCATCGACACCGCACCAACACCAACACCAACGCCCGGCGGTCGCCGACATCGCACCAACACCACACCCCAACACAAACAGCCCACCAATATGAACACCCCACCAAACACCAATACCCTACCAAAACCAACACTCTACCAAAACCACCACACGACAAATACCAACACGCTACCAGCACCAACACCAACATCAACACCAACACCAACACCAACACCAGCCCCGCCACCAACATTAACCCAAGCATTCCCCCAAAACCGACCCCACTAACACCGTCAATGCCACCTCCAACGCTCACCCTGAAGCGACACCTCTGCCCCACTTGTCAACCTTGCAGATGGTAACAAGAGACAGTACCTCCACCGCCACTCCCTTCAGCACCGCCTGCCCATCTTCCAGCGGCTTCACAAACAGGATCACCTGGGATACACAGCAGTGTAGCGACACCCCACAAATAAAAGTATGACTACCATCATACCATTAAGTATCTACTCGGCAACACCGTGTATTTCACTACTGTCGTCGCATTGAGTATTGGGGAGTGTCAATCCAATAGGGGAGTGATATTCCAACAACGTGGGGGGTATTTTACATCACGGTTACGGGGGGAAATAGGAACCATCCCCGGGCTCCAGGCCTTGTGTTGCATATCCCAAACCCTAACGCGAACCCGAACCCAAAACCCAAGGCCTGAAACATGGGGATATATCATGAATGTCCCCGTAGTCGTGATTTGAATATCGCCTACGAAGTCGTCTTTAATTTTCAAATCAGACATCTCGAGAGTGAGGGCACGATAATTCCGCCAAAGCCGGACAAATCATCTTTCCTCCCGCCGCTGCAAACAAAACCCCACCCACCCTCCCGCCGTCCCTCTCCACAGCCTCCTTACCTCATGGAACTCCGCCTTGGGAGGCAGCAGCACGCTCGTCGGAAATGCCTGCACCTTAGCCCCCTCCACCACGGCCCTTACCGCCTCCAATTCTAGAGGCACCTGCAGCGGATTCGAGAACCTCGCCACCACTCTTCCCGTCTGCCCTGCGGTCCAGCGCGCCGGCAGTTCCACCCCCGGCCCCGTCCCCGCACCTCCCCCTCCCCCCCCACCCCCTCCCCCTCCTGACGAAATCCCGCCACTACCGCCACCTCCTCCACTTCCTCCTCCTCCGCCTCCTCCTCTTCTCCCCTCCCCTCTATTCCCACCCCTATCTCCTCCCTCGTGGCCGGCCGATGGCTGGCGCTTGCTGTTATCGCCCCAGCGGCCTTGTGTTAGGGTCGTAACGGGACGTAGTGCGATCGTGGAGGCGGGACGCCGGGGGGGGGGGGGGGCATTCTCGTATTCAAGACGACGACGTTGCTGTGGGGTTTGTACAACATACAATAGAATGAAGCACATCACGTCGGCACCATTTCCGCGAAGCTTTGTTGGTGCCAATTGCATGTGATACTATCTAGCATAAATGCAAGAACAAGGAAGCGACCCGCCCCTCCCTTTCCAATATCAAAAACCTCGCCTCCCCCTTCCAGACGCCCCGCCCCCTCCCAAACACCCTCCACCTCCCCCCCACTCAACTCCCCTCCACTCCTGCCCGCCACTTTCTAAACGCTAATATAGTCCTCCCCGGGTACCATCGCTGTCTTCATCCTCGTCGTCCCACGTCTTACATTACCCTCCCCCCCCCCCCCCCCCCCCCCCCCGTCATCATCTTTCATCCCCCTTCCTCAACCCCCCTCTCCCTCAAGTATCCAAACCTAACCATCACCTGCTCCTCCGCCGGTGCCGTCACTGTCTCCATCCCCGTCGTCCCAACCAACGCCTCCGCCAGCATCGAAACCCTCTCCCCCCGCGGCGCCATCGAAAGGGTTGTAGAACAACGCGCTCGGGGCAGCCTGTGTGAGCATAACGTATGAAGACAAAAAATGTTGCACAATAAATGCGACGTTCTCTCGAATTTAAGTATTTCTGAACCCGACTGCACCACATTCTCTACTCTAAACCCGACATACTTCAGGCATGGATAGAAAAAAAGGTTCCACAGTAAGAGTATACCCTGCAAATTACCATTCTAAAGCGTGATCCACCACACTTTGCCTGTGAACTAAACCCAATAAATAAACATGTCTCGGATTATGTCCGGACGGGACTTTTAAGCTTGACCGATCATTCCTTATGGGGAAATAGGCAATCCCCCTTGCAAGGTCGTTCTCAGTGGGATCTATTGAGGTGGGCGGTGAGGATCGAACCAGAGACCTCACCGTTGCCAAAACGAACGTCCTGTCGACGACGCCATTGCTAGGGTAACGTAATCATTACGGCTGCGAGTTGGCTGGGCTTGACGGACACCCGGTAGCTATTTGGTGGCGAAGTTATAGCCAACGACCTGACAGTTAGTACAAACCCACAACACGAGCCACAGATGCGCTACGAAACGTCCGAGTAAAAAACGCAGACATCTGCAACTGACCGCGACGAAATACCTGCCATGCCTAGCCAACTAATCACTCAGTATCATATAGACACCCAACTCACTGCCAACTCGCTGCCCAAGAACTTAAAAGACTAAATTTATTGCACACTATACGATACACTGGAATATGTTTAACCTTCACAACCCGACCCTACCACACCTGCAAACCGGAGGTGGACGCCAAGGAGGCCGCGCCGTCTCCCGGGAGCAGAGCCAGAGGACCTTCGAAGTGGAGGAGGCGGGCTGACTCCAGGCGGGGGATTCCTGACAGCTGTTTTTTTCGTTTTCGTTTTCGTTTTCGTTTCGGTTCGTTTTGTTTAGTATGGGCAACAAACGAAAGAAAGTGAGCGTGGGGTAACAACGCATGAGCAAGCTGCAAAAAACAGATGGGCAAAAGGTGCTCACCTTCTCTGTAGCAGCGATGCACCCACATTCGAAAAAAAAAACTTGGAATTAAAGGTGGGTCATCTCTGCAGTGCATATAACATTATAACAAAAGTGACAGCATACTCTGGTTCTACCGGTACACACTCTCGGGTACTACCAGTATACCCTGGCGATTGCTGTCATTCCAGTACACCCTGGCACTACCAGCACACCTTGGGACGCCCAGTATACCATGGAACTGCCAATATTCCCTTGAGTCGAAAATAGTGGGAAAAAGCAAACCGCATTCAAATCACATGCATACAAGTCAGACTTGAGCGGTGGGGCTCCAGACAGGACCTGGAAGCGGCATAATACATACCAGCCCAGTACCGGCAGCTCCAAGCTTCTGACCGCTCGTACAACAATCTCCAAAACACTCCGCACCGTCCCCGTCCCCCCCCCCCCCCCGCCCCCCCCGCGCCCCTCCCCCCCAAGTGCCCTCACTCCCCTCCCCTTCCCCTCCTCTGCTATATTTTGCTCTCTCAATTTCACCTGCACTCTCGTAGCATCCTCGGGGCTGAGCCTTGCTGTGCACTGTGCCATCTCCGACAAGGTTTCCCACTGCTCCTCGAGCGTAAGCGCCGCCCGATGGGCTACCGCAGCCGTCCCCCCTCCCCCTCCTCCACCACCGCCTCCACCGCTCCCACCAACGCCGCTCCCGCCCCCGCCCCCACCACCAGTTGCGCCAATAACGTTACCGCCGCCTTCTAATAGAGGGGCCATTGTTGCGGCCGCGGGAGAAGCTTCTTTGCGAGACCCGCCGAGGCTGCGCGAGGAGGAGATCTTGCGCCCGATGGACTGAATGGTTGTAAAATTTAGATCAAGAAATAGCACACACACGAAACGCGATGAAAGGTAACGATATTACACCTACTGCAGAGCATTGCACGGGTTACACGTGGCAAGAAAAAAAAGTACAGTACAAAAAACGAAACGAAACGAAAACGATTCGAAAACGAAAACGAAAACGAAATTGAAACGAAACGAAACGAAACGAAACGAAACGAAACGAAACGAAACGAAGAGCCATCCCACGGTAGGGTTGCAGCAGAAAGTCCCTGAGCTCTTCACATGAGGAACTCAATATCTCGCTCGAAAAAGGACTTCGAAGGCATTCGGCCGCACAACCCGACCAAGCTTTTATGTCTTAGTCCAAAAATATAATGTACTCGTGAAATTACTTCGTCGACTGGCAGTTCCTCACACGAGGAACTCATTCACCCAGGGACGTTTTGGCACAAACCGTGCAACCCCTACCGTGGGATGACTCCGAAACGAAACGAAACGAAACGGAAACGAACACGAAACGAAACGAAACGAAACGGAAACGAACACGAAAACGACACCGAAGCCAAAACGCAATCGAAGAATACACAAAACTAAACGAACGCCGAGTGACCAAAGAAACAATTCAGGGAAACAACAAGACGTCTTTTTTGTTTGCGATGTCATGGGTGGGAGTAGTGGGGAGGGGGAGGGGGGGGGGGGGGGGAGGGAGGGGGTGAGGAACACGAAAACGTTTGCTAAAATAGGGAAGGGGACGGGGGGGTACGAGGGTGCCCATTTTCGATCATCGTGAAATAGACCGGCTGCTGGCACACCTTCGGAAGCGAAATCTTCCGGCCCTTCTTGACGGAGGACGCGGGCTGCGTGGCGTTCATAAACTCCGACGCCATGGTCTCGAATCGCTGCTGGATCGGAGAGGAGGGCACGGGCGGGCCTTCCGTTTCCGTTGATATCAGAGAGCACACAACAAGCGGTCCACAGGGAAAGGGGGAGGGGGAGGAGCGTGACCACACAACGAGCAGTCCCCAGGGGGGCAGAGAGAGGGTGGGGGGGGGCGTACTCATTAGTTGCTTGCCTTAGTCGTTTGACCCTTGACCACGCATCCCCTTCGAGAGGGAGCACCGGAGCACCGGGGGGGGGGGGCACCGGGGAACAACAAGGAGAAGAACGGTGGGGGTTGGACAACAGCGAAGGTAAGAGGAAATATCAAGTATGCCGGTATGTATGTGTGCCAATCCAAAGTCCATGGTCGTGTGGCTTACCTGGTTTGCTTAAAACCGGTGAAGCCGTACGACTGTAACGCGAGTAATAGCCCGGGGCGTTGTCATGTTCTATATGCCCTGAATTGGGTATACCTATCTCGTCGCTAACTGATCTGTGTACTCCAACGGCCCAATCCAACGCATCAGAGGTCCAGTCCAACAGTCCAACGGGCGGGATAACAGGGGACAAAATGGAACCTTCCCCTGAAACAATGAGAAAACACACTGCACCTGCAATCCGATGAACAATTCCGTGGCCTAGGTATACTGAAAAAAAAAACATGTTGCCGATGTTGGGTTCACGAGGGTTAAGGAGGACCGTCATTCAGAGACAACAAACTAGCACACAGATGCCAAACGTATCGCAGCACCGCGCCGGCCACACGACACGCTCAGCATGGTGACGCCCAAACTGCTTCACGCCCTTCCTAGACAGGTTTACACGATCAAACTTCTCGTATATTTTTTCCCTTGCACAAACGGACCCCGAAAGGTTCTCATTTCGGCCGTGGCTCGAGCCCAAGAACAAGTCGCGGGTTGAGCTTCCACCCCCACCGCCCCCGCCCCCACCACCAGTGCCAACAAGACGAGTTGAGGCGAAAATCTCGCCCTTTCAGCTCAGGCCCCATGACATTTCTCAAGCAAAAATCAAACGGGGCATGTTTAGAAAATCGTTGACAATGTATCACCCTCACTCACTTCGCCCGTGACTCGAACCCAAGAACAAGTCGCGGGTAGAGCTCCCACCGCCACCACCACCGACGCCGCTGCCGCCACCGCCGCCAGCACTTCCAAGGGGCGCATTCGCACTAGACGGCGTCGGGGGAAACGCCGCTGCCTGTCCGTCGGGGGTGGGGTTGGCCCGACGCATCATGCGGTCACTCCACGAAACCTTGCTGTCTCGTGTCGACCCTGTAAAAAACGACGAGTAAATGGGTGAAAGCAGCGGAGTTAACAGCGGTGGTGGCGGCGGACGTAGTGGAGCTAGAGGTACGTAAGCGAAAGCGCAGGGAGGGGGGGGAGGGGGGTACATATTCCATGCATGGCTGTAGTACTTTGGGACATAGATCCTCGCATCCCTACCATGCCGGGACGGAGCACGTCGAGTTACCGAACAGGCAGACATCACGTGCACCACGTGCGAAGTGGAGGGGGTTGGGAGGAACCGAACAGACAGACATCACGTGCACCACGTGCGAAGTGGAGGGGTTGGGAGGAAGGGAGGCGAGAAGCGAAAAAGTTGTAGCTTTGAGGTTGTGATTGTGATTGGGGGGAGAGGGTCGACCTGTTGATGTAGAATAGGACGCATGGGTGATCACCAACGAAACCGAACCAATCGAGCGGAACGGAATGGAACGGAACGGTACCGAACCCCGATAATCGCAAACACCGAATCAAAATCAAACCACCATACACAAGAAAACCAAAACCAAAATAAAAACACACAAACACCAAAACCAAACCTAAAACCAAACCACAAAAAACAAACCAAACCAGACCTAAAGGTGGAACAGGTGGCACCCCAAGCGCTGCCGTCGCGTTTCCAAGCGCCTCCATCACCAGCGGAACCGGAGGCAACATACCTCCCCCAGGAGAAACCCCTTCTGAAGGTGGAAGAGGCAACGACACTAGGTACCCTGGTTGGCGATATAACACAGCAGGGGAGTAGGGGTGAGGGGTCAGGGGTGGCGGTGGGGGTGACGGTGGGGGTGAGGGCCGGGGGTGGAAGGAGGGGATGGCGGGGGGCGGGGGCGGGGGGGGGGGGGGTGACGGGGGTGGAGGGTGGAGAGAGGGAGGGAGGGGTAGAGGATTGACAGGAACGCTGGTGCAGGAAAAAGTTATGGTGGCATGCAAAAAACAGAAAAAAAAAAAAAGAAAAACGGTATGGTACCAATAAAGAGAATAACACTAAAAGAGAATCAAGCAACCACCAAAAATCAACTCACGGTCGGCCTTCCCCCTCTCGCCCTCTAGCGCCGCCATTAGCTCCGCGAGCGCCGCAAAGTACTCGCTGGACGCCCTCGCGTCCCCACAGCGGGCGCTGACCGCCAGCAACCACTGCAGCAGGTGCTTTCGCAGCACCAGCCAGCCCCCGGGTGCTGCTGGTCCCCTCCCTCCACCCCACCCCCTAACCCCCCCCCCCCTCGGCCGTCGCGGGAGTTGAACGGGGATGCGAGACGCCCCCCCCCTTCCGAAGTACGGGCGGCGGAGGCGGGGGACGAGGAAGGGCGGGCGGGGGGCGGGGGCAGGAGGGCGCCGTATCCCTCCCCCGCCATTCTGGCGAGGTGGTGAGCGGTGGTCCAGGTCTCGAAGTCCGAGCAGAGCATCGCGGAGAGATGGGCGAACAGCGCCGCCTTGCGCTATTTTTTATTATCATTTTTCGTTTCAGTGTGCGTGAGTGCACCCGGTAGACGGGCACGGCAAGCGCGAAGCGCGAGAAAGCACAGAGGAGAAGGGGGCGCGGGGGGGACGGGGGGGGTGGGGTCAGGAGGCGGACGCGAAAGAGGCTTTATTCAACATGCCGTATATTTCCAGGAAAGCGACCGTGCACTAACCTACCCACCCCACCCTCCTCCTCACCCTTTCCCCTACCCTCATCCTTCCCTCGACCCGGAACCCGACCCCAACAGCCGCCCTCGCGACCACCCCACCCCCCCCGTTCCCCCACCCCTACCCCCGTACCCCCTTTCTCCGCCTCCCATCTCCCCCACCACCCTTCCGCCACCCTCCCCCCCAAACGCACCTTGAGTCCCATGCCCTCGCAGAGCACGGCAGCCTCGATGCTTCGCTCCAGCTGCACGTGCATAGGCATGTCGGGCACCGAAAGCGCCCTCAGCAGCGCCGCCAGAGCGCGGTCCCACCTTTGCAGCACAAAACAGGACAGCATAGCACAGGACAGGAGAGCGCAAGACAGCATAAAGCGCGTCGTCTGGTGAACAGCACGCGCAAACCAACGCACGACAGTGACATGGCAAGCCAAGTTAAGGCGAGCCGAGCCAAGCCAAGCCAAGCCAAGCCAAGCCAAGCTAGGACATCACAAGAAAAAAAAAAATGATACGTATTTTACCCAATTTCCCACCCACCACCCTGCGCGTCCTAGACCACTATCTTTCAACAAACCCCAAAACCCACAGCATCGAGGGTTTAGGGGAACCATGAGGACACGTAATGGAGAAGCTTCTGACCTCACCACACAATACACCCGACACCTTACCTCAATACCTACCTGGGGTTGGGTTGCGCGCCCGCGTAAAACCTTGCGGTCTTGAAGCACAACTCCACCTCCAACGCTCCGAGGGGGGGATAGCGGCTAAATACCGACAATGCTTCCTCGCATTTCTCAGAAACCACGGCTGTCAACACCGGCCGGGAGCGGCGGTAGGTACATTGGGGGGAGGGAGGGAGGGAGGTGAGGTGAGGTGAGGTGAGGGGGGGGAGGGGAGGGGAGGGAGGGGAGGGGAGGGGAGGGAGGGGAGGGGAGGGGAGGGGAGGGGAGGGGAGGAGGGGAGGGGAGGGGAGGGGAGGGGAGGGGAGGGGAGGGGAGGGAGGGGAGGGGAGGGGAGGGAGGGGAGGGGAGGGGAGGGGAGGGGAGGGGAGGGGAGGGGAGGGGAGGGGAGGGGAGGGGAGGGGAGGGGAGGGGAGGGGAGGGGAGGGGAGGGGAGGGGAGGGGAGGGGAGGGGAGGGGAGGGAGGGGAGGGGAGGGGAGGGGAGGGGAGGGGAGGGGAGGGGAGGGGAGGGGAGGGGAGGGGAGGGGAGGGGAGGGGAGGGGAGGGGAGGGGAGGGGAGGGGAGGGGAGGGGAGGGGAGGGGAGGGGAGGGGAGGGGAGGGGAGGGGAGGGGAAGGGAGGGAGGGGAGGGGAGGGGAGGGGAGGGGAGGGGAGGGGAGGGGAGGGGATGGGGGAGGGGGGCGAAGGGGAGAGGAGGGGAAGGGAGGGGAGGGGGGGAGGGGGGGGGGGAGGGGAGGAGAGGGGAGGGGAAAGGGAATGGTACCTGAGTATTCGCGCGGTGAACAATTATACGGTCAGCACTAACGCGCTACCAGGGGAGCGGGTCGTCACCTCCCCCACCCTCCACTCCGCCAAACTCACGATGCCCTCCCGCCGCCCCGCTTTCTTATACACAATACTCCCCCCTCCCCACCTTGGAAAACGGTACGATGATTACACACACCCTGTTAAACGGGGGGTTAAGGAAATATATTGGAATGAAAACGTATTTGCACGGTCTAATGAACTACGCGAAAAAGCTGAAACTTCGATTTCGTGTAGGGGACCTGGACCTACCAGAAAGAAGAAAGAGATATACCAGTAGTCGCGAGGAGGAGGACGTGGATGCACATATGTGCCCGCGTGGTACAACAATAGAGAGTAGGACTCACATACTAAGAGTGTGAAATATACAAGAAGGAACGGGATGTGTTCGGGGAGATGACGAAATTAGACGAATGTGACGTGGAGGAGCATGGTAGACAGAGTAGCGAGAAAACGATTGCCATCCTAGGAGATAGATGGTGGTCACAGACGGCGAAACAGGAAGGGGAGGATATAAGCAAACAGTTCTACCTGGTATGTAATTTACGGAAAAAGCGCAATGGGCGCCCAATTGTTGGAGGTGTCTCTATTAGGAATAGGAAAGGTGCTCCGTCTCGAAAGCGATGCGTGGTCAATGGTCAAATGACTAAGGCAAGCAACAAATGAGTACGCCCCCCCCCCCCCCCCCTTCCTGTTGAACGATAGCCCTCCCCCCCCCCTTTCCAGTCCGCGCCGCCCAAACCTCGAAGCTTCGGTAAGCACGGTTTGCGGGGAAGAACCTGCCCGTCCCGCCTTGTCGAGCCTCCCATCCCTTCCTCCCACCACCAAATTCACTTCCTCTCCATCCACATTCCTCCCTCCACCAAACGTACTACCTCACCCACTCTCCCTTTCCTCCCCTTCACCCCCCCGTCAAACCCACTACCCCCCTCCTCAGCCAAATTCACCATCCTATTTATCCTTTCTCCCCCCGCTCCCGCCTCTGTCGAATTCACTATTTCCTCCCCTCTGCACAACACGTTAATCTCCCTCTCCTTCAGAACATGCTACCCCTTCGCCCCCCTCCCCCCTTCCCATCCCCCCTCCCCTTTTTCAAACCTTCAGCGAGCACGGTCCAAGTGGAAGAGCCTTCCTGTCCAGCCTTCTCCAGCTCCTTATCCTTGGCCATGTCCCGCAGCAGCGCCAAAGCCTGATCCCCGTGCACCGTGGGGTGGTCAGCGTCGCTCATGGCGGCCAGACACGCCGCGTAGCCCTCGAGGCAGCCCGCGTGCCACAAGGGGTCGGAGGGTGCTTTGGTCTCGGACATGGACTGGCTGTAGTGCTCCAGCGCGTCCTGCATAGAACACATCACAACGGTACATTTACGAATTAACGCTTTTGTTTGTTTAGCAGTTGTTGACAACAAGCAGATATGCAAACAGCAAAATAATCGAACGAACAAAACGAACATAACAAACAAATAAACAAACGAACGAGATCATCAACCAACAAAGTAACCAACCGAGTCAAAGCATCCCTAAACTATTTCACACCAAACCAAACCAAACCAAACCAAACCAAAACCAAACCACAACAAACCAAGCCAAGCCAAACCAAACCAAGCCACACCTTCGGTGAGCCGAGCAGGAGGCACGTGTCTCCGATCCACTTATGAAGCCGCCCCGACCGTCGCTTGGCGATCTTGCTGTCGCTCACGGCCTCCTCTCGATCGTACCATGAGCTGCAACAATCAGTTTCGCCATCAGTTGTGTCGTCATTGTCGTCATCAATATCGTCCACATCGCCGTTACGACAGGCGGCGGCAGCAATGGGGGAGGGGAGAGGAGGGAGGAGGGAAATGGGGCAGAGGGGGGCGATAAGAACGAACGCCGCGTGTCGCATCGGCCACAGCGAAGAGAGGGTCGTAGAAAACAACAAAAAACAGGCACAAAATAGAGGAGCTCGTGGGAGGAGGGAGGGGGCCTAACATTATCCAAATATAACGACACGCATGCACTACCCCCAAGTATGACCCAAACAACCAGATGTGGCACTCAAGCACCCCAGAGTAAATATAGCCCCGATTACGTACGTAGTACCCTAGCATCCACACCCTTGCAAATCTGAAATTTTACAAATACTATGTGTACGGGCTAGTCGTGCCGTGCGTACGTCACCTTCGCGTGCTGTTAGCTGCTGGCGCTAAAAGCCAACCTGATTGGGTTAGACGTAGCGGCTACCAGGCTCGAAAAGCACACTAGCGTCGATGGAAGATCTCACGTGAGTGGGGGCGCCAGATCGGTCTTCCCCCTGAGCGCCGCCACCGCTTTGCCCGCTGCCGAAGGGGACGCCGAAGCGCTCCAATCCTTCACGTCCGCGGCAAGGTTCTTGATCAGGGACACCGCCACGTCGTACAGGCTCACGGCCATGTGCAGCTCCGTCGTGCTCCCTCCGTCCTGTAGACCGAGCCACAGTTAGCAAGACCGAGCGACAGTAAAAAAGCAGAAAGAAAACAAAATGCGAGGTTTTCATTCAGACGGGGGGGGCGTTGCGTTTGGGGGGGGGGGGCGCAGATCGACGGACCCGACGTACAAAAGGTGAACCGAGTACAAAAACGTGAGAAGTTAACATGCATACAAGAGGCGGACAGGGGTGGGGACGGGGGGGGGGGTTCTGCAGACGACCGGCCGACGTCAACACAAACCGACGGAATCGCGTCGCTGTATGGGGAAGAGGTGGAAAAGAAAGAGGGAGAGGGTGAGGAAGAGGAAGAGCAACAAAGGGAGGAAAGAAGAGGGAAAAGGACGGGAATAACAAAGAGGAAGCAAGAAAAAATAACACGACCCACAAAATACGACCCACCTCAAACTCCTGCTCAGGCGGGAACACAATGTCCCGCTGGGGGTCCAGGATGTCCGGATAGTCGCCCTGCTCGAACGAGTGCCCGAACGCAAATATTCTCGAGGCGTGCACGTGCTTGTAACTCGCCACCACCGCCTCGAACTGCCTCTCCAGACCCTTGAAGTCCGCGCGGTCGCCCTCGATGGAGGGGAAGTGTACCACACCGATCGCTCCCAGCACTCGTCGATAAGCTGATTGTTTTTGTCGTGTATGAGCAGGGTGTGAGTGGAGTACGGGTGGGGGGTCGGGGGTGGTGCGGATGGGGAGGGGGATGGGGGGTGGGGGTGGGCGGTGGGCGGGGGGGTTGGAGTGGAGTGGAGTGGAGTAAGGAGCGTGGGTGAAGGTAAGGGGAAAATGAAGACGAAACGAAGCACCAAGAAGTCATACTATTCCTGCTAGCAGTAGTAGTACTACTCGTTTTATAGCAACAGTCGATCGTAGCAGTAACACACTAACAACATTGAAATAGTCAGAAGCAGTAGCAGTAGAAGTAGTAACAAAAGCAGCAGCGCGTTATAGCAGACGGGAGCAGCAGCAGTAGATGAAGTCGTAATCAGCAGCAGCAGTAGCAGTGCCAGCAGCAGCAGAAGTAGCAACACCAGCAGCAGTAGCAATAGCAATGGCAATAGCAACAGCAATTGCCAGCAGCATATATACCATCACCACCTCCTCCACCACCACCACCACCACCACCACCACCCAAACCAGAAGCTCCAACCTCCAACCCCAAACACGCGCACCCTGGTAATCCTCCCACTCGCTCGGCCCCCCGTCCGTGGTGTCCTCGTCGATGAAGTGGAAGTTGAAACATCCCTCGGACCAGTTGAAATGCTTGAGGGGGCCTTTTTGCCGGTTCCAATCACCCGGAGCCGTCAAATTCTGCATCGGAATGGTGCTGCAAGGTCGTCGCGTCACCACCGAGCACGCGAGCGGCAGCGGCGGGGAGGAGGAAGAGTTTGAGGTAAACAAACTCCACGCATGGGATAGATCATAATCTCGTGCCTTGATCTAGATATTTAAGGGAAAGAGGAAGAGAGAGGGTGTCAGGCCAAAATCTTCAACATCTCGAACAGATCATTTCCCCAAGTCATGACCTGCTGTATATCTTACACCGCTGGCAGATCCCTATTAAAATACTACCAGGTATTCACTATAGCACAATCTGCACTATCTACGCCATGCTGCCGGGTGGGGCCGAAAGAGGTGCATGATCTAGCACGTATTTCCTCGGTTGGATACATACGATAGATACCGCCGTGAACATCATCTCGTAACGGCACCTACAGGATCATACTGTAGAGGATCTAGACCGTGATCTGTCTCATATGTGAGTTTGCAAGCTTTCCGCGCAGCGTGGGGTATGGCGGTGGGGGGGGCGGTGGTGGGGGTATGGGGGTGGGGATGTCGTGCTGCAAAGTCGCCCTGTCATTACCGAGAATGCGAGCGGCGGCGGCGAAGAGGAAGAGGAGAGAAGGAGCACGACGACGGAGAGTGTTTCAGCGCGGGGTGGGTGTGGGACGGGACAGGGGGTGAGGGGGGAGTGCGGGGTGGAGTGGGGGAGTGGGTGTGGGTGTGGGGATGGGGGTGAGGGGACGGGCGGGAGTGGGAGCGTGGTGGGGGCATGGGTGGGGGTGGGGGTATGCATGAGGGGTAGGGAGTGGGGGTGAGTGGGGGGGTGGGGGTGGGAGTAGAGGTGGCGGTGGGAGTGCCGGGGGGGGGGGGGCGTACTCCCTTTCGAAACGGAACCCGTGGGAGTCGGGGCGGGGGGGGGGGGGGGGGGGGTTGTTCTTCCAAACCCCATATCACGATCCAGAGTGTTGCACCTACCATGGTATGTCATAATATAGCCGCGCTGCTGCATTTCGCCCAACTAATCGCGGCCACACTGCTGTGCTGCCGCGCTACTGCTAGTGGTGTGGTCTGTTCTTACCACTGAGAGCTGGGAGGGTGCCTGCGAAACAGAGCACGAACATGACAGCATCACCGAACATCATGCCTACGCGTGGGTATGCAACAATGCAACATCCAACAGCATGCCTGTGGGTATTTACATCGGAGTACAGAAACAAAGACAGGTATCATATCAACAAGAATGTTTTTTGCGACCGTGTGAGCATGTGAACATCGCTGCTATCATAGCCTTACAGTAGTTGCTGTCGCCCTTTGCATGTGGCGCTCCAAGCAGAGCGATGGCGCGGTGGACCTGCAACCCAGCGTGGATGATGTCTACCCTTGTCTACAGGGCTACATCATTGCTGCCGCCCTCAAATGCTGTGCCCTACATAAACGCTTGCTCTGTGAACTGATGTGAGGAGTTGCGGAGTTGTTGCCCCAAGAGTTACGATTATGTTCGTCTATGCATGGTACGAATATAGTACTACTAACTGCTGTGTTTTGCCTCCTTGTGACATCGTTCGTTGCCTGAAAGAACGGCGCAGAGCAAACCAAATGTGGCACGCCGTACATTTATACCCCCCCGGCATGAAGAGCGGCGATCTTGCAACGTACTGCAACACGTACACAGCAGCAAGCGATGCCGTATGGAGTACGTCTGCCGGAGCCCAGACCACTATCACCATCACAGCATCACCTTTCCTCAAAGCAACAACGTGAGCAAAGGTGGCAGAGGCAGACAAGCAAGCAAAAGCATCACACAAAGCTCACCTAAATCGCCTCAAGATCTCGCAGTACCGCGCGTACACATCCGGAGGTATGTTCCCCAGAGGGACCAACAGCACCTGAGCCGATCGGTGCGAGTCCAGCCCCTGCTTCACCCACACGCGGGTGGATGGCATGGTGGCGAACGTTCGGGGGCGAGCTCTGGGACCACCTTCCTCCAGCTTCTTCTGTGCCTTGTGTCTTCTGCTCGTGTCCAAGCTCGCAGAGTCGCAGAACACAGAACACAATACATCGAAACTATCCTACCCTGCACAACAACGCCTCGTTATTGTATGGAAACCTACTAATTCAACATTCTTCTTCGTGCACAACTCACGCACAACCCACTTTGCACGCTAGCCCCAAGGGGCCGAACGAAGGGGTTTGAGGTAAATACTCATCGCAAGCTCGGGGAGAAGACAGCGGCAATATGGCGACTCCTACTCCGTCTCCCGTAATCTCGGCGGACTTAGCTATCTCAAGTCAAGGTCTCAGCGAGGTATGTCCGATTTTGTGATAAAGTCGCATAGCAGTGTAAGGTACCCGTGCCATTGTAATAATTGCCGGAGCGCATAGCTGCTCTGCGCCGGCCAGCCGGACAGCAGCAGTGTCCGCGGGTGTGTGCTCCTTGACTCTAGGCAGTCGGACCCGCTACTTGTTATTTTTTCGGAGCGCACCACCTTGTACCCTTGTATTTGGCAATTGATCCGCCCCAAGAGTCCTTCTGCCATGTCTACGTTTGGGTTTCGCCGTGATGGTAACAGGTACCTAAGAATACTGACAGCAGTGGTATGGTTGCCTTCTTGCTCCGTTGCTCTGTGCTCTACGAGTGATCGCATGGGTACTGCGGTTTCCCGCTGTGTATCCCAGCACACGGCCCTTTCTCTCAACTAGAACGCCTAGTTTGAAGGGCATTTGAAGCGCCCTCGGGTAGGTGTTGTTCGTTTTTTTGTGTCGTGGAGTTTTTCTGTCTTCCCTTCCGGCCGCACCGATTCTGACCAAACGACACAAGACCAGACTTCCTACAAAACATACTCGCTCGGTCATGAAACATAAAAACAAGATATTTGAAGTTGAGAGTTGATACATGTACTGGTGCTGCTGTGTATGTGTACGAGCAGGCAAAGTTGTATCGCGCACCATGGTTGTCAACGGTTCTGTTTCTTTATCTACAGCCACTGGCGCGATGAATCTGTTTTTATTGAGGCCAAGTACGAAGCGATATCATGCAGTCGGATCCGTCAGTCGAAAAAGTCCTGTTTCGACCGAAAACGAAATCGGCAAATCGGGCTTCTTACACGGCAGTCGAAAAATAGCTTTGTCGATTCATTTGTTTTCGACTGAGCACGCACATTCAGTCGAAAAAATTTGTTTTCGACTGAGCACGCACATTCAGTCGAAAAAATTTGTTTTCGACTGAGCACGCACATTCAGTCGAAAAAAGTGGTCGGTTTGACTGGATGTGCCCGTCGGACTGGTCAGTCGAAAACGTTGAGAAAAACATCGCATCGCTTATCCCATCACCACAAACACACGCCCACACACCCATACCAGGTACCAAGGTACCGCACAGTAGTATCCTACAACAGCGCCGACGCTAGCTTAGTTGCTATCACTGTCTCTGCTTCTCGCCGCAGTCAGCATGGCACATTCCTGCTGCTGTAACTCCACCCGCCGGTAGCGTCTATCATACGATGGCAACAGCGCGCGGTGTCGATTACTTTTTGCCAACATCGGCTACGCTTGCTGTAGCTTTGGCGGATGGCTCTCGGCTGAGTGCAACGCCACGAACTCAACGTTGGCGTCTTTTGTCTAAATCCAACGCCCACAACCCTCTTCGGCGAGGGTTCGTCGCGCGTGAAGCACGGGTTGCTCGCGGAGAAGGCACGAGGCAAACAAGCTTCCAACCGACTTGCAGCTGCCATGCACCAGTACTCCCTCACACCAACCGCCTCCAGAAAAAGCACAAAACCATAAAAAGGGACTCGACTGACGATAAGAAGGAGGCCCAGAAGAATCCGGTCGAAGAAAAATGCTGTCGGAAAAGCCTTTTTTCGCCTCACGGATCTGACGGTACAAGATTTGGCGTGAGTATAGGTAAGCATCGGCGGCTGTCGTTTACTTCTTTCATAGTAAATGTGTGACGTTGTGTGCGTCTGCTGTACAGGGTTTAGTGTAATTCCTCATTTACTGCTGCAGTATCTATAATAATATCATACGTTTGGTATGTATTGCTTGGCCAAATCTCCTTACTGCTGTACCTGGTATCATAAATGCGATGCATTACACCAGATATCTAGTGTATGTACGTCGTATTTGTATCATGGTTTGAAGAAGAACTTGCACTGTGAACAGTTAATAATACTCTCCAGGATGAAGAATCGGCAGGGGTACTGGATGTGCTAGATGTCGATGGGTGGAAATAGCACTTTCGTGCGAAGAAACGGACACGACACACTGGATGTACTGGATGTCGATGGGTATTATTGATATGATGGAACGAAGAATAGTTTAGTGTGAAAAACATCTAACATATACACTCCTCGAAGGAGACGGCAAAGCTCGTTCATCTCGTGCCCTCTATATACGATGATATGATATCCAAGACGGGCTCAATTGCGCGAAGCGCGACGTGCTCATCTAGAGTCCATGCCTGGTATATTTAACGAGCAGTAACCCCTAAGTAGTTGTTATCCTTCATAACGTATAGTACAGTTTGCACTACAAACATAATTGTGGATTGATTGCACTCATTGTGTTACGAAGATTAGTAACACCTTCAGCTATGATGAGATCGATAATTTCGTCGAAACTATTGGTTACTCGTAGAATACATACAAGAGCTTCAAATGCCAGGTCAATAACTGTTACTCGTAGAATACATGCAAGAACCTCAAATGCCAGATCAGTAACTACTATTAGGGTATCCGTTCTAACCACCAAAAGGTATACTTTGTGAGTTCGAGACGGTCTCGGCATTCACCTCCGGGGCGGACCCCGCCACGCGCTACAGGTCAGAATAGAGTTCACCTTTCCTGTGGTCCCCTCTACAGTAACAGCAGAAACTCGCAAATGCGAGCTGCTTGTAATGTTGTGCACCAGGTACAAACTTGGCCCTTCGGTCTCGCGTGCTACAAAGTGCTGTTCTCACATTAAATTGCATTATCAAGTACGTGGTTGAGCACAGGCTCCAGTCACTCTAGAGTGGAAGAATACCCCAGGGAAAAAACACAAGCAAGCCAAAAGTTTATGGCCTCCTGAGACCAAATCGTATGCACAGTCGGATTGAAAACATCGAAAAAGGTGATTCCCGATCGAGTGTTTTTTTAGACGGGGTGTTTCTGGACTCCCTTCTTGTCGTTAGTCGGATCGAACTTGTAGGTGTTTGCTCTTTGTGGAGGCTTTAATCTCGGGGAGTATAGGCAGCCGAAAGTCAGTTGGAAACGGCTTCATGTTTTTTACTCGAGCAACGCGTGCGCATCACGCGCGGGGAGTCTTCGTCCAAGCGGGGTCGTGGCGTTGGACTTTGTCAATATGATAGCCGCCGAAGCTACTGCAAGCGCGGCTGTTGTTGGCATGGTGATCAATACCTCTCCCTGCTGCCATCAAATGATGTTACACGCTGCTGAACGGGCGGAGATGAGGATGCGCCACGCTGACTCGCAGCTAAAAGACGCCGCAGCGATAGCAGCCAAGCGAGAGGCTTTTGTAGTCTACTGTTTAGTGCAGGCGTGTGTGCTTCGTAGTGGGATGAACGTGTCGACAGGTTTCACGACGTGTCCGATTCTTAAGCAACCTGAATGGTGTTAGGGACGAAAAATGTCATATTTTCGATTGTCTGGTCCTGTCTTTGAATATTTTCGAAAAAGTTTGAATCGGCTCTTTTTCGACAGCAGCACAAGATAAGGTCGATTTTATCCAGGGTAATAAAAATCCCCCCTTTTTCGATCCACTTTTCCGACTGCATAAGAACTGGCGTAATGCCTTCGTTTTTTATGTCGAATCCCACAGATTTTTTTTTTCGCTAACATGTTGGTACGTGTTGGATACTGCTGATACAGTACAGTACATTTAAACGAAGGCTACGACAGGTAGGGGGGATGTTACGATGGTGTTATGATGATGTTATGATATAACTCCCTTTTTCACTGCCGGGTGTGATCCCCACGCACAATTGACTCTGTACCTCATTGACAGAAACACTTGACGCTAATTGTTTGGCACAGCGTAGCTAACCATTCCATTGTGTATTGACATCGCAAAATTAAAACAGCCCGAAAGCCTAAGACCGCAAGGCACAGGCGGGTCGCTCGCGTGGGTGAGCCCGAGCCACCGCGAAAAAATGGCCCCAAAAGTGACCCCCCTGCCATAGCTTTTGGTCCCTAATTAGTACCAGGTAACATAGAGTTACTGGCGGCACTATGGTATAGGGGCAAATTTTTCCTTCTGAGGGTGGTGGCTTGAGGAGCTCTGATCCTCACTCACAAACCGGGTTTTGAGTCGAAAGTGCAACCTGGTGAACAAGCCCATGGCCTAGGTATTAACAAAAACGAAACAGACTGAAAAACAAGAACGACATTCCAACGATTTTGGGTCAAGAAGGAGCCCCGTCATTCAGAAACGGAAACAGCCGAAAAGTGCTACCTCTATCGTAGAACGCGTCTGTCTGTAGCCCAGTCTGGGTTTCTTGTTTGGGAGAGGTTGTGTCTGCACTTTAGTCGGTGTAGCGGCCTCGAGTTTTCTGATTTTGGTGTAACTCTTGATCTGGCCTTGATTTTGCCCGTTTTGTTGGTATAGTAGGTGTCCTGTGTGACTGCGGTAGTTCTTAGTGGTCGCCCGCGATTCGCGATGCTCTTCGGCTGCGGCTCCTTGTCTGCCTCGCTGCCCGTTGCCGCGTACTACCAACACCTCGCCGACCACGGCTTCCTTACTCTCCGCTATGCGATTGTGTATGGGCTATCTGGAGATGATGTATCAGAGTGATACAGTGCCCCTCACCCTGAAGCTATCTAAGCTAGCGTTTGGTCCCAAATCTGTTGCATATTTAGGCCACGTTACTGTTCTTCCGGCTTCACGGGCTTCCCGGAGTGTCCCCTGCTCAACTGCATGTGCATGCTGTAGCAGCATCACCTAAAACGCCGACCGAAATTGCATCAGCACGTGCCGAGATCATTGCACCACTATCCAAAGCATTTGTAGACTTTACCTTCACAGGTTTGGTATGAGCGGGGAGGGGAATGGCCAAAAAGAAGGAATCCGCTGCCAAGGCAGCGCCTCAACCGCCTTTAGACCAGATAAAGCTAGGCTTCCCATGGAATGACACCGGCCCAGCCAGTGTCCACCCTACTTCTTCATTCTGCAATTCGTAGAGAGAAACAAAGTATGTGTGGCACAGACTGAAACTGAAATATAGTCACAAATCGTCGTAAACGAATCGAGGATAGCTAATGAAGTTCCAATTATTTGTGTCTGTTAGATTATGCGTGGTACCTGGTACCTCGTACCTGGTATTCTGTTTGTCTTTTGTTGTGGTCATTTGGCGGCTTGTCAATCGGCTGCAACCGCCACATTCGTCGGGCGGGTGGGCGGGCGGCTGGGCCCTTGTCGCTGGGAGATTGTTCTTCGGAACATTCTGGATCACGTTGCGCTGCTGCTGCTATGGCTGTGGTCGCTGCTGCTGGCCGATGCTGTTGCTGCTGTGGTGGCTATCGCTTCTGCCAGCTGCTGTTGGTGTTGCGGCTGCTACCCATATAGTTGTTGCAGCTGTCGCTGTTGCTGTTGCTGGTACGGTTGTTGACACTGCTGCAGGATGCTGCTGTTGATGCTGCTGCTGTTGCTGCTGTGGGTGACCGCACGCCCTTCGGCTCCAAGACCACCGTCTTCGCCGTTCCTCAACGACGGTGACGACAACGGCAGCGATAATGGCAGTGGCGGGGACAGCAGCGATGGATTTGTTTTTGTCTTACACCGACTATAGATCGCTCCATCTTCACCTTGTGCATACAACATTGGTGCCCCTTCTATATTATGTATGCCACTATTGGTTTGCCCTGTTTTTTTCCCTTGGATATTCTCCCGCTCCAGAGTAACTAGAGCCTGTCCTTTGACCGTGGACTTGATTATGCGAGTGAATGTGAGAACAACAACAGCAACAATTACCGGTTGAGTAGTGCCGGCTGCCCGATATAGTACATGTGAAATCGCTTGGCACAGATGCGAACAACTTGTAGTAGCAGTGCGAGGAATAATGCCGGTTGCAGCTATTGTGCTGGTTACCGATATAGTGCCGGCATTTCCCAATGGCGTATACTGGCACTACGAACGGGCCACTACTGTAGAGCAGTAGATGCACACGAAAGCCTCCACCGCGCTTTGAGCTAACGCAAAACACCCTAAGGGGAAAATAACAAACGGAACACATTGTTTGTATTAGTGCTACCGTAGTTGCACTTGTTTTGCGCTGTTTCTTTGCTTCTGGAGCCTTGCGTTGGTACCTTCGTTTTTGTTTGTACAAGGGCTCCGCATGGGTGCCGGCACCCATGCTCCGGGTAGGGCAGGGCGGCGCTTCGACTTGTTCGACTCAATATTCGATAAATGGGGAATAAAAACCGTTACCACACAACACATATAGTCTACGCGTAAAGAATGTAAAGTAATGCCAAGAGATCCATATAGACCAACAGTGGGCTCCTTACTTCTGCCGTTTCTTGCGTGAATCCGATTCCGCTCATATTTCGATCGGACTAATCCGAGCCCACGCAGACTGACCCTCTAGTCTGGCCACAAAGAGACGTTTCGAGTACATTTCTTGATGTTTTGACCCAACCAAGCATCCAGGGCCAGCAAGGGGATGGCCATGTTTGCTGCATGTTCTCTACGTAGCCACTGAGAGGCGCGCACTGAGCCAGCTTCTGCAACTACGCCATGAATGATAGTATCTAGATCCGAAGCTCGCAGACCGACTGGCTGTACGTGTATAGTCTGATCGTGGAGAGACTTGCTGCGGTATTCTAGGCGTGAAACACGGTGTCGCTGCCTTCGTCATTCAATTCTTCGAATGCTATTATAATGCTGCTACTTGTTGCTGAAGATCACTTTCATCTGGTAGGTAGAGTATTAGTAGTACGCGATAGGACTGACCTGAAAATTTGACTGTTAAGAATTTCAGGATCGAGTTTTAGACGAAAATAAAAACATGTACCTGGTATGGCCTTGTTTTTCTGATCGCTGGTCGCTCGGGGGATCGTACATTACGTAACCGTCATCTGGGGACGATAGGGTCCCATCCCAGGATCATAATCCATCCACATATACACAACTCCGACAACCCGGGAACGAATACGGATGTCACCAGAATTGATACATCCCCGCACAGTGTGGAAATCCCCAACCCCACCGACGGGCCGATCTCTGATTGACTGGGGGTTGTACATTATAGAGCCAGCTCCACCCGGGGACGATAGGGCCCCATGCCGGGTCCCGAGGCCATTCCATATATCTGAAAGTTAGACAAACCGGGGAAGAAAACTGGGTTCTCTCGGGTCGACACCGCCCCCTACGGTGTGGAAACCCCAATTCCGTTTGCTAAAATCGCTGATTGGTTCGAGCTCCAAAGGGCGGCCCCACACTAGGAGAATGATAGAGGCTCACCAACCAACGGGGGCATTTCCGTCACACACACGGGGGAGATAGGGCCCCATCCCCGGTTCAGAAACCCCCCGAATCTCTACAGCTCCAACGTGGGAACTATAGCGATGATCTCCCGGGTCGATACCTCCCCGCACAGCGTGTGAACCCCAACCCCATTGGCTTATTCGTGATTGGCTGGTAGGCTTTGACCCCAAAAGCTCACAATTATTTCGACCGACTCGGGTTTTCTCGCATACTTTTCGCATTCCGCAAACATTCGCAATGCGAGCGCAATTCGACCAGTCATTTGAATGATAGACCGCACCAAAAAGCGTTTTTGAGCCTGTATCAGGTTGACGTGCCGAGTAAGCACGCTCAAAATGAGGATGAGAAAACACTTGAACATCAACAACACCAAACGCAATATACATGGAAGAATTAGAGCGATTTGTATCCAGGATTTAGCCCCCCTCGGTCATAATAATCACAATTCAAACAGAAATGGGGTGTTCAAAGAAAAACGAGATAATAAATGGAAGACTGGTACAACTCGAGCATGGTAACCGTGGAAAAAAGCCTGAAATGAGGCCAAAACAGTGCCTATTTGACATGCATGATGGTCGAATAATCGTAAAATACTTGCACGCATAATCACCTCCTTGTCGCTGACGCGAAACCGAAAAAAATTGCTCAAGATCCCGATCTCGTTCGCCTGTTGGGTCAAAACCTTAGCTCGCTAATACTTTCGCGGATTTTCTTGCATTCTACTCGAGTAGGGCCAAAAATTCGTCATGCGGCCGCGATTCGTACAAAACGCTCCGCCTCGGGATAAATCTATCTACACAGTTGGTACCCAGAGCGTCAAAAATAAGCCATGCATAACAGCGGTCAAATCGTCATGTCCCGGCATACTAACAGCCATATATTGCCCCCAACAGACAAGAGCGATGAGCGCCTGCTTCGACTTGTCACAGGGTGATCTCGAATCGGAATACCCCCACTGTACTGCTGTAATTTCTTGTTGGTGTGGCTTGTCTGAAACGCTCATTCGAATTGTACCAGACATAAAACAGCAGCAGCACCTCGGAGAGAACCGCAAGTCACAAGATACACATGCTCGTACTGGTACATATGGGAGGACAGCAGTGCTACACCGCAGGTCGTACGGCCCGAACGTGATCAAGCACTACGCGATAAGTACGCATACATCAAGAAGCGTTGGCTGACAGTGTGGAGGGGGGCTGCCCACTTCGTACATGCCAGGGTCATCAGCGGTTGTAGGAGGCCCAATACGCCGTAACACAAGAAGATCCATATTATTTCACTATCATGCTACTGCTGTATCGCTGATTGCTGGCGCACACGAGATATTTTTCAAGAAGATCCCTATTTTATTTTACTGCTATATCGTCGATTGCTGTGGCGCACACGAGATATTGTCAAGAATATCCCTATTTCTCTGTATTATCAATTAATTATTGCTGGCGAACAAGAGATGATATTTTCAAGATCCCTATTTCATTAGACTATACTGTTTTATCATCAATTGCTGGCGCACACGATGTATTGACCAGCAACAACAGTCAGTAGCCAGCGCAACTCTTGCAACCACACAAAGCGTTCGAATCACTGCCTTGAGAATCACACCTTTAGAACTGCATCCACGTTTTGTGGGGATTAATATACTTGGAATTAGTGTGGAATACTTATGATGCGGTCCGGAGAGATGGATCGTGGATGGTAGCCCAGTACAAGGGCTCCGCTCGCCGGCACCCATGCTTCGGGTAGGGAAGGGCAGCACTTCGAATTGTTCGATTCAATACTTGGTAGAGGAAAAGAAGTCACCACACACAATCATAGTCTGCGCGTACAGTATGTAAGGTAATGCCAAGATTTCGATATAGACTAACAATCAAAACATTGTACTACTATTAATAGCTACCGTTTTTTAAGGGAATCCGATTCCGAGCTTCATTCATCAGATTTTGATCGGATACACCCGAGCACACGCCGACTGACCCTTTCGTCTGGCGACGAAACGTGTCGAGTGCATTTCTTATGATATTTTAACTCAATCAAGCATCCGGGGCCAATAAGGTGACTGACCATGTCCGCTGCGTGTTTCTCTTCGTAGCCACTGAGAGGCGCGCACTGAGCCAGCTTCTGAAATATACAATGCATGAGGTAATAGTATCATCTAGATCCGAGCCTCCCAGATCGACTGTCTGTGTGTTGTCTGATGTGGAGAAACGTGCTGACGTGGAGAAACGTGCTGACGTCGTTCCAGGTGCGAAACACGGTGGTACGGCTGCCTTCGTCAGTCAACTTCTCGAATGCTATTGCGATGCTCCTGCTTGTTGCTAGCTGTGTAGATTGCTCACTTCTTGTACATAAAGTACGCGACTACAGCGCTTACAAGTTTGACAGTTAAGAATTTCAGACTCGAGTTTTTATAGACGAAAATAAAAACATGTCATTTTCGTCTGATCGCTCATTGGCCAGGATTCATACACAAAGTAGGCGTCACCCGGGCACGATAGGGTCACATGCCGGGATCGAAATCCATCCACACATCTACAACTCCGACAACCCGGGGACGAACACGGATATCATCCGGGTTGATGCCTCTCCGCACGGTGTGGAAATCCCAACCCCACCGGCTGATTTTCTGATTGGCCATGTTTCGTATGTTGAGCCAGTTCCACCTCGGAGTATATAGGCTCCCATCCCCGGTCTAGAGGTCGTTTCACATCTCTAAAACTCCCATCAACCGGGGGAGCAAACCGAGCTTTCTCGGGTCGACACCACCCTGTAGGGTGAGAAAAACCCAATCCCGTTGGCTAATCGCTGATTGGTTCGAGCTCCACAGCGCCGTCCTAGGCGGATAGAGGCCCATCAATTGGGGAAATTTCCGTCGCACACGGGCAAGATAGGGTCCCATCCCCGATTCATGAATCCCCCGAATCTCTACAGCTCCAAAAACGCGGGAACAATAACGATGACCTACCGTGTCGACACCACTCCGCACGACGTGGAACCCCAACCATATTCGCTTACAGCTGATTGGCTGGGGCTCGGACATAGGGGCAGCGCCACCATGGGAGGATATAGAGTCCTGTACCCGTTTCAGAAATCCTGACAAACCGGGGACGATAGCCGATTTTTCCCGCGGGTCGACACAGCCCCGCATGATGGTGCGGCAATCATCTATTATTCACATTATTGGCTTATCGTTGGTTGGCTCTGCAGCTCGTAGAGCCAGAGACACCCGGGGAGGAGATAGACCAGCAAGCGGGCGGGGGGCGTTCCGACGCACCCGATGAGGACAGGGCTCCACCGCCAATCCAGAAATCCTTCCATACGCCATCAACTCCAACAGACCGGGGACGAAAACCGACTTTTACCGGGTCGACACCACACCGCACGGTGTGGAAGCCTTAGCTAGCTGAGGTTCGTATACAACGCCAGCACCACAGAAGAACAGGGTCCAACCCCAGTTCAGAATCCTTCAAGGTATTTACAACTAGAAAAAAATGGGGCAACTCGCGCTACTGCTGAATTTTTATTCGTGTACCCTAACCCCGCGGTACGCGGACATTTCATTTGACCCCCTGCCTCGATACCACCCCGCACAGTGTAAACCAACCTTCGACTGATTGGCTCGGCCGGGGTTCGTGGATAGAGAAAACCACCACTCACTAAGAAGTTCAGCAAGTTCAATGACTTATCATCTCATACTGGCCTGTGATTAGAGAAGTTGTACGTGGACCAATTGCGTAATAGAGCAGTCAGTCCAGATCGAGTCGACCGGTGCAACTTGCTTGGGTATCGTATTATTCCTACAGCAGCAGCGGTAATACACTTCACTTCTTTTCTTTTTCCCATCCCATTTATTGTGATGCTCGCATTACTCTCGCCCTCCCAGTAGTATAACTCAGATCCGGGGTCATATAGCGGGCTCCCCTCCCCCCTCCCCACTACGGTACCTGCCCTAGTTTTGATCGCGAGAAGAATTCAGCATTTTCTTCCCTCGTCGATTCGCGTCGAATTGTACCTACCCACGCTGCTAGGCAATTTCAGCGGTTAGTTGGTCCTTTTCTTCCCATGTATTTCTGCACATAAATAAAGCCAACAAAGCTCACAACGGTGGTTGTTTAACTCAAGGACCAACGCTAGTATCAATAGTAGTAGTGTTCGAGTGTAACCCTACTAGACTACCGGGGCGACCGGCTCTATATTACTCACTGCCCCGGTGGCGTATCAGGATATCCTCGAGCCTGGTATAGGTCAGCTTCGTGTGAGTTCGAATCCCCCCAAACAATTTCGTGGCACTTTTTCTTGTGCATTATTTGACTTGCGGAAAGCGAGAGAGCGTGAGTTAGCAACACTCGATGAAAAATCGACCATCAGTGGGTGCTGAACCCTATGCGCAAAAAAATTGAAGGCAATAGCCGGGGGGGGGAAGGGAAGGACGACACCTGTGACCACGGCTTGTATGTCCAGAAGCTGGAAAGTAGAAGTTTGCCAAAAAAAAAAAACTCACGAGAAAAGATGATCAATCAGCAATCAGCAGCAAGGAGCACGTCAAGTACGAAGCAACACAAACTTATTTGTCAGTTACGTACCAACACGACCGATTGCACTTGACCGGCAAACGACCACAGCAACGGAGTCAGGGACCACAGCAATAACAAAGCACGCCATCCACACGCCGCCTACACTTCTCCAAAGAGTCTTCTCGGGGGAAAAAACACCAAGCAATTCGATACCGGGACGAGTGCATGCCACCACTGGTTTCTTCCGTGGATACTGTCTGCTTACTACCACCTTCGCGTGGCGCAGCTTAACAACAGGAGGAACTTGTATAATACAACTCTCGAGGCCCCGGGGACGCAGCCACTCGCAATGCTGCTGTGTGGCTTTTTCTGGCGCAGTAATCGTACTCACTACTACCTCCTCCTCGTTTAGTCATGCGTGCGCTTGCCACGTCTATATCCATGTATGTATGTACGTGTACCTACCGAAATTCAATAAACAAATGCGCTAATACGATCCCTACCGCAGTACCATGGGGATTTTTTTACAATATATTGTTATTTGTTTTGGGACAAAATATGGCCCCAATTTGGAACTAATGTCTTGCCAAGTTTATTTTATCGACCTCTCCACACATGAAGTTCTGAAGAATAACTGGAGAGTACCGTTCAAAATACATTTTTTTTTGCCCGCTTCTCGCTTGAACGGCGGCCTTCAAACAAAGTGATTTGACCGAGAAATCCTACAGCACTGCCCACTGAGCTACTTGATCACTTGACTCAGTAGCTCAGTGGATGGTGCTATTACATATATATGTCAAACTACCAACAAAAATAAGCATTCATAATGTCGTCAGCGCGCACGCTTGCAAAAGACAAATATGGAGTCGGTGAGAATCGAACTCACGACACAGCGCTACCCACTGTCACGTGACTCAGTAAAACTGACAGTGAGTGGGTTATGCAAAAAACCAACCAAATATGTTTTCGAGTTCGTTAATTAATTATCACCGACTTCGTAAGAGTGATCTCCGGAGCTATCCCCTCTCCACGTACTACAGTTAGTAGTACTCACAGGAGAACACTAACAATTATCATAACCATTCATAACGTCTCCAGCGCGCACGCTCCTGAATACCAAATATGATCTGGATGAGAATCGTACTCACGACAAGTCCTTCGTTGGTTTTATGGCACTACTGAGCCGAAAGGAAACGGCACACAGCAGTAAGTAGTAGTTGCGATAGGGCAAGCGCTTCGAGGCGGCCATGAAAAAAGCATCGTCGGGAAGAAATTCATATGCTAATTTGGAAGTGATGCCAATTTGGAAGTGTTGTCCCATATTTATTCGCTCAAGCTCTACATATGCCAAGATCCAAGAATAGCTCGGGAATATACCGCCCAAAATACAAAAAACAAACGCACTTCTCGCTTGTCTCGCTCAGCATCTGTCCGCGTTCACGTCGAGGTGCGGAACGGATACGGCAGGGCGAGCGGCGTTGGAGCCGCCCCCCGAAGACGGCGAACGAAGCTATTTGACCGAGAAATCCAGTTCCGAGAATCGCATACTGAAGCCGAGACGATTAAAAACTCCTGACCGAGTCCCCCCCAAAAAGGATGATCATATATATATATTCGTGTGCGGAACGACTCTTTGGAGCGGGCAACGCAAATGACTGACAAAACATGGTTTCTCATACTGCGATTTTTAAAAGCGACGACAATGTGAATATTTTCTTATTTTTATGGTCTAGCCTGTTTTGTTGTGTTCTGGTACCCGGTACGCTAGCATTTCACTTCACCTCAATTAGTTGCAATTGTTTGGTTTACTCTGTCTCACAGTCTGCGACCACATAATAATAGTAAGTTGTATCTCTCTAGGATGAAGAATCAGCACGGACACTGGGCGTAATGATGTCTTTGGGTAGGGAACGGCCCCCCTCGAAGACAACGAACGGTCGAACAAAGGTATTTGTCCGAGAAATCCGATATCGAAAAGCAAGGAAACATCAGTAGTACGATAGTAGGCCAAACGCTTCGAGGTGTGACCATGAAAAAGTGTGGTGGGGACGAAATAAGATGCCAATTTGAAAATGATACCATGGTACCAATTTAGAAATGTTTTCCCATGTTTTTTTCGTTCAAGCTCTGCATATGCCAAGATCCAAGAATAGCTCGGGCTTATACCGCCCAAAATACAAAATTTTGGGCATTTTCTCCCTCAGCCCTCATCCGCGTTCACGTCGAGGTGCGGAACGGGCAAGGCAGGGTGAGGGGCGTTGGAGCCGCCCCCCGAAGATGGCGCTCGAACGAAGCGATTTGACCGAGACATTCCAGTTTCGAGAGTCCCATACTGAGGCCAAGACGGAAAGAAAATCCTGGCCGATCCCTGTCCTCTCAAAAACACGAATAATGTTATGTACAGATATGTTGGGCACGACTACAGCAATAGTATATGTGCGAGCGAATCGATTGTGGTGTCTATATTGGTATTGATATCGATACCCCTCCCCCGCCAACTCCTGCCCCACCCCGACTCCTCGCCCCCGCCGCCTCCTGCTTCCGTTCTGTTTACTTCGCATATTCCTGACCCCTCCTCCCTCAACCCTTTCCCCCCAGTTCGTAACGACGCTCATGTTGAACACCGTGATAGGCGCCGTGATTTGGGTGCTGTTCGAGGTGAAGCGGAACAAGAAGAGCGTGTACGCCCCCCGGCCGTTGAAATTGCCTCACCGCGCTCCTCCCTCCCTGCTGTACGGGCCGCTGAAGTGGGTGTGGACAGTGGCGAAGATGCCGGGCCCCGAGACTTTGAGGCTTGCAGGTGAAACGGTTATTCATTTTTGTGTTTTGGCTTCATTTTCGTTGTTTTTTGTTTTTGAAATGTTCTTGTTGTTTCTCTTGTCGTGTTTTGTTCGGTGTTGCTCTTGGTGTGATTCGGTTTCTGAATCATTTTGGTTTTGTTCTGTTTTTCCCACGCTGTTGTTTAGGTAAACAGACTGCCGTACGACCCCCCTCCCACCCCCCTTTTTTCCGATACCACCGTGGCGTCGACGCCCTGCACTCGTACGCTACCCCCCCCCCCGCGCGCGCGCGCCTTCGGCCTCCGACATGTGTTTGCGGGTTTCATCCTCCGGCGGATGAGTAAAACGAATCTCAAGCTCACTACACTTCCGCGTGTGTGTCGTATGTCGTTCAACCTCGGCTGTCGAAAAACGGTGATGCCGTGGCAGCGCAAGCTGTCGCGGCCTCCAGGGGCTGTCGCTGCCTCGGCCTAAGTCTTCCATGGCCGCGGCAGCGCGTTACCGCCATGTGCAACTATGTGCCGTCGCCGTTGTCGTATTTTCGAATGCGCCCAGACGCGCTGTCTTGCCGAGGGTTGACCCTTCCCCCGCCCGCCCTTCAAAAAACTAAGTAACTCATTGGTCGCTGTCATCCATAAGCAAGAAAGTAGGCACGAGGTGCCAAAGTCCGTCTTACGAGCGGTTCTTGGAAGGATGCAGTTCACCCTTCATGCGACTCGCCGAACACCTTACGACGCTTCGCGCTTGGTGCAAGCAATTTCTGCCTCGTTGGTGAAAACCCGACGTGCTCCGTCCCGGCATAGTAGGGATGCGACGGTCTATGGTCATACGACTACGGCCGTGCACAAACTGAGTACACCCCCCCCCCCCGCCCTTCCATTCGACCTCCAACGCGATACGGCTGACTCTTCCGCTGCCGTGGCCGCCGCTCCCGCTGTCGCCACCGTCGCCGTTGTCGGTACCGTACCCCGCGTGCGGCCGGGCGCGGTGGTGTTTTTGTCGGTTGCTGCAGGCATGGATGCCTACTGTCTGGTGCGGTTCAACTACCTCTGCCTCCGGATATGCACCTTCGCCTCCTTCTGGGGCATGCTCGTGCTAACCCCGGTCTACGCGCTGACCGGCTCGGACGGGGAGGGCATTTACTACCTCACCCTTGCCAATGTCTCGGAGGGGAGCAACGCGCTGGTGAGGGGATGGGAGGGGGGAGGGTATGGATAGGTGCGCGTAGGTATTGGCAGGTAATGGATGAGTGTAAGGAGGGACGGAAAGAGGGAGGGAGGGACGAGGGAAGGGATGGGGGAGGGGGTGAGGGATGGATGAGAGGTAAGGAGGGAGGGGGGGGATGAGGGGTGGGAGGGAGGAAGGGAAGGGGTGAGGGGGGGGGGGGCACGAGCGGGCGATTCCGTAGCGGAGAGGAAAATAAGGCAGAGAGGGAGCGAGGGAGAGAAGGGGCGGAGGAAGGTAGAGACAGAGCGAAAGAGAGTAGCAAACCCCGTCGTAAAACCTAACGCTAGCCCTAAAACCCTGTTCGCCACACCCAACCCAGACCCCAATTTCAACCCTAACCGCTATCTCATACCCCCATCCGTGTCCCCAACTTGCTGATGTCTGCTTTCCGTTGTGCGTTCGAGACAGTGGGCGACTTTGGTGTTTGCCTACTTGTTTACCTGGCACGCCCTGCACGTGCTGAGGGGGGAGCACCAAGCGTTCGCCGAGATGAGGGAGGAATACCTCACCAAAGGAGACCCCGACTTCGCCACACAGACGCGGTACACCACCAAGGTGGGTTTTGCCGGGTTGGTTTTATTGTGTATGTGCGTGTATGTCGGGAGGAGGAGAGCCTGCCTCACACAGAGAAATTTATGACGGGGGAGGTTGTGTTGTTTCTGCGTGGAGAGGGGAGGGGGGAGGGGAGTACCTGACCAAAAGAAACCCCGATGTCGCCACCCAGGCTCGGTATACCGCCAAGATATGTTTTGTTGGTGTGGTTTTTGCAGTGTATGTGCGTGTTTGTGGGGAGGGGGTACCTCAACCGAGGGGATATCGGTTACGCGATCTGGGGAATGCCGAGTTCGCGACGCTGACGTGATTCACCTCCAAGATGTTTTGTATTGGTTTTGGTTTGGTGTTGTACTTGCGTGTTTGGGGGGCGGGGGGAGAGTACCTTACTCGAGGGGTCCCATTTTTGGCACCCGGACCCATTACACCTGTAAGTTGGGTTGCTGGTTTTGGTTTGTGTTGTATGTGCATGCATTCTTGTGGGCGGGGGGGTGCTTACCCGAAGAGACCCCCGCTTCGTGACCCAAACGCATTAACCTATTTCTAAGCCGTAAAATGATGGTAGTCTAACTCCAAGTGTTTTGCCCCCGTGTCGAGCGTGCGGTGCTAAAACGGTTAACAACAGCAGTAGCAACACCAACAGGGTGTTAGCGGGATAGCGAATAAGTTGGGTACAGGGAAACATGTGTGTTCATGGTAGTTGAAACCGACAAACGTCATAGTTCAAAGCCAACCCAACCCACGAAAAAGAGACGCTGGCTACGATTGAGATATCGCTTTAGGCTAATTTTTTTTCTGACTAACGGTAGGATGATGTACTCCTTAACCCAATATGGTCGGAAATGGGCCATTCTATTTTTGCAAAAAATCATGTGTCTGTGCCTAGTCCATGAGTCTTTCCATCGAGTTGCGTTTCCAGTTTACTGGAAAAAACATATTTGGGCTGAGGTATAGAGCTCTGCAAGTGAGGCGCCCCAGAAGAAAAAAAGAAAATGCTGTACCTGTACCGCCGTAGCATATATATATTAGAATAAAAAACAATGTAAAACCAACCCACGGAAATATTGTCTGCTAAAGCCTACTTTTTCGTGGATTGGGATGGCCTGGCGTTGCGGCGTTCGTCGGTTTCGGTATTATTTTTCATGTTTTCCTACCCAACCACGCTTGGTGTATATCGCAAACACCCTGATATTCGGGTCGTTGACATTTACCCCCCTCCCCACTGTTCGGGCTTCGTTGTGTAGCCGCTTCTTGAACCGGAACAAAACCACTTGGTTTTGGTGAGCCGCCTACACAGGTCAAGTAAAAAAACGTAAAGAGTGCCAGGTACAGTATAGATCAAATGAAATAAAATGTCTACAGCTTGCGGTTCGTGCATTACGACAAGGAAAATTTGAATGAAAACCCTAAAACTTTCCCCTGACCCTATAGTCTATAACCCTGGCCACAACCCTTGGCCGACCTATGTGAAAGTTTTTGGGAAACAATCCGGCAAGAACAGTGTTTTCGGGTGAGGGAAAACGCTGACTATATTATTGCTTCCTGCGTAATTTTTTCCGTGACCGTATTAAATATCATGCACTTGTTTGCGGGCCCGCATATACTGCTGGTGTAGGTGGAAAATGTCCCGGCCGAGCTGAGATCTTCGGTGGCCCTGGAGGCCTACTTTGAAGACTTGTTCCCCGGCCAAGTGCACAGGTATGTTCGCTCCCTCTTTGGTGTCTTTGTGGATAGGGAAGGAGGGAGGGAAGTGACTGTCGCTGTTAATAGAAGCTCGCGGTGGTTTATTGTTTGTTTCTGTCGCCACCTATGTGCGCTAGTGGAGTGCAGGTAATAATATCATGTGTACAGAGGGTACCCTGATTTAGAGATATGAGTCAGCAGGATTTCACGGCTAAAAACTAATCGGTAGGTACCGGTAGCCAACTAGGTGACTCTAGTCGACAAGTCGGCTGGCGAAACCAGCTGATGGTCAGCCGACTTGCCGACGTAAGTCAGGCGAGTGAAGCGGGCCAAATCAGCGTCCCCCGGCCGAGGGGGCCCCGCCAACCAAAAAAAGAACACACTCCCCATTAAACAATCCTTCCTACAAGTATGGAAACCCCATAAGTCGGGTAGTCGGCACCTTCCGAAGAACGACGGTCTATTAGTCCGACTAGTAACTATTTGGTGACTGAAGTCGTGCCGGCTCACAGCTCCACTGATTTAAGAGCACCCTGTGACCAGCCGAAACAAGCGCTCTTAACTAGACATGGCTCTTATCTATGGTGGGAAATATAGCGCTTCTTGTATAGGCGAGACGTGTTGATTTTACCGCTCTTGACCCCGTTGGAGTCCCAAAAAGTCTTCCTATACTAACTCCAAGTAAATTGTCCCCGAAAATGGGTTTCCAGCCGTAAAGAATGATCTTATCTTGCGCGCTCTTAAAGCGGGGTGTCAACTGTAAGGAGGTTTTCGGTCGGACGGCGCGGACTCCTGATGTTATTAAAAGAGCTAGGTAGACGGCCAGGTGGTGGCTGAGGCGGACAGGCAGGTAGACCGGTACAGAGAAACAGGCAAGGGGGGTAGGCAGACAGACAAGGCAAATAGACACGCAGAGGCAGGCCAAGATATGACAGAAAGCGCCGGGCGGGATGGAGATATTTTCAGTGATTATCAAGAATCCCGCTGAGGCTGTAGCTCAATTTGTTTTTTTTTTTTTTCTTACTCTTGTTCTTACTCTTTCACTTGTTCTTGTTCTTGTTCTTGTTCTCGTTCTTGTTCCTGTTCTTGTTCCTGATTTTTCTTGCTGCCGTTCCTGTTTTTTTCTTGTTTTTGTTCTTATTTCTGTTGTGCTGTTATTCTTTTTGCTGTTCTTGATCTAAAAAGCTTTATCTTGATGGGAAAACCTTGGTATTGATCGTCACGTTTGTTCGTATTCTTGTTATGCTTTTCATAGTCTCGCCTTTCCCCCATCGCTCCCGACGGCCTCTTTTTGGCGGCCTCTTCATCGTCGGCGTTGTGTTGTCGGGGTATGGGGTGCTGTCCTTGCTCTTCATTCTTGTTCTTGTTCTCAACCTCGATTATGTTATTTTCGTTTTTCCCCCCTCCTCTTGTACGCTCTGCCTTGCTTGTTTGCGTCGTCACGTGTTGCTGTTCGGCGCGGTATCATCGCGGTAACACGCTCTGGGGGTATCGTTGTCCTCCGACACTTGCAGCGCGGTGATGTGCTTGAACATGCCCGACCTGGAGAGGAAGGTGGAAAAGAGAGAAATAATCGCAGACAAGCTGGAGAAAACCCGAGCAATTGAACTCGCCAAGGGTGCACCGATATATCACAGGTATGATGGGTAAGGGTGTGGAGGGGGGGGCGGAGTTCCTAGGGGCGTTGAAGGGGGGGGGGGGGGAGGAGGGGGTTTACTCTTAGCATGCGTGGCCGGGGGGGGGGGGGTAACCCCCCGCCCTCCTCGATCTCGCGAAGGGGGCACCGATTTATCACAAGCATGAGCGAGGTTATTCAGGAGGGAAAAGAGTTCCTATGGCCGTGGAAGGGGGCGGGGGCTGGGGGGGGTAAACCCGCTACTCGTCTGTGGGACACCGATTTTATCGCAGGTGTGAGGGTCAAGGATGTGGAGTGAAGATGTCGGTTGACGGCACTGTTGCCGCTTGACGGACAGCCGCCCTGCACTAAAACTAGTATATTACCTGGTACGTCTAACGAGGCAGGTGTTCGGGCGGGGAGGGGAGGAGGGGGGCTCTTGTTATTGTTTTTTCCGCCGCTTGTGTCGAACCTGGGATAAGGTCTTAAGTACGCACAGCCGTCACCGCGCCCTTGCTTGTTGTGATTGGGCGGGGTTCGGCGATTCCCTTGCGACTGCTGGGAGAGGAACCCCAACTTCGAATAACTGGTTGATGACCCACACGAACCCCTGCTCACTTCCTTCATTCTAAGTAATATCCCAAAATGTTCCTACAATGCCCAAGAATTTTCCCAGGCGGTCGGGATTAGGGATAGGGTTGAATGCAGGGTATGTATGTCTCCACCCCAACCATCATGCATATCTTGGCCAAGGTACATATACAGCCCTCCTCGTGACGTTGCTTGCCGTGATTGGTCAGGGTTCGGTGATTCCCTTGCGACTGGGTAGGGAATTCCGACTTGGACAGAATAATTCCCCACCTAAAGTATAAATACCAACACTTACCATTATAGAGGACAAAAAATAGGACACCTCCCAATAAAAACTCACCCATATAGTATATTACGAGTACCAACAACGCAGCGTGCAAAGATGAGTATTGACCTGAAATTCGTCGAACTCACGGCTGACGTCCTTGAAAATTTTTTATAAAATGGTTGGTGGTCCTCACTACCTCCCCATCACTAGTTGCTTCCGAGAATTTCCCCCGAAAAATACTGAAAATTTCCAGAAAATTCCCGGGCCTTCGGAGTTAAGGGGTAGAATTTAAGGCCAAATACATAACGTTGCAAGAGCGACCTTTTTGTCGAAGGTAGACCAAGGTCTATACACAGCCCTCCCTCCCTCCCTTCTCGTGCTCTTGCTCGTTGTGATTGGTCAGTGTTCGCCGATTTCCTTGCGACTGGTGGGGGCGGAGGTCCGACTTTGACAAAATGGCAGATGATCCTCACTAACTCCTTGTCAATTATTCATTCCGAGAAAATCCCAAAGCTTTCCCCGGAACTGTCCCAGAAGTTTCCCTGAAACTTACCCAGAAATTTCCCCGAAACTTTCCCAGGCGGTCGGTTAAGGGTTTGAGTTTATAGTCAACTTAACTCCGGAGTATGTACTATTGCAACCACCACCATTTCGTCGAAGACGGACCAAGGGCTATTTTACACAACCCTCCTTCCCCCCCTCCCCGTGCCTTTGCTGGTCGTGATTTTCCAGGGTTCGACGATTTCCGTGCGACTGCTGGGGGAGGAATTCCGACCTGACCCAGGCGGACTACCTTGCCGACGAGCTGGCAAAACTCAACCAAGAGGTACGATTAGCTAGCGCGGTGAGATTGTGTGATAAGGCTCGGGGCTGGGGTTTGACGTTTGGGTTATCCCACGCTAGAGGGTTGCAACATAAGTTTTTTTTAGTTCCTAACTATGAGGAGCCCAATATCTCGCCAGAAACATGCCTGCGTTCGCGCAAACCCGACCAACATTTCAATCTACGCGCTAATCCTAATACGATATATACTCGCATAATTATCGTACTGACCGGTAGTTCCACGGTTGAGGAGCCCAACCGCTCAGATCGGTCAGAAACGCTTGGCCGTAGTTGTAAGAAGTGTAACCCTGCCGTGGAATGACTCGTTCTGTTGTGGATTTGGGTGTAGGGCTTGAGTCTGTGTTTTGGGGTTGATGTTGGGGGTTGTGGTTTGTGGTTGGGCTTGGGCTTGGGCTTGGGCTTGGGCTTGGGCTTGGGCTTGGGCTTGGGCTTGGGCTTGGGCTTGGGCTTGTGGCTGGGATTGTGGCTTGGGTTGGGGGTTGTGGTTGTAGTTGTTGGCTGTGGTTTGGGATTGGGCCTTGTGATTGGAGATGGGGTTGCCAGTGGCTGGGTTGCGGTTCGGGTTGTGTTTGTGCTTGCGGTCGTAGATGCGCTTTTGATTGGGGTTGTAGTTGTGACCGCGAGGAGAGGTATACCAAGGTACTTCGTTTGTCGTGGTTTGCCTCGTGTCGTGTTTTGTGCTTGCGGTCGTGGGTGCGCTTTTCTTAAAGGGATTGTGATGGTGATAGGAGAGGTATACCAAGGTACTTCGTTTACCTGTGATTGTGTCAGGTTCTCTCGCTCAAATCGCGCGCGCGACGACGATGATTGCGATTGATGATTGTTGGGGTTATGGGTATTTTTATCGTGATTTTTCATGGGGAGGATCATGGTGGCGATGATTATTGTGATTTTGTGGAAAATGATATCGATGTTTGAGGTCGTGGTGGTTTTGGTGATGGTGATGATGATGATGAGGATGATTCGATGCGGTCCGACGACCATCAATCCGGACAGGAGAGCCGTTCCGGTGGTGGCTTGCGCTTATCGCGCTCGGCTTTACTTCTAGGAAACGAGGCAGTCTCCACACGCTCATGTGGGCTCGGGGGAGGAAACGCAGTGAACCAAGAAACCGCTTGCTTTTTCCCGCGACTCTGCAGGTAGCCCTAGATCCCGCCCACCCCCTAACTTTGCGCAGCGCGTCCGACGTTCAAGGGCAGCGTGCCGGCGTTTCCAACGGTTTTGTTTTGTATCGATTCTTGGCGCGCGCCGTCGCCCTGCCCCCTCCGCCGGACACCGTCCCAAACCCCTTTCCAGATCGATAAGGAACAAAAGGCGTTTCTCCGCGCGGCGCAGCGGCTGAACTCAATGGACGACCGCCTCATCAACGCGGTCGGTGGTGGCGGTGGTGACGGCGATGGCGGTAGCGGTGATGGTGACTCTGGGCGGGAGGGCGGCGGGTACGAGGAGAAAGAGGGAGGCGCTGTACCGTCGGTGGGTGTCCCCCCCGTCCGCCCGCCCCTAACGCCCTCACCAACCCACCCACCCACCCACCCGCCCACCTTCCCATGTACCCTGTGTGTTGTACTCGCTCTTCGTCCACCCGCCAACCCGCCCGCCCGCCGCCGGGGGGCGGCTACCATCGTGCGTTTAGTTTAGTTAGTTTTGCGCTTTGGCCTTGGTTTGTGTTGATGAGTACGGTGTGCTTGGCTTGGGTTGGATGGATCGAATCGGACTGGGATGAGCTGGATTGAGATGGATAGGCTGTCGGTCGGTCTGTCTGTCTGTTTGTCTGTCTATCTGTCTGTGTCTGTCTCTCTGTCTCTCTGTCTGTCGGTCCGTCCGTCGTTCGATCGGTCGGTCGGTATGTCTGTCGGTCGGTCGGTTGGTCTGTCCGTCGGTCAGTCGGTCGGTCGATCGGTCGGTTGGTCAGTCTGTCTGTCTGTCTGTCTGTCTGTTTGTCTATCTGCCTCTTGTCTGTCTGTCTGTCTGTCTGTCTGTCTTGTCTGTCTGTCTTGTCTGTCTGTCTGTCTGTCTGTCTGTCTGTCTGTCTGTCTGTCTGTCTGTCTGTCTGTCTGTCTGTCTGCCTGCCTGCTTGCTTGTGCTTTGCTGTCTAGCTGGCTGACTGGGTGTTGTCTGGCTGAAGAAAGGGGGGGGGGGGGGGTGTTATTATTGAGGGGAGGGAGGGGGTATCGAGGTGGAGCGAGTCCGCCACGCCTATTCACACGCTTCTCCCCCTTTTGCGCAGTTCAACTCAACGCATCTCAAGAAACGCCACGCATTTTTCCCTTCCCCCTTCCCCCCTTTTTTCGCGATACTTAACACAACGCAAACAAACGATTTGTCTCCCGCTCGCCATACACCCTTATCAATATGCTACTACAGCCCCGAGGCGGCTTGTTCGGGAGGCTGGAGGTGCTGATGAAGGGCAAGTCGAAGATGGGGTCGAAGTGGGCGATGGGGGAGGAGGAGGATGTCAGCGACGAAGCGGGCGGTGAGGGTTGTACGCGTGCTACGATAGGGGGTTGCAATTTTTTCTCGGGGCGTTTCTGCGGGTGGGGTCGCTTCTCCTCCCTCCCCACCCTCTCCCCCCACCCCCTCATTATCACACATTACTTTTGTTTTGTTTTGTTCTGTTTTCTGGTCCCTTTGTGCATGACACTTCTTTTTTTTTGCTTCTTTCCTACTTTTTTTCCTTTGCTTTGTGTTTCCCCACCCGGCATACTACCCGTATGTTTCGCGACCGAAGGTTCTCCCAGTGGCGCAGGCGGTGGTGGGGACGGAATAGGCATCGAGGAGGAGCTGGAAGCCAGGAGAACCGGCGTTAGGCTTCAGCCCGGACCTCGCCCAGGGCCTTCGGCCGCAATCGAAAGCGGCGACAGCAGCAGGGGGGTGGCGGGGCTGATAGAATCGGCTCCGGATATAGCTAAGGTGTGGATAGGGTGGGATGGGGAACGGTAGGAAGCTACGGTAAGGTTAAGATAGGGCAGAGACTGCAGGGTAGGATACGGCGGTTGTAGTTGTTTGTGTGTGATGTGTGGGTTTTTGTACTGTGTGCTGTGCGTGTTTTTGATGTGCGTGTTGTGTGTGAGTCCATGATTTGTGTGTGTTCTGTGAGCATGTAGTATGTTTGAGTTTGTCCTTGTTTTGTGGTTTATGTGTGTTGGTCTTTTTCCACCCGAATCCCTCATAGCCCCACCTCGTTCACCCCCCTTCCCCCCCACCTCACGGCGCTTGGCCTAAGCACTGCCTGTCTGATACCTGAAAATCCAATGTGCTTCTTTCCCGCATTGTAGGCGTGCGAGAGTCTATGGTCACAAGGACTCCATGTATGATATGAGTACACCACCATCCTCTCTGCCACGCTTCACCCAACCCCCTAACCCGTGCCATTGTAGGACGCGTTGTCTTCAATCACCTTCGTCGGCACGACGGCGCTCCACACGACGAGGCGGGTGGCCCGCGGGGTGCTATACCTGACGTTGGGGCAGCTTATGAGTACCACCGGATTTGTGACCTTCCGCCACATGTCCTCGTGCGCAGCCGCTCGGCAGGTAAAAGTCATGGGGATATTTCCGTCTGGAAAATATCAGTATTTGGTGTATAAGTGGACCATTCCTGGTGTGTTTCGGTTATGTGGAATGTTGGCTATAGAAATATCGGAGTATAGTATATAGTGAGTGAGTTGTTTGGATCGGGGGATGTGCGGGCATATGCTTACGTGCAGCAGATGATGATGGGTTCTAAAAAAAATGAAATTGTTCCACATGCGTCAGCTGTAAGTTTGAAAAAGAGGGCCGACACTTTTGTTTGACAGCTGCGTGATACAACACCGGCCGCTCGTTTTTTTATAGATTTCCAATACCGTTTTGAAAGTAGATGACTCCTGTGTACGTTGTCAGGGTGACCATCAACAACGACAATCATTTTTTTTTTCATCTGTCGTCCATGGTACGAAATCAACGCATGGACATGGAGCAGATGGTTCGTGTCCGTCTTCGTCGGCAACAGAGGCATGAACTCGGATGGCGCATGGTCGGTTGTTGTCGTCGAACAACCCGGCCGTTTTCGGGTAGGGGGCTGTAATCATCGGGCACCGTTTGGGGGTTGATCAGCCAAAATCGGGTTTACCCGGCGGAAATGTGGCCATCGTCGGATGGTGGCAGGCGTTGGACACTGAGACGGCGTCCTGGGGTCGTTGCAATAGTTCAAATAGAACCGTACTCGATTTCAGCCACGAATGCACCGGGTATATTCGCTTTTGGCCACTTGGCTAATGATAAAAATTTGCGATTGGTTTCGAGGCCTCGTACATACAACTATGGAAAACTGAAAATTTGAATAATTTGAAAAATTGAACAAATTGAAGTTAAAATATAACTTAAAATATCCCTCCCGCCCCGCCCCAACGACCCCCTTTTTTTGTCCTCGCCGAGGGTTTGGACGCGCTCGGTGCCTCCCCTCCCCCCCAACATGACCCCCTAACCTCCCCCCCCCCCTCCCTCCCCCTCCTCGTTCCGCCCTTTTCCCCGGCTTTTTTTGTTTTTTGTGTTATTGTCGTGGTCTCGGTCTTTTGCTGTGCTTGTAAAGGTCCTGCTTGCGCCTAGGCCTGACTGGTGCGACTGCGAGACTGCGCCCGATCCCCGGGACGTGGTTTGGCGCAACATTGCGGTGCCTCAGGCTCAGGTATGGCTTGCGGGAACCGTTTTAGGAGGAGGCGTTGTCGAGGGGGGGGTAGTAGTTGAGGGTTGCGTATTGTTGAGAGGCGGACAAGAAGACAGACTGGCTGACAGACAGACAGACACACAGACACACAGACAGACAAAGCAGGCAGAAGAGACAAGAATACCGGGTTCAGCTTGAAGTGCACCCGTTTTGTTTCCGCAAAAAAAATAATCGACTTCAATTTCGAGTAACCTTGTACAATTTCACAGTGAGCCTTTCGGTTGGTGTCGAAGAGAAAACTATATATCCGACAGATCGACAAGCGGGGGGGGGGGTCAATCACCCCCACGCAATACGCGACATGCTGGCGGGGCGGGTGAGGGGTCAATCTTCCCAGTCTTATGCGTCCATCTCGACGCTCTTGCGGTGACAGTTTTTTGTTTTTGTCGCCTGATAGCAAAACCTCTGCCAGAGTGTATCTCTCACCTGGTACTTGGCAGTTTATTGATCTGGTGAAACCAAACCACGAGTACCACGTTGCGTATTTTTTGGTCTACTGGTGAAATAAACTAAACCAACGATTATCAACGTGCTGGCACCATGTCACTTGCAATCGTCCCCCTTCACCCCGTTCCCTCTCCGTCTTTTCGGAACGCCTTCTTTCCGGAACGCCACTCCCTCCGCCGCCGCCGCCGTCCCGCGACCGCCGCCCCGCGCGCGTAACAGAGCAACATGAGGCACAACCTGGCATCGATTGCGGTTGCTCTGGGAGCGGTGTTCTGGTCCATCCCCGTCACTCTCGTACAGGTAAAATTGAAGCTCTCTGCGACTTGAGAGGGAGGAAAATGGTGGAAAGGGGTTCCGATTACAACATCGGACATACAAGAGCGATGTGGGTTCCTGCGTTAAGGGATGAGATGTTTCGTGGTGTCCACTTTCCCATGCAAGACGTTGCACAACACGTGTGCAGTACTACTATGATATATGCCGTCCTATAAAGATCCCACCAGGACTGTTTCCGCTTGCCGCTGCCAAAAGGTCCCCACGATACTGCAGTTCCTAATAGTGTGTCCCCCAAAAACGCGGATGTGGCTCGATAGGGATTACGAGGTTGGCCTTCGGGGTGTGGTTGACGTGAAATCCCGGTGGTGTCGCCATTTGAAAGTTGGAAACGTAAGCGTTCCAGCGTGTATGCATGAGAGTATTTCTCGTAGCCACCGGGCAAGAACGAAGGACTTGCAGAAAGCTCAAGGAAAAGGATAAGCCACCGGCCATGTATCCCGGCAAGTAACACCGACCAGCCCACACCAGCTTTTAGTTAGGTGTTACACACTGTTGCGGGACGTGAGAGGGGAAAATGACCATCAATATTGACGCAAGTTGCATCAGCCACTGCTTGGTTAGAGAGTGATAACTTTGGTGTCCGAACTACTGTAGTCCCGGTTGGGATTTGAGAGACAAGTCTTGTCCTGGCGTGGTCTTGTCTTGTCTTGTCTTGTCTTGTCTTGTCTTGTCTTGTCTTGTCTTGTCTTGTCTTGTCTTGTCTTGTCTTGTCTTGTCTTGTCTTGTCTTGTCTTGTTTTTTTGCTTGCCTTGCCTTGTCTTGTCTTGTTTTTTGCCTGCCCTGCCCTGCCCTGCTCTGCCCTGCCTTGCTTTGCCTTGCCTTGCCTTGCCTTGCCTTGCCTTGCCTTGCCTTGCCTTGCCTTGCCTTGCCTTGCCTTGCCTTGCCTTGCCTTGCCTTGCCTTGCCTTGCCTTGCCTTGTCTTGTCTTGTTTTTTGCCTGCTCTGCCCTGCTCTGCCCTGCTCTGCCTTGCCTTGCCTTGCCTTGCCTTGCCTTGCCTTGCCTTGCCTTGCCTTGCCTTGCCTTGCCTTGCCTTGCCTTGCCTTGCCTTGCCTTGCCTTGCCTTGCCTTGCCTTGCCTTGCCTTGCCTTGCCTTGCCTTGCCTTGCCTTGCCTTGCCTTGCCTTGCCTTGCCTTGCCTTGCCTTGCCTTGCCTTGCCTTGCCTTGCCTTGCCTTGCCTTGCCTTGCCTTGCCTTGCCTTGCCTTGCCTTGCCTTGCCTTGCCTTGCCTTGCCTTGCCTTGCCTTGCCTTGCCTTGCCTTGCCTTGCCTTGCCTTGCCTTGCCCTGCCCTGCCCTGCCCTGCCCTGCCCTGCCCTGCCTTACCTTGCCTTGCTTGCCTTGCCTTGCCTTGCCTTGCCTTGCCTTGCCTTGCCTTGCCTTTCCTTGCCTCGCCTTGCCTCATGTTGTACTCTCGTTTTGTCTTGCGATTCTCCTCGGTGCAGTTCTGGGCGTCCTTCAGCGAGCTGAAGAAGCTGTTCCCTGTGCTGGTCAACCTCGACCCTGACAGGTTTGAGCACTCCGCGCGCGCTCTTTTACCGCAGTGCTGTACTACCTGCAAACGGCTGAGCCTGAACCGTAACTCCATACAGTGGGTACCCGTGACAAAAAACCGAAGCAAGCGTTTTTAACGTGTTCGGGGCCCATGCACAGCGATAAAACAAAGTATAAGCTCGTTCTTATGATGGTGCGAGCATGCGGGACCCAGCGGCGCAAGATGTGCGCGTGTCTTGCCGGCACTTGCATTGGATTTGGACGAGTAAAATCGGCGTTAGCTAATCTACCGGCCCGGGTTGCTTCTGCCGAAGGATGCTGTAAATAATCGTCGGTTTTGTTTCGTCAATTTTGCCCTGTACTATAGGCAAGATAAAGCAAGCCCCGAAAGGGTTAACTAGGCGTTGTTTTTATCTGCGTTGGCTTTCAGTCAGGCGGGACATGCCGATTAGACCGGTCTTAACAGCTGGAAACCCATTTTCAGGGACAAAACTACTTGGAAATAGTATGGGGAAGGGCTTTGGGGTCCTAACGGGGTTAACGCCGTTGGGGCTCCAGAGGGAAAAAACTGAGGACGACTAAAACTGACCATAGCAGCATTAGGTAAACGAAGCGACGCGGGCGGGCTGGTAGGCGAGGGGATGATGTGGTTGGTGTTGGGCTCCAATGCAAGCAGCCGTAGGACGCGCGGGTAGCGTGCGCTTTCTTTCGTATGCTGAACGTTTGCACTGTTACACGACCGCGCTTCTCAGTACCCTTCACGGGGCAGGACGCCTGGGCTATCGTCCAGGTTAAAAGTATGGAAAATCGGGGATTATTTTGGTATGCGAGTTTTTTTATTGTGGTCGATCAAATTTCCAATAACAAAGCAAGCGTCGGATTTTTTCCGGCCAAAGCTCTATGGGTAGGGTTGGGGTAGGGTTGGGGTAGGGGTTAGGGTTAGGGATAGGGTCTGGACTAGTGTTTGAGGGCAGTTCCTGGTTTTTCTTCTCATATTAGCGGAAGCACGCGTGGACTGAACCAGCTTAAGGTTAGGGATAGGGTCTAAAGCAGTGTTTTTGGGCAGTCTGGGATTGTTTCCTTTTCGTAATACTGGAATCACACTTGGGTCGAACCAACTTCCCCGACTTCCGTGCCTTGTCCTGGATGATAACTCAGGATTTCGTTGAAGGCGGCTCGCGCTTGTCGTTTGTTTGGTCGCTGGACATGGGCTCCACAAGCTTTAAGACCCGAATGCACTTGCCGCTGTTGCTCTCGGATTTGGGTACCGACTGTGTTGTTGCCTGTGGCGCAAAAGGAGTGGTTAGTTGTTGGCTGGGCAGGATATGGCTGCGCTAGAGCTATCGTACTGCTGTACGTAGGCTTCTACCGCACAGCTATCATACCACTGGAGCTAGAAAACCCTCCCGTTCGTGTCGTCTCAGGTTTGAGCAACGGGACGGGCCTTCTTCGCCCACTCTTTCGTCCAACCATAGCAGTTCTTCTGGACGGTGTGTGAGGTTTTGCGTGATTTTTTTTTCATAGAACGGGTGCTTTTTGCGGTCCTCGCGCGGGCTAGAGTGTGGGGTTTGCCCGGTTTTTATGTTCATGGGTATGACACACTTCTGGCCCGTTGCTGGGCGTGCGCACTGTTTGTTGTGTTTTGCTTTGTGGAGCTTTTGCGGTGCAATCACAGCAACCTTTTGCGGTATACATCTCTGTTTCCTAAACCGAAGTTTTGGGAGGGGTGGGTCTCTCATTCTTTGCATGGGGGATCCGGGTGGTGGTGACAGGTTGACGGCTAAGGTTATTGTTAAGCTTGTACAGCGAGGCGTTCGATTTTGCATTCTCGGGTTATGTTCGGCTATTTTTGGTTAGTTCGGATTAGTTTAGGTTAGGTTTGGTTTTGTTCGGTTCTGTTCGGTTCGTTTTCATTCGGTTTGGTTCGATGTGCTTTGATTCGGTTCGGTTCGGTTCGGTTCGGTTCGACTCGGTTCGGCTCGGCTCGGTTCGGTTCGGTTCGGTTCGGTTCGGTTCGGTTCGGTTTCGGTTCGGTTCAGACGTGTTCGTAGGTATGTCGTGATTTCGCTTTGGTTTGGCGTCGATATGAAACGCACGACTCTCTAGCCAGACGGGGGGGTTTAATGAGGAGATACAAAATACATCGCATTTGTCATGCTACGCTGCCTGGTTGTCTGCTGTAGTGTTGACGTGAGCATTATGATCCACGGTGTGGATGCACATAGAACGAAGCCGAATCATGCCAACATTACCCGCCGGCTGAACCACAATTCCCCCTTGCCCCCGCTCCCCCGGCGCGGCCTACCTACCCGCTCGACTTCGCCGCTTGTCGTCAACAACAGCATCCTGTACTACCTTATCGCTGGCTATCTTCCTGTAGTGGCTCTGCTGCTGCTCATGATGATCCTGCCTTTCTTCTTTCAGGTGAGGACACGTCATCGCCGCCGAATCTGCCTTTATCGCCGGTTCCGCTGGCGTTGACGTGACGTTGGCGTTAGCGACCCGTGCCAGGATAAGGGTGTACACCTCTTATGGCGAAAATGTGCTTGGCCAGCTGAGCTCCTCTGCCCAACCTCGTTAGCACACCCTTCGTGGTGTGCAACGGATGTACAGACCATTGATGTGTTACCAATGTTACGCTTGGTCCTACATGATGAGTATTCTAAGTGCATATGACATTTTTTTATTTTTTTGTTTTAGGTGCTGACTCATGAAAACTTACTGAGAACGGACGACCGATGTATTACGCAGCTTGCAGCTTGCAAAGATGAGGTGTCGGCCCTAAATTTGTCGAGCTCACAGCTGACGTTGTTGGAATAATGTTCAAACAGCTTTCGTAAAATATTAGTCGTTGCATACCTGACAATACACCGTGGGATTGTTGATCGAGTTGTACTTTCGACGTTTTATTAAACGCACGTTTTCATGTAAGGTACACAAGTTCTTCAACTCAGGCGCCTCAGAAAAAAAGAGGCTCACCCCGTGTCGTAACATACTTCTAACGTTGAAACCCTTTTAGAACTGCACCCACGCTTTGGAGGACAAAACAGTTGGGAGTTTGCGTGGCATAATTTTTTTTTGCGCGCTTCACCTGGTGCTGCTGGCGGTTGCAGTTGCAGTTGCCGTCATCGCGCGGCCTTCGTCGTTACTGGGGTCGTTTTACCGTCACTTCTCTTCCCGCGCCGCTTAGAAGCACACTTATATCTGTGCGTACATTCTTCGGGACGTTCGATTTCATTTTTGATTTTTTTCGCGGATGTATGGCTTGCTTCAGCTGTGAGATATACGTGGTACCACTTTTGGTTTGTTTTATGTTTTCCCTAGGTTACTGGGGCCTGTCCTGTGACCACGGACTTTATCACGGACTAGTTGATGTGAAAACAACAACTTCGAACGTGTAATGTAATTATGACATGCAGTAGAAACGTTTCCCCTGCCACCCGTTCACCCCCCGACGCTCCAGCTTCCGTATTTCTTGTGTTGATACCACCGGCTCTTTTGACACCTGATTTCTCTCTCGTCTGCGTGTTCCTTGTTTTTGTTTTGTGGCAGATGCTCTCGTACCGGTACGAGCGCAGGAAATCACACAGCGACGTGCAGCGCCTTGTCCTGAATCGCTACTTCACCTACCAGGTTAGACGCGCGTTACGATAGGGTAGCTGGGGTACCGTGTATAGCGTTTCTTCTTAGTTCAGTGCATTGGCGTGCCCATTTAGCGACTATCCGGCTTGAGGCCATAGCAGATATGAGGTTTGCTGAAAAATCAGTTTTTGACAGGTATGGAGCTCTTCGAGCGAGGAGATGGAGGCAAAGTTGAAGTTAGGTGCTACCCGTATCGTAGCTTGCTTTGTTGCTCGGTGCCACGCTCGGACGGACTAGGGCTATACTGTGGGCTATACTGTAGGCTATGCTGTGTGTATGTAGTATATACGGTAGGGGAGTTACTTTTATGGCCTCGTCTGTGAGCTGCCCAGGGTTGCCCATGGCAAGTGGCGTTTTGTGTGCTTTTCGGTTTCGAAAATACGCATCTCCATAAAACTGTTGCTTTGCGCCAACTAACTTGTGGTCTGAGTCTGAGTATTTTTTTGGTCGAGGTAAAATCCATTCGTTCGAATGGCCTTAACGCGGCAGCGAAAATGCGGTTATAATACTATGCTATTATGCCAGGGTACTCGATGACGCTATACTTGGTGTAGTACTATGGTTCGAACTAGTACCGTAGCTTTGGTGGACGCATCGGCTAACCTTTTTTTTTTTTTTTATCCTCCGGCGGATGGGGAAAAATAAAGCTTTAGCTCACCACACTTCCACGCATTTTCATACGCGTCGTGTGTCGGCTAACGTTTTCGTTTCGTTGACGGTATGCTTGGGGGGGGTATGCTGGGGGGGTGCTGTGGCGCCGAGATGGTCGGATGCCACCCATAGTAACGGTCCCTCTGTAGTGCCGGTTGAGTAGTGCCGGTTGCCCGTTAGAAAAGACGTTTTGGCGCAGATGGGAACAAGACCCAGTGGCAGGACGCGGAGCAGTACCGGTTGCCGCTAAAGGGCAACGCTTCAGGCTGGAACACACCGGCACAATGGATGATGTGTCGTAGCCACCCGAATGTATACTACGGGTGGCTTTGCGCGGAGGGTCTAGAGTATGTGTGTGGGTCGAGCCGTCGGGAGATCCCTGCTGCGCTCCAGTGAATGGGGAACGGTGTTCAGCCAGAGGAACGCGCGCGCGCGTTTGTGTACAGCGGTGGTTGCTTGCTTGATTGCTTGCTTGCATGCCGTCGGGAAATCCCTGCTGCGCTCCAGTGGAAGGGGGACGGTGTTCAGCCAGAGAAAAGCACGCGCGCATTTGTGTACAGCGGTGGTTGGTTGCTTGATTGATTGCCTGCTTGCTTGCTTGCTTGCTTGCTTGCTTGCTTGCTTGCTTGCTTGCTTGCTTGCTTGCTTGCTTGCTTGCTTGCTTGCTTGTTTGTTTGTTGCTTGCCTGCCTCATCCCCCCATCCATAGCTTCTATTTTTTTTTTCACGAGCGTGGTTGGCGTCGTTAGGCTAATTTATCATAGCCTGGCGCGGCTGGGCTTGAGTTTGCGCTGTAGTAACGTCGCTACCGTGCCGTTTCAAAGGCTTGTCGGTAGTGAGGGCAAAGCTAACAAGAGATCGATCGCAGCCGTTTAGTTTTGTGTGGCTTCGACATCGTGTCCGTATCCTGATGCAAGCACAGTCAACAGTTTTGTTTTTCTATTCGCTCAGTTAACTGTGTTGTTTTGTTTTTGGCGGATGCTGTTGCTGATGTTGGTGTTATTGCTGCCGTCCCCGCTTCGACGTGGCCTCCTGCTTGTCACAGGTGGCGAATATCTACGTGACGGTTGCGTCGGGCTCCATCATATCGGCCCTTCAGGAAATTATCAACAACCCAGCCTCGGTGAGTTATCCCCCCCCCCAAACAATTCCACCTCGCAAAGGGTTCTTAGCAGGGTGCCACTCACCCTTCATGCGACTCACCGAACACCTTACGGGGCTTCGCGTTTGGTGCACGCGATGTCTGCCTGGTGGATGAAAACGCTGCGTGCTCCGTCCCGGCATCGCAGGGATGCGAGGGTCTACCGTCATACGACGACAGCTATGAACGAAATGAGTGCAACCCCCCCGCGCGCGCTTCCTTTTCCTCCTCTTGCTTCTTGTCCTCCTCGTCCTCGTCCTCGGCCGCCTTCTTTTCTTCTTCTGTATCTTCCTCGGATGGCGTCAACCCTCTAGGACTGCACCCTGTTTTTGGCTACAAACTACTTGGAGTTAGTGTTGGACGATGTTTGCAGTAGTGATCGGGTGAAAAAAACGGAAGAAAAAATACGAGATATGTTAAGAACGGAGGCGCTGATTTCGGGCGTCATCCCGACGTTGGCGGTCGCCCAAAGCATTCCGTCCTAGATTCGCGAATGCTAGAGCAGAATCCATCCGCAAGATATGTCTCCATAGTGCGAGACGGTGGCGGACACTCGTTCGTGAGAGGCACGGTTTCTGTTGTTGAGTTATTTTCTTTCTCTGAATTACAATAGTGGTCCCTACATAGTGCCGGTATGTGCACTATAGAGGGAAATACCGGCACTGTATCGGCAACTGGCACTACTCGCATACCGTCACTACCGATTGGTTGTTTCCACTTGTGTCAAGCGATTTCACAGGCACTTTACTGTAGTGGGCAACCGGCACTATATAGGGACTGCTATTTGTACCTCAAAGGAGGAAGACCATTTGATTTTTTTTTTTGACGATTTCACGCGGGTTCTGATTTGGGAATTCCTTCTCCCCATTTTTCGTTGTAGGATGTTACTGTCCCTCGTCCCCCGCCGTGATGGGGGTAGAGCGCTCGACGCACGTACATTATCAGATGGCGTCCTCGCGTATGGTTGTCTCGTCTATATTCCACGTCGCTGCTGATCCAGCTGTTTCGACCGTTTTTTTTACCCGCCTCCCGTTGTTCACATCGCGAACGCCTCCACTACCGCCGCTGCCTTGCTCGAGCTGTTTTATTTTGTTGCTGTTGTTGTTGTTGCTGCTGTTGCTGTCGCTTTTGCTGCTGCTGTTAATGTTGATGATGATGTTGATATTGACGCTGATGTTGACGTTGATGTTGATGTTGATGTTGATGTTGATTTTGATGCTGATGCTGTTTTTGTTGCTGCTGATGTCATGATTGTGTTGTTGTTCGTATTTGATTGTGTATTGTGCCTTGAATTATTGTTTTGTACCGGAAAACGATTTTTCAGGTTCTGACAATTCTGGGCGCGACGTTCCCGGCCGTGGCGGTGTACTTCCTGGATGTGATCGTGGTAAAGATCTTCGCCGGCCTCACCTGGGAGGTGGGTACCGCCATCAACAACGTCCACCCAGCTTGCCCCGCTTGCCCTTCTTGCCCCGCTTGTCCCGCCCCTCGCCGATTATATTTCCTAGTCTGCCCCTCGCCGGTTACATTTCCTGATTTAGTTCTATAACTTTTTTCTGCGGTATATTTTCCCGGTTCGATTTCGATCCACGGTCTCCTCGATGGCTCACTTGCCCTCCTCCCCGTCAACTGCCTTGGCGTGCGTGCGTGCGTTTGCGCCGTTCAGCTGCTCCGTGGCTGGCCTTTGCTGCGAGTGATGTGGTCGCAGAGGTGCACGAACCGGATGTACGCCACGGAGAGGGAGATAAGGTACAGTCCTGTCAACGTGCACGTAGTCGGTCGCGATTGTGTTTTCCTATTCCTACTGCTACTGCTACTGCTACTACTGCTACTGCTGCTGCTGTGGCTGCTTCTGTTCTTGCTATTGCTGCTGCGAACCAGGTATCGTACCATGTGAAAGTAAAGTGACTTATAGTTGTGATGTTGCTACTGCTGCTTGTGCTGCAGCTGCTGCTACGCATGACGTACAATGTACGGTGGCGAAGTGTCTGAATGGTCCCTGCTGCTGCCTCTGCTGCTGCGGCTGCTGCTGCATATAAGGTATATTGTGAAGTGACGCGTGTTTGGGAATGGTTCCATTAGTGAAACTGGCTCTTCTGCCCCCGTCCCTCTCGTGATCCGTTTTGTGTTTTCGTTTGGTCGTGTGAGCAGGACTGGACCATTCGGTGCGGCAGAACTACAGTATGGATGGGTGAGACGCCACCACAGCAACGCGTACGGTCGACGCCTATGATAGTATATATCAGCAACGCGTACGGTCGACGCCTGGTTCTATTTGTATGATACACACCTGCTATGATATATTGCGGCATCATAATGGTTCCTGCAAAAACCGTAATATTTTCGTAACTCCAGTTTGTTTCCCCAACAAAACTCATCTACTGGTACATACCACATCTACGTAGTAACCATGTCGCCATCTCTCTCTAGATGTATAAATATATCTACCTACTGTACATCTGTAGCTATGATCTCAATCATGTTGTGTTAGCTTTATCTCCATTTTCACCGCTACCCCCAACCCCCCTCTCCCCCTTCATTCAGATCTACCCCACTCTCCTCCTGGTCCTGGTGGTCTGCTTTGTGTATGCCGTCATCAGCCCGTTCATCATGCCCGCCGGAGCCGTATTTTTCGCGGCCGCTTACGTCGTCTACAAGCACCAGGCACGAAAACACACAGCCGCCGAAAAACGCCGTTTTCCTGGGCACTTTTTTTTTTCTTGTTTTTGTTGCGAATACTCCTGCGGATAGGTAACAATGCATGTGCTTGGTGAGCGTAAATTGGATGTTCATAGCAAACATGCACCACTCTGTCCGGAAAGACAAAAAGCAACCTTTTTGGATGTTAATAATGAAATGTAATGTTGCTTCTATTTCCGGAGGTGGTGGTAATTCGAAAGGTTTCGCGAATTGGGCGAAGTGTTTTCGTGAGCTGTCGATGCTATCTTGACGATACGCTTTGGCGAGAATATCTTTAGGCAGGGGATAACAATGAAGGGTTGAATGAAGCTCACCGCACTTCCACTTATGTGTCGTGTGTCAATCTAACCCCTTTAGAGCCCCCAAAACCCCTCCCTATACTATTTCCAAGTATTTTCCCCCCGAAAACGGGGTCCCTGTTGTCAAGGCATTAACTCGGCCGGCGAAACAACGGTGCCGCCGTGGCAGCCGGTAACGCAAGCTGCCGCGACCTCCGGTGGCTGTGGCAGCGACAGCGCAAAAGCCGCTGCGACCAAACGGGTGCCGTTGCCTGCTAAGGGCGGCGCATGAGTGTGTCGCGTAGTGGAAGCGCGTGATTGTGATTTTGTGATTTTGTTATTATGGTTGTCACATGCGCTGTGATACAGGCAGCACCTTTTGGTTCATTTTTTTTTCAGTTTGACAACCCTCCTCATTGGAAAAGCACCCAAAGTTGATGGAGTATCGTGTGGGTGCGTCACGAGATTTTTTTGTTTTTGCGCCTTGGCGCCATGATGTCATGTGTATTGTTACTTATTTTTTTTCGTACTGCGCCGCCGGCTCATGGCATCATTGTGTATGTTACAGTGTTTTTGGCTCTGCGCTGTGGCCCACGGTGTTTTTCGTCGGGTTGGGTCGTTTACTGGTCGTGAGGTAGAGAGCTCCAGTAAGGAACAACCAGAAAAACAGTGGGTGCACCCTTCACGCCTTGCCAGCTTGAAACCCGTTTTTGGGGGAAAATAACTTGGAATTAGTTTAGGGAGGTGTTTTGGGGGCTCTAAAGGGGTTAACGTAGCGTGCGTCTGGTGAAGGAGATAAGAAACGCGCGATTGTGATTGAGTCGCGGAGGGGAAGACGCGCTTGTGTTTGTCGTGGTTTGGTTTGGGTTTGGTTTGGGTTTGTTTGGTTTGGTTTGGGTTTGGTTTGGTTTTGGTTTGGTTTGGTTTGGTTTGGGTTTTGGTTTGGGTTGGTTTGGTTTGGTTTGGGTTTGGTTTGGTTTGGATTTGGTTTGGTTTGGTTTGGTTTGGTGTGGTGTGGTTTGGTTTGGTTTGGTGTGGTTTGGTGTGGTTTGGTTTGGTGTGGTATGGTGTGGTTTGGTTTGGTTTGGTGTGGTTTGGTGTGGTTTGGTGTGGTTTAGTTCGGTTTGGTTGGGTTGGTGTGCGGGGGCACGGAAGGATCGACAATTATTGCCGGCCTGTTTTGGCGCGTGTTTAGTAAGGCATGAAAGTGGCCGGCGACACTGCAGAAGGCATTAGATCGAGATGGGGGGAAGGAGGGCGGGGGGTAGGCTCATTGCCTCGCGGCTAGCACGCAGAGACGCAAGAACCTGTATTCGTCGTATGTTGCTCTATTTTGTGACGCCCCGCTCCACCCCCGACAGTAGTACTGTTTTCTTCGTTTTTTTCGCGCACGGCGAGCCTGTATATGACCCACCGGTAGTCGACCGATTGGCCGAAGGAGCAAAACAAACCCGTCTTGTTTTTCTTCCCTATTTCTTGGTACCTTTTTGCGCCGTCTCTCTCCGTACGTCGGTCTATCTGTTGCCCCCACTCCCTCCCCCCATCCGTCTCTCCCAACCTTCCCTTCCTATCTCCCGATTTTTTTGTTTCTGTCAGGTGCTCTACGTGTACGTCCCCAAATATGAGAGCGGAGGCGTGTTTTGGTTCAGGTACGCCAAGCAGCCTCTGCCGGAGGCTGTTGCTCAAGCAACTATATTTCTTCCCTTTGATTTGTGTGTGTGTGTTTTTTGTGTGCCTGTTGCCGCGCGTTTTGTGTGTGTTTTCCTAATTTCAGCCAGCGGACGCGCGCTCTGCTTGTTCGTTTTTGTTGTTGTGTTGCACCGACGCAGTGTGTACCCGCGGGTGTTGATCGGGCTCGGCTTGGCGCAGCTCACGCTGGCGGGGTACGTCTTCGTCCGTGAGGGCTACACGCAAGCATCCCTGATGCTGCCTCTGCCTGTGCTCATCTACTGGTACGGCTTCCGGAGCTACAAAAGGTAGGGGAGGGGTGGGTTGGTGCCTTTTTGCAGGGGGTCTAGGATCTGTTGGAGTGAGGCTATGGGGGGGGGGGAGGCTTTGCAAAGTTTGGTGCTGCCAGGTACTTGCCACTGGTATGTCGTGCGAGTAGGAGGTTTGTGCCGGGTTTTGCCTGAGACCGAGCTGGTTGGTGTGCGTTCGGTTTTTGTTTCGTGCCGAACTGAAATTTAGCTTTTTTTTCGGATTACCGTGTGTTTTTCATGTTAACGGTAATCCCCCCCCCCTCCCCTCCCCCCCCCCCTTCCCTCCCCCCCCCCTCCCCCCCTAGATACGTGAGGCCTGCGGAGAGCATCTCGATGGAAACCGCCGCTAGAACCGACCGACGTGACGCTTCAGCTATGGCAGACGCGGTCAAAAAGGCTGCAGAAAATCGCAGGGGTAGGGCCTGGCAAGGAGCTAGTGAGCCTGGCGGTGGCGACGCAGTGAATGTTGAGACGGCGGGCGTCAACCCCGATGACTTTGAACCTCTGATGTATGCTCAGCTGGCGTTGACTTCGCCGCCGGTGAACCCGGACGACTGCAGGTGAGGGGGGAAACGGGGAGGGGGAGGGGAGGGGGGGGGGGGGGGGCGGATAATAAGGGGGTGGGAAGGAAGAACCCGGTAGGGGGGAGGGGGGAACGGAAGGAGGGCGAGAGGGAAAAGGGGGAGGGAGAGAGGAAGGGAGGGAGCGAACGAGGGGAGATGGAGGGGGGGGGAAACAAAAGGGGAGGTGGGAGGAGAAGGAAGGGCGATTCCTGGAAGAGTCAAGACTTCGCAATCCGCGAGGCTTATTCGTTCGTGGTTGTAGTAGCTATGATGGCGGTGGTGTCGCTGAGGGTTATGATGGTGGCAGTGTAGTGGGCGGTGGTGGTAGTGGTTGTGGTGGTGATGATAGTTGTGTTGGTGTGCGCCAGGCGTAGTTTACCTTGTTCGTTCAACCATGTGTGCTGGTACCCCTCCCCCTCCCCCCCCTTCCCTCCGACTGGTGCTTCGTCTCGAAAGGGATGCGTCGTCAATGGCCAAATGACTAAGACAAGCAACAAATGAGCACGCCCCCTCCCCCCCCCCCCCGCGCCAAGTCTCTTCCCAATCCCTCCCCCCGCCGTCCGCCGCCCGCACACCGTCCGCTCCACCCCTCCCCAGGCCCGCTGATCACGAGACAAGACACAGCCGCGTCTCCTCTGACTCCGCGACGAGCTCAATCACCGGCGAAATTGCTGGTGGGAGCCAAGCAGCGTTCGACCGACTGCAAAAGCCGCTTCTTGGCTCCAGAGCCGCCGCAGCAAGAGTTAAGGCCCACGCCCGCACGTCAAGCTCTGATTTGACCGACGTGTAAGGCCTTTGATATTTTGCGACGATGGTGGTGGCGTTGGCAACGAATTTCGCTAACGGTTGCGTTAATGTTTGGGAATTGGAGTGGGTTGGCGTTGGCCTTGCGTTGGAGTTGGGGTTGTTGGTCCTTTTGTTGGTTCGGTTGGGGTTGGGGCTGGTGCTGGGTTTGGTGTTGTTGGTGGGGTTGGCGTTGGGAGCTACCTTTTGCGCTGGTGCTAGACGTCGTGATTGGCATTCATGTTGGCGTTGGCGTTGGCACAGCGCTAGCTTGTGCGTTAGTGTTGGCGTCAGCTTTAGCGTTGGCGTAGCGCTAGCTTGTGCATTAGCGTTGTCGTCAGCTTTAGCGTTGGCGTTAGTGTTGGCGTTGGCGTTGGCGTTAGCGTTGGCGTTGGCGTTGGCGTTGGCGTTAGCGTTGGCCTTGGCCTTGGCCTTGGCCTTGGCCTTGGCGTTGGCGTTAGCGTTGGCGTTGGCGTTGGCGTTGGCGTTAGCGTTGGCCATGGCCTTGGCCTTGGCCATGGCCTTAGCGTTGGCGTTGGTATTAGCGTTGACGTTCGCTTTGGCATTGGCGCTAGCATTAGCGTTAGTGTTACAAGTTAGCGTTGGCGTTGGCGTTAGCGTCCGCGCTCTCACTGGCGTTCGCTTTATCATTGGCGCTAGCGCTGGTGGTAGCGTTAGCACAAGCGCTAGCGTTAGCGTTGGCGTTAGCGTTTTATGGTTGGAGGTCGGAGACGGAGGCAGCGGAATCTGCCTAAAGCGTTGCGCGCGCAACGGAAAGAGGGAGATAGCATTGGTAATGGTTTTTATGCGATCGAGCATAACTTTGGATTGTGAACGCCTCGTCAGGACAAAGACGTGAAGACAGGCACGACCGACCGAAGACTGACCGACCGATATACGCCGAACAGTGGCGGGGAATCATTCCTTCGTTGTTGAACGCACCGGAGATGTAAACTCGTCCGTCGTAAGGGGTAAATACAGTAGTACGATTGTAACCGCCAAATAGCTGCCTTTGCTTGGTGTGGGTAAGGTGATGAAACATGGTTCGGTCGCGTGTGCATGGGTCGTGTGCCCAAGTAAAGCGTGTCTTTCGTTTTCGTATGTGCAGCAGGGGCTTGAGCATGGGCATGGACATGCGAACGGCCGCAGTTACCTGCTCGGCCAAACTTTTTCCGAGCCTTTTGGTGGCACAGTTTTGTTTATTTTGCCAGTCGCCTTGTGTTTTTTATTTGTTTTTTTGAGTTTATGTTTTATGTATCGAGTTAAAAGCCTCTAAGGAACTTTAGTAGGAAGTAGAAATGACATGATTTTGGAGTATGCTTGTAAAGACTTGAAGAGGGGCGTGAGCTTCTCCCCGAGCGGAGAAACAGAGGGTTGACCGACTCCCCACCGTATCCTCTTCGCAGTTAGCGGTTGCATGCGGTATATTAATGAGTGTGTAATTCTCGACGAACTACTACGTACCATGCTTTTTGTTTTTGGGGGGACTCCCCCGATTTTGCAGTGTGCATCTGGCCGGATGACGGTATCTCGATTTTTTTGTTCATATTGCGTCTTTCGGGGTGATGTCGCAGGTTTCGTGGGGCAGGCGGCGACGCAGAAAGACGGCAACGCTGCCCTCTTTTGACCGCGCCACCCGTAGCCGCGGAAGGGGTCCTGCCGAGATGAACGAACGCTCTCCTTTGGCGAGGTGAAGTGCCGCGGGGTATGTTGTTTTCGTAGCTCTCTCCATCTATGTACGCGTCAATTTCGCGCCTCCGCCAATCATATGACAACTTCACGTCATGCGTTGAGTATCACGCTATTCGGCCCGCCCAGCGGTCGACCACGATAGTGTGGCTGGCCACCTATATTGGTTTGGGCCATCAATTTGTGGCAAATATTTTTGTAATCACCGAGAACTTTGTGCCACTGGCTACTTTTGTACCTTTTACGTTATGCCACCGAGTGCGCTTGTGACACGGAACGCTTTTTTGCCACAGCTGCGAGGAGCCGTGTACGCAAACGAGTGAGAGACGATCTTGTTGTCCGTTACTCCATCTTAAGACGAGCATCGCTGCGTTGCCTAGACAAGAAACCTCCAGAGCGGTCACATTCATACAGATTGTTGCAACGGGGGCGTCGGCGACATCGTTCATGGCACTAACAAGCGCGGCACCTGACGCCAAACCTTGACGCGAGAAGACCGGTACCCGCCCGTAATGTATGCGGAATTTGGTCCACTTTCGGGGGAACATGTCAAGGCATTTTATGGTGGGGTTGTGGTTTTACCGAACCGTACCGGACCGTACGCTTTTCAGTTTACAAAATCGCAAGACGCCACGCACCGTGTAGGACTGTCAAAAACTAAAAAGTCCGGAAAAAGATACAGCGGTGTACTTCTCGCAAAATGCACCCACATTTTTCTGGGATGAAGAAGTCCTCCTTACGTCTAGGGAACCCCCCCCAGCCGCCAGCGCTCCTCTGTCGAAGTCTACCCCACGCGTTGTTCCACACGAGAAACGACAACCCCCGGAAGACGGTAGAGGGGGGGGTAAGCACACAACAAATCATACACGGGCAGCCGTGCTCCCCAGAAATAGCTCATGGCGACGGGGAAACACCGGAGGCTCGTGCGCATACAATTTGTACCAGGGAGCAGCGTAAATAGGAGGTGAACAAAAGGCACCCCATGCGAGGGGGAGACAAAGGAGACACTTGCGCATACAACTCGTTCATAGACGGCCGTGTTCCTGGGAATTAGTCCATGCGACGAGGAGACACCAGGGGCGCGCACGCATACAAATCATGCACAGGCAGCCGTGTTCCACAGAAATATCCCATGAGACGGACGGCGAGACACCGCAAGCACGTGCACACACAACCAATACACAGGCAGCCGTACAAATAGGAGATAGCCCATGCGACGAGGGGACACCGGGGGCGCGTGCGCATACAGATCATACGCGGGCAGCCGTGTTGCTAGGAAATAGCCCACGCGACCGAGAGGCACCGGAAACGCGTTCGCATACAACTCATTACACAGGCAGCCTTGCTCCCAGGAGGTAGTCCATGCGGCCGGGAGATAATGGGGGCACGTGCGCATACCAAGCACCAACTGGTGACCATGCTCCTAGCGAATAGTCCGTCGTTGATTGGAGGCAACGATGACGCGTATGCGTATTAATCACTCCAAGGTAGACGTGTTATTAGGAAAAGAGTCCATGCCATGGGGAGTCACCAGGGGCATGAATACAACTCGCACAGGCAACCGTGTTCCTTACTGATAGCCCATGCAATGGCGAGACACTGGGTGGGGGGACATGCGCATACAAATCATACAAGGGCAGCCGTGATTCTAGGAAATAAGCCCTGCGACGAGCGCAACAACTTTGTGCGGATAAAATCGCGACACTCTTTTCGCTGGCGTGCGCATTCCGCAAACCAAATAAATCGGTTCAAGGGGTTGAACTATCCCCAACCCCTCGAGAGATCTCCAGTCTCTTTCTCGGAAACCCGCCCCTACCTACGGCAAGTTGTTCTCCTCCTCCTTGTCATCTTCGTTTAATGCGCAACTTTGTACCTGGTATTCGCATAAAACAAAACTCCATTAATCAACAATCACAACCGCGTGAAAGAGATCGGTTCCTTTCACGATGGCCTTGATGCAAATACGAACCGGAAATGAAACTGAACACTAAGAGGAACACGCAGCGCATAAAGGCTTGATAAAGCGGTGCTGCGCTGCTCTGCATGCACACAGCAGTGCAACTTAGGCTGGTTAAAGTCGAGGGGATGCGGTATGGCCCTGCGCTACATGTAGTCTTCATCCGTTCCAATCTCGTAGTGCGTCGCCTGCAGCTGTTTCTTAAGCGCCTTGTTCTTGTCCGTCTGCGCTTGCCTGTCCTCCACCGATGTGATCATGCCTTTGGAAGCTCGCTGACCATGGCGTGAGCAGCAACAATGAGAGGAGGGTGAGGGCAGCAGATACAAGAAAAGAGAGAGGAATATGTTATCAAAGAGTGCTGGCAGTTCTAAGACAGCGAGAGCAGAGGACACTGAGAAAATTGATACATATGTGTCATCATGAAGCGGAGAAGAGAAGGGGCAACGTGTTGTCCAAGAGCACTAGGAAAAATGTATCGTAATCGAAAAGAGCGTAATAGCCAGTTGACGATGGCGTCCACAACAACAACATTGGAACGGCGAGGGTAAGGGGGTTCAGAGAAGATAGGGAGAGGCACGGGTGTCACCATGGAGAAAGGAAGAACGCATCAATAACACGTCGAGAGCAGCGGAGGACAGAAGACAGAAGCAAAGTGCTGACAACGACGTGGATAGCAACAACAGGAGGGAAATAGCAGAGGACACTGCGAAAGAGAGACAGACATGTTAACACGGGAGAAGCGGAATGATAGTACATGGAGAGCGGGATCGGATGAGAGAAACACATGTTATCAAAGAGCACGGGCAGGAAGGCATCGATCGCAATCGAGAAGCGCGTGATAACCAGCACCAACAGCGTGAATGGCAATGCTGGGAGAGCGAGATACGGAGGACACGGAGAAGAGAGAGACACGCATGTTGTTATCGTGGAGAAAGGAAGCACGCGTCAATAAGATAACGAGAAGAAGAGTGGAAAAACTCAAAGAAGAGATAACGATAAACACGTTATGAAATAGTGCAAAGAATAACGGTACTTACGTAATCGAGAAGGATGGGATAACACAGTAGTATCGACGTCACATCCAGACGTTCCTGCGACACCGATAATGATTGTTGTCTTTCTGTCCCGGCGACATTCCGATGGCGTTGCTGCCGCAGGGGGAACAGAGAAAGATCGACCGACATGTTGTGGAGTCATGTCTGTCTGCCTATGTTGTGGAGGCGTGTCTGCCTTTTTGTCTGTCTGCCTATGTTGTGGAGGCATGTTTGCCTGTCTGTCTGTCTTGTGTCTGTCTGTCTGTCTGTCTGTCTGCCTGCCTGCCCGTCTGTCTGTCTGTCTGCCTGTATGTCTGCCTGTTTGTCTTTTAGACTGGCTGGCTGACTGGCTAGCTAGCTAGCTGGCTGGCTGGCTGGCTGGCTGGCTGGCTGGCTGTTGGTATGTACATTGCCCGCTTGCCTACTCGTCTTTTCGTCTGCTATTTTTGTACTAATGTCTTACGGTATTTATGCTTGTCTAAGGGCTCACTGAAATCGCAAGAACGCTACGTAATCAGGAAGTGCGTGCGAATCTGCGCCGGCATCCCGGCACCTTATGATACTCCATCAGTCCCTCAACACAGTCAACTATCGGTCGTCAGACAGTTGTCAAGAAGAGGAAGAGGTAGGGGGGCGGGATGGAGAGATAACAGCGGTGGTCGGCAATTTGACGATGATTGACGATGAAGATGATGAGGATAATCGTGATTATTACGATGACGATGATCATCATCGTTGTGATCATGATCACGATGATGGTGATAATGATTGTATTGGTACCACGCATGCGGTACCTTGTGGAGGGGCGATGGAGGCCTCTCCTAGACTGCGTGGGTGTCAAAACTACGCTGGCAAGGGGGGGGAGCACGGGGTTGTGGTTCTGCCATGTTTCTTTTTCTGCCAGAGGTGTTGCATTTAAAGTTTCTGTCAGAAGTCTTGACGGCGTAGGTGATGCATCGCGTTTAGTTTCGATTTATTTTAGGTGTTGCGGGACATCGAGGGAAGACTGAATGGGCGGGGGAGAGGGGCCATCGCCTTCTAGGCTACCGATATAGCTCAAAATGACGTGAATTTTGGCGCGCGCGGGGGGGGGGGGGGGTACCGCTTTGTAGGGTACCGGTAGAACCGAAAGTGGCGTGCGTGTGGCGGGGGGCGGGGTACACCGCTGTCTAGGGTGCCGGGATAACCCAAACTTTCTTGTATGCATGTAGTCCGTGTTTGCGTGTTTGCGTGTCATGTATGTTGTTCGTGTTTGTGTGTTTTGCGTGTGATGTATCCCTCGTGACGCAGCCATATGCTTGACCTCGTCCTTGGCGGAACCTTGTTCAGCGATGTGCTGTGGAAGCGAAGAACAAAGCAAGCGGGTGAAAGCGCCTACCGTACCCACGGAGAGGTTGTGTCCTAGCACCCAAACGACACCCAGCTGAAGCCAAGCGGAGCTTGTAGACTAAGTGGGGATCGTTCCGCTTCACTTGAAAGCCGTCTCTATCAAGGAATACCGGGAATAGCAAACATAGGTTTGAAGCAACGCTGAGAATAGCAGATGATAAGTAGGTAGCTTATCACGTAATAATTACCAAGGAGCATTGCTGCGGGAAGAGGCATTTGAGGTCAGTACAATACTAGCCCGTAGGCTACATCTAGCCGTAGAGCATATATCTTGCCGAGTTGGTGATACTTCGTAGAGCGTGGCTATCCCCGTCCCGGCCACTCTCTACTCTCTGCTCTTCGTCTTTTCTTGTTATGTTGTATTTTCCATACGGCATAGCGTCATAGTTCCGCCGCTGTCTAGCATTCTGGGCATAGGCCTAGAAAAGACAAAAAGGAGGTAGCCTACGTTCCTACGAACAGGTTTCCTCTTTTCCATTTATTTTTATGTTTGCTTGTTTTTGAGTTCTTTGTGGGCATTTTTGTGAGTGACCGATGTTTGAAGCTCATGCTGCGAATTGTCGGATGGAATTCCCAATAATAATATTCATCAAGCGTCTTCTAGCACAGCTAGCTGTGTCGCAGCGACTACGAGCCTCACAGCAGTAGCTCATCTAACCGCTACTGCTGCAGCGACGGCCATTGCAGCTACGTACCTGCGTGCCAGCTGTGCGTGTGTTTTGCCCTCTTTAACAGGTTATGAGCCTCGTTTTTTGTACGGCAGCGCGACACGCCTGTCGTACGTACCGTCGTGCGGGGTACAATTCACAGATCAACGTCTTCGAGGGTCCAATATAGTGTACTGTGCTCGTGTGAAGCCCCCCGTGACGGCGTGGTGAGCATCAGAAGCAGGCAGATAATGGTTCAGAGGAAAGGTGGTATTGTCGGTTGTGGAGATCGGTATGGCGTGGTGAAGGGCAGACATATGCGGGGAATGGTTCAGAGGGGAGGTAGGTTCATCGCTCGCGGGAAACGGGGGGTCTCGATGATGTGGATGTGGCTTCGTCCATCTGACTGTGAGGTTTGAGTTGGCTGGACTTGACGCATTCAATACTGGTCGGCTGGCGAACGAAGCGAACGAGCTGCCTTTAGCCCTCATCGCTACAAAAACACATTGAAAGCGGCAGGCACCCCAGGCAGAAACAAAAGAGGAGACCTCCGTATTACCGGAAAGGAATGGCCTTCAACACCTAGCCAACGAATATCCAGCCGGCGAGAGTGTTTTCTGCCGCTGCCACAGAATAGCATCTAGCTAACGAGAGCATTTCCTGCCACCGGCACAGAATTCTTGTCGAGGTGCAGTCAGCCAAATCGCCCCATAGTTTGAGCGTTTGTGTGGAGAACTCACGTGTGTCCGCATGGCGTCCGTTTCCCAGTCGAATTTGTGGTTCCCCATGGTGAAATGAGTCCGCGACAGATCCGCTTTCACCTCTTTTGCTAGCCCCTTGTTTCCCACGAGCTTCACCTGGAAACGTCATAGCGAGCAAGATATACCGCCATCAATCAATCAATCAGTCAATCAATCAATCAATCAATGCTGATAAACATTCCGTGAAGTAGAGGATATACTTCTTTCTTTGGTCTCCTTTTTATTAGCTTCTTCTCTCTACGGCTGTTTCATGCGTGAATGGCTTGACTCTATAACCCTAACGCCAATGCCAGGTATACCGTGACCCTATACACCCTAACGCCAATGTTAGGTATACCCTAACCCTGCATATATAATCCCCATGTTTCCCATCCGATAGTGAGGCCTGCTACGATAGGGGTGGCGATTTTCGGCCAAGAACAATTTTCTGAAATTCGGGACTCCTAAACCCAATATCGCTGGCATGTCATTTTGCTTTCGGCATCAATTTGTTCGTTTTATACCTGGGACATCATATTTTCATCGCTCGTATGTATCACGTTCATTTTTCACAAAAATCGTATTTTGGGGTGGGTGGTATCGAGTTCTTCAAGCGAGGCAGTGCGTAGAAGCAAAGTGACGCACCTCTGACCGTATCATGGCGGGGCATATGCAGAGCTCAGCATAGCGAGCTGCAGCCCCATGAATCATAGCCCAATACTTATCCCGAAAATGGAGGTATGGCCGTAACTCTCCAAGAGACCCAACAGTATAAATCCTAACCCTGTGCTGCTACACCCTAAACAACAGAGCTAATATCTACCCTCTTATAAACCCTGATCTTCGAACTCGTCGTTTCAGGGAGGCAGGAACGCGAAAACAACGCTGGTTTTGTTTGCTGCCGAAAGTTGAACCAGGCGGAGGCCACGCGCGCAAGGGCCCGGGTGCCTCCGGTTTTCGCCGCTCCTTGTGCCGTGCGGCTCCTGCTCACCTTCTCGGGGTCGTACTGGAACCCCGTCTGATGATCCGTCGTCCAATCCATCTCTTCCTCGCCAAATTTGACGTGCGTTCGAGTCAGAGCCACCTTGTAGCGGCGAAAAACCAAAAAAAAAAACGACCCGGAAATTATTTAATACCAGTGTAGATCTAATCTTTTAGTTCGTCATCCCACAGTGTGAGCCATGTCAAATCTATCTCGATCCCTTCATATCTCAGAGCCAGCAGGTCAAGAAGAAGCCCCAGAAGGAAATCAACACAGGGAAATGTGCATACACTGTACGTTTTAACATAAAGTATGTATACGCCAGCGGTAGTATGGCATGCCTGTCGTGTACGAGCCGGGTTTCGATTACTTGTTTCTGCCTACAGACACGCAAGCTCTACCAGGTTGCATCGATTGTGCTCTGAGGCTCCTCGCTGAAACCAAAACCATTCTTGTTTCAAAAAAGAAAACTGAAAAGTGCAAACCCAGTGAAGAAAAAAATCTCACGGCCGAGGTATTAAGAAAAAACCATCATCTTGCAAAAAAAAAAAACTTTTTCTGAGCACGTTTTGTTGGGTTCCCGTCATTTCAGAGCAAAAAGAAAGGCGAAATATCTGCTGCCCCTGTCGTGGCGCTTGTTCCTTGACGTCTGTGTGCAACAACAAGCGACCGAGGGGCACGAGCTACGGCCGATGTGCGCCTATATTTGTTCCCGAGGCTCGTAACCGCTGGAGAAGGTTTACGCCCAATCCGAAAGCACGTTTTTGAGCGAACTTGAAAGGGCCAAACCCGATGAACCAACCCACGGCCTACGACGCGTGCTACGGAAGAGGTGCACCACGTTCTTTTTCTGAGGGTTCCTCAGTTTGGGAGCTTAAGAGCCCTCTCCCAAAGAACCAATGTGCAGAAAAAATCAAAAGTGCTAAATGTGCTGGATGAAAATTTCCCATGGCCTAGCTAGGTACACGACGAGAATCATGATGAAAAAAAATGGCGTATTTCCGACGATTTTGGGTTAAGTAGCTCCGACATCCGGAAAACATCATTTCAGACGAAAACTGCTACCTCTATTATCGTAGACACGCGTCCTAGGTACAATATATATGCTACATAAAGTAGCAAGCAAATTCAGACAGTTCTAGGTTAAGAGCCCCGTCATTCGGAAAAATAAATGAATAAAGCCAAAAAGTGCCAACCCTGTCGTACCGCCGACCAAGGGCTGCGTAGGGGATGCAGCAAAAGTTTCTAAGAAGTTTCTGGCCCTCCTAGAACATGAGTGGAAGCTCAAATATCACCCGACCTAAACATGCCTTCGGAGGCGTTCGCTCGCGCAATCCGACCAAGACTTCTAGATGAGCTACGGGTATTAATAGTCCTGAAACAAAATATACTCATAAAAGTGCACGTCTCCCCCAGCATGTGTCCTAGATAATACTATAATGCTATGTATGTATGTATTATGTGAAGTCCTGGATAGGGAGGAACCTCAGAAAAAAAGTGGTGCACCTCTACCATAGCGCGCGTCATAGACTGATTCTACGATACGCCCCCCCCCCCCCCCCAAAGCGGGCGATCTTCTTTGGTGAACGTTTCATGGCTGCTCCTCGACACGAGGAAGGATGCTATGAAAACAAATGTCTTCATACGAAGTAGATGTTCTTGTGTGCAACGGACTATCGAACGATGACGCCGGGGTGGAAAGGGACCCCGTACTTCAGGATATACGACTGCGAGCTGGTTTCAAAAACGGGCGATTTCGATAAAGAAGACATGGCGGGCCTACCGTAGAACAACTTGATACTACTGTTCCAGGTATATATGGCTATTTTTTGTACTACAACGCCGTAGCCTTGCCCAACCACGAATCTCGACACGGCCCGGAAATAAAACAGGTATCAAGTATATGTCCGACCTTGAGCAAGCGGTTTTTCTCGAGCTGCGCCCCTCTGTCTCCCGCCTGGGTTTCTTTCAGGTTCATCTGGTCCGTCGCCATTGACCGGTATACCGTAGGCGCGTTCCCGAAGGACAAGCTTGTACTCTTGATCATGTTCTTCACCTGATGAAGAAAACGGTGGGAGAGGGAAAGAATGAGAGAGAGTTGATGCTACTACTCAAACCCTCTTGAGACTGCAGGCAGCAAAAATAAGTTATCAGAGAGTGTCTTTCTCGACGACATCATCGACCACACCATGCAACTGCAAGCAGCCCGACCGGACTGCTTTTTTGCTACATTAGGGCACGCTTTCTTATTACCACAACATAGCCTCCCCTCCCACCCCTCCTTCCTTACCCCTCCCCCTCTCCCCCCTCCCCCCTTAGCCCCCGCCTCCCCCGCCTCTCACCCCCCCCTCCCGCCCCCTCCCCGCCCCCTTCCCCCCCCCTTCCCCCTCCCCCCCCCCCCTCCCGCCTCTCGCTCCCTCCCCTCCCCCCCCCCCATCGCTCCATGCTTAAACTCACAGCTGACGTCTTGTTTGTAGCGATTAGGAATTTGACGATAAATCTAGCACACGCGCGGCCGACGAATCACTCAAAGTAGAGTACATACAGCTGAGCACAGTATCGACCATTCAATCGATCGACCCCACAGCTGACGTGGTTGTCAAGATAATGTCGCTCTCGCTAGGAAATCTTGCTGGCGGACGTTTTGCAAATGTCGTCAATTGTGCGCGTTGATGGGGAAGCAGAACAAATCGAACACTCTCGTGATGCGACCAGCACCGCAACCACAGAATATAAGAGTCTTCCGACGCTATCATAGGCGTGCAGCAGATTCTAATAAATTTTCTTAGCTCCTGGCATGAGTTGGAGCTCACCTTTTGCAGCAGATCCTAAGAATTTTCTGAGCTCCTGGCATGAGTTGGAGCTCACTTTTTGCAGCAGATTCTAAGAACTTTCTGAGCTCCTGACATGAGGAGGAGCTCACCGCCAACACCATTACCCATCATCCATCATCACCCGAAGCACGACTTCGAACGCATACCCGACCGTGGCAACTACACCCCGAAAATTACCAAAACTAGAACCGATGAGTTCCGCGCTCGAGGAGCTCAACCGCCGGTCGGAAACGCTTGAGGTCCAAAAAATTCAACCCTTAGTACCACGGGATGACTCGAAACAAAACACAGCTCGACTTACATTTTAATATTACCGTGTTTCTTGGGAGATGTCGGTGGTCAGACAACGGGGACGTCTTTTGCTTTTCGTTGCCGTGCGTGTTAGTTATTTTTTCTACACGTGTGTCGTATAAAAATATATGATGAACTGATGTTTTTGTTTAAAGAGATGAAACCAACTGGCAAATTTCACACTGTGGTTTAATGTTTTAATACGATCCGAATTTTTTCTCGAGGGGTTTCGTTTTATATTTAATTTATTTGGCACGGAGATTCGCCCACCAAAGGGCTGGAAGGAACCCCTCTGTGTTTTGTGTAGCGGCTCCGAGTCATCCCACGTTATCGCCGTGCACAGCGCGGAAATCTTTGAGCTTCTGACAAAAGGACACTCGATATCTCACCCGACGAAGCATGGCTTTTAGAACCTTCCATCCGTTCCATCAGCAACCAAACGCTTCTACGCGCTCGTCCTAGACTAAATCCAACATACTTCGTAAAATTTACGTGATCAATGACTAACCGGTAGTTCCTCGCTTGGGGAGCTCAACAGAGAAAAAACGTTTCACCCAAAAAAGTGTAACCCTTATCGTGGGATGACGCCTCCGTAAAAAACTACAAGCTCCCTTCGTTCCAATTATTATTTATTAGTATTTGTTTTTTGTCACCTCGTTGTTGAGAACGCCCGTGTACTCCTCCAGATGCCCTGTCGGATCCGGCAGAGTGCTGGTCCTCTCGTATACTACGGGCTCGTCTCCGAAGCTGAAGTGGGTCCTGGTCAACGCCTTCTTCAGCTCCTTGTTTCGCTTCTCGTCTACCCCTCGAGGGGGTGCCCCCAAGATGTCCTTCTGCCGGGACATCGCGTCGCTTTCGTACACAATCTTTCATCAGGAAGAACGGTTGAGGGGGGAGGGTGCGCGAGGGGGGTGGTAGGGTTTTGATTGGGGGGCGTACTCATTTGTTGCTTGCCTTGGTCATTTGAGCATTGACCACGCATCCCTTTCGAGAAGGACCACCGTTCCTACTCCTAATACAGACACCTCCAACATTTGGGCGCTCATTACGCTTCTTCCATAGCATGCATAAAACGAATTTGCTTATCCTATCCCCGTTCTGTTTCGCCGTCTGCGGCCACTATCTATCTCGTATGATAGCGATCGTTTTCTCGCTACTCTCCAGCGTACCACACTCTTCTATGTAATAGTCGTCTAATATCCTCACCTCCTCTTCTAACGCATCCCGTTTCTCCTTGTATATTTCATATTCTCCTACTATGTGAGTCCTACTCTCTATTGTTGTTCCACACGGGCATATATATATATATATATATATATATATGTGTAGCCGCGCCCTCCTCCCGACAACTGGTATGTATCTTTCTTCTTTCTGGTAGGTCCAGGTCCCCTACACGAAATCGCAGTTTCAGCTTTTTAGCGCAGTCCATTAGGCCGTGCAAATTCGTTTTCAAATAGGGGGGGGGGGGGGGGGGTTGGATTGGGGGCGCCCCTCGAGGGTGCACACCAAAGACATTATTTTGCGGAGGCATCGCGTTGCTCTAGTATACAGTTTTGAAAAGGAAGGGCACGTTACGAGGAAGGGGGTATGTTAGAGGGATGGTGAGGGTGAGAAGAAATTTGTGGGAGGTCATTAGAGAGGAGTTGGTTGAGATTTTTTGTTTTCGGGGGGGGGGGGGGTCCTCCGGGGGCAGTGGGGCAGTCCCTAGGATGTCCTTCTGCCGAGACATCGCGTCGCCTTCGTGCATAGTCTAAAAGAAGGAGTTTAGCGCGCGGGGGGGGAGAGGGGGGTGCTCGTTTCATGCATAGCCGTTATCGTTTGGCCATAAACCCTCACATCCATACTATGCCGGGACGAAGCACGTCGGGTTTTGACTTACCAGGAAGGACATCGCGTGCACCAAGCGCGAAGCTGCTTACCCGGAGGAGGGCTGTTCAGAAGGGAGTTGGAGGTTCGAGGAGGGATTTGACGGGGGGGGTTGGGGGGGGTATACTAACTTCATGCATGGCTGTAGTCTTTAGACCAGTGACCTTCGCACCCTTACAGTGCCGGGACGGAGTACGTCGGATTTCACCGATCAGGTAAACATCACGTGCACCAAGCGGGGTTGAGAGGGGAGGGGGGGGAGGGGGGGATAGGGGTTTCAGGGGGTGGGGTTGTTGGAGGTGGAGATGAGGAAGGGGGGTTGATGGGGGGAGTTGGGGGGGTTGGGGGGGGCTGGCGGAGTATGGCGGGGATTGGTGGAGGAAGTTTCGGTTGTATTGGAGAAGCGGCGCAGGAGGAGGCGTTCGTTGACGGTGGGTTGCGGTAGCGGATGGTAGTGTCCTTGCTGTTTGGTGATTTTCGGTTGCATTCCTCGCGTTCGCTTCTCTGCAGGAGGCGTACCTTGGCCGATCCGAAAGCCACGGAAGTTTTCGTGTTGTGCCGCTTTCGTTCCTCCAACTCCCTGATCATGGTGGCCCGGTCGGGTACCTGAAAAAAAAAGGGGGGGTGGCAGAGTCGTGTGAGGGCAAGGCATGTATATGCACGTCGTTGGAATACTACAAGGCACAAAAAAAGCGAGTCTTTTCCTTGGACGGGCTATACGATAAGGCCGGTTGCATGCACCCCTACGACGCGCGCTACCATAGAGTTATTAGGGTATACCTCTTTTTTGTCTGTTTTTTTTTCCTCTGCATGGCGGGGATCCTTAACCTAAAATCGTCAAAAATCGACCATTTTGCTTTTTGGATGATTCTCGTTGTGCACCTAGGCCATGGAATTTTTTTCATCCGGGGTATCATAGCAGTTGTGATTTTTTCTCCAAAAATCAGCTCTTTGGGGGTGGTCTTGAGCTCCCAAAACTGAGGGGTAGTATTCAGAAAAAATAAGTTGTGCGCCTCTATCGTATCACGCGTCCTTCGACACAGGCTACCGCGGTAGAGGTCAACCATTTTTGCCCTGCCAGGTTCTCGACTTGAGGAGTTCCATACCCCCCCCCATGAGAAAAAAATGATTTTACTTCAGCAAACTGAAAGTGAAAACCCATTTTGAACAAACACCCGCAACCCCAGGTATACTATAAATAAGACAATTTTCATGTAGCAAAAAAGGATGGCATTACTTCCGACGGTTTTGGGCTAAGGAAAAAAAAAGTTGGCCGAAAAGTGGTATACCTTTACAGTACGGCTAATTTTAAGAGTGTGATGCTTCGAAGTGTGATACGTTCTGTTGTGGAATCTAAAGCGAGAGACTAAGGACGCCCTATTGGGCGTTTTTTTACGTTATTAGTCGTGATAAATATCGGGGGCATATACGACGATTTAACAAATAGGGACGGAAGCCGTTCGAAAAAAAAAGTGGTTGTCAGGCAGTGCGGTTGATTTGGACAAGCGTCGCAACAAGCCAACATCCCCTGCCACGGTCCACGCCGCAGACTTGCAGCATGCATGATTTATCCTGAAAGCCTCTTCCTTCCCCCTGCTCCCCCCATACTTGTTCCTCCCAGGGAACACACGTGGGAACATACTGAATCGGTCCATACTGGTAAGAGTAACTGAACGACTTTCGTTATTAATAGCGTTTTCCCCCTGTGACGGCAAGATGTTGTCGAATTCAGCACTCAAGGTCGTCGTTTATGATGTTCATGAGTGCAGTTGTTACGGGCGACACACAAAGTGTCCCTGCAGGTCCACGAAGTGGGCATGTCCCAGGGTGCCACTTACTTTCGTAGCTCAAAGCGGGAGAGGGGTCAGCTCGTATTATCTCCTCAGGATCGATGATGACAACTGAGACGAGAGGCAAGAGTCTCTCCGTTTCCTAACTATGATACCCCGAATATAAAACGCCTTCCTATCACACGAAAATGGCCAATTACCGGTCTAAATAAGGTAACTACGGCCTTTCCAAGGCCGTACATTAAGGCGTGCACGTCTGACCAATACATGTACCAATTACACTAGTGTATAGTCCAGGATGGCATACGGTTGTGTAGGCATTATCTCATGAAGAGACGTGCGCGGAGACCCGCGATTGATTGTCGTTCCTGTCGACAAAAGCTTGCCGTGCTTGTGACCCGTGCTACGATATAGGAGAGAGTGCACCACTTCATTTTTTTTTTGAGGTTTCCCATTTTAGGAGGCTAAGGGGAAAAAAAACGCCTTTCTTTAACCCAAAAAACTGATTTGTAGAAAAGCCGAAACTGCTGCGATACCCCGGATAAAAAATCCCATGGCCTCCTATTAATAGCTACTGGTATACAGTACAACGAGAATCACATGCAAAAATAAATGGGGCGCGTTTACGACAACTTAGGGTTGAGGAGTCCCGTCATTCAGGAACCATTTTCGCCAAAAAAAGGTATACCTCTAGCATTGCAGCACGCGTTTCGTAGCGTATCGCAGATCATTCGTATGTCCTCCGACACCGGGACAATATAGGCGCCATCGACGCGTGCTACCATAGAGGTGCACCACTTTTTTTTTTTTTTTTCTTTCAAGGTTCGTTCCTCAATTTTGGGAGCTTAAGGGACCTCTCCCCAAAAACCCATTTGGAGAAGAAAGAAAAAAGAAAGCACTGCTATGATACCGGGTTTGAGAGATCCCATGGCGCCTCGGTACACAACGAGAATCAAATTGAAGAAAAAAAAAAAAAAAAAAATGGCCCTTTTGTTTTCCCGACGATTTTTGGCTTAAAAAGCCCCGTCTTGAAAAAAAAAAGATGCATTTCAACAGATTTCAAGCGAAAAGTGCTGCCTCTATCGTAGCACTTATTGTCCATTTTTATTTTCTGAATTAATGGGCTCCTTATCCCCAACACCGCCTGAATTTGAGACATGTTTTTTTGCGTTTTTTTTTTCTTTGTGTGTGTATACTTCCCTATACTGTAGAGGCCATGTGACATTAATTTGCTCAATCGTGTTCATTTTACGTTCATTTTTTCTAAAAGAGATGAGGTTCCGGGTGATGGTAGAGAGCTCCTAGAGCCTTAGAAACGAATTTCGACGCGTGCTACGATAGAGGTCCATCACTTTTTTTCTCAACACTACCCCTCAATTTGGGAGCTTAAGACATGCCTCTCCCAAAAACCGATTTGGAGAATAAAAAAAACTGCTATGATACATACCGGATGGAAAAATCCCATGGTCTACTAGGTACACGGCGAAAATTATGAAAAAAAAAAAAGAGATGACCTGTTTTTTCGACCATTTTAGGTCAAGTACGCCCCCGTCATTCATTTAGCCAAAAAGTGGTACATGCCTCTATCGTAGCACGCATCCTTGGTGCACCCCCTACTGTGCATAGCATGTGTCTACACACTAGATTGACTCGTACTTGGTACGTCTTAGTATCTGCTGTATATTCTAACAAAATAGAGGGTGTGAAGGGAGCTGCTGTTATCAAGTGTATCGTGTTCAAGCGAGCACACGCCGGGCAGGGAAAACGGCGAGTTGTGTCTTTCAACTACAAGATAAGTACCGTGTTTGAAGATGAGTTATTCACTGCACACCTTGTGCACAATGACTTTTAGGGCAGCTCTTCTCTCACTCACCTCCGCTCTACGAGCAGCGACGTCCTCCGTTCCCGCAAGTGACGTGGTTTCAAACCGTCGGGTCGCCCTCGGCGTTGGCATTTCGTCCCCGGGGTTCATAATGGCCCATTTCACCTGAATTTTGGTGGATTGTAAAAACATGTCAAGGACAAGCGATCGAAATATCACGCGCGAAGGTTGCAAAAAAAATGAAAATGAAAAGACATCGTGCTACGACAAGAGATGTACCTCTTTTTTTCTTCTGAGGTGTTCCTCAATTTTGGGAGCTTAAGATATGCCTCTCCCAAAAACTGATTTCTGGAGATTCATAACAAGCTGCTGCCGAATGAAAAATCACATCTGGCTCTAGTTGTTGCACAACGAGATTCATGCAAAAATAAATGGGTCGTATTTTCCGACGAATTTGTGTTAAGGAGCCCTGTTATTCAGAAAAAAATTTCGACAAAAAAAAGTATACCTCTATCGTATCACGCGCCGAACATTTCGACGAGACTCTCGCTCTTACATCTGGCACGTGTCGTTTTCAAGGCAGAGAACACAAAAAACGCGAAGACAAGCAACATCATATACATGTTCATAGCGCGGCACGTGTCGGAAACCGTATATTTTTTCGTCACGATATCGCTTGCAAAAAAAACAACGCCACCCTAATTCCGAGTACGAGCGGTGCGTCTGCCCAAAACGTGGGGATAGCCGCCCCAACGTTTTGTTTTGGGACGCGTGCTACCACAGAGGGTGTGCACCATTTTTTTTTTCTGAGAGGTGTTCCTCAATTTGGGAGCTTAAGACCTCCTAAAAAAACCTGATTCAAGGAGGAAAAAAAAAACTGCTTCCCCGGATAAAAAAAAACCCATGGCCTCTAGGTACACAACGAGAATAATAATGCAAAACAAAATGGCCTATTATTTATTTTTTTTCCGACGATTTTCGAGGTTAAGGAATCCCGTCATTCAGAAAACACAGTAGCCAAAAAACGGTATACCTTAATACATCTATCGTAGCACGCGTCTTTTTTTTATCCCTTTTACTGTCTTCGCACTTCTTCTCTCTCCTTCCTTCCTCCCTCCCTCGATGTAACTCAGATCCGGGGTGACTAATAAGAGGGCTCTTCTCCTCCCTCCCCCCACCACGGTACACACGGGCCTTCGTTTTTGTCGCGAGAACACTCCAGCAGCCACCTCTTTCTTCCCTCGTTGACCCGCATCGAATTTGCCAATGCCCCGCACTGTTAGTAGTGATACATCTCAACACTTCAAAGTCATCACCCTCGCACACACCCCAACGGCATACATCCCCGCTCAGCGACACGTTTCAAACATTAGAGAGGGGGGGGGGGGGGGGGGGGGCGTAATTTTTTATTCATTCGTACCTGGTACTGCTGTTCTGTAATTGAAGGCATCCATCAATTTCCGTATATTCGAGGAAGACGGCACATCGGCACATTACCACTGTGTATATGTGTACTGGAGTTGTGGTATTATGGTATTATGGTAGACTCGTCCCACGGTGAGGCTTGCAGTTTTTTGGGACAAGCGTTTTCTGGCATTCTGATTTGTTGAGCACCTCACGTAAGGAACTACCTGGAATACCTCTTGCCGTCACGTGTTTGAGCGGCCTTCGGCTTGACACCGCCGCGCTTGTCAAGCGTGCGCGTGACCTACAAAAATAGACAGGGCGCTAGCCTAGACATTCTAAAGATAGCAAACAGAGCCAAAGGGGAAGACGAAGCTGGAGGACTGCAGCTGATGACCTGGGGATGGAACGCTGATGGGGATTAGATTGGACTATATCGGCAGTAGCCATAACGAAAAGGCGTGGGGAAGCGGGGGACTGGGAAATGGCTGGCAGAGGATCATTGGAGATATACAGAGATGCTATTGCTTTACGGAAGGATATTCGCTTTATATCGAAACACTGGATCCACACTTTTTTGCCGGAGGGCAAAAAAACGAAATACTTTTTTTAGGACTTGAACGGTCAAAACGACGGGGAGAAAAGTGACGATTGCCGCATCGCAAAGTAACCTACGCGTGCTGCTAGGTTACGTAGGAGGTGGCCGGTTTGCTCTTCCAATCCTCCAAGGAGGTTTACATCGCGCACGCGCGATGTATGGCACTGCTCTTCAAACGCTGCTCTGCGCGTTTACACTATGGGCGGTTTTGATAACGCGGCACTTGCTGGCACATGTCGATTGCCTCCGGTCGGGTTTGTTGCATCCCAAAGAACGGTCACATATCTGTCAACAGGAGTTGATTGCGACAACGGTGAGGTGTGTGACAATGTCTACGACACAGAGGCAGAGTACGTCGCCCTAGGTGAAGGAGTGAAGGAGGCCTTGTCCACGGAGCAGAGTGTTTTACTTTACCTGCCCAGAGCTGAAACGGATAATGCGTCCGGATTTTCGAAGATAACCAGGAGGCCATGGAGTTGGCCGAGAACCCTCTCAGCCTTCTCGAAGCAAGCACGTTCACGTGCGATTCCATTTTGTTGGAGAGCTACTCTTCGTTCGAGGAATATTGATACTCGGTTTGTAGCTTTGGGTGAGCAGCACGCCGGTATTCGGACGAAATGCCTTGCTGCGGGACCTTTTTCTGCTATCACCGAAGGTTTTCTGTTGAATACACCATATTGGAGGGTGACTAACAAGGGTTATGACCATTACGCGATTTTGTATCATGTTTGATAATTGTGCAAGAAAAAGCTACGAGATCGCCACCCCAGGCTACTTTGAGGGGCATAGGTTAGTAGGGAAACACTTGACATAAACGTTTCTGGCCATGGTCATCGATTGGAATGCGGGACCATCGTTTGGATTGCAACGGTTTGGAGTATATGTGTTATATGCAGGGGGGAGTTCGCCCGGTGTCCGGGTGTTCCCGCTGGGGAACTGTCTTAGGTCCTACACCTTGGCTTGGCGCCCTGTGTTGGGGTCACCATCGCCGTGGAGAGCCAGGGATGGCGTTCGTTCGTTGTGAACAGCAAAAATGACGGTTTTATGATGTATACGATTTTGCGCAAACCTCAGAGACGTTTCGTATGCAATGTGCTAAATCGTGAATTGGGACGAGAACCACTCCGTGAGCTGCTCGTCGCCTGTATTGCTTTGCCCACAAAAAAACTTTTTTTAACCGAATATATGAAAAAAAGAACGCCTGGAAGCACCTCTACACCTCTACCGCCGTCGTTTTTTGTCGCACCAGATTTGTAATTCTGCCATAACTCAAGCGTCACGTCTAATCGACAAGTGCATCATCCTGCGATGGGATCTCAAGTGCTTTCACTAAGCGGCAGCAGTTTTGGTGACCTGTAAGCACCGTCACAGTGTCCCTGAAGTTTGAATTAAATATGTGGTTCCCAGGTCGTTGGATTTTCTCGTCTTGATACTGTGGCCAAACTAATTGTTTACTGGTGTAGCGCTGATAAGTGCCAGTACGTATGTGCGATTAAAATGTAAAAAAAAGCGTGCTTTCAGTGATCTAGCACTACAACACTAGTCTATAAGCGCGGTGTGGTTTTCGTCCACATTTTGTGTTTTTTTTACAACATCTCCAGCGATTGCGAGATTGCGGCTTCGGTGACATAAATTAAAAAAAGTCAACCACCCTGGGATATCTGCCGTGCCTGTATAGCACGAGCACACGGTGATTCTTATAGGGAATTTCATCAACGTACACCACCACGACAGAATGGCCGTGAAAATCGCCTAAACGGGCAGCGCGATTTGCTGGAGCATGCGCAGCAACGGCACAAACGAGATGCACTAAATGGCCGCGGCGCACCGGGTTTCTCCAACTCTAGATATAGCAAGACAAAGGCCAAACCAACTGCAGATCAGACTGCATCATGATGATTTGGTGGGGCTCTTACGGGCGTGGCGTGTCGTTTGAAGGCCTTAGTGGGGAGTACGGGGCCGGTGAACGAGAACAGAGCGCCAAACGACCCAGAGGAAATTGTGCGGGGGACTGTTTTTGTACTAAACCCCGGTTTCAATAGCATTTGACGTTATAATTTAAAACTTGAGTATCGCATTTTTCGTTTTGCAGGCCCAAAGCAACACCCAGGTGTGCTCTAGGGGCCTTCGCTCTGCTCTCTCTCCCTCCCTCGCTTGCTCTGTGCTGCAAGTTGTACAGTCTAATACAACGAGAAGATACATAACATCTCGTCTGATCGCGGGGTGGTCAGGCCATCCGGCCTTGGAACTAGAATATCATGAAATGCATCCCGGGTATATACGATAAAAATTAAAATACACTCCAGCTCTGAGATCGAATATTTTGTCGAAACTCGTCTTTGCAAGCTGTGTGTGATACTCCGATCGCGCGTATTACGACCGGTTGTCTGTCCTCTCATTTAGGATATAGGTCGGCGACGCCCCTTTCCACTACAGTGTAGCTATCTATATGCTTTAGTATAAAACATACTGGTAACTGGTGCGTACGTGTACGTACTACTTTGGCAGCTGAGGTGGGACATGGACAGCAGTGCTTCGTTTCTCCAGTGGATGCGGAACAATTTTCAGAGGCAGGATTAGTCTAATAAACAGCAGTAGTAGCAGCGAGCGAGCAGTTCTTGTTCGGTACATGAGAGTAGTAAACAGGGGGGAGGAAGACCCTTGAGCTGCCCGACTGGCGTCCATTCATATCTCAAGCCGCGAGCTGTGGCTTTCGATGCCGTATTCGAAACCGAACAATGTTACCCTTCGTGCTGAAACACATTTATCTACTCGTTCCCTCTGGTGTTGCATCATGTGCGTACTTCACGCATACCAACCAGTTCGGACATGAAAACATGCGGTTTGGCAAGCTGCAACGTTGTGCCTTGGAACCTCGGCAAGCACATTGCAGAGGAACGTCGAACTGCCGTGCGCTCACCTTGTGTTTTGCCAACATCTTGCTGCGGGGCAGCCTGGTGGTCCCTTTGCTCTGATCGTGCCGTTGCCGCCTGCGTTGCGTGCTTGTGCCCGCGAGTATGATCTGCATGTAGAGGGAAGAAGAGCATGACTCCGAGAATCCATCGAACCGCAACATCTTTATTATTGCGCCGCGTCAACAGTTTCGATATGCGGCGCAATTAGTGCCGGTTGGGTATAAGGTCGCCACCGATTGCGCGAATGCTGCTGTATTCGATCGTCGATCGTCGTATCCTACCTGCTGCCTACGGCGTACATCACGAACACGGGATAGACTCGTGGAACGAATGGAATCAGAGGGCAACAACGTGCATGTCAACCTCTGGCGGACCGTGCTCGAGCTAGGAAGTGGGAAGACGGGGAGCGTCGCGCTTTGTGTCGAGCCGATATCACCGGGAGGCAAGGAAACAAACACGTGTGGTGATGACGATGATGATCGTCGCGGCGTGTTTCACGCGGTCAAGCGAGTACCGCGGCGATGCATCACGTCCGGCGGGGCGGCCGCACGTGTTCTTCGAGAGAAAAATGCGCTGCAAGCTCTCAAAGGGGTAGGTTTGCTGCATTGTTTTGTGTATGTGGAGTTGTCCTGTGTGACGGCAACGCGTGCCCAGTGTCCAGTGGTGCTGCACGCGGCCACCCAACAAGAATGGCATCTCACATAGAAGCCAGAAGAAGTCAAAATGAGTTCCGTACGTACGCCCTCATTAAACAGTTGAATATCTGGTACCGGGTACGTAGCTGTGGCGCAAAATGCTGCTGCGTTTTCTGCGTAAGGATTGATCTTGGCTGAGCTGACGCACTTTAGACATCCGCACTTGCTTAGTCTATTTTTTTCAGCCAATCAATACAGCTTGTGTACTGTGTGCAGAACTCGACGCGTTGCTGTGTACCTCGTAGCCTGGTATGATATGTGCGTAAATTCTTCGTATGACTACGCGATGAAAGCTACGTTAGCATACTGTACCAGATACTATCAGGCGCCAGGTGCTTAGTAGCTGGTATGTTCATGATCGTAGACTACGTGTACATGGTGATTCGGATCACTCCCGCGGCCCATGAGCCTTCACATACCGGTAGAGCACATTTAGGATGGTGGACTGCTCCTGACTCTCGTAACACCCCGGTCGGCCTTTAATAGTCTAATGCATACCATACTGCACAGGGATAAACAAGGGGAAGGGGCCTATATCCTACCATATACAAGTAGTATCATTCAGGAGGAGTGTAGAACGCGCGCGGCCCACGCGTATGCATGTAACACGCGGCCTGTACACGCCAGTTTTGATCAAGAGTATGTGCAATGAATTCACGGCACAGCAGCACACAGCCAACTGGCGTCTCGCAAATATCAACTTTCGACTTCTGCAAGAACAAAAGGCAGGACACACTCAATAATCGCATTTGTTTGTGACTTTCCTGGCCGCACGATACATAGCACCGTGATACTTCATATGTATGTGTCTTTTCCTATAATCAGCAGAGCTATCAGAGCAATCATTCTTGTCGTCTCCTGATCCCCGCGCGGCGTCACAAACAGCACGCGGGCATCGTGGATCTCCGATACACATCAAAGGACGAGGAGCACCTCTACTTCGTGCTGGAGCCGCTGCTTGGAGGACCTCTGCACAAACACATCCGTGGGGGACCGGGCGGCCATTTGGAGGCAAGATCGGAGTAGTACTTGCTCAGCATTGTATGATACCAAGCGTGTTGGACGCGTGCGCTACGAGATAGAGGTGAACACACCACTTTGTTTCTAATACTACTCCTCGATTTGGGAGCTTAAGGCCTCTCCCAAAAGCTGAGTTGTGCGGAGAAAAAAGAAACTGCTACGAGTACACCGGATGAAAAATCCCGTGGCCTAGGTATACGACGAGAACCAGGGAAAGACAATGAATGGACGAAATTCCGACCATTTTGGGTCAAGGCATGAGCCCCGTCAAATTCAGAAACCGTTTCGGACGAAAAGCGCCCCCACCTTCTATCGCAAGCACGCGTCGTTTGTAATACGTTTAAGCTCCAGGAGACATGCTCCAGTAATAGTGTAGCAATAATAGTACTTACCCGTATAGCACGCGGTAGAGGTGCACTTTGGCTCTCTTTTTTCCTTCCGAGGCTCCTAGCCACTTTTTGAGGAGCTATGATATACGGAGTACATATAGTCTATATATACATATATACATATATACACATACCAGGTATATACATCGCTTTCTGAGGCAAAAAGCGACTTCGTCTCGGTGGATGAATTGAACGCGCGCAAACCCCATGCACGATCCCATGGCCTAGTTATACAAACGAAAATAATGTTGGAAAAAAAAAAGAAGAAAAAAACTAGATTTTTTGCGACGATTTTCGGTTAAAGGGTGGGGGGGTGGGGGGGGTGGGGGGGAGGCTTGTCATCCTGAAAAAAAAAATTAGAAGAAGCCAAAAAGTGCAACCTCTAGCAGAGCTAACTATCGCAGTCAGGCGTTCTAGGTCCTGCAACCGCTGCCCTCTGACACCCTTGTCTAGCTGACGGGCGAACGTCTAGGGTTAACCATTCACCTATATTCAGCAGGGGGGTCCCCCAAAAAGGCGGTCTGAATACAAAGCGGGTGCCCCGATCTACGGCGCGGAGTCTTACTACGATAGCCCTCTCAACTTTTATTTAACGAAATCGCCGGTTTTGAAACCAACTCCACAGGCCGTATCTCCTTAAATACGGCGCCCGTTGCCCCCCTGACGTCATCCTTCGATAGTCCTTTGCCTACAAGAAACTGTGTGAAAGATTGTATTTTCATATAATCCTTCCCCGTGTCGAGTAGAGCCATGAAACGTTCGTTAAAGAGACTCGCTGATTTTTTCAGGGGGGCTGTGTCGTAGAACCAGTCCGCGGTCAAAATAGCTTTTAGCGCGTCTGAGGAATTGCGCTAATAGAAGAACCCGGGGTGAATAAGGCGGTTTTCCCCCCAATACCGCGGCCATACTGCTCTCTGGCAAACAGTATCCCGCGAGCTTTACTTCCGCTTGAATCTCGCTCGAACTCCTTTCGCTGTGTGATACCCAAAAAAGGTGAGCACACAGTTCTACGAAAAAGAGGTTAATGGAAGCCTAGTTTTAGTGTGTCATGGGAGTCCATTGGAGTCCATAGCCAATTCATGATGGCTGCCTCGGACCCCGCCCTAATTTCCCGAAGATTGGCGATTTCGCGCGGGATACCAAAATTTGGTTGGGGGCAGGAGTTGGGGTAGGAGAAAAAATCACGGTATAATTGAAACCGTCGAAAACATCACACTATAATCCAAGTCCAGCCCCAACGCCACGAAGGATCAGCGAAATGTTAGGTTGATAAATGACGCGCGCGCTACGATAGAAGGTCTCAGAACGTTTTTGGTCGAAACGTTTTTGGAATGACGGGGACGGGGATCATCCATAACCCTAAAACCGTCGCAACTTATTTTGTGTGAATATATATATATATATATATTGATTTTTCGCTCAACAAGTTTCGTTGAATAGCTGACGCGCGTGCTACGATAGATCTCTACAGGTGCACCACTTTTTTTTTTCTTTTCTGATATGTTCCTCAATTTGGGAGCGCGTAAAACATGTCTTAACCCCCCAAAAATAAAGCTGCTACACTAGTGCTACCGGAGAATAAAAATACCATGGACTGATATATATATATACATACATACATAAACGAGAATCACACGCAAAAAAAAAAAAAAAAAAAAAAACGACGATTTTGGGTTCAGGAGCCCCGTCGTTCACAAAACATATACACTATACCTTGTATATGGCCATGAGATCCTTCATCTCGGGTATATCACACGTTATTTTTCTTTTCCTACAAGGAAGATTCGTTTTTTTAATTGGGGGGGGGAGAGGTTCTTAGAGCTCCTCAACTCAAGAGCCCTGCACACAGGGGGGAAAAAAATGGTCAACCTCTATCATCGTGTTACGCGTGAAAAAAACACGTTTTTCATTCCGTGCATACCTTGTGTGTATAACTCACTTTTTTTGTTGATTTTTTTTTTTTTTTTTTTTTTAACCTGGTAATGTTTTTCTTGTGTAGGTTGGCCGTGGTGGGCTATTTTACGACGTTCGTCGGTTCCAATACTATACATTTTTATAAACGCCGTTTTCAACCCAACGTGGATACCCGGTCTCCCTTCCCCTAGATAGTACAGCTACCGGGCCTCTTTATTACACACGAGCTCAAGGTCACCCCCAGGGGTTCCCCAGACTCCGTTCCGTGCTGACTCGAGACACCGATCCACCTCTCGGTGTGTTCTAACCAGCCCCACACAATAGAGAACCTGCCAGGGAGCATTTCCCACACCAGAAGAGTTTGCAATTCGCAAACGCCCAATTTTTTAACAGAAGAGAGGGCGCAGTTCTGAAGGGGGTCGGTAAAGATGCTGAAAAAGTGTCGCGTCGTTTCCCGCCCGATGATATCTCTTTACAGTATTCGTATTTGTTTTGGCCTGCACAACAACACAGGAGCCCGCGGCGAGATTTTACGCCTCCGAGATAACGTTGGCCATCGCACACATGCACGCCCTGCGTTTCGTGCACCGCGACCTTAAAGCGAGCAACGTTGTCCTGAGCGGGGTCGGGCACGTCAAGCTCGTCGATCTCGGCTGCGCCAAACAGCTCGAGCCGAGGAAGAGGGCGGAGGGAGGGCGTGATGGTGATGATGACGGTGATGGCGATGATGACCGGGATGGTGATGTCGATGTCGATGGTGGTGGCGATAATGGCCGCGGCCGCGGTGGCAGTACTTCGTGTGAAAGAACGCACACTTACTGTGGAACTCCCCACTGTATGGCCCCCGAGATGGTCTCCCGGCAAGGTCACACGTTGGCCGTGGATTGGTGGTGAGTTCTAACGTTTTGGTCACCATTTTTGTTACTCGGTTAACAAGGTATCATAGCGACTTAAAACACGAGAATTTCGGTGATATCCGCTGTTTAGGAAGGACGCGCAGAGCGGCGCGGGCATCGACGTGTCTCGCATGTGGCGTACGTCTCCCTAACCTTCCCTCCGGGGATATCACCGATCCCAGCAATCAGGGAGATGCTTCGTGTGAATGCCGTATCGTCGTTCTTTTTCACTTATTTTCGACGGGTTTTCCTTCAGATATAAATAAAAAAATTACAAAATTAAAAAAGCTCCATAGCCTAGAAACTCGTTTAAAAACCTCCATGTTTGTAGGACTCTTTTGTTCATCGTCCCTGCCAAACCGTCAGGCTCGCTTCTAACCCCTTCTACTAAATCGTGCGGTGTAGAAGCGTATGTTCGCCCACCTACAACTAGCTTTCACTTTTTTCGTCACAAATTATTTGTTTATTTTTTTTTTTTTTTTTTCAGTTTCCGAGGCGTCCCCACTTGGGGAGCTCTACATATATGACCCACCCAAAACACACACCAGATATGATGAATATGAAAGTACGTGTCACCCTGAAAAAAACAATGCCACGGGGCCTAGACCAGTGTACGTACAGCGAAGAATGCTGCAAGACAAAGAATGGAATTTTTCTCAGACGATATCAATAGGTTGAAAAAACAGGTCCCGCCTTAATTCACGCAAAATTAATTCGGCCCAAAATGCTATCCCTGTGGTAGCAGGCGTCCTAGAACAAGTCGGACAGGGGTCGTGATCTACATTATCTACAGATCATCTGCAGGTTGTCTATAGGTCATCTACTGATCGTATACAGATCATATACAGATCATATACAGATCATATACAGATCATATATAGAGCATCTGCAGGAAACCGGATAGCTTCCGTTTGGGATACTGTGCAGGATCTGTATGTATCTGGCTACACTGGCCTCAGCGCGCAAAAACGATCTAGAGGTCGGCCGTCCGATCGATCTTTGCTCAAACATAAAGTATGATCGGGAACGGGGCTTAATTGCGACAAACACAACTATGGGGCAATTTGCTTTAAAAACGCACGGTACTCTCGCATCGGGAACGGCTTTCCTTGCGGCGTACTCAAAAGTCCACCGGACAATTTCGTTTTTTTCACATGGTGTTGGCAACGATTTGACAAAACCTAAAAGATACAAGGGCCGAAACAATAGTTGAAATGGATACATATCGACACCAGCAATCAATCAAGTGCCACACCCGAGGGGAAAATTTTACATGATAGAGCCAAGATCGGGGCCGTTGTTTGTCGTTTTTTGCCCACCGATGTTGTACAACAGCCAGTGTTTCAACACCAACGATCCAATTGTCCAATGACCACAATTTATGCGTCGTTCCCCACACAGCCTCCTATAATAGGATTAAGGCACTGGAATACCATAATACTCCCTTGTATTTATGTGCCATGCCACCTCAGGGCGTTAGGGATACTAATCCACGAGATGCTGAACGGGGAGCCCCCGTTCGGCTACGGGGGGGACGACCTACCCCACCGTATCGCGGCGGGTTTGCCGAAACAAGAAAACCCGAACGTAGCGGCGCCATGCAGAGATGCTTTTCATCCCGAGGAACACGTACCGACCGCACAAAGCGATACCGACGGAAGCACTGATGGAGATACCTACGACGGTACTTTTCTGCCAATTGTCAGGTAGGTGTGGGATGTGCCGAGTAATCTAAAACCCGAAAAAAGGGGACGCTATTTAGAAGGGCGTCTCCTTCTCGGACAGGCCGAGGTACCTACTCTCTGCGACGAGGTACCGCGTTCATTTCCAGAGAACCCACGCGGGGACAGTAGCCCTAGGTGTGGGTCTTCGGCTAGTCGTAGTAGTAGCAGAGAGACCTCTCGCTAAATTCGAAGCATGTGCACGAATTAAGCTACACGGCGCAACAGTACATCACGTTTTCGACGAACGAATGTCATGAGCTCTGCTATGACCGAGTCATTCTACGATACCCCCCCCCCCCCTCCCCCCCCCCCCAACTTTTCTTTAAGGAAATCGCCGGTTTTGAAACCAGCTCCTGAAATACGGTGCCCATTTGCCACCCGAACGCCATTGTTCGATATAGTACATTGCAAACAAGAAAACACATGGAGACCTTGACATAATAGCAACCTTCCTCATGTGTGTCGAGCAGCCATGAAACGTTCGTGAAAGGAAATCGCTGGGTTTTTTTTTAAGGGGGGGCTATCGTAAAATCAGTCGACCACGGGACATTTTCCGCCCACTATATAGTCTAATAGGTGTGGAACCGTAATGAAGCATTTTAGTTTTTTTCGCCGAATTTAGGCCGTGGCTTTTCTGTGATACAGCCGTGACTTTTGCAGGTAATAGTAAGATGTATGTGTGTGTGGAATTTGACAAGGTAATTCTTCGACGAATAATGAATTTCGTGACCTCTCCTGCATTTCACCACGATTATAATTTTCCCGCCAATTTCTGAGGCGGTGTGCGCGAAATAAGCGGGGGTACTTTTTCGACGAAAAATGAGTCACGTCTTGACTCTTAAAAGTCCAATGCCGCGGCCGATTTTAATTATGTACTGAGTTATCGAGATAGACTAACCCCCATGATAGGGAATTCAGAATGAAAAAAAAAAAGCATGGCGAACAAGCCGACGATTGCAGCATCTGTCACACGAGGCCGCCGCCGCCGCCGCCACCGGGGGGGCTGCCGAGTCAGGCGAGGCGGCGCGCTCACGGTCCGAATTGAGATAGCTTGTACTAGTATACGGCACGTGCGCCGCAGGGCACTGACCGAAGTGCTTGCTCGCTTGCGCTAGGCAGGCAGGATGTGGTACGATCATCGCACTTCTATTTTTTTTCGGTCTCGATTTTTTCCTGACTTCGACCAAAAAGGTCAGCAGCTGCGGGATAGTTTGGTCGTGTCGCCCTGCTTCGTCGGCGGGACCCGTGCTAGCAACGCCAACATACTTTTGGTTTATGTAACGGTAAAAGTGATACTTAAACCTAGTAGGGTTAGGTAGAAGAACAACAAAACATGTTGTTTGCGGATTTTTTTTAAACAAATAGGGCTAGGGTGTAAAGAACAAAACATGCTGCCTTCGGACGGAGCTTTTTGGTAGTGCGTCCGTCACAGACCTCCGGCTTCACAAAGGGGGGACTTAGGTTTTTGGTGGCCGCCGCGTACATCAGCAACGTTTCGCTTCCCGTTCACAGGCGGCGAAACAGGAAGGATAAAAGAAAAAACCAAACGCGCGTTTGTGTGAGATATGGAGAAAACGCAGTGAGCGCCTAAACGGCGGAGGTGTCTCTATTAATAGTATATTGTAGGGAGTGGGAACGGTGCTCCGTCTCGAAAGGAATGTGGTGGTCAATGGTAAAATGATTAGGACACGCAGCAAATAAGTACCCCCTGCCTCCCCCCCCCCCCATCCCGCCTACCTGGTTGGTAAAAACCCGACGTGTTCCGTCCCGGCATTGTAGGGATGCGAGGGTCTATGGTCCTAAGAACTACGCCCGTGCAATAAGTGAGTACCCCCTTCCCCCCCCCCCTCCACCGCCTACCTGGTCGGTGAAAACCCGACGTGTTCCGTCCCCGGATGTTTGGGACGCGAGGGTCTACGGTCCTAACAACTACGCCCATGCACATGCAATAGCTGCGCTGCACCGCCTTCGATCGTGACGTATATGTGGCTCTTTTTTTGTGTGTCCCACGGGACTCGTTTAAACACAGGCGCTTGCTGGAGATCGATCCCCAGCAGCGGTTGGGGTCTGCCGGCGGTGCGGATCAGGTGACGTCCCATCCGTGGTTTGCGGCGGTGGACTGGGCGAGAACGGCGAAGGTGTGTGTGGACGCACGCGTGCTATGAATAGACTGCTTTATGGAAGGATATTCGATTTACATCGGAAAGGCATCTACGCTATATTGTCGGAGGGCAAAAAAAATAAAAATAATAAACCGGGGTTGTTTTTTTTTTCAGTTTTTTTTTTGTGTTTCTGGCTCTGACAAGCTGCTGGGGCTCTTCTATCCAATCTAATCTGTGTCCAATATTAACTTTATGCAGAATGTTGTTAATACCGTTTTTTTTTTGTTTTTAGACACGGTGCCTTTCGTTCTAGAATTTTTTTAGACATGGTGCCTTTCGTTCTAGAATTTTCCACCTCGACCCTGTGACGTGACGTAAATACGCTAGGGGAAAAACAAAGAAACAATTCCATGGGGGCGCTGCATGTGCTAGCGAAACAAAAACAAAAAACACTAAGCGTTTCTTGTTCGCCTTTCCCAAATAAATACTGCCGGAGGTGAATGCTGCCCCCCCCCACACACACACACACCGCATCTAGGCTAGACGTGAATCTCCCCCGTTTCTGGGCTGGATATGGCCGATTTTGTCAACGATCTGGCTGCACGTTGAGTACAGCCTGTGTAGGTCTGTCGTCTGCTCGATGTAGTGTAAAATGAATACGAGGCCAATACGTGTACGTACGTCCCTGGTAGTTTCAAGCGAGCAGGCGGGATATGATAGGGGTCGTTCTACGGTCTAGCCCCCCCCCCCAAAAAAAAAAAAAAAACTTCCTAACGAATTTTTTGCTGGTTTTGAAACCAGACCCCCCCCCCCCCGTATCTCCTGAAAGTCGGTGCCCCTTACCACCCCGCGACGCCATCGTGTTCGATAGTCCTATTTCATTTTTTTTTGAAAAACAACGCATTTGGGATTTTTTTTTTTTTCTTGTTTCATGTAGCATGCTTCCTGGTATCGAGCAGCCGTGAAACGTTCTCGTTATAAAGAAAGACGCTTGTTTACTGTTGGGCGGGGGGGAGCTATCGCCGCATCGCACTCGTCGTCGCTCGCGCAAGAGGCGTTTGAATCGCTGAAGAATGATGACACACCCGGAGAGTGTGACCGCTTAACAGCACAGCACCGTCAGTGCTACTTATTAAGGTCACGGACGGATGCGGCATGGGAAAGTTTTGGTCCATTATACAAGGCATGTTTTTTTTTTCTTCTTTTCTGAGTAATCCCACGGCAGAGGGTGTGCCCTTTTTGCGCCAAAAAAAGGTACACCGGGGGGTACGGTTGGGCTCCTCAGTTGTAGAACTGTATTGGTTGGTGTGATGAATCTTGTGCGAGTTTTTGCTTCGTACACTTTGGTTAGGACTATTAATAGCGCATGATAAAGAAATGTTGGGGTGGGGTTTGCTCGAACGAGTATATCTTCGAACTTCAGTCATGTTTCGGGTTCTAGGTATAAATTGAGCTGCTCATGTCAGGAGCTCAGAAACTTGGTCAGAATCTGAGCTGTGCACCCCTTCCAGCGTGGGATGACTCGGAGGCAGCCAGAAACCACAATCTCTAAAGTTCTAGGAGATAGATGGTGGCCACACAGACGGCCAAAGAGGAAGGAAAGAAGATAAGCTTCAAAACAATTCCATGCGATGCTTCGAAGCTTGCATGTTTCATGTTTATTATATATCAAAAACGTTCTGAGCGCCCAAATGTTGGAGGTATATTTTATCAGGCGTAGGAACGGCACTCCGTGTATCGAAAGGGATGCGGGGTCAATGGCCAAACGCCTAAGGCATGTAACACATGAGTCCCCCCCCCCCCCCGCCCCGCCCCCCCGCCTGGTTGGGGAAAACCCGACGTGTTCCGTCCCGGCATTGTAGGAATGCGAGGGTCATAGCACTATGGTCATACGACTACGGCCATGTACAAATTGAATACACCCCCCCCCCCCCCCGCGTCATAGTTGCCTAGGTCACCAGTCTGAATCCCCCGCCTCCCTCTCTCTACCCATTTTACGAACGCGGCAGTCTGAAACCGAGCCTCCCGCCTTTCGAAGGGAGCTAGGAGAACTCGATGCCTTGGACGACCAGGCAGCCGGTGCCAAGGACGTAAAGGACAGAATAGACCCCGACGGGGTGTTCGACAACTTTTGAGAAGCCCATTCCGTGAAGCACATTCTGGAGCCTTTCGAACCGTGCAGGAACTCTGTGAAGCATTTCCGAGCGTTTTTTGAAGCGTTTTATTTGAAGCAACTTTTGAAGAATTTTGAATCATTTTGAGGTATTTTGACGCGTTTAGAAGCATTTTGAGTCATTTTGAAGCATTTTGAAGCAACCCCTTCTTCTTCTTCTTCATGGAAAGCGTCGGGAAAAAACTTGTTCGATCTGTTGACCAAGCCCCTTGATTCCGGGGGACATAAGCATTTTGAATCATTTTGAGGTATTTTGACGCGTTTAGAAGCATTTTTGAGTCATTTTGAAGCATTTTGAAGCAACCCCTTCTTCTTCTTCTCCTTCATGGAAAGCGTCGAGAAAAGACTTGTTCGATCTGTTGACCAAGCCCCTTGATTCCGGGGGACATAAGCATTTTGAATCATTTTGAGGTATTTTGAAGCGTTTAGAAGCATTTTTGAGTCATTTTGAAGCATTATGAAGCAACCCCTTCTATTCTTCATGGAAAGCGTCGAGAAAAGACTTGTTCGATCTGTTGACCAAGCTCCTTGATTCCGGGGGACATTTTGAACCCCCACGTACCGTTTTTTTTTTTGCTTCAATGCAGCGCCAATGATATGCGTCGTGATACGCGTCTTTGCCGTTTTGTTTTCCCAGTGTCCTATCGGATATCGTGTGTAGGTTGGACCGTTACATATGCATCGGGGGGGGAGAAAGGAAGACAAGACACCCCAGCGACCACGGCTTTTTTTTTTTGTCCGAAAGGTTACTAAGGGTATGTTCGAAAGGTCACTAAGGGTGAAAGAACTATTTATTACGGTGACGAGTCGAGCTTAAGAGTAGTTTTAAGTGATATTAAAAGTATATATAGACTATATGAAGACCCCACCGTTTTTTTTTTTTTTCAGATTACTACTGGAATATTTTTTGTCGAAAAAAAAAGTATTGTTCGATCCGTTGGCATCGCGCTCCGTTGATCGCAACCGGGGTGCTCTCGACGATTTTTGAAAAGCATGTGTTTTTCTTTTTTCTGAATGGAAAAGCGTCGAATAGTGTTTACGACTCGTCTCCAGGCGTGTGCGTGGGCTTCACGACGGCGAGGGGGGGGGAGGGGGGGGTTATGGCGGGAGAGAGGGAGGAGGGGGAAGAGGTGGGGGGCTACGAGAAACAACGCCAGTCAATCTGCCCTCCGGAGGCGGGTATGCTAGCAGATGACGTGTCAATACAACAGTTGTATCAGCAGTGCCGAAACATCCCGTTGTCGTGAGCTGTGCACAGACAAGCAAAGAGCTCCCCCAAGCTTTCAAAAGCCAACAGCAGTGTGGGTAGGATTTCAGGTGTTCTCTATGAATAGCAGTGGCACATGCTACGGAAAACACGCGCACTACTACCTATTTTTTTTCTTGCTCACAAAGAGGCACTTTTCCCCAATTGAGTAGCACTCTCTCTACCTCGCTAAAAAAGCTGACTGTTTTGAAAGCACGGTTGTACCCTTAACGCCATTTCAACTGGAAATTCACTTGAAATTTGTATAGGGAGGGGTTTGGGGACTCTAAGAGGGGTTAACCCAACAAACCATATTTACAAGAAATCCATAACATAGCCTAGATAGACATCTCGCTAAGCCATGATTTTTGCCATGAAAAAGGTATAGTCTAATAACACAAAGTAACACTACTCAGCTGCCGTCGTCCCGACTCACGGCCAAACTAAAACCGAGGACGCGTGCTACGTACACGATAGGGGCTGCACCAGAGCACACTTTATATTTTGAAAAAAAAAAAAAAAAACAATAAAAATAAAACACTTTTTTGTAATCTGCAAGAATCTGTTATTGACGTTGGATCTCAACCCCAAAAAATAGTCCGAAAACTCCAAAAAAAAAACATTTTCTCTTTTTTTGTATCGCGCGCATGCATTTTGACGCATGCTACACGAACGATATATCTAGAGAGGGGACGTATCGTTTTTTTTCGTCTCTGAAACGGTTTTATTGGAATGACGGGTTTCCTTAACGCCTTTACAACTGGAAACCTATTCTGGGGACAAATTTACTTCAAGTTAGTATAGATAGGGAGGGATTTTGGGGCTCTAAAGGGGTTAACCCAAAATCGACGGATTATAAGACAGCCTTCCCCTCCAAACCTGCGATTTTCTTCAAAACGAACATTTTCATGGCTGCTAGACACGATAGAGAAGGGTGCTGGACTGACTGCTGGGATAAAAAAAAAGCATCTTATGTCTCCTCAAACATTTTCATGCTTGAGCGCAAAAGAAAGGTCTATCTTCGAACGATGACGTCGGGGCAACAAGGGGCACCGTATTTTCAGGAGATACGGCCGGGGGGGAACCGGTTTCAAAAAACCGGCGATTTTCGTTGAAGAAAAGTTGGGACCCAGGCTACGTAAGGGGGGTCTCCTTTTCGGCCTTTTATATCAGTGAATAGGGGTCACTCGCGCGAGTAACCCCTTTGTTACTATGCGATCTTACGTTTTCTTCATGTTTAACATTGACGAAATCAATCCGCAAAGCAAAGGTGATCTAAGCTGAGTCGTTTTACGGTAGCCCCCCCAACGTTTGTTTATCGAAATCGCTGGTTTTGAAACCAGCTCCCGGTTGTTTCTCCTGAAATACGATGCCCCTTGCCACCCGGACGTCATCGTTTTACTCCTTTGAAAAAACAAGAAAATATGTTAACACATTTTGTTCATAGCATCCTTCCTCGTGCCGAGCAGCCATTAAACGTTCGTGAAAGTAAATGGCTGGTTTTGGGGGGGGCTATCGAAGAATCCGTCAGCTGCGCCAAAACAAGTGCCAAAAACGTTTTATCCGTGGGGTACAGAGCTACCCGTGCGAGTGGCTGAAACACACCAGTGAAAATGTGGGTACCCCCCCTACCGTAGCCTTGATCTTGGGGGGGCTGCTACACCGTCGAACAACTCGCTCGTCTTCAAAATGCTTTCTGAATTTGACGGGGGCTCCTCTTTTAGCCCAAAGTCGTCGGATTTTTTTTCGTCCATTTCGTTTTTTGCCTGGTTCTCGTCGTGCACTCTTGTGTAGGCCATGGGGATTTTTCGTCTCCGGGGTACCTATCATAGCAGTTTTATTCTCTTCTCCGGATCAGGTTTTGGGGAGAGAGGTGTTAAGCTCCCAATTTGAGGAAACCTCGGAACCAAAAAAAAAGGTGGTGTGCACCTCTGCTATCGTACGTAGCACGCGTCTTTTTACTAGTTTGTTTTTGCAACCTTTACATTGCAACATGGGATTGTCCATCTCCCGAGGGTTTTGCTCGTTTTTTTTCCGTTTTTTTTTTCCTTAAAATCAGTTTTTGAACTGGTGGTGGGGAATGCGTATAGCTCCTGAAAATAGGAGCCCTCCAACGGGCAAAAAAAAAAAAGAGATGCGTGCACCTTTCTCTCGATCACCTCTCTACCGCGCAGCATGCCTCCGCGGGTCTAGTTCCGAATCTCGTGCATGCAACAAGCGGAGTTCCAACGTTATAACGCCTTTTCACTGCTGGAAACCCTTTTTGGGAAAAAAATATTTAAAAGTTAGGTAACGCCTTCGCTAGCTACTGGAAACCCTTTCGGGGACAACTTAACTTTAAAAGTTAGTTAACGCCTTCACTACTGGAAACCCTTTTGGGGGGGGGACAAATTCACTTTAAAAGTTAATTAACGCCTTCACTATCGGAAACCCTTTTGGGGGACCAATTTACTTTAAAAGTTAGTTAACGCTTTCACTACTGGAAATCCTTTTGGGGGGGGGACAAATTCACTTAAAAAGTTCGTTAACGCCTTCGCTACTGGAAACCCTTTTACGGGAAAAAAATACATAAATTTATAGTCAAGGACGGGGTTCGGGGACAAATTTACTTCAAAAGTTAGTTAACGCCTTCGCTACTGGAAACCCTTTTGGGGGGGAAAAATCACTTAAACTCAGTATAGAGGGAGGGATTAAAATTGAGGCTCTCCCAAGGGCTTAACTGGGCAAAAATGTTTTACCGGGGTATAATAGTGGAATCCGCCCCGTGTTATAAGCCAGAAAATAAGTGCTACCCCCCAGAAGCAGCAAGACTATTCGTTTATTTATTTTTAATTCAAGGGTAGTGAAGGGAAGGGGGGGGGGGGAGGGGGGGTACTCCCATTGCCACTACAGCAGTACCAGGTTTGATCCCCTCGCAAGAGGGACTCTCTCCTGTATACCCCACCTCGACGCCAGACGCGTGCTACGATAGAGGTACGGCACCACCACTGATTTTCTGATATTCCTTATCGTGGGAGCTTAACCCCTTTACAACTGGAAACCCGTTTTGGGGGACAGCATTACTTGGCTTTAGTGTAGGGAGGGGTTCGGGGGCTCTAAAGGGGTTACGACCTCTCCCAAAAACTGTATCTCGGAAAAAAAAAGAAAAACAACACTGCTACCAGATGAATAATCTCATGGCTTAGGTAACACGACAAGAAGCAGGCAAAACAATGGCCTGTATCCGATTACTCTGGGGTTGAGGAGCGCCGTAATTCAGAAAAACATTTTAGCCAAAAACAGGTACAACTTAATAACTCTATCGTAGCATTAAGGAGCCCAGTTATTCAGAAAACAGTTCAGCCAAAAAAAGGTACACCTTAATAACTCTATCGTAGCATTAAGGAGCCCCGTTATTTAGAAAACATTTCAGCCAAAAAAAGGTATACTACACCTTAAAACTCTATCGTAGCATAAAGGAGCCCCGTTATTCAGAAAACATTTCAGCCAAAAAAAGGTATACCTTGAAACTCTATCGTAGCATAAAGGAGCCCCGTTATTCAGAAAACATTTCAGCCAAAAAAAGGTATACCTTAGTAACTCTATCGTAGCACGCGTCGAAAAGTACTTTTAGGCGATTTGTTCGGCGCAGCGTACGGTATAATACTTCCATGTATGTAGCTACTCCATTTCGGATTCGAGTCGGAAAGTTAAAGCAGCACGGAAGCTTAATACCGCAAACGAAAAACAGGGGGGCGCGGGGGGGGGGGGGGAGGGGGGGCATTCTCGAGAGCGAATCCGAGCCACTGCACAACATGCCCCGAAAAATGACCCTCCCCCGCCGTAGTATTGGTCCATGAGGCAGCACAAAAATGCCATCTCAACAATGCCATCCATCTCCGGAATCTCCACACACCTTTACTGCCGTGACAAGAGGACCCGTGGGCCGGATGCAGAACCCTGCCGCTACTGGTATACCGCGACAGTTACCCCCACACAAATTCCAAAGGAACCCTGCCCCTGTTGGTATACCGCGACAGTTAGTTACCCCCGCACCAATTCCAACTGTTTTGAAAAAACAAAAAAAACGCGGTTACAGTTCTAAAGGGGTTACCGTATGGGAAAAAACAAAAAAACATGACAAGAGAAACGTACGAAAAACATAAACAAAAACGTCAAACAGAACACGAGAAACGAGATCACTACAAATCAAGAAAACGAAACAAAAATCGGACACAAAACATAAAAAGAAAAAATAAATGCAAAAAAGAAAAAAGAAAATAGAAAAACCCAGAAACAATAAAACGAAGACGCGAGAGATGAAAAAAAACAACACCTGGGGCAACGACGCCGCCCCGAAAGTGAAAAAAAAAAAAAAAAAAAAAACGGAGGACGAAAAGGAGCGTACACTGCTTTCGACCTGTACCTACGCCTTTCGGTACAAACTGCTTGAAATTAACGTGAGATACGTTTCTCGCAGTAATAATGGGGTTGAAGACCAGCCGTCGACGCCAGGTTTTCACCAGATGTATTACGCTGCAAAAAAATATTCAACTCTGATTTCTAAGCAGTTTTTTGCCACCGAAATTATGACCGTAGTGTACTTCTAAAACTATGGGCTGCAACGGAAATAAAAATAAATAAAAATAAAAACGTCATAGTCAGTGCAGCCCACACAGGTTCTACAGGGGGGTTCACCGAAGGATTCTCAGCCGATAGCCCGACATAAAAAGTGTCACCACAAAAACGCCACCTAATAGAGCAAGCAACTCCCTAGGAACTAATCCAGGGTCCAGCGTCAACAGGGGCGAAGATACGATAATGTATCCAATTGGTCTATGCCCTATGTACCGAAACTACAGCAGTCCTGTCATGGTTGGGAGAAAGGACAAAAAAATACCTGGCGCCCTATCTATGCTCATCAAGCGCACTGCTCGTGCTACCGCGTACAAGGCACTATACTCATCGCTACAGCAACTACCCTATCGCAGCGGAGGCGGCGTAATCAATATTAGCAGTAGCATTAGCAGTAGCACTACAATAGCAGCAACGCTAGCAGCAGCAGCACTCGCAGCAGCAGCAGCAACAGCAGCAGCAACAGCAGCAGCAGCACTATTAATAGCAGCAGCACTAGCAGCAGCACTAGCAGCAGCAATATCAGCAGCACTAGCAGCAGCACTAGCCGCAGCACTAGCAGCAGCACTAGCAGCAGCACTAGCAGCAGCAATATCAGCAGCACTAGCAGCGGCACTAGCAGCAGCACCGGCAGCAGCACCAGAGGTACGTAGAACCAGCATTGGCGGCACCACTACGAGAAAAATAGACCACCATCATCATCACCACCACCACCACACCAGAAGCAGCACCACTACCGCCGCCACAATTGCTACCACCACAACCCCCCCCCCCCCCCCCCCCCTAACCGCCCCCCCCCCCCCCCCCCCCCCGCCCACCACCATCACCAACAACTACCACCGCCAACCCCACGCCACTACACCGTATCAAGCCTTGTCTTGCACTAGCGTAGCCGCCGCAAACCCAGCCGCCGCAAAAGCCACCAAGCCCACCACCACCGCCATGGCAAGATACCACCCATCCCTCCCCGGTTTCTTGGGCTCGTCTCCGTCCCCACCGGTCCAAATCCCCGGCTCCCCTCTCGCTCGCGCCGCCGCGGACTCTACGTGCTGTCTACCTGGGGCTGGGCCTGCCGCGTCCCCTCTTTTAAATACGCCTCCCCATAGCCGTCGACGGGCGGCGTTTAGCTCTTTCTGCTTCATTTTTAGGCTTGTCATGGCTAGCCTAATTGATTTGTCCGAGGGAGCCAAACGAGCCGCCTTCCCCGTTTAGCCGAACGGGGGGTGGGGGGGGGGGCAGGGGAAGGGGCAGGGTGAGAGCGGTGGGAGGGGGGGGGGGGTTATTTGTTGCTTGTCTTGACTCATTCGGTCATTGCCCACGCATCCCTTTCGAGACGGAGCGGCGGGAGGGGCAGGGGTGCTCTCGTGATCATGGCAGCAGTCTGTAACGCCATAGACCTTCTCTTCCATACAATGCCGGGACGTACATAGAAGATCGGGTTTTCACCGACCAGCGATGGGGAGGGAGGGGAGGGGGGAGGAGGGGGGGCGAAGGTTTTTTTTTATGACGTTCCACAAGTTTTTTTCGTGATGTGATGAGCACTAACCCGTTTAAAACTGCACCCGCGGAGAAACCACTTGGAATTAGAGTGAGATCGTGTTTGCAAGGGTGTAAATAAGCTCTTTTTTGCGCCACGTACACAAATTTCACGACGAGAAGAAAAAATACTGCTTCATGAGCAAAAAAAAAATATATATATATATTAACGCCCTATATATATACATATTATATATATATATATATTTCTTAAGTGCTGTCGCGTACTGCCGTATGATATCCCCGCTCCCCGAGACCAAAAAACAAAATCGACATAGTATACCTCGGCCAAATCGGAGGCGCTTCCATCCAGGTCTCCCTCGTCCATCTTCGCCTTCCCTCTCCAGAACCACGCCTTGGTGCACTGCGTTATTGACGCATAACATTTTGAGCACAAGGACCAACCGAGGAAACAAGAAAAACGCGTTGCTAGGTGGGTTGATGGAAACCCCGTAGGCGTTGCTGGAACGTCGACACGGGGCGCGGTGTCTACCAATCGCACGTGCTCCGTGGACAGACGGGACCCAGCTTTACCCATTTCCAACCCCTAAAATTATCCTAGTCTAGCTCCAAGTGTTTTTTCTCCATGTCAGGAGTGCGGTGCTAGAAGGATAAAGGCGGTTGCGCGACGCATGGAGTGGAGAACAGCGGCGAGACACATCGAGAACAGGTCTACCTGAACCACGTCGAGCACCTCGCCACCACATCAGCGCCAACACATCCAGCACAGCTCCAACACAAGCACCACTGCAGCTACACATCCAGTACTCGAGCTTCAACACGCTAACACAGCGGAGAGCAAAATAACACGTCAGTAACGCACACCCCGACACCCACAAGCCCTTTCACCGCCCCCCCCCAACCCCCCTTCCCCCACACCATACCACGCCGCACTCACTCATCCACCAACGCATCCACCCACCTACCCATCCACCCCTCCCGGACCCCCCCGTCCCCCAACCCCCCCCCCCACCCACCCGCCCACCCACCCACGCACACACCGAACGACCGACCAGCCATCGCAACCACCACCACCCATCCCCCACCGTCCCACAAAAATACCCCCACCCCATCCCCCGCCCCCCTCCCGCCACCGCCCTCCCAACAGTTTGCGGTAGGCAGCTGTAAACATCTCACCTCGGCGTCCAGCTCGATCGCCTGCCCCGCGAACTCTACCGCGCGCTTGGCATTCTTGCCGCGCCTCTCTTTGCCTCCCGTGCGCGCTAGGCACTGGCATAGGTTGAGCAAAATTGGAAGTTTGGTCTTGGCGAGGCTTAGCCTGTGCTCGTCGGTGAAGTCGAAGTTCACCTGCAGCTCGTCAAAGTCTACGTGGTATAACGCGCTGCACAACATATACCAGGTATAAGTGCAAGTAGAGGGTTTTCGATGGGGGTTGGACGGCGGGGGGGGGGCAGGGCTCAGCAGCTCGTCGAAGCCCACGTGGTATAATGCGCTGCCAATTGTTCGTGGACGATACTTGACGTACAGTAGGTTGTCACGCGAGGGGGGGGGGGCAAGCGCTGCTACGAAGAGAGTTCTGGGAGGCGGTTGGAAGGCGGAAAAGGGGAGGGGGGGGGGGGGGGTGATCAACAGCTCGTCCAAGTCCACGTGGTATAACACGCTGCGAAGTGTTTGTAGAGGGGTATTGGCGCTGGAGCGGGGGGGGGGGGGGGGGGGGGTTGGGAGGGGAGGTGGCGAGAGGTGGAGGGGGGATATGTATTCGTCGGTCGAATTTTTCCAACAGGGAACTAAAACAATGTAAATCATGCATGTTCGGAGTATTACCTGTGTCATACGACAACAGCCGTGGGAGAAATCTTAGCAGCAGTGCTAACTACTGCATTTCTGCTGGACACATACCGGCATACTGGTACCTGGTATTATAGTACTGAACGAACCCCGGGATGCCTTCGTGCCGTAGAGGCCTTACGCTTACGTAGTGGATCGAATGTAAGCCTCTTCAATCCAACCCAAGCCCAGACCAAAAAGAAAAGAAAAAAAATATCCTTCTCACCGCTCGTAAGCCGCGGTTGCGTCTTCCATGCGTCCCGTCCCGAACCGATCGTTCCCTAGTTGACGCAAGCTACCGGCTGTCTCCAGTCTCTCTTCGAACATGTACGATTTCTCCTTCGTTCGGTATTGACATTTAAAAAGCAAAAAAAAAACGGGGGGAGCGGGGGGGGGGGGGGGCAGAGAAGCGCGGGAACGACCATGCGTATTCGTCCAATCAGAATCGATCACAGCGATTGGGGGGGGAAGGGGAGCCCCCTTCTCCCGATCAGGGTAGCGAAGGAGCATTTTACAAAAACATTACAAACACGCATACACGTCAGCTACACGTCAGCTGCTAGTTCGAACCATGAATGGTCGATACTTAGCTTTGCAGGCTGCGTGATGCTACTTGGGTCTTGCGTTTTTGTATTTTTTTTTATATATATATTTCAAATACACGGGCTGTGAGTTCCACCAGTTGAATGGTCGATACTCCTCTTTGCAAGCTGCGTGATACTTCCTTCAGTCGGCGTTTTCTATTCGCAAATTATCAAGGTTGTGTGTTCTCCAAGATAAAAACTGCTACTCCTCCCATCGACATTCCAAAATATGTCAGGAGGTCGTCAGTTGCGGCAAAAAAAACGTACAACGGTCAGTCAAGGGTGTCAAACTAAACGTTTCACACTATAACCCAGTAGCTTGGCGTCAGACAAGGTAAACGTTTGGAGAATTGCCGCCAGTCAAGGGCTGACAGTGCCGTCTCCTGACATCTTTGTTGACAGCCAGCACATCTAGTGTCCGTGCTGATTTCTTCACCCTGGAGAAAGATCAGGTATATATGTGGTACCATCCCTCGAAATAGAGAAAGCACAACGCATTGCCAAACGTTCCGGGTACGAAAAGCGTGCACGTGAAGCTGAGGACACGAACAAAAAGGAAGCAGCTGAAAAGTCAAGAAGCATCTGGAAAAACCAGCAAAACTAAAAATAATAAGGTGGAGCAAGAAATCAAAGAAAACCTGGACCCTTCCGCAAATAATGAAAGGAGGCGGTGTCCAAGTGGGACCCCCGGAGATGCCAGGGATGAACCAACCGAGCACATTCAGCAAGATTATAAAAAGTACTTCTATAAAATCAGAGCGCATAACGATTATCGACCGATATCATCCTACGCTGCGCGCGTTCCGTACACGTTTCCTCCGTGCAACAGCATAGCGCGAATACAATCATAGGCTTACGCGGGTTTCATGAACATTTCCCAGGCGTTGCCCGCTCCGGATACAACCCATTTTGATACATACGCTGAACGCCTGTACGACTGGAAACCCTTTTTTGTTACAAATTTACTCAAAGTTAGTATAGGGAGGGGTTTGGGGGGCTCTAGAGAGATTAAAGGGGAAAAGTACGTAAGCGTCGGAAAAAAAAAACGATGAACAGAGCAGAGCATCATCCGCCACGCCATACAGCCCGCACGCTTCCTTGGACAGGATGTATCAGAAGCTCGACATGAGGAGATTCAAGAGTGACACGCGCAGCACGCCACTTTCGGTTGACAAGCCGCACTTATGTTTTATAGGCCGCAGTTTGTTCTTGTATTTTGTTTTTTGTCTTTTGTCTTTTGTTTTTCGTTTTTGTTTTTCAACGTCCCTTCTTTTATGTTCGCACTTTTTTTTCTTCCTCGCCCTCCCTAGACGTGACTCAGATCCGGGGAGACCAAGCAAGCTCCTCTCCCCCCTGCCACTAAGGTACGCGCCTTCTTTTTATCGCGGGAAGATTCCAGCTATGTCTTCCCTCGTCGACTCGCATCGAATTGTGCAGTACCTGGGTCCCAAATGTTTACCTGATAAGAATTATTGACATTAAGGACAATTATGATACGGTCGAATCCGTCAGTCGAAAAATGCCCTTTTTCGACTGGAGGTGTTTTTATCGGGGTTCTTACTCAGTATTTTTCGACTCAGATTTTTTCGACTGAGCGATCCGACACGCAAATCTAGTCGAAAACAGTCGCCAAGTCGACTGGGTGCGTCTGTTGCATTGCTCGGTCGAAAAATAAAAAACGTTTATGAACCCATCGCATCGCTCACCGCACCACACGAACACACGCGCGCCCACACACCCATACCAGGTACCGCAAAGCGGTATACTACAACAACGCCGACGCTGGCTTGGCTGCTATCACTGCTGCTGCTTCTCGCCACAAGTCAGCGTTGCACACTCCAAGTCTCGCTCGCCAGCAGCGTGTATCACACGCTGGCAGACGGCGGCACCGCGCGGTATCGACGACATTTCACAACAACAGCTACGCTTACTTTAGCTTTCGCGGCTCTCGGCTGAGTGCAACGCCACGAACAACGTAGTTTTGGCGGATTTGGGCCAAGTCCAACGCCAGCAACCCGCTTGGACGAGGGCTCGTCGCGCGCGAAGCACGCGGTGCTCGCGCAGCACGTCCGAAGCACGGACCTGACCTTCCAACCGACGTTCGAAGCAAACTCATACAGCAGTACTCCCTCACAACAACCGCCTCCAGAAAATCCACAAAAATAGAAAATCGGCTCGACTGAAGATAAGGAGGAGGAGAGGCCCAGAAGAATCCGGCCGAACAAAAAAAATCCAGTCGGAAAAGCCCCTTTTTGACTCACGGGTTCGACGGTATAATGTCGACGTGCCCGAGTGGTTAAGGGTATGGATTCGAAACCCATTGCGATTTCACGCGCAGGTGGGTAGATTCCCTTTGTGCTCTTCGACGCCTTGCGAGCGTGGCGGATTTTTTTCTCCAGCTGCAGGGTCGGGGTACTCACGGTCAGACATCTCCACAGACTAGGAATCGACACGTTTCAGTCTGTGGAGATGTTTGACCGTGAGTACCCCGACCCTGCAGCTGGAGAAAAAAATCCGCCACGCTCGCAAGGCGTCGAAGAGCACAAAGGGAATCTACCCACCTGCGCGTGAAATCACAATGGGTTTCGAATCCATACCCTTGACCACTCGGGCACGTCGACATCGTGCGTAATCGTACCAAGAGTGAGTGAAAAAACAACAAAAATAAATCGTCGAGCGCGTCAAGGTCAGGGGCAGGGGACGACAGAGGGACATAGTATTTTTTCATCCGGCCAAGGTGAACAGTAATCCCGGCGGCGTTGCCATCTTTAGTGACGCGATATATGACGAGTGACGTTTGCGCTCGCACGGTATATGGTCCACGCCAGGGGCCGATCAATTTAGGATTGGGACCATCAGCTTCAGTGTATGGGCGGTGGATTAATACCTGTTCTCCAGGTTTGAAACTGGGAAACGACAGGGTCTCATTTGCGACCGCTTGCTTATCCGCTCGCTCTTTAAGATTACGGCGGGCCAGCTCGTATGCAAATTGCAAGTTTTCGACAGTCTGTTTAGAATAGTCGAGCTGTGATTGCGGTGCGGAGGTGGACGGTACTCCAAGAATGAGATCGACAGGTAGTACAGCTGCACGTCCAAACATCAGGGAGTGAGGAGTTTCCTGGAGCGTGGTAGAGTATTGTGAGCTAACTGGACAAAAGGCAGCTCTGCCCAATTATCGCAGGACAAGTTGCTATACATAGCCAATATATTGTGGACAGTGCTGTGTACCCGCTCTAAGACAGAGTTGCCCTGAGGGCGAAAAGCGGCTGTACGCGTTTTCTTATGTCCAAAAACTGATTGTAATTCCTTGACCAATTCGTTGTCAAATTATTTTCCTTGGTCGGAATGAAGGGTTTCTGGAGGGCCAAACACCGAGAACACGCGTTCGATTACATGACAAACGATCGTGCAAGCCGCCTTATTTTTGATGGCTATCAATATGACAAATCGAGTAAGATGGTCGATAACAGAAAGGATGAAGCGATTTCCTTGTGACAAGCTTTTATACTCGACAAGATCAACAGCGACGCATCGGAACGCGCGCATGACAGGGCGGTGTCCCACAGGCAACTTGGGCGGGCGGTGGGATGACTTGCGGTGTTGGCAAGACAGACACGCTTCAATATGAGTACGGACATCCGGGGACATGGTCGGCCACCAAAATCTATCTCGAATGGTATCGAATGTTGCTTTAAAAGCTAAATGACCTCCAAACGCTGGCAGATCATGACAGTGTCGCCTTTTATCCATTTTTTTTTCTAGTATTTTTCATTGGATGCGACCCTGAAATGTATACTGTTGGCGGTTGTCTTGTGTCGACTTCGGTCACCGCCCAGGCTGTTATGTGTACCACAATTGACTTCTGATTCGGTCTCGAACACCCATCAGATGCCAACTGATGTGTACCACAATTGACTTCTGATTCGGTCTCGAACACCCATTAGATGCCAAGTGTAGTGTGATCAGCCAAATGTCCTTGTCGCAGTATAACATGTTTGGTGTATAATTTATTGTCTCTGTCAGGTAGGTCGTTTTGCTTTCCAGCACATACGGCTCGTGTCAAGCCTGTTGAGCCTTCAGCCATGTTGTCCACACGATGAGTATACACACTCGTTTCGTGTAGCGTGTGTCTAATTAGCATATTTTGCTAATATACCCGGAATATTTATTTATTGTCGTTGCTCCCGCACGCCCTGTCCAGGATCATTTTTTCTATATTTTGAATTAATCCACAGCTGGCCAGCCGAAATGTCCGCGATACGTATTTGAACATACCGCATGCGAAAGGATTATGCTCTTGTCATTCGCTATATATTATCTGTCCGATCCTATGTCCAGGTTTTTATCCACATGTCTACGGTACTACAGCAGTTTGTCAGTTTGTCATGCTGTCTTGTCCATCTTGTCCAAAGGAGTGTACAAACTGCCAAGCGTTGGCGAATCGCCACTGGAAGTTTGTATATCAACTAGGCGTGTTGTTACTCTTGTCTTATGGTTTCGTTACTTTGGAGTTTTGGTGGAGTTCGAGCTCCATCACCACTAAAACTGGGGGGTGATGTGGATACCATGTCCTCGAACCAACACGCCTACGGAAAATGTTGACACCCCTTCAACCTTCCAGACATCGTTTCTGGAAGGATCGCTTGGGGAACACGGGAGATTGTCATGTCTAGAAAACGCCACGGAGCCTTCCCCTCCACGTTCCGCTGACGGATCCTCCGCGGCGGATACACCGCCTAGCGGATTCTCCGCAGCGGGACTTTGGAAGGCCCTGCTGGATTGTTCCTTTTACCCGAGAGCTGGGAGAGCACTGACAACTGCTCGCCCACCGCTCTCACTACTACTTCTTCTTGCACCTCTGGGAGTTCTTCCCAACCTGTCCTGTCTCTCCCTCTGTCAACGGCCTGCTGTATCAGCCCGTGTTGTCACACACTCCGCCGTCGTAGTTCAACAGTGAAAACACTCTGCTCACGCAGAGAGAAGTGGGATCACGACCCACCGACGGTTTTGACTGCGAATCTTATACAATAATATCAACAATATTTCGAAATTCAAGCCACTGGCAACCGGACAGAAGTCAGTAGACCTCCGACCGACTGCAGTCCCAGCAGCCGCAACAACATGACGTCCTTGAAAAAAAAAAATACAAAATAGTAGACCGGAAAAACAAATTAAAATTCTTGCTGATGAGAGGGGAAAAGTGGCCAACACAAACGACGACGAGCTATACGGCAACGGCGGTGGCACGAAAGAAGCCCGATCTTTGTTGGGGTTTCGTCGAGTAGAGTTTATTTGCCATCTATTCTTTGGTACCTGGCATTCGAGAAAATAGTTGAGGCACACTGCTACTACGTATGCTGTGAGCGAGACGAAGGGGGTCAATCGTTTTAGGCCCCCCCAACCCATTCCTATACTTATCCCAAGTAATTTGTCGCCCACAACGGGTTTCCAGTTGGAAAAGGGATTACACTCTAGATTGGTATGTAAGGGTTGATTGGTTGGGGGCAGGGTTAGGGTTATAGGGTTAGATATGAGCCGGTCGCCCCGGTGGCGTATCAGGTTATCCTCGAGCCTGGTATTATAGGTCAGTTTCGTGAGTTCGAGTGCCATCGTGTGCATACTTGTGTACACTCGTAGGGACTTTTTCTCGTGCACAAAAATTGACTTGAGAAAAGCGCGAGAGTGTGAGTGAGCAACACTCGATGAAAAGTGGACGAGCAGTGGGATCGCTGAACCCTATGCGCGAAAAAAATTGAAGGCAAGAACCGGGGGGGGGGGAAAGGGACGACACTCTGTGACCACGGCTTGTCCAGAAGAGGAAAAGAAAAGTATGAAAAAGAAAGAAAAAATTGAAACTGCTGTAGGTCGACCACTTTCTGGAGTAAATGCTAAGTAAGGTTGGTATCGTCAAGTACCCGAACCATGCTACTGCTGTACAAATGATACATAACTAATACGAAGTGCAAATTTTGATTACAGTAGGTTTTGACTATGAGAACTTACTAAAAAGAAGAGACGGGTGTAATACGCAGCTTGCAAAAGATGAGTAATAAGATTCGTAGCCGAAACCGTCGGTGGGTCGTGATCCTACTTCTCTCTGCGTGAGCAGAGTGTTCTCACTGTTGAACTACGACGGCGGAGTGTGTGACAACACGGGCTGATACAGCAGGCCGTTGACAGAGGGAGATACAGGACAGGATGAGAAGAACTCCCAGAGGTGCAAGAAGCACCAGTGCAAGGAAGTGAGAAGTGAGAAGTGAGAGCGGTGGGTGAGCAGTTGTCAGTGCTCCCCCAGCTCTCGGGTAAAAGGAAAAATCCAGCGGGGCCTTCCAAAGACCCGCTGCGGGGAATCCGCTAGGCGGTGTATCCGCCGCGGAGGACCCGTCAGCGGAACGTGGAGAAGGCTCCGTGGCGTGTTCTAGACATGACAAATCTCCCGTGTTCCCCAAGCGATCCTTACAGAAACGATGTCTGGAAGGTTGAAGGGGTTTCGATATTTTCCGTAGGCGTGTTGGTTCGGGGACATGGTATCCACATCACCCCCCATGGTATCCACATCACCCCCCAGTTTTAGTGGTGATAGAGCTTCGAACTCCACCAAAACTCAAAAGTAACGGAACCATAGACAAGGGTGACAACACGTCTAGTTGATATAGAACTTGTTCGTGTCGATTCCTAGTCTGGAGATGTCTATTGACCGAAAGTACCCCGACACTGCAGCTGCGGAAAAAAAATCGCCACGCTCGGAAGGCGTCGAAGAGCAGAAGGGGGTAAATCGACACGAACAAGTTGACTTTTGTCCTGCCGTCGACGCCAGTAAGATTCGCAGCCGAAACCGTCGGTGGGTCGTGATCCCACTTCTCTCTGCGTGAGCAGAGTGTTCTCACTGTTGAACTACGACGGCGGAGTGTGTGACAACACGGGCTGACAAAGCAGGCCGTTGACAGAGGGAGAGACAGGACAGGTTGGGAAGAACTCCCAGAGGTGCAAGAAGCACCAGTGCAAGGAAGTGAGAAGTGAGAGCGGTGGGCGAGCAGTTGTCAGTGCTCCCCCAGCTCTCGGGTAAAAGGAACAATCCAGCGGGGCCTTCCAAAGACCCGCTGCGGGGAATCCGCTAGGCGGTGTATCCGCCGCAGAGGACCTGTCAGCGGAACGTGGAGGGGAAGGCTCCGTGGCGTGTTCTAGACAAGACAAATCTCCCGTGTTCCCCAAGCGATCCTTCCAGAAACGATGTCTGGAAGGTTGAGGGAAGGTTGAAGGGGTTTCGATATTTTCCGTAGGCGTGTTGGTTTGGGGACAAGGTATCCAGAGTATCAACCCTAAATTTGTAGAACTCACAGCTGACGTTGTTAGAATAATTGTATAAAATGAGTCATACATGCGACAGGCGCGCAAGCCCATAAGTGCTCTCGCTGCTGCGCGCTGACACCGCTACCGCTCACACCAAGTGAAACCAAAGTCGTCGCGTTGCACTCGTCCTCTGTGGCTGTCTCTGGAGGCACGAATGATATCGATTCATGGTGCTCATTCATGCTGCATACCCAGGTACAGTAGTAACACAGGATACCTACAAGTACCATGTACAGCAGTACACTATCAATAAGAAAGCAAGAACCTGACTTGAGGTGTGCGGGAAAACAAGAAACTCGGAACTCGATATTATATACTGACTTCCGCGCAGCAGACATCCATTCCAAAAAATAAACACCCTCCGCTGTTTCTTGCTTCTGCCAGGTGTCCTGTACTGACTAAACTGCTGTATGAAGCATGGAAACGAACGGAGAAAAGGAATACAGGAAGCACATTCTCTTCCTGCATTCTTCATCCCGTTTATACCCCGGCTCTTGCGGAAACACCCACAAACCCGGCAGGAACTGGAGGATTGTTCGGAATTGGCCCTGTGCCATGCCCCGCCGTGTGCTCAATCGTGTACTTACCCGTCCCGCTGCTTCGCGACCTGGTCATTTAGGTGAATGGATCGCTCGCCGTCTACTACTGTACGAACTCGTAGTCCACCGTGCTACGCGGTGGATTTGACATGCAGAGAGAACGAAAGAGCCAAGAAACTTGAACCTGAACTCTTGACGCTTGAACCACTAAAAACACTCATATCTGCTCTCGCTCTCTCCCTGGCTCTCTCCCTGTATCTATCATCGTACCTTGGTGAGAAGGTCATCAATACTCTCCTCCTTCCCTCCCCCTGGAATGGCACCATCCATGTTCCCTAAATCAAAGCTGGACAGGACCCTTCCTACGAGAAAACAGCAGGATTTGGATTTGCAGAGGGTAGAGGGTAGAGAGAGTGTGATGTTTGGTGCCCCGGGGTTTGCAAGATAGAATTTCTGGATGTTTATAACGGGGTTGCGGGCACTCTCGCCTGGCCCCACGCCCCACTCGCGCAATTTTTGTGTTGTTTGCAGCCTGCGTTGGCGATGACCTCTCCCCTTCAGTCCCCGTTCCGAGAGGATTGCCTAAAAGGGAAAGTTGCGCTCGTGACGGGTGGGGGCTCTGGGATCGGTTTCCAAATCTCCAGACAAATAGGTGCGTACGTTGTCCAACTCTGTCTGACTATCCTTGATCATGAAGGCACCCATACTTTTTCCATACGTATTGAGAGTTCAATTGCACCGCATGACCTTACTGGGAGCTCAAGTTCAGCAGCGCACCAGGCGTAGGCTAGGCGCTGGCATATCAGTTACCAGGTACTAGATATAGAGCAGAAGAATTAGTTGCACTGCATTACCTCACCGAGAGCTTGATGTTCTATTGCACAGCAGCGCACCAGGCATAAGGCTTGGCGCTAGGCATATCAGTTGCCAGGCACCCGATATAGATCTGTAGTCTCCTTGATATTCGGTGTGCCTCAAAGGCGCCGTAGTATGTATGAATGCGATAGTTTCTGCTAGTGATGGGAGCAGAGCAACCCAACTACTCGTGCGAGCCTTCCACAGCAGACGCTGCTCTAGGTAGTCAAGCGTGGATGTTGGTTCTTCTCTTGTGTACCTGTGTACCAATCTATTCCTTCTAAACGAAAAAGTGGGTCGGTGTTTGTCAGCAATACCCTTACCTTTAAGCACCAATGTGGTTTCGCCGATGAATAGCGGTATAGACTGAAGCGTTCCATTACTCATTGTTCGTATCCAACCAGACCGTACTCGCACGAAACGGCCGAAGGCCAATGGTTGCTGTGGTCTCTCCTCCTGCCTTCTCCTGCGAATACACCACGCACAGCATACAGGCGCTTCTCTCTGCTCTATTTTACCAGGTACCTACACTCTTTGTGTACCGTGGGAGCCGTATCTCTTCTCCCAATTCAGCTCTCAACCCAAGGAGAAAACTGCTGTTGGGTTATGGTCTGGTCGATATTTTCGTCAGAACACAGGAGAAAGAGATGGTACAGTAGTACGTACTCGTACAGCGCCCGTGATGAGAAAAATATGAAGTACTGACCAAAAGACGAACTCGACCTGACTCTGCTGAAACAAAACGTCAGCCAGTCCGACGGGCGCCTGCTTACAACATATATTTATAAAAATGAAAATACACTCCAGCTGTGAGGTCGAAGATGTTGTCGAAATTCATCGTTGCAAGCTGTGTGTGATACTCCGATCGCGCGTATCACTGGGTGTGTGTCCTCATTAAGGATATAGGTCGGCGACTCCCCTTGGAACTACAGCAGTGTAGCTTGTACCAGGGTCAACAGGATGATGTTAGTCAGTGTGTGCGCGGAAATGATAAAACCCTTTTTTGAGGGGGACAAAATCTGGCAGCTGTGGAAGGAAATGCATCAGTTTATCAAGTGTATCCGGTAATTCATATTACCGGTGAGGGGAGGGCGGAGTTTTTAAGGGCGTGGGGGCCTGGGTTTGAACATATATGTGGACTGTGGAACTTAAGGACAGTCCACACCTTATAATTTTATAATTATGTTTTTGGGTCCTGGGGTTAAAACGGTTAAAACGGGGTGCTCCTAATAATTGACACACGACGCGTATGAAATACGTGGAAGTGTGGTAAGCTAAAGCTTTATTTTTCCCCATCCGCCGGAGGATAAAAAAGGAAAAAAAAACCGCCGGAGGATAAAAAAGGAAAAAAAAAAAAAAAAAACAATCAATAGGCACACCTCCGTTTTAATTGGCCAACACGTCTACCCTCATCCCGCCCGGTCAGGATCCTATTTGGCACCCTAGTCCCATTTATTAGGTGTACAAGTTGGGTTAGAGATGGGGTTAGGGTTAGGGTGAGTGGAATAGTGTATGGACTGCAGTAAAGAGTTGCCGTCCATGGACTGCAAATAGTAGCTCCGGTTCTCCCCGTGACCTTTTGCAGGTATGATACTGCTGCAAACAATGCCAATTTCAAGTCGATTGACCTCGAAACGCGGGTGTACTTCCAACCACCATTAATAAACGACGTTCAAACTCATACACCACTGCACCCCCTTTTGAGGGACAAAACACTCAAGAGTTGAATAAAAAATAGCATCATCTAGAATTCGGAACATGATTAGCGTTCACCACGGGTGCCAGGTACCAGATACGGGTATGATGTTGCGGGGTGGCATTCGTGCGTCAGTGTGGCGTCTCCGGTTGTTGTCCGAACCCACAAGGAACCCCCCGACCGTCCTGCTTCGTGTCCTGCTGTTGCGTCATCGCCAGGACTTCATGGAGCGAGCGTGGTTATCATGGGCAGGCGCGAGAAGTTCTTGTCGAAGGCTGTCGACCAGCTCCGCGCCGACGGCGTCTCCGCTTCGTTTTTTGCTGGAGATGTCAGGTGCACCTCTTGTTGATGCTGTCGAAAACGCCTGTCCAGTTTTTGGACGACGTGTTCTCCCGCCTCACATTCAAAGGTGTCAGTTGACGGTACTCTTGCAGTTCTCATGTTTGTAAAATTAGTTCCAACACCTTAACTATGAATTCAACCAATTGAGCGGTCGATACTCTTCTTTAAATTTTTTTCTTTCTCATACATTATAAAGCTCACCAATTTATGATAGCCCCCTCACACGAAACGCCATGTGTCTGGCACCTCCGTGAGGGGGTGACTCACATTATTGGGTTTTTCAAAACCATGGAACTAGCCCTAACCACAACTCATACAAAACACTATACCGGTCGAAGTCCCCCGTAATGACGTCATAGTTACGTCACTGGAGTGAAATGGTTGAAAAAATCCAAGAATGTGTATCACTGCCGTAAGGGTACACGTTCCCTAAAGTCCTGGTCCTTGACACATCATGTTACCATTTCGCCTCGCAAACTCGGGTGCTTTTTTAACGAAAAAAAAAATAGATCGAGAGAGAGCGCGGAGGCCGCGGTAGTGTTCACGGTCAAGACCTACGGCCGGATGGACGCCCTGGTCAACGGAGCGGCCGGGAATTTCCTCGCGAATGCGCACGAGCTCAAGCTCAAGGTCGGTTGGTCACGAGAACGTGTCGATGTTCGGTTGGTTGATTTGTAGATTGGGTTGATTGTTCTTGTTGGTTGGTTGTTTGGTTGATGGCTGATTTTGTTGGTGAGTTATCTGGTTGGTTCGTTGATTGGTCGGATGCTTGGTTGTTTTTTCTTGGACCGGCGGTTTTGTTGGACCAGTACGAAAGAGCTCCTTGCCCTTTCACTGCTTCAAAATGGATTAGTCTAATTCCAAGTGTTTTGTCCCCCAAGCGTGAGTGCAGTTCTGAAGCGGTAATCAAGGACGCCGCTTGGGACAGAGCTGCTTAAGACGCCTTCGACGCCATACGTTCTATTTCGGTGTTACTACTATGACCGTGTTTCTTGCTGCAGAACCGAACCATCGTGTTGCTTTGCAAAAGCTGTGGACCGAGACTGGAGATCGCCCTATTAATAGTATGCTTATCCTGTTGACCCTGGTACTACGCAGCACCCACCCAGGGGGGCCTATTGGAGATAGCTACGTTGCTGCGCAACAACCGCATTTCAAATCAGCTGCGACACAACAACAGTAGTGTCACAGTAGCGTATCAGTGTGCTGTATCGGGGCATAGCCCTCTAATGGATGCATCTGGCGGTTCGTATCATAGAGCACAGCAGCAGCTATAGCTGTGACACGTACGAGTGCCGGTAATGTCGGATGAGTCAGGTCGAATATAAATTATATAATTTTATACCTGTTTCATCGTAGAAGAACCTCACTAAAGACTTCTACGTATGATCTTGTAGGGTACGGAGGGCAGAGCATAGGGTACAGGGCATCCCATATTTCATTTTTTTTATTCGGTTCCGAGTCGTGACCGCCCGCGTATCGCACTCTCTCGCTTCTCCTAGTTTTTTTTTTTCCTTGGTCTCACTCTTCGAGACCGCCAGTAATAAACACAACAACTGGGACCGTCTCGTCTATCAGCACCGAGAATCCTGCAGCTTATGCTGTACGAGTCGGCGAACATCGAATGAAGGAGCGCCTACTCTGTCACATGCAGCAAGGATATTCGTATCCGTTTTGAGAGGCACAGGGATATGGTCTTTGAGGAATGTAGCACACTCGCTTCCGACGTATCGCGCAGCTTGCCGAGCTGATTATCACCTGTTGGCCGTCAATCGGTTGAATTCGCGCTGACTGATTTGTACTAAAATTAAAAAGCATCCTGCTCGCCGCGGCCCACCCACCCCACCCCTGCAGGGCTTCAAAACAGTGATGGAGATTGACACGGTGGGGGTGTTCAATATGAGCTCTGCGGCGTTTCCGACACTCAGGGATTCGGGATCCGCCGCGATTATCAACATCAGCATGACCTTGCACTACGGGGCCACCTGGTTCCAGGCACATGCTTCTGCAGCGAAGGCCGCCATCGACTCTCTCACGAGGTGATATACTGGGTCTGATCTGTGCCCGTACACGAGCCGCCTTTGTCGCCCCGCTGAATGTGTTGGGTGTTTCCCGAATTCCATGCTTTATCCAAGATAATCATTTAGTGATGCGGTAAAGGCCACTGAATTATACAGACTCGATTTCCTGTTTAATGTAACGTATCAAGTCCTGGCTTATCAGAAGCGAACAGCGAAGGAAGAAAAAAACGGACGTTCATCGGCCTCTGGTAAAATCGTGTTCCGGTTCATCTTCCTTTTCGTTGTTTCCGTTCCGACAAAAAACAAGATCTTATATACAGCACACTTTTACTTTCCAGCTTCTGGACAAGCGGTGGTCACAGGTGTCATCCCTTCTCCTCCCCGGTTCTTGCCTTCAATTTTTATCGCGCATAGGGTTCAGCAATCCCACTGCTCGTCGATTGTACATCGAATGTTGCTAACTCACGCTCTCGCGCTTTCCGCAAGTCAATTTGTCCACAAGAAAAAGTCCCAACGAATTTATACGAGTATGCACTCGGCGGGGCTCGAACTCACGAAACTGACCTATACCAGGCTCGAGGATAACCTGATACGCCACCGGGGCGACCGGTTACATTGCTACCCCAGGAGTCCGGCCTGCTTTGTTGCTCCAATGCTGCACATCGTCTTGGCTTTCAATCGTTTTCGCTCTGAAGCCCCATAGAGGTTAATCAAAGGGGGTTAACCCTCCGACCTTAGGCGCGCTCCCCCCTCCCCCCCCCTCCCTCCCCTTCCCCTCCTACCCCACGCCCGGCGCTCGAAAACACGATTGCGGCCGTGTCGCACCGGTGTTACCGCACAGGACACTTGCCTTGGAATGGGGGTCCCACGGTATCCGGGTGAATGGCATCGCTCCAGGGCCGATCGCCGACACTCCCGGAATGGCCAAGCTCAGTCCGGGGCTAGGGGGCGACGCCGGCGCAATGGTTAGTGTTTCCTGCTAGGCTTGACGCTGCCTGCTTGCCGTCTGTTTTTACCTGTGCTACTTGCCTGATGGCCTGCTGCTCGGCCTGCTTCCCAGCTTGCATGCCTGCCTGCTTGCCTGCCTGCCTGTTCACCTGTCTTGCTTGCTTGATTGCCTGCTTGCCATCCTGCCATCCTGCCTGCCAGATTGTTTGCTTGCCTTGCGTGCCTACTGATCTGCTTGCTTGATGTTTCCGAATTATCCTCGCCTTTCCCTTGTCCCCTGTCTCCTCTCTAGACCTCCATCCCACCCTATCTCCCTCCTTCACCCTGACCATCTGGATTTTTTTCTCCCGCTGTTTCCCAGAGTCGTAAAGCCCTCCCCCCCCCCCCGTTTTCAAACCGTGTCCTACCGAATGTGTCGCAAATACCCCCTCCCCACTCTTCCCTTAATTCGACCCCCCCCCCCCCCCTGATAATGTTTCCTGTTTTTGCAAACCCCGAATAACTCAGGGGCGCGCCCCACCCACTATGTCTCAAAAGCCCCCCCCCCCCCCCCCGAGCTGGAAAAGGATGGGATAAGGTAGTCGAGAAAATATGGAAGGATATATGGGGAGACCAAGAAGAGGTAATGCCTACAAAAAAGTTCGGGGGGTAGAAGGCACAAGTATAAGAAAGAAGAGAAGATAAGGGCAAGCGCTAAGAATAAGGTGAAAGAGGAGAAGCACTTAGATATATACGGGGGGTTGAGGGAAGATATTGCAATGGAAAGGTATCTGCACGGCCCAATGGATTACGCGAAAGAGCTGCGATTTCGTGTAGGGGACCTAGACCTACCAGAAAGAAGAAAGAGATGTACCAGTAGCCGGGAGGAGGATGACGTGGCTACAAATATGTGCCCGTGTGGCACAAAAATAGAGAGTAGGACTCACATACTAGGATAATGTGATATATACAAGGAGGAACGGGATGCTTTAGAGCAGATGAGGAAAATAGATGGATGTGACATGCAAGAGTTTGGTAGACTAGAGAGTAGCGAGAAAACGATCGCTATCCTAGGAGATAGATGGTGGCCGCAGACGGCGAAACAGGACGGGGATAGGATAAGCAAACAGTTTCTATGTAGTATATGGAAGAAACGTAATGAGAGCCCAAATGTTGGAGGTGTCTCTATTAGGAGTAGGAACGGTGCTCCGTCTCGAAAGGGATGCGTGGTCAATGGTCAAATAACTAAGGCAAGCAACAACTGAGTACACCCCCCCCCCTGTCCTTGACATCCGCTTCCCGCCTACGTTCCATTCGCCCCCCCTTGTGACCATCTTCCCTGATTTTGGAAACCCCCAGATACCCCTTGGTCGCATGGGGACTACATTCGACATAGGGATGGGCGCGGTCTTTCTTCTGAGCTCGGCGGCGGCGTACGTTTCCGGGGACACACTGGTAGGATCCCCGCCGTTAATATACTTCCATACCGTTTGAAGATCATTTTATGACTTTTGAACATCTTCCCTTGCCTTCTTAATTGGTATCTTCTCCTATGAACACTTGCAGTTATTAGTCAGTCATTCCAACCGCCACCTGGATGTATGTACAACTTTTTCATGAAGCTTCAGGCAACCAATTTGTTAGGTCGATTTTTCGAGTGGCCATAAACACTCTGGACAGAAAATAGCGGGCGTCCTCAGCGTTTTTTATGTCCACTCTTAGTCACTGTCTCTTTTTTTTGTTTTGAATTCCGTGTGTGTGTTTTGCCTGCCCTCTTTTCCCGGCAGGTGGTAGACGGAGCCGAGTGGTTGTACAAGAAGCCCCTCCTAGCACCCGAGGCCGTTAGCCGCATGTCAAGAGCCGTCGAGGGGCGAAGTCGGTCGATGGGGCCGACCAGCAAGCTTTGACGCAGCCTTTGGCGCAAGCTTGTACATGCCCGCGTTGACGCAGGACGTAACGCGACGTTGGACAACGTATGTTTGGCGCAATAAAATGGAGCAATATTTTATGCTCAACATGGAGCGCTCAAGATTTGACTGCAATATTTATTGTTTGGCACCCAACATCCTGAGGAAAGTTATTTTATGCTAGCGGTGACGCAATAATCAACGCCATCTTTCACGTGAACCGAGAGGTGGCTTTCCAGGTGGCTGTCTCCACCTCGCCTCATCCCCAGGGATCAGGTCGGGTCGACATGCTCACGCGCCCGTAGGCCACGGAAGCTTGAGTTGCTGTCGCCATGGCAACTTAAGCTGCTGTCACCACAGCAGCCGTCGATAGCGGTAGCTTGCACTTCCGTTGCCACGGAAGCGGGTGGCCGCGCCAGCTAGCGCTGTGTTGCGCATGCAAGAGAGTTGAATCGACACACCCTACACATGAAAATACTTGGCGACCTTCAGATTTTTATTTTCATTTCCATCCGCTGAGGGATTACAAAACAGGTTGAAACAACGTTCAAACAGTTTTTTGGCGTAAAAATCGGTACTTGTACAAGATTTGGCGACAGTTTATTTTGCGCAAGATTTGACGAACTATTTGACGGCGTTTTTCACTGCTACCACGAAAACCCAGCACCAAAGAGACGAAGCCCAGCATCGAAGAGACTGGGCGCCGCTGCAGTCACATCAAATGCCGATTTTGTCAGGTCAGCCTTCCCGAGTCCCCGTTCTTGTACAAGATTTGGCGACAGTTTATTTTGCGCAAGATTTGACGAACTATTTGACGGCGTTTTTCACTGCTACCACGAAAACCCAGCACCAAAGAGACGAAGCCCAGCATCGAAGAGACTGGGCGCCGCTGCAGTCACATCAAATGCCGATTTTGTCAGGTCAGCCTTCCCGAGTCCCCGTTCTCCCTAAATCTCTTCCATCTCTGCCACCCCCTCCCCCCCCATCGCCGCCCCCGCTGCCACCACCGCCGAAGCCCAGCATCGAAGAAACTGCCGTTATTGTCACGTCCAGCGCCGATCTTACAAGGACTCGCGCCGCTCCCATGGCCACTCTTCGCAAGCTTCATTCGCACCACACAAGACCACACAAAAAAACACACATACAAACGGAAGGCGTTAGGGAAACTCGCGGGGGTCGAGGTGGTGAAGGGAGGTCTAGATCGCAATAAAATACGTGCCTCGCATGTACCAAGGGAGGGTGCGAAGTAGGTTTAGCATTATTCTCGCTATCAAGTAACTCAAATACCTGTGTATGATACGGCTGTATTTAAGGCTGTCCGAATCGGAAAGGATTCATCAGATTAAATTACACGATTCAATCGACACCGGAATCGCAAAATGGAGAGGCAATCCTTTCGCCTTTTGCTTCACAACATCTTCGACCGGCTACTACAGTATATTAAAAACCCTCACCAGCCGGGGGGGGGGGGGGTGAATGAGGCTCGCTTCGCTCGTTCAAATTCACTCGAATTTCAGGCGAACATATTAATCGGACAAGAACAAAAGAATAGTCGGCTAAGCCGATATCGATGAAAATGTAATCGTTTTCGGGTCCAATTCGCAGCCCTAGCGGTACCACGAGCACTGTAGAGCCTTTGTGGCATACGCTTTCGTCCAATGAGACCGGCGGTGCCGAAACTCCGCGCGCCCGGGGGGGGGGAGGGGGGTGTACTCAGTTTGTGCATGACCGTAGTCGTACGACCATAGACCCTCGCATCCCTATTATGCCGAGATGGAGCACGTCGGGTTTTCACCAACCAGGCAGACATTGCTCGCACCAAGCGCGAAGCGCCGGAAGGTGTTCGGTGAGTCGCATGAAGGGTGAGCTGCATCCTAATAAGAACCGCTCGTAAGACGGACTTCGGCACCTTGTGCTTACTTTCTTGCTTACTGATGACAGCGCCAATGAGTTACTTTGTTTGTGTGGCCACTCCAGAGACAGAAATGGGTATCACTACGTAACTGCCTCGTGGGTGCCTGGCCATGTTGACACTACGTCATGCGATGGTTCCACTTGTACGGAGTTGTAGGGTTCTCCACCCCGCACAATATTATCTACTCAATAACCATCATGGTGACCGCAAAGAAAAAGCGAAAAAAAAACGTTACCCTAGCTGTCTAGCTCACGCAGTGATTGGCATGTTTTACAACATCGTTGCCAACCAACGCCAACCCCAATATACATGGGGAGAGGGGGGGGGGGGGGAGTTATTCAGAAAAACAAACAGGGCAAGAAAAGCCGCCAAAAAAGGCGGGGCGAGATCGAGAACAGTTGCGTCAACGATGTTGAAAACGATTATCTGTTCTTAGTACAGTAAAACGGAACACTCCAGTGCTTCTAATCAACCAAAATCATCTCCCCACTATCCAAAGCAAAACAAACACCCTGACTATCTGTTTTTAGCACGTAAAACAAAAAAAAACTTCCGTGGTTTTATCTACCCAACCGAAAACACCTCTCCACCATTACAAACAAAATCACACACCGTCGCTGTATAGACTTCCCTGTTGGGCTTACAATGATCCCGAAGGTAGAGCGTTGCCGTCAGCCCCAAATTGGCCACCGGTGGCTGATGGGTCGGATCGGCCCTGAAGTTGTCGAAGGAACTCCTCCTTGTCCATGGAAGGTGTGCTATGCAGCTGCCTCCCCTTGTAGTGACGCGAAAACATTCACATTGGTGGCACCGCACGACAAAAACGTTCCAAGGTGAGCGGGGTCGAAGGAGGCCTCGACTGCCACAGCAGTGACCTTGCCTTTAATCATATAGGTACAGCATGTATGGTAGAGTAGTGGTAGTGGTGGTAGTAGTAGTAGTAGTAGTAGTAGTAGTAGTAGTAGTAGTAGTAGTAGTAGTAGTAGTAGTAGTAGTAGTAGTAGTAGTAGTAGTAGTAGTAGTAGTAGTAGTAGTAGTAGTAGTAGTAGTAGTAGTAGTAGTAGTGGTAGTAGTAGTAGTAGTAGTAGTAGTAGTGGTAGTAGTGGTAGTAGTAGTAGTAGTAGTAGTAGTAGTAGTAGTAGTAGTAGTAGTAGTAGTAGTAGTAGTAGTAGTAGTAGTAGTAGTAGTAGTAGTAGTAGTAGTAGTAGTAGTAGTAGTAGTAGTAGTAGTAGTAGTAGTAGTAGTAGTAGTAGTAGTAGTAGTAGTAGTAGTAGTAGTAGTAGTAGTAGTAGTAGTAGTGGTGGTGGTGGTGGTGGTGGTGGTGGTGGTGGTAGTAGTAGTAGTAGTAGTAGTAGTAGTAGTAGTAGTAGTAGTAGTAGTAGTAGTAGTAGTAGTAGTAGTAGTAGTAGTAGTAGTAGTAGTAGTAGTAGTAGTAGTAGTAGTAGTAGTAGTAGTAGTAGTAGTAGTAGTAGTAGTAGTAGTAGTAGTAGTAGTAGTAGTAGTAGTAGTAGTAGTAGTAGTAGTAGTAGTAGTAGTAGTAGTAGTAGTAGTAGTAGTAGTAGTAGTAGTAGTAGTAGTAGTAGTAGTAGTAGTAGTAGTAGTAGTAGTAGTAGTAGTAGTAGTAGTAGTAGTAGTAGTAGCAGTGGTACTAGTAGTAGTATAGTAGTAGCACTACTACTAGCGTAATAAAGGTAAGCACAGCGACGCCTCGGGCCTCTCCGCCAAGGGTCGGAATGATGTCTACCGCTGCTACACTTACTGGCTGCTGCCCTGTCACCAGCAACCAGCAGCCACCAGCCACTGACCTTCTCCCGGCGGAGTGAGCGCATCTTGTCCCGAAGCTGTGCGTACGTGAGACCACCCACCACCCCTGCCGCGACGAACGGTAGCACCTGAACGTACATACGAAAAACGACAAACACAAAACATGCCACATCCACCAACGCACACTAGTTGGCGGCAGTTACAAACTGCCAGCTGAGCAAGTACCTATTAAAAGCGAACGTATGCCACGATACGCGGAGCACCCACACTTTCTGAAGCCCTTGACTTGAGGGGCTCTCCACCTCACCCAAACCCTGATTTTTTATAAAGCATGAAAGCGAGGCCCGATTAATAAGCCCAGCGACAGCTTCGTATACCATCAATTTTATAACCCGACGAATAACCCCCGAGATAGCGTGTGCCATCTATTTTATATCGAGCGGCACCCTATAATTAAACTCACGAGCATGAAGCCGAGTACCGGGGAGAACAGGCAGCCCAGCAACAGCCCGGCGGACCAGCCGAGGACGGTCCCTATGGCCCACCCCTGCGTGACCGTTCGGACCTGAGCCCTGGCAGTCATCGCGCTCCCGCTCTCCTCAAGCTGTAGCTTCTCCAGCAAGATCTCGTACTGTCGAGCGAGTTGTGCGAGGCCAAGCCAAGCCAAACCAAGTCATGCCAAGCAAAGCAAAAAAAAAGCCAAGTCAAAAGAAGCAAAGCGGGGAAGGCGTGGGGGCAGGGGACGGTCGATCGACCCACTTGCGCCACGTAGCCTATACGTATGGATATAGACTACCACTCCAGTACTATCGTACCAGTACAAATTACAAGAGCTTCGACTACGTTTGCTCCGAAATCTACGGTATCTGCGGCGGTATCACCGATAGTATCTATCGTACCAGGAAACTGGTACCCTGGTATCATGGTACCTGTGGTATACTCGGTCAGTTTCATGTCGTACCTTTATTCGCCCCATCTCCGCCGCTTCGGTTCTTGCTTCGTACTCCGCGGCTTGCGTTCGGATCTGCCGTCATCGTACAAAACGCATCACGAGCACACGGCCATATGCACAACGGTTAACAGATACGTATGGCAGGCGCATCACACAGACAGGAGACTGGAGGAAGATAACTGTGACGAGCGGGCGTAGTTAGAACTACTGGAATGTGTGGAAGGTTGAACGTGGGCAGTCTGGAGTTTGGAGTCTGCGAATAGCCTGGCACGTACGTGCAAGTTCACCGGAGCCGGGAGTCTGGAGTGTGTGGAACGGTATTGACCTGGTGTATGGAAGGCGTGTTGATTCGGTGACGGTTACGTAAATTATATAGAGCAAGTACGTGCAATAAGGTTGAACTGTGAACTTGGACATGACGGGTAATGGAGGAGCGAACCGAAGTACAGGAAGCTGGTTGGGAACCGACTGGCAGAAACTTGGGAACCGACTGGCAGAAACTACAGTGTAGTGCTGCTGCGAGGATTATATCTGAAGGATTAGCGTTGGAATTAGTGCATGATATGCTTTAGCAGATGTGTTCGCTGGTGCCAAGCTGCTGTACTCGTAGGTACGAGTACTCTCTGGAAGTAATGTTGAACGCGAATGTTGAACGATAAGAGGAGCATGCCTTGTGGCTGTTGGTTACAAGTTACGAGCATCCCGTCGCCCCAACCACCGCCCAAGAGACAAGAAAATCCCAACACAGCAGTTCAGAGTTCAGAGCGAAGTATCGCCTACCAGGTGCGGTCTACGTACACAAACCGGACCGGCTCGCGACGGCAGTAAGGTCTTTCCGAGTCCAACACAGCACACACACGAGAATAGACTTACAGCAGCACTTGTGCACAGCAGTAGTACAACAACAACGGCACACTGCAGCAGCAACGCAGCAGCAGAGCAACACAACAACACAACACCACAAAATGCGGCGAGATTATCATTTAAACTTTGATGCGAAGGTGACGACATACCCTCTCCTGGAGACCTTTGAAAAGGGACACTGCTGCATCGCGCTGGGCAGTGACCTCGTCCTCCTCGATGGACTGATGCATGGCAGGCGCGTTGGGCGGTAGAACGCGCCCAGAAAGCCCTTCCGGTCTTTCGTCAGAGCCTAAGCCGCACAAGGGAGGCCTTTTCAGGCTCTGTTTGAGTCTTTGGGTGACCTGAGGTCCCCTTGGGTGGTAGCGATTTTTGGGGTTTCCATGTTTTTGGAAGCTTTTTCTTGTTCCGCTTGGATTTGAAACGGTAAGTTCCGTTTGAATTCGAAACAGAAGTGGCGGGCGGCAGACAACAGTACGACAGAGCTCTATAAATTAATACGCGGCGCCAAGAGGACGAGAAAACAAAGCAACAAAAAGTCAGCGCACAACAAACACAAACAAAAAAGGTCGTGGGGAGGCGCCCCCTCCTGATCCCCATGGCATAATGGGAGCTGTTGCGAAACTAGGGGTGCTGCTGCTGCTGTGCTCGTGGCATGCATGCATGCCGTGGAGGCCATCGCCGGGGCCGATGATGATGGCTGCGGCGTCGAGCTCCGCTTCATGGAAGCTTGTCTGGTCGGAAGAATTCGATCATGCGGTGAGCTCATTCTCTAACTGATCATACCAAGTACCAAGTACCAGGTACCAGGTATGTGTTGCTGAGGATACGAGTACGTTTTTAACTAGGCGCGACGAGAACGTCGTATACCGTACCGCACCGCGTTGCTGAGGTCCCCCCCGATAGGCACACCGTCAACGTTGGGGGTTACTACGGCAACAGTCGCACGGTCATTTATGGGTGCACTACGTTGTTCAGGGGTTGCGCTCGGTTGACATATTTCCTGTATGCGCTCAGCAGTCAGACGTCCTATACGACTATTGCGGAATGAGCCCCACTCGCCAGTGTACGAGTATATACCTGGTATGATACTGCACATGTAGTATCCCACGTGTCAGCCGCATGGATCCTGCATGCAAGGAAGGCCCAGGAAGGAATTATGCATGTTTGGGAAATTCTCCGTCGCATCCGGCATGTCGAAGTGTGTGACCCGATCGCCTCTGGAGAGGGCATAGAAACACAATACTCGACCGGTGTACGTTGTCCGCGTGCCTCTCGCCGAAACTTCTGTGCGCCACCTTCGCCAGATAGCTGACGTGCCGTGTACGAAGTGCATGGTGAGGCTTCGGTTTGTTGTTTGTTGAAAACAGCCAGTCAGTAGCGTGAGAGATATTAACCAGAAGATCTTGCACCTGGTATGTCTTTTTGCGTATCTGATTTTGTGAATGATTTCTCGTGAGATGGGGGACTAGCGCGGCAAGCCCACCGTGTACATTTGAAGAAACGCCCCTTTGCACCACAGAGTGGGTTGCCCAGTTTCTGCCCCAGCCAAAACGCATCACCAGCCACGTCAGTGAAATACTTCGTGATACTTGATGGCTGTACACGTAGTTGTTACCAGGTATTTGTTTTGCCTTCCGATAATGCACTGCGCATAGCTCGTTCCAATCGTGTAAAACGAATACACGTGTGTCCCTTGTCGACGGTGCTTGCGTTGCGTACTTGCGTAACGCAAGCACCGACATAATACGTCGAATACCACAGCTCTCTCCGAATATCTTCTCCTTCCCTGCGTGTACTCGTTTTTCGTTCTCGGGCGGTCCCCGCTCACCGTACTGTGTGTGTTTGCCCCGCGCTGCATTCTTTTTGTTTTGCGTGGAACTTTTAATAACAAAAAACGATAAAAAACACAGGAGCTTGACCATGAAAAATGGACGGTGCTGAGGGGAAACGGGTGCGATCCGAGCTCCAGCTGCGGCTCCGACTCCGGACAGCTTGAGGTTTCCCTCAACCCAAGCGTCAATCCTTACGTTGACGAGGACGGACGGCTTGTCATAACTGCCGGAAACGCGATGCACAACGACAGTGCCTCAAACGGCCACGCGTCCCAGTTTGATGAGATCGCATCCACCAGACTCAGCACGTACGGCTCTGCGGACTTCGTGCACGGGCGCGTGGAAGTTCGAGCAAAGGTTACGCGGGGGGGATGGGGGGGTTCGTCGGGAATCTGGCTAATGCCGTCCGAGAACCGGAGGACGGACCGTCCATCCTGTGCTCGTGTGAACATTGTGGAGGTGAATGTTGCCAGTGCCGTAGAATTTGGCGCGTTATCAACTAAATACCGTACCTGGAGAGGGGGGGGGGGTGAATCACGATGCTTGTTGAGAAGGGAGTACCAGGTAACAGCCTACCAATAAAGTAAAAGTCTTTCAACGGTGACCCCGCCAACTATTCTTCAACGCAGTCGCCGGTTTTGAAACTACAGTAGCTCCCGGCCGTATCTCCTGAAATAGATGCCCCTTGCCACCCCGACGTTATCCCTCGATAGCCCTTTGCAAACAAGAAAATAAAATAAAACGCTTTTTTCGTAGCATCCTTCCTGGTGTCGCGCAGCCGTGACACGTTCGTTGCAGAAAATAACTGGTTTCGGGGGGGGATTATCGTAGAATCAGTCGTAAATACGAAGTAAAATATCCCTTTGTCTAGTGGCACGTGGTAGTTGGTGCTTATACGTACTCTTTCTGAGCGTTATGGGGGAGAGAAAGGGCAGGCACCTGTGACCGCGGCTTGTCCCGAAGGCCGTTGAGGACGAAGCCTTCCGATTAGTTGAGCTGGAAAGTAAACGCGATTATTGAAAAACTAAAATGAAACCAATCAGTCGACGCGCAATGGACACGCTGAACATCCGTTCGCTGCTACCCGATTCAGTACAACCTTGTCCTGGGAGGACGCTAGATACGCCTCGGTAGAGATGTATAAGTAGGGTTGACTAATACATCGAGGAACGCCACGGTATCTCTGCAAACCCTCGATTCCAACCGCCCATGGCCAAGGTTATGTCAGGCACCCACGTTAAATGTTCGCTCGCTTGTTTTTTACTGTCCTTAAAACCCCTTGCGACACGTGATTCTCAGCAAGACATACTTCTTGTCAACTTTTGTACGGGCGCAACAGACAACAGTAAATTCATTAAAAACGTATGCCATGCTCAAGAATATCACGACATAATCTATATGCGTGATGTCATGCCCCTGCATGCGGTACCGATTTTGTCGACAGATGACCACAGATGTCGCAAACTCCGCTACGGCTTCGCTGAACTTTGGAGACGAAGATCTGGGGTGCCAGAGCTCCGACATGTGGCCCCACCAGGGGGGCGGCTGCATCTTGTCCCCGGCGCAGGACGTCGCACTTGGCGACGACTTCCACGTGTACTCTTTGGAATGGGAAGAGAGCGAGTTTCGATGGTGAGCCGGTGTGCTGGGGTGGATGGTTTAGTTGCTGGGGGTTGTGTGTGACAGTGTAAAAGAGACCGTTTTGCGACATACCAGGTAAACAACTCTCGACTTGGTTATACGGAACGTAGTGTATTTTATGTTAACAATCTAATGGCCCTTATGTTCACATCCAGAGAGGAATGCATTAGGACATGTACTTACGACTATGGCCTATGGGATACTCGTCTGCTGCCGAAGTAGACGTGGTTGTGAAGGGGTTTGTTTTCGCTGGTGACACTATTTTTGCATTGGTGCGGCTTTTGGAAGCGATAGAGTGGCACAACGCAATTTTACGAGAGCCGTCGCCGAGAGAGCAGTCGCTGAAGTCTCCGTTGGGAAGTTTTTCTGTGCCATGTAAACATTTTTGTATTTGTTTTTACGGTCTACCTGGTATGGTTTCGCACAAAGCCAGCAACATGTCCACCGACTTTTGACCGTCACACCAGCCACCCTTCGGTTGGCGACGTGGCTGCTGAATAACATGCCGTCTCCCTTGAATGTGGAAACTAACGGGAAGGCATTCACTGCGGGTGTCACCGAATGCGTTCTTTTTTGCATCCGTCTATTTCGTCTACTGCAGGTATTTGGACGGCTGGCACTATTGCACGAAGAACCTGTGGTTCGAGAACTCCGCCGACGATTACCCGGCGCCTTTCAATAAGTTCTTCCACCTAGAGATGGGAGTGAAGCTGGGGGGAGGAGGGGGGTTAGAACAAGATTTTCCTTCGGGGGGCGTGGATATGTCGGCCCTGCCCCAGGAAATGCTCGTTGACTACGTCAGAATCACACAGGCAAGGTCGCATACGTGCTCGTCGTGGTGTACTGAATAGCACACAGCCAAGCGTGAGGTGCCAAGGCTTGCTGAGCAAGCTTCCAAAACCGGAAGTCCATCCATGTTTTTGTGGGCGAATAACGTCAACCTGAAAATCCGCTCAAAGTCTGCCAAACCCGCCGTGATGGCAGTCCAAACCCGAGTCCCATCAATACTCCGGAGCACAAGGTCAACCCGCAAAAATGCCATTCTAACACCCGCCCGACCAGCATGATCATCCTCATTTTTATTTTTTCCCCGATCTTTCTTTGAATGTTTTTGTGGTTTCACGCGTTTTTCTCATCCAGGGCCCGACAGGGTCGTGGTGGATCCCTCCCGCTCCTGTGACCTCGTCCCTGACTTCGGCGGACGAGGCCTTGAGCTCGTCGACGTTCTACTCGACCATACTAAACTCGCTGGCTCTCGCCGCGTGTGTGCTGGGACCGTACATGGCTATGACGGGACTAAGGCAAGAGTGACGCTGCAATCGCGCATGCATAACTTATAACGCCCGTGCTTTCACAAGGGGGACACTTGTTTCTCACGTTGCAGACAACTGTCTCCGACCGCCACTAGTACCACGCTTACGTGCTGCTGTTTGTTTTCCCCACCACGTTGTGTTGTGTTGTTTGTTTGTTTGTTGGCTTGTTTTTATTTTATTTTATTTTATTTTGCTTTGTGATGATTTGTTTTGTTCTGTTTCGGTGTAGTTTTGTTGTGCTTTCATACATAGCTATCTCTTGGTTTCGTGTTTGCGTCGAGAGAGTTGATATTTTATGCTGACATTTGTCGTGTGTGTATTTTCTCTCACATTGTGCATGTCAAACCCGTTTTTCGTGTATGTGATTTTAAACAATTGACCCTCAAGCCCGGAGCGATTTAAATCCAGGCCAAGGTGTAAAAACTAGGGGACAGCACCGATAACACTACACTGAAACCGCTTCTGTTTTTGTTTTGCCCAAATCCGGCCAAATATCGTCCACTGGCAGCACGACAGTGGCCACTGGTGTTGCCGACCGGAACCCACGCGCATATTGCACAGCAGTACATGGCGTCTCGCTCTAGCACCAAAACTCGAAAATGCCTTGAAACGGTATAGATTTATTAGGGCTTTGGACAGGTCAAAACCCGACTAGCGGGTTGGATCAGGAGGTGTTCAAGTTCTCGCAGGGTCGGGTCGGCTCGGGCAATGAGGTGTTCGAAATGTGACGGGTCGGATCAAGAGGTTTTTGTTTTTGGATATCACTTGTCCGGTCGGCTCACGCTGGCCAGCTCTGACCGCGAGAAGTGACCTAAACCATGAAAAGCCCTGGAATCAATACACCCCCCCCCCCCATGTGCACTTTTACGGGATTCGGAATATCAGCATGGTTGCGTTTTGTTGCTCTTCCAGCATGGACAGTAAATCAACGTCTTGAACATGTAATGTTTAATAGTATGAACGGCGTTAAAATTTCACCACCCTCCATCATGCGCTTAACGAAAAAAACGGGTCATCAGGCGCAGCAGTTTTGTTCGTCTGCCTCAAGCATGGAAAACAAGTCATGTCTTGAATTAGTACGAACTCATCGAATGCCACCACTCCGGGATGGAGAAGGGAAGACACTTGTGACCACGACTTGTCCAGAAGCGCGCTGAGGGTACAGCCTCTTACGAGTTGGGCTGGAAAATAGAATTGATGATGAAAAAAAAAACTCTTACCATATATATGCTTCGTATCGTCTTGATTTTTGTCGTCGCCCTCGGGTGTGAAAATTTCATGAACTGTTATTTCCGCCTCCACACTGCTGCAGTACCTATATATATATATGGCCTCCTCAACAACAAAAACAATATCCTCAGGCGCTTTACCTGGGATCTCTATAGCGGAAAGTCCCATTGTGTCCGATGATCCAACACTGCAAGTACACTGGTGCCTCGGGCCGGCATGCAAGTCTTATTTCCTGCCGTTTCGTGTGTCTTGCTTGTTTCAGTCGCCCGCGGACCAACACGATACTGCTGGGTGCGGAAGTCGGCGCATTCAAGGCCGCCAACGCGTTTTACCTAATGTCCCACAGCTACGCGGTGAGAGCGACGGCGGCAGGATCACTTGTTGGGTGGAACTTTCGAAGGTTTAAGCCTGCTCCCTGCCGCACGTTTGCCCGCTTGCAGCTGTCAGCTCATTTTCGTTTACATTTAACATGCCACACTTCACTGCTGACATACGAATGCTACTGGTGTCCGTGCAGCATTTCCCAGGATTCTTGGCGTCGAGGCTCAATGCCCTATGTAGCGGACGCACACAAGCTATTATTAGCAGCTGCGGAGTCATCACGGTAGTGGATTGTACTCTTGGGGCCAAAGGTTTCTCACCTCTCACAGGTTGAGCTCCTCAAGCGAGTATCTACCAGCTAGTCTGATACTTTTGCGAGAATGTTTTTTGTTAGGACTATTTAGAGCATACAAGTGTTGGTCGGGTCCCCCGAACAACGAGTGTCTCAAAAGTAACGAGTGTCTTCGAAGGCATGTTTGAGCAGGGTGAGATATGTTGAGCTTCCACTCATGTTCTAGGAGAGCTCAGAAACTTCTTAGGAACTTCCTCTGCACCCCTACCTTGGGACGACTCTCATCTTCGGTGTGGAAAAATTCCCATTGTATACGTAGACCATGGTAGTACCCATCGGGCTAAGCGTACCGTGTTTCTCGAGGTCAAGTCAAGGTTTTGGGGCAAGGTATCGAGAAATAAGGCTCCTCAGGTTATGAGCCTCGGCAAGTCCATGTGCACCCGATACCGAAACAAGTCATTCGTCCTAGTATATACATACAACTGTTTGACCAAGTCGCGTCGGCGGTATCTTAGGCGTGTTGAAGCCACCTTTTCTTCTCATGACGATAGACTCGTTCTTGCCGAAGTCCCGCGTTCGATGCGCACACCCCGCAAAACGCGGTCAGGGTTTGTCTCTCGACCCCGAGCGAGCACAGGTCCCAAATCGAAATTCCTCCGCCAGAGAGAGAGAGAGCGGTTTGATCGAGAAGAACTAGCCGAAAGCGACAAGTACAAAGAAAATTACATGTTTTGCCAGTGTGTGCTTCGGTGGGGTCGTCGATCGGTAGGCGCTTCAATCAAGAGCCTTGTACGGCCGTTTTTGGCCTGAATCTACGTTTTGGGGGGGCAAATGGCTTCAAATTAGTGTGGCATAATTTTTTTAGCGCTTCTAAATAAGGCAGACAGACAGGTAAAAAAAACCAAGCGACGAGAAAAGAGGGGGTCCTACGAAACTGGTCCGAACTCCGTATAGAGAATCAGCCCCCAACATTTCGCTGTCGCTGTAATCCACGCTTCCATTGTGGGCACACAGCCAGTGTAGCCCCGATTGCGCCTCCTACAGAGTGGTCCGCTCGGTTGGTCACTTGTATGCAGATTGGCGGGTTGCGGAAGATTCGCGCGGGGTTTACCCCCAACAGTCCTGGAGATGTTTCATCGCTTGCGCGCTGCTGAAAGCGCCGCCTTGCCGGGGGCAACAACCGTGTCATGGCTCGCTCGATACTAAAAGCGTTTACTTGGGGTGCCAACAGTGAATCATGCTTCCGAGTCAGTGCAGTAGCACAAATGGCTGTGTACCTCCAGCTTCCATCCACCGTGTGCGCGCCCCATGTTGTTGTTGTTGTTGTCGCGTGCGTTGACAGGTAGCTTTCGCCGCCGCGTCTGTGCTCGGCGTTCTCATCGGGTACCTCGCGGTCCGGCACCGACCACTGGCCCGTTGGAACACTGTGGCTGGGCTTTCCATCCCATCGCTTTTTCTGGTACGTGCCTGAAGATGGGAACAATGTCTGTTTGTGTTTTTTTTTGCTGGTAGATGCTCAAACCTTGGGGTGTCGACTTTTTTTTTTTTTTTGCTGGTAGATGCTCAAACCTTGGGGTGTCGACTTGGGCGAATATGGCATTTTGTAGGGGTACGATTTTGAGTTCCCTGGGCTTTTAAGTGATTTGGTGTTCATCATATATAAAAACGCTAATATTATAATAATTGAGCCAGACGCGCGCCCGTCAGATACAGAGACGTATAATTTAGTGTGTAACACCTATAAAAGAGTCGTTCTGCGGTACCCCCTCAAATGCTCGTTGCTGAAATCGCCGGGGTTGAAACCAGCACCCGGCCGCATCACCTGAAATGCGGTGCCCAATTGCCACCCCGACGCCATCGCTCGGTGGTTCTTTGCAAACAAGAAAACAGCTGAAGACTTTTTTCATGGCGTCCTTCCTAGTGTCGAGCAGCCACGAAACGTCCGTCAAAACAAATCGCTGTTTTTTCTTGGGGGGGGGGGTTATCGTAGAATCAGTCTTAAACCCAATAATGTAAAGGGGGGGTGTAATATTATACATGAAGGCGGTGTGAATTTTAATGAATTCATACACATTCAAGGCATCAATTAATTTTCATGTTCGAGGGAGGCGGTACAGCCAACTGCTATAACAGATGGTCGGCGACTTATAGTGCGCCGAACCCACAACCTTGGAAACATTTCAATCTCGCGCGCGTCTGGTACATTCATGGACAAGAGCGCGAGCAGATTAGCCTTTTACTTTTTTTTGCACGTTGTCAGAGGGCGCTTGCAAACATACGGCAGTTTGTTGCAATACGAGCGCAATATTCTCCGGAGTTTACGCTTATCGTTTTTTGAAGTCTTCCTTGGACTTACCTTGCGTGTAGCAATTTTATCCCTCAGCAAAAGGACCGTAACGCGTTGCGGTGTGCTTGAAACTGAAGGGAGTGCTTTATGAAACGTGTGGTCAAAATATCGTTCGTGCCCACGCGGTTGGGATGATCAATAGATACACGTCATGCACTCGTGCGTTCACATTGTTTTGGTTCAAGCAGACTCCTGGTGACAATAACATGGCCACTCCGTAGAGTTTCTGCACTGTCCAGTCTAGCTGGTACAGGCCTCGTAACCCTGTGCCCCTCCTGCACAAGCTCCCCTGAAGTTTGTGCAACGTGTGTGACAAAGCCTTGCCCTCGAGCGCCGCAAGCTGGGTCTTAGCCGACGGCTTGAGTTTCGAAAATCACCGCTATAGTCTCCCTGCTTGTTTTTTCTTTCGCCGTTCAAGAACCCGTGGGGACCACGAGCTCAGGGCAACCTGCCCACGTCTATCTCTCGGGATGGGGTAGGTCGCAAAAGCATGGTGGCCCCTCTGGTTTAATTACTACTCGTTACCTTGCATGTCTGTTCGCCCGGCATGTTGCGGCAGCTGATTGACGTCGGGATGATTGCGGACATCGGGTCGCGGTACGTCTGCTGGGCCATCTTTTTCGTGCTGACGGTAAGTGCGCCGCAAAGAGGTGCTGTGCGGCGCACATGCAGCGCCGTTTTTCGGTGTCCGCTCGCGGCCGAATATCGTGCGCCCGGTCGTTGGTGGTCTGCAACACTGATAAACGCGTACTGTTGTGTTGTCGTTTTCTGCTCGTAGCAGACAACATTTTTTGTAATCTACCGGCAGTAGTAAGTGAACCGAGAATGGTCCCTCTATAATAGCGCCGCAGGGGTTTCCATCCTTCTATAAGTGCGGTTGAGCTGCTCAAGTGCGGTCTATCGGTTATTAATAGCACTATAATGTTTCGATGTGTATTTTTATTTTTAGGGCTAGCGTATGGAAGTGTCGGTCGGGGGTTGCGCGAACGAACGCCTTCGAAGCGCGATGTTTTTCGGTTGACGATGGGTGACGACGGATGATGCTGATATTGAGCTAGCTCCTCACGTTGGGAGCTCACAAAATTCCTAGAATCTGCTGCACCCCTATGGCGTGCGGTGACTCTCGAGACTTTTGCCCGTGCCATCGCGTCCGATCGCACCTATTTTGCACTTTGGGCGCACGCCACGCTCCTACTTATCGCCCCGAGTGGAGTCATCCCACGTTTTAGGAGTTGCAGTTTTTGCGCCAAAAAGTCCTTGGCCAATTGAGCTCCTCATGTGAGGAACTACCGGTTAATGAAGCAATTTCACTAGTACATATTGTTTTAGGACTAAGGCATATACAGAAGCTTAGTCGGATTGTGCGAACAAATGCCTTCGAAGTCATGTAGTATCGGGCGAGATATTGAGCTCCTCATGTGAAGAGAGATCAGGGGCTGATGCTGCACCCCTACCCTGCCGTGGGATGGCTCCTTGCAGAAAAGGGCAAGAAATCCCTGGCCGTGAGCGCCGTGAAATTGCCGTCCTACAACGCGCGCCACGAAACACACCGTGCGAGCCACCGAATATCGTCGCAATTGTTTTTCACCGTGGCACCGGTACGGGCACGAACACACAAAAAAACAGGAAGTTCTGCAGCGGTGACTCGTGCTTTATGCCTCGCGTGCTTTTACCCCGGCAACGTTTCCTTCAAACCAAAAATCGTGCACAGTAGTGCCGCTCGTGCTCTCGACTGATCGTCCCTATGTGCTGGAAAAGGGTGCCACCTCTGCCGATCTGTCAGCGTCACTCGGAAACAGCCTGCCGACAAAACTGATACCACGCATGTCACCACGCGATTCGTAGTTTTTTCTTCCGCTCATTTACCACTGCTCTGTAACAGCGTGTAAGCGAAAAACCAGCACCATGTCACCGTGTGATGGCGCTGTTTTTTGTTCCCGCTTGTAACCACCTCGCGAATACATTGTCGCTGCACACACCCCGTTCAGATAACATTCAGCGTGCTGGTGTTCCCGTCGGAGCATCACGCGGTGGGCTTCTCGGTGGCGGCGGCAGCCACAGGCAGCTGCGTGCTGAAGCTGGGCGTCGGCTGGCTCATGGGCGAGCCGGGGGAGATATTCAAGATTCTTGACGATCCACTCGGTGATCGGTGCCACGCGTCAAGGTGAGATTCCCCCTCCGCCCTTTTGACGCCGATCCGCAGGCGGATGAAAGCGAGATACGTTTTAACAATCGTGGTGCACAGGTTCGCCGTACAGTAGCGATTCACAGCAGCGTTCATATATATATACGCCCACCCAGCCACTCACCAACCTACCCACCTATCCACCCAACTACTCATCCACCCACCCAACCGCTCGCCCATCCGCCCACCCACTCATCTATCCACCCAACTACTCACCCACCCACCCAACCGCTCGCCATCCGCCCACCCACTCATCTATCCACCCAACTACTCATCCACCAACCCAACCGCTCGCTCATCCGCCCACCCGATCACCCACCTCCGTCGAGGAAATCGTGCTAGATCCCTAGATTGCTACCAGTTGCCTTGAAGGGTAAAACACCCGCGCTGGAAGAACTGATGCCCTAGGGAATACCCCTTCCCCCGCCCCTAACCCGCCCCGCCCTCCGCTCCTTCTCTAACCGCGTCTCCCTTCGGTTCCCCCCCCACATGTGTTTTCGGTTATGACAGCGCCACCCGAGACGGCTTTAAATACCCTCCCTCGTGGGGTAACATACCTGCCGGTGGGAAAAGTTCTTACAATAACGTGTCAGCGAAGGGCACGCGACAAAAAGAGAATGGTAGCCTCTCTCGCCTCCCCCACGCCCTCCCCTCTAACCTCCATCATTCGCCACTCGTCCCCTCCCCCCGCCCCCCTTCGGCCTCCCCTCCCCCCCCCCCCCGCCCCCCGCGTGATTTCACCTCCATCACCGCCACCCGAAACGGCGTAACAGGGTATGCCGCATCCTCACCTGGGTATCGGGAGCGATGTTCATCGTAGGCCTCTATTCGCAGTGGCATCTCGCGCGGGCCTCGACGAAAGCCTCGTCATCGGATGGCGTCGACAGTGATTTTGACGACGCGGCATCAGGCCTGTTCACCCCCCCCCGGGCCGCCGGCTCGCTGGTGCCGAGGGTAACCAAGACCCCCAACCCCGGCAAGCTCGAGGGGCAGGATGAAGAGGAGCGAAAGGGGCTCGTTCGTGACCACAGGAGAAGAAAAGGCAAAACGGACGCCGGGTCGCGCGACGTTCCAGCGACCAGACGGGCTTGGGGGCGAGCCGCGGATACTGCGAAAAGGTCAGCGACTCTTTTGGGATCCATGCGTAGCGATAAGCAAATTGACGAGTGCGGCCTTGTCCTTGTGTGAGTGCGATACAAGATATAGAAAAAAGTATCGTCTTTAATAGTATGAGGGTGCAACACCCGATAATTCACGGTGTCGGTAAGTTCCTGGGTCGTTGTGGGACCGACATTGAAAAGCATCACGCCCCCCGACCTGGCAGCTCGCGTCGCTTCGTGTGGTCGATGACGTACGTAAGGCGTAGTTTACATTCGTACTACTTCACTCTGAATTCCCAAAAAATGTTGTTTTTCTTGTTGGTTTTGGGGGCGCGAGGGGGGGCTTAGGAAGATGGTTCACGCGACCAAAAGCTCAAGTTCGGTTAGCACGTCCCAAACGGTGATGGCAATCGGACGCTGTTGTCATCGCTGAACCGCGTGAGCGACCATGGTTTCACGACCGTTTTATGCGGAGACGGGTACCGTGACGGGATGTCCATCGATTTTGTGAAATTTATGGACCGGGTGAGCCTATTTCGGGGAGAATCGGTAAAAACAGTGGCATCTATAGACTTTGTGTATATTGTGGGTCCTGATTGCTATGGCCGTCCGTAATACAGCATCCGTGCCAGGCTTCTGTTGGGCTGGAGATGACTTTTTATGAGGGGCTACGCGCTACCATCGAACGAAGAACGTATGACGCGTGTGCACGGGAGGCAGCATTGCAACGTATTTATGATCGGCAAAAAAATCCACGCCAAGGTGATAATTACAGAACCGAGGCCCCGTCGAGCGGGTAGCAACGTACGCCATCCTGATCGCCGGTGCCTTCTCCCGCTGAATGGCTACCTTGACCGCCTCCCCGCCACCTCATCCTTGCCTCTTCCCTCCCCCTTCCTCGTCCCCATCCATCTTCACCCACGCCCACCCACCCTCACCCGCTTCCATTTACCCCCGCCCGCCCTGTCCTCCCACCCCCCACCCCGCTTCCGCTTTCTTTTTCCACCATCAGCATGCTGCATAGACTTTTTCACCCGTTTTCTCCGCGCAAGCCGATCATCGGCAGCAGTGTACGCCCCGATAGCCCGACCCCGGTGCCGATGCCCCCTGCGTGCTCGAACACCATGGTCTCCAGCCAAGGGGACACGATCGAGCTTATCATTCACAGCCCGTCGAAGGACCCTCGGGCCCAAGCGGCGACGACGAGGTCGAGGAGTTGGGGCGGCGAGGGTGCGCGACGCGCGGAGTTCGACGGCGTTGGCGACCCGATGTTACGGTCGTCCCTGGGAGCAGAAAGAAGTAGAAGAGGAGGAGGAGGAGGAGGGGGGCGGGGGGAGGAGGGAGGGGAAGGGGCAGGATGGGGGGGAATAAGGCAGCTTGGGATGGCGAGGCAAGCGGCGGGCCGCTCCACCCTCCCGGCAGTAGACCAAGACACAAGCAACGATGACGACTACGACTGCGCTTACGATGACGGCGACGCATTGAGTGTTTTGTCAGCTGTCGATCTCCTAGAGGATCCGATGGCCTCGCCGTCTCCCCGCCTCACAGCCTCGTTATTAGACGGTCACCGCATCAGCCACGCCCACGGTAGCGGAGCCGGTAGCGGCGCCGGTGGCGGTAGCGGCGGCGGCGTTGGAGGTGGGAGCTCCAACGGCCGTCTAGCCGACGCCTTTTCCGAGAGGTGGGGAGCGTGGGTGCGAGATACCTCCGACAGCAGCAACGGGACGAGCGAACAGGACCGTGACGACCACCGGCCACCGACCCTGGGAGGACGTCGCGCGCGCGATTTTGACGACGAAGCTCTCCTTCTGAGCCCGTACGACCCCATCGCAGGAACACCGACGGCGGCGGCGGCAGCGGCGGCGGCAGCGGCGACAGCGGCGGCGGAGGCGGAGGCGGCGGTGTCGGCAGCAGCTACGCCCCCGCTTACCCCAGCCGTCGGGGATATCCCCCTCTCCTCCTGCTCGTCTACTCTGGCGACAAACGACGACGACTATTGGACGACGGGCGGTCGATCAATTTCGAGGTTCAACGCGGATATTTCCCCGGCCTCGACGGCTGCGGGCTGGCACGAGGACGCCGACCCGAGCGACCGCGATGACGGCGGCCGGTCCCTGCCGGAACAGCGTCGATCAGAGGGCTCTAGATCGTGCCCCCTGGCGTCTTCCGCGGCTGATTCGGCCGGGACTGCTCCTCGAGGAGGAGCCGGGGGGGCGGTAGGGGGGGGAGCTAAGTCGAGGGCGTTGCACACGACCCCTTCGGATCGACACGAATCTTCGTTGGAATATCCCGACTTCGATGCCCGCATCGAGGCTGCAAACGCGAGTAGAGGGAAAAGGGGGGGCCTTCCAGATGGGAGCGGCTCGGGTTATCCGAACGGGAGAAGGGGGGGTGGCCGCGCCGAAGCGCAAGGGTCGTACGGGGGTGGAGAAACAGCGGAGCTGGACTCGGGGACTGATAGTAGCGGGATGGGTGATTCTGAAGATGTGGATGCGGGGGCGTCGCTCCGGCGAACCGAATATAGCGTGCATTGGTCCACCGAAAGGTCTACCGGGACGCTGAGAGAAATCGACCTGTGAAAGGGCGGGAGTAGGGGGTGCAAGTGAAAAAATGAGGTTTTCAAGTAGGCCGATGGCATTTCGTGCACATCATGGAATAGGCACGTGTTTGTCTCCTTTGGGTAATAGGGGCACGTCGAAATAGGTGGCGACGGGTAGGTGAGGTTCGGCATCCTCGGCGTGTCAACAGAACGCGGGGGGGTTGTGTTTGGTGATAGTTTTGTTATGCGTGCCTGTATTGTTGCTGTTGTCTTGGTTCGTGGTTTTGTCCAAAATAGAAGATCTGGCGCATGGGGGGTGGAGCTAGTGAACCAATGCAAAGCTGGCGTGTTTCTTGAACGGGGTCCTCGATCTGACGGGGGAAAATCTGCACGGCGAGAGAAGAGGACGCATGATGAACCTCATAGCGCGTTCGGATGTGTTCACGTGTCCGTGTTGTCGCGTATAGTATACAGGTGATATCCCGGCGTGGTTCACGTATTATGGAGAGATTGTTATGATGGACGTAAAAAAACTACAAAATGTATTACCTGCATATACATACGAACATTGCCTTGCCGCTCCAATGCGTCGTTGTGTTCGAACGGCATTGTATTACCTGCATATACATGCGAATATTATCTTGCCGCTCCAATGCGTCGTTGTGTTCGAACGGCATTGTATTACATGCATATACATGCGAATATTATCTTGCCGCTCCAATGCGTCGCTGTGTTCGAACGGTATCGCAATCGTTAAGTGAGACGAGATCTCAGCCGGAAGGTTGATCACACCCTCGGTATCCCAACAAAGGGCGGGGACGCATTATCGGCGAGTATTACATCGAACCCCTACCTGCGCACACAGTCATTTACCGCGACCTACATCGAATAGCGTCGGACTGGCGTGGCATGTTTTCGTTTTTTCAATCATTCCTTTTACTTTCCAGCTCAACTTGTGAGAGGTTTAACCCTCAGCGGTCTTACAGACGAACCGTGGTCGCAGATGTTATCCGCTCCCCCCCCCCCCACCGATATGTACCTTACATTCAAATGACTACTCATAGGTTGCAGCATTTCTACTGCTCGTCGATTTTGCATCGAGTTTCGCGAACTCGCCCTCTCGCGCTTTCATATCGTCAATTTTTCAATAAAAAAGAACGTCCCTTGCGGGATTTGAACTCACGACATCGACTTCAACACGACCTGACGCGGCTTCCCGTGGAAGCTCCGAGGACGCCGCCTACTTATGTATATGCTACCAGCTGGATCTTTCGCGTACACCGGTACTCGCGCCCCATCCCAACAATAGGTGCAGATGACACGTTATGGGGCGGCTTGTACTTTCTACTGCGAGATGGGATTACGGTGACCTCAAAAGAAAATCGATGCAGATACTCCCGTAGCTGCTATCGGTTCAAGCCCCATGTGTCATACGCCCTCTCGGAATACACCAGGTATCATTTATTGTTTTGGTAGCTTGGCCCTTGTGGCACCGAGGACCAACGAAAAAGACTAGGACAGATGCGGCAGTATCAACAATATAGCGGGAGCACCCGGTAGCGCAAGTAATGCCGTGCTTTCCGCGCGCCGCACAGCTCTTTGCAGTAATTACTGGGTGAAAAATATCTGCCCCCCCTCCGGCAGCTTGGAGTGCTTCGTGCGGGCCGATTTTCTCTTCTTCTGTTCTCAAGTCCCACACGGGTTAAGAATTGCGCATATCGGAACAGATCACGATCTAGATCATCTATTAGCATCTATTAGTAGATAGATCATCTACGAGTCTTTGTCACATGTTGCGCAGGATGTTCACACAGCGGTAAATATCCAACTCACGAGTGAAACATACACGGTGGTGGATAATTCAGATCATCACGCCCGGCTCTCACCCAGATCAAACTCCAAAGGAGTCATCCCAGAGTGATCCCTCCCTCTATAGTGCGGTAGAGGGGTTGGGCTATTGGGGTCAAGCGTTTTTTTCCGGCATTCTGATTGGTTGGGCACCTCCAGAGACTGATTCTACGATAGCCTCCCCAATAACCAGCGGTTTTCTTTGACGAACATTTCATGGACCCGTGCTCGACACGAGGGTTCCAGGATGCCATGAAACAAATAGCTTACTATATTTTCTTGATTGCAAAGGACTATCGAACGATGACGCCGGGGGGGGTGGCAACTTGCACCGTATTCCAAGAGGTACGGCCTGGAGCTGGTTTCAAAACCGGCGACTTCGTTAAAGAAAGGTTGGGGGGGCTACCGCAGTAAGACTCCAGAGTGAGGAACTACCGGTTAGCCCGACACTTTTGCGAGTACAATTTTTATTGGTCGGGTCGCGCGAAATAACGCCTCCGAAGTCACAGTTCGGGTGAGATATTGAGTTCCTCACGTGAGAAGAGCTCAGAAACTTCTCAGAATCTTCTGCACCCCTACACCGTGGGATGACTCTCAGGGCACATGTGCTGCAGGTCGTTCAGATCATCATCCGACTCCCACCCAGATCCAACTCAGGGAACATTTTCTAGATCGTTCAGATCACCATCCGGCTCTCGCCCAGATCTAACTCAGGGAACATGTGCTTAATCATTCAGATCATAATCCGGCTCTCACCCAGATCCAACTCAGGGAGCAACATGTGATAGATCAGTCAGATCCTCATCCGGCTCTCACAGGCCAGCACGATTCTATAGGTCATGCAGATCATCTTGACCAGGGATCTATCTTCCTCGAAAATCATAGATCATATAGATCGTTGATGGATAGAGATCTGATCCGTCTGACGTGCGAAAATATTTTTCCAAGCTAGCTATTCTGAACTCTCACACGGGCTATACAAACGTTTTGCATGCAGTAGAGGGGCTGCGATCGTGTGTTGGCTCCGCAGGCGCGGTACAATCACCCGGCATTCATTTCCAGCGAGAAAAAAAAAATGCCCCGAAACCAAAAGCGACGACGACGGTCACAGCACCGGTCACACTGAGCAGCCTGGGTTTTCGCGGAAGCAGGGAGTGTGCCCGCGCCAAGTACAACGAAAGAAGATAATAATGAAAAGGAGATCCCCGAAAGTCGCGCAACATGATACAACCACCCTTGGTGCTGCGGGCTCCTACTAGGCGGTTGCCACGACCGCTACTGGCATAGTCATTCCTCGCTACATCTAGGTCCCAAGCCGGTTACCACAGCTTCTCGCCACTAACTCTGAGGGGCGCCAACCGCCCGACGAGAGCCTGTAACGTTGACGGACGGGGGACGCCTCAGGCCCTGTGATTTGAATAGCCGGCAGCGTTTCAGGGGCAACAAAACGAATTTGAGGTAGACATTTGCAGTTCTCAAAACCACTGACTTTTGACGCAAATTTCCCGATTTTTCAAAAGCAAGACGAAAAAGCCAGGAAAAAAAAAATTTTGGGGCCAACCTTCACACGGTAAGAACAAATTCAATTGTTGTGTAGTTAAGTTTTCCAACCGTCTTGGAGAGGCATGAGCGCCCAGCCGTGCTAGACTAGGATCATGCTACGCCCCTTTGTTGCACGATTCCTTGCTTGCATTGTAGTCCTGGTGGCATCACGACGCTTGCCATCCCCCAATTACCTCAATCGACGCTGGAATCGTCATTTCTTGTTTCATTGTCAATTTGTCCCCCTCTCAAGTCCCCAGAAAAAAAAACAACCAAAAATATAAAATGGTAGATCTACCTCTAGCGTAGCATGCGTCTAAAAACGCCTTGCAACAAGGGCGGCGTCTGTCATAGCAGGTACAATTTTAGTCGGCAAGCTGGGAGCGTGTCGCACAATCTCCTTGTGTTGCTGTTCGGACACACTCCGCCGCATGCTACCCGTACCACCAATAGTACGGCTTAAGCAAGGTGAACACTCTTTTTTCCGAGATTCTTTCAACACCAGGTCTCACAAAAAGAAAAAAAAAAAAACGATTTTTTAGGGGAGAAGAATACAGCTGCTATATATATTTCCTTCCACAGCTGTCAGATTTTGTCCCCCTCAGAAACGGGTTTTATAGTTTCCGCCCACAGATTGCCTAACATCACCCTGTTGACCCTGATAGCTACACTGTAGTTGCAAGGGGAGTCGCCGACCTATATCCTTAATGAGGACACACAACCCGTAATACGCGCGATCGGAGTATCACACACAGCTTGCAAAGATGAGTTTCGACAAAATATTCGATCTCACAGCTGGAGTGTATTTTAATTTTTATAATATACTTCGAAGTATATATTTAACGATTTTTTGGGGAGGAAAAAAAAACACACCTGAGCTATTCATTGACAACGGAAGAAAAAATCCCATAAGGCGCCTAGGTAGGTACACAACGAGAACCATCATGCAAAAAAAACAAAAACAAAATGGCCTATTTTCCGACGATTTTGTGTTAAGGAGCCCCGTCATTCAGAAAACATTTTCGCCAAAAAGCGGTATACCTTGACACCTCTATCGTAGCGCGCTATTCGCTACGATAGAGGTAGCACACGTTTCCCCTTACCTCGCATCAACCTGCTGGGCAGCTTCGTGCATGGCCGATTCCGATGCGTGCTATCATACTTCGTACCAGGTACGACAGAGGTGTGGCAGCTTTTTTTTTGTCCAGAAAACTATGATTCTGACCTCCACGAGGCGAGCTAAGTCAGCTGAGGAGGCTACCCCGCTGCGCCGTTCGAATATTTTTGCGATTTGACGCTGTGCACCTAGGACGTTGGGTTGTACATCGAGCTGTGCGGGGATGTCTCGGTTCCCTTCCTTCCGAGGTCAGCGGGTGGGCGTGGCGGAGAGCTCCTTCATGTGAGAAAGGCGGCGGAAAATTCGGTATCACCTCGCGTTTCTTCGTATTAATAGCTCACACCGGATCAGGGCTACGATAGGGAGGTCACTTTTGGGGCCTTTCATGGCAATATCTCGGGGTCGCTCCCCCGTATATTCTTTTTCGGTCTTAAACTTTTCCCGACGGTTTTTTAATATTTTCATGTGTCTCCGCACAACGGAACGATAAGCTTCGGTGCGTCAAATAAACCGTGTCCATTTTTTTTTTTTTTTTTTGTGAAAAGGGAGGTCAGACACGTCCTACGATATAGAGAGGTACGAGCACTTTTCGCTTGAAATGGTTTCCGCATGGCGGAGCTCCTTAACCCAACAATCGACGGAAAAAAAAAACGCCATATTTTTTTGTTTTGGTTTCCATGATATTCTCGTTGTGTACCTAGGCGCCATGGGATTTTTCATCCGGTATCGTAGCGCAGCTTCATTTTTCTCTCTCTATATATATACGTTTCTAGGTTAAGATGCGTCTCAGAAGAGAAAAAATTGTGGTGCGCGCACCTCTATCTTAGCAGGCGTCGGTCCAGAGTCACTCGTGCAGAGTATGGTAGATCAAAACCGGTAGTAAAAATCGGGGGGTATTAACATCGCCATAGCATCCCACTGCCGTGGCCTTATCGATCTTGATCTTGATGTTGATCTTGATCTTCATCTTGATCTTCTGTAATCGGGTAAATCGGCCCCTGTTTTTTTCGGATATTTGCTCTGTTTTCTTCCTCTGAACCTCGAAAGGAGCCGGTCAACCCATGGGGCTTATCTTCATTCTTGTCCCCACGTTTTGTTTGTAATAGTGCTTGAGTGAACCGAGGACGGTGCGCTGTCCTGTCCCTCCACTCGAGGCTTCGGTCAGCGGTCACACGCCGCGGTCGTACGCACCGTACACCCCCGCCCTACTCCCGAACAAATATACCCTGAGGAAAGAGACCGGTCTTGTGGGGCGCGTCAAGGGGTCGAACCGCGACCTCTAGGGCATTTAATCGCGACTGTCCGACTCTGCGGTGCCGCTAGGTTCGTGCACGGCTTCCCAGTGGTGTGCCAGGTGTACGACTCGGCCCAAGTAATTGACAGTGCGCAGTACTAATTAGTCCTTGTTAGAGCTTCATTCCGAGATTTTTCCCAGGTGGTCGGGGTTAGGGTTGAGTTTGGCTTCAGGGTTAGGGTTGGCGACACAGGGTTGGGGGTTAGGCGTTATGATATAGGGTCAAGTATAATTAGACCCTCCTGTTGAAGCTGGCCCAAGTCGTGTTCACGGCACCCCGAGCCGCTGCCTGATCTTCTCGCGCTCGCGTCGCCGGGAACACCCCACCGCCCCACAATTGCTTCGAATTACGTTCCGGTCTCGCCTCCTGACCACAACGTACAACGAAAAAAAAAGCAGCACTACAAAAGCATAGCGCCAGCGACAACCAGGGGCCAGCCAGCCAGTTTCGAGAAAAAAGTCGCGCAGTACCTGGGGTGGCGGTTTTCGAAATGAACGCGGAAGGAACGCGGACCCAACGCGGAACGTAGGAGTGCGGGTCTAGGTTAAGGGGTGATGCTCTGAATGTCGGAGCTCAGTGCAAAGGGTGGGGGCGGCGGAAGTGAGCGTATTGTGTACCCAGCCATGCGTTGGTACCGGAACATGGGTGGATTTTTGTTTTTTGTTTTTGAGGAGGCGACGTACGCTTTCGAAACGTGAACGTTCGTGTGGGAAGTTAAAGTTGGCGGAATGTACGGAGAGTGGCAAGCGAGGGTTATGTTGACCTGGGGCTGCTGCTATTGTTGGTGTTTCCGTTTCTCCTGCTCGTCTACCGTATCCTATCGTGCAACTGCAACTGTACCTGACATTGTTGTTGATTTATGCCACGATTCGATGCAGCGTTTAACTCCTGTAGAGCTGTACCCACGATTTCGGGTACGAAACACTTGGGGGAATAGCGTACCATAACATTCGCAGTAGCATTGAGGTTCGTTGCACGCGCTCACCAAAAGAAAACGCAAATAAATACCAGTGAGCAAACACGCGCATGCGGTGAGACCACTGCTTAATGCAAGCGAACACAGCCAGTCGTGTGAAAATCCTTTCATTTTCGCCATTGCGCTGTCAGAGGCCATCGACATCACACTACGTCCATTGTTAGCAACCCCGAAACAACTATTAATACGATGTACCAGAAGTATAGTTTACATAGTTTACAATGTTCTTGAATACGGAAGGCAAACATGCACACATAGTGCAAACCCTATTTCCTACCTGTGGATTAACCCTTCCTCCCCCCGCCCATGGTGCTCCGTCTCGAAAGGAATGCATGGTCAATGGTCAAAGACTAAGGCAGGCAACAAATAAGTACGCCCCCCCCCCCCCCCCCCCCCCCCGTGTATTTCCCCTTGATAAATATAATAGTTGGCCTCGGTTGGCACCGACGGTCTAAAATATTATATGTATAATGGGGTTGACCTTGGTTGGCAACGATGCTGTAAAACATGCCAATCACTGCGTGAGCTAGACAACCAGGGTACCGTTTTGTTTTTGCTTTTTTTGCAGCCACCATGATGATTATCGAGTTAGATCACATTGTGCGGGGTGGAGAACCCTAACTCCCTACAAGGGGAATGACCGCATCACGAAGTGTGAATATGATAAGGCACTCACGAGGCAGTTACACAGTTTTTTTTTTTTTCTTCTTCTCACTTCTACTTTCCAGCTTCTGGACAAGCCGTGGTCACAGGTGTCGTCCCTTCTCCACCCCGGTTCTAGCCTTCAATTTTTATCGCGCATAGGGTTCAGCAATCCCACTGCTCGTCAATTTTTCATCGAGTGTTGCTGACTCACGCTCTCACGCTTTCCGCAAGTCAATTTGTGCACAAGAAAAATTTCCAACGAATTTATACGAGTATGCACTTGGCGGGGCTCGAATTCGCGAAACTGACCTATACCAGGCTCAAGGATAACCTGATACGCCACCGGGGCGACCGGTATATAATACCCATTGCTGTCTCTGGAGTGGCCACACCCCAGAAAACAAAGTAACTCATTGGTCGCTGTCATCCATAAGCAAGAAAGTAGGAACAAGATACCGAAGTCTGTCTTACGAGCGGTTCTTGGACGGATGCAGTTCACCCTTTATGCGACTCGCCGAACACCTCACGGCGTTTCGCGCTAGGTGCAAGCAATGCCTGCCTGGTTGGTGAAAACCCGACGTGCTCCGCCCCGGCATAGTAGGGATGCGAGGGTCTATGGTCATTCGACTACGGCCATGCACAAGCGGAGTACCCCCTCCCCCCCCGACCCCCGCACAAGCATACAGCATGTCCTTACCGTTTACAGGAGTCCGGAGGGAGAGCATGGAATAATCTTCGCTGTTTTCCGCTTCAGCGCACCACGTCTGGACCGTCAAGGTCCCGACGCTATGCGTGTCCCCCTCCATCAATGCTCCGCTTTCCGTTTGGCATTGGCTCGCGGTAGCACACCCCCTGACAATCGATGGAGAACAGCGGTCAATCGCCACCCAGACGTAGTAAAAGAAAAAAGCATGTCAAACTACTGAGCCTGTTTCACTTGAGGCCCTAGTAAAAACCTGGGCAGCAATCGAACAATGCCCCTGCTGATGGTACGGGCACGTGTATGTCCATTGCGCATTGCTACCTCCGGACCAGACGGCGTAGAAGCGGCGTAGAGCATCGCTTAACCGCTTTCTAACAGCCCACATGATCCTGCCTTGAAATTAAGTGGTTCTCAAAATGGAGGTGCTGTGGCAAGAGGGTTACGCTCTGCGGTGCCACCACGTGTATGGCGAGATTGAGAACAGAGTGTTGTACGTAAAGAAGCACAGCGCGAGCCTAAACCACACCGAGCTGCTACACGTGCGTATAGGTCCACTCTCTAGACAAGTGTACACTACTACGCGTAGTTATTGGTGTGATGATCCTCGCAATATGACCAGGTATGGTACTGCAGATGGCTATTGATAGCAACACTTTTTGTTGTTGTTGCTCTCAACAAAACCTGCCGTCTCACTTGATCACCGGACATTTCCTGTGCTCGCTCCTCCAGTCTTGGCAGATGACCGACTTGAAACAGTACCACCTGCTCAGCACGATATGGTACGTGGGTACGTAAAGGTCAGCGCAACACCGATCGCGGCGCTCTCCCTTATGCAAGCCGAACTAACAATATCGTAAGGATGGGCAATTGGCGATATCATGAAAGCACCGATCGTGGCTGCGGTTTTGGTGGGTGCGTTTATTTCCAACCGTTCAGGCCGCGTTGAGTGCCATCACTCCGTGGCCCTCCCATTGCGACTGCCAAGGGGTGCCGCACGGAGAGGGAACACAATGCTAACCGCGTGAAAAGCTGTAGCGCTTGTTTCCTTGTAATTACTATCGCCTTGTCCTGGATCGAGATATATTTGGATGTAAAATATTAGAGGTACTCGTTGGATCTGCGTCCATACCGACGCGTGCTACGATAAAGGTGCACAACTTTTTTTTGAGGTTCCTTACACTTTGGAGCTTAAGACATGTCTTTAACCCAAAAGCTGATTTGGAGAAAAACATAACTGCTGATGACTGGATGCAAAATCCCATGGCCTGCGAGTAGGTACACAACGAGAATCATGCCAAAAACGGCCTATTCCCGACGATTTTGGGTTAAGGAGCCCCGTCATTCACAAAACATTTCAGACGAAAAATGCTACCTGGTGCCTCTATCGTAGCATGCATCTACCGCTAGACTGCTGCTGCTCCAGGTATGGTACCTACAATCAATCTCCATGCACTTCGCATCCGACTCGTACCCTGTGCCTAGTATGTCGTATCTCACGGGGTTCGAGCAGTGAACCGATCGATATCGTACGATGACATATGCATGGCACGTGGTACTGATCTATGCTGTCTGTAGCAAAACCTCGCTCCTCGAAAAGCAAGCGGCGACACACTTTTATTTCCGCCTGTAGTTCTGATCTTGGCCGTACTACACAGTAGCACTCACTCGGTAATACTGTCGTCGGGATCACCATCCTCATCGTCGCAAAACACCAACTCGTACTCGTAGTCCGAGCTCCCCCGCCAGCAAAGGTGATGGACAGTCGTAGATTCAGCAGACGTCAGGGATGTCATCAATATCACGCCCTTCATCAAAACAGCCACGAATGTCATCATTAACGTTCCTGTGGAAGCCTTCCGCATTCCGTCAACGTGGTGTCACCGAAGGTACTCGTAGTCGTCGAGATGCTCGTACCCTGATGAGTGCGTCTGAAAGTTGACCGTGGACTTTCCCTACAGCCTGCTGGAGCTCTGACCACATGTAGAGCTACGAGCCGTACATCAATGTTTGCTCAGCTCTGCCTCTGATTTTGAGTGGCTACGAATCGAGTAGACGACACGAATCCGACGGTACTCCGTGCTCTGTACGGCCGCACGTAGACAACGCATGAACGAATAACATCATTTTCGTCGTTTTTTTGTTTTTTTTCGTTTTTTGTCACGATTTTGCCGCGAAACCGTCAAATCCCCTGTCCCTTTACGTATACATATCGTCGCTTGCCATTGGAAACCCCAGAAAATCAAAAGGAAATTATTTTTCTGTTTCGCCACTCGCCACAAAGCAGACAACATCGTCGACCGATTCATGTGAAGGAAGGATGGCGTCGTTCATGGGGCGCACTGGCGCTGGTGCGGGTGCAGCAGGTCGTGCTCTCTCACCGCTCCGCAGTCGGCTGGGGTCGCCGGTGTCTCGAAACACTTTGCTGAACAGAAAACAGCACAAGAAGTACCTCTCCATGTCGCACTTGCGTGCGCTTTACAGTGAGCTGGTTGCCACTCTTGAGGACTGCACTGCTGCTTCTGGTGCTGGTGGTGCTGGTGCTAGGACAGGTGCTGCTGCTCCTGCCGCTCCTGCTTCTGTTACCACTAGCACTGTTTCAGGAGTTGACGCCGCCAGGTTTGTGAAGCAGGAGCTTCGGCTCGTCGAAATCCTCCGCGCCATCGCAGAACTGGTGAGAGGAACGAGAGCCTGTTGCCAGGTTGGTTGGTTGATTTTGGTCAGGTTCAGTTTGTTCTGCAGCAGGCCGTAGCAGTGTTTAGTCTTGATTCTTCGGAGAGGGCATGGAGCATTGAGCCGATGATCAGGTCTGTCTAGTTCGTTTTGGTAGGACTGTCTGCCCCACAGATTGGGTCGAGGAGCTATGTGCAGCACAGCACTACTGCTCTGCATAGGCCGTGCATCGTTTCCGAACGTGCTGGGTTCTTCGTGATACAACCAACAACAAACTGCGATGATATGCTCGTGGTACATGCTGTGATGAGTGACGACAGAAAGAAAACAAACTTCCAATTGCAAACTTCACAGCGGTTTACATGTTTACACGTGGTTGACACGTACTTGAAGTGTCCGTGGCCTTGTTGCACTCGCCGGCAGCGAACAACTTACAAGCATAAATAGTTCCTTGCAAGGACACAAGGATCAACCCCAACAGGCAGCAGTCAGTCAGTCGCAAGCGTACACCGCCCGCAGACGTAAGCACCTCGTGTGTGGCCGTGCCTGTTTCCTGACAACTGCTGTAGTGTACACATATGGCTGCTGTATTGTACCCGGTACAGCAGTGGTGTACACTACCAAGGTAGGTGGAAGTACAGAAAGGAAACTTCAAAAATTGCTACGTACTTGGAGGGTGCCAGCGCCTGGGCCCCGCCTTTGCCGTTATCATATGATAGCCAACAAATTATTCAGACATACGGCAGTTACTTGCGAGGACATGAACAGCACCAACAGGTAGTCGCTGAGCCAGCCAGTCGCGAGCGAGTGACCCGTCGCGCAGATAGAAGCATCTCGTGTATGGCAGAAGCATCTCGTGTATATATGGCTCTGACGGAGGTTGCGGACTGAAGATCTACGAACACATAAAATTTGCAACACATGGACAGCGGTGTGAGTAGCCTGCTCTACCCCGACAACCGCACACCCTCCGTCTGAATGCAGTGTCAGCAGGGGCTTAGCAGAAAACCTGGTACCAGGTATACATGATCGTACCAGTACCATCCAGCAGTGGCAAGCAGTACCAGTAGTCAGCCTGCAGCAGAATTATATATTAGGACCAGGTACCAGGCAACAGGTACTGGTAAGCTTAATAATGTTAAAACATTTCGCACACCAGGTGTGATACAACAGAGGTGTGCACCGGTGTATACGAACAGTGATTTAGTTCTTGCGGAGGAAATACATTATTGTATAAAACATATTTTAAGGACGTCAGCCGTGAGTTCGACGAATTTCGGGTCAATACTCATCTTTGCAAGCTGCGTTGTTGGTACTTTTAATATACTAAATGGGTGAGTTTTTTATTGGGAGGGGTCCTATTTTTTGTCCACTATACATGGTTAGTGTCGGTGTTTTTACTTCAGGTGGGGAATTTTGAGCTAGATCTAACATCTTATCTGTTTTATATTTTCATTACTGTATATTATTTCCTCCTGGTATACTGCTGTACCTGGTGCATATGCTGTACCGGATAGGGGTTCTCCGGATCTTATGTCTTGATACACTGCAATATCACACCCAAGCCTATTACAATATGCGGTGTGCAATCGGCCTGTCGCCAAAACCCGGGGGGGCAATTGGGTTTTCTCTATATGAGAGGGCTGATTTCGACTTCCACTTTCGTATTACAACTATTCAAAACACGTCAGCTTTGTTGTTCGGGTTCGGACTGAGCACGCTATTTCTCGACGCTACGATGTGAAACACTCCACGTAAATACGCTACCGCGTATATTTGAGGTGCCACCCGTTCGTGTCGGACCCGGGTACCCGGCGGGTTTACCCGGACAGATCCTACCCGTCACAGGGTCCGGGTCCGACCCAACACCCGCTGGGTTTTGCGGGCCGAGTACCCGGGCACCCGGGTACCCGGATACCCGTTTAGCAACGTGTCCCCGTGATCAGCATGCCTGACAAAAAGCTCCAGAAATCTTCAAACACGCAGCAAACGATCCAGCGCAATACTCGCACAATACCTACCAGCTACCACGCATGAAGCTACGACGGCCAGCCATGATCATGAGTATCTCGGGCCGGGTACCCGGGAACCCGTTTAGCAACGCGTCCCCGTGGTCAACATGCCGGGCAATGCCTCCAGACATCTTTAACACACGAAATAAACGATCAAGTCCAACAATCACAACGCTTGAACTAAAGCACGTTACATACGTGCATACGTCTCCCTCCGGGATATCGGGCTACACCGTGACAGAGCTTGTTCAGGGTCGACTCCCCGACGATGAAGAACTTCCAATAGCAATGCTCATCCAAAGCTGAGGGAGGATTCTGCGTTAGAATGCAAAGACTGGTACCGCTTGGCGCTTGCAGTTCTCTCCGCCAAATGCAATCGAAGTACGCCCTATCATCCACGTATTGGGTTCGCTTGATGACCGTAAACGGGACCATATGTTGTCCGGGTACCCGGGTACCTGGTGGACCCGGTTCCGGTCCCCTGAAAATCCGGGTTTCCCGGTCGCGAGTCCGATTCCGATCTCCAGGGTTTGGCGTGTACTCGTTTGTGGCGGGGATCCGGCGGGTGGCACCCCTAATGTATGATGGGCGGAGCAATTTGCTGGTGCGTCCATACTGGAAGCTAGAGTACAAGTAGGGGGTCGATGTGGATAGGTTTCGACCTGTCGCCTTGACCCACCCGGGCCTGATCCCACCGGAACTTGAGCCCTCCAAACTGACCTCGGACTGACACTGGGTGCATATCGCCCCCGGCAGAGCTGAGAGCGAAGCGAAAGGTCGGCCTAAACATATCACATTTCGTCTCAACACATCCACATTGACCAGCCCTCCTCTGTAAATACCTGGTTTCCCGTGCTCGTAGTGCGATCATGCTATTAGATACTGGTATAGACACTTTTGCACGTGCGGGCGAGGGCGATTTCGTTCGCCGCCGCCTGCAAAAAAGCCTTCAAGAGCCCGAAGATCATGGCACAGTCTAATACCCTCAGGAAAGTGTCTGAGCAGATGAGCAGGTGTTAGAGCAGTAGCAAAAGCCGCCCCGCCCCGTGCGCACGAAGACAGAGCGGTGAATTGAGAGGGGATAATTATCCTTTCATCTGCGATTGGCGAAATGTCATCCACGACAGCACCTTTGAAACCACGCACGGCTGTTTTCATTTTTTACCCAAAGAGCGCGAGTCCTCACCCTGTTTCACTCAAGCCGTACCCTCATGTCTTTCTGCTACTGGTATTTGCTGTTTGTGTGTGGTCATGGCTCATCATCGTCTACGAAAGGAGCGCCAGCATGTTTATGGGTTCGCTTTAGCAGCCACGCTCTACCAAACACCACTATTAACACGTACCTGGTATTGCATAATACGCATGTGCGCGTTCTTATCTCGTCTACGATTGTGTAGGCCATAAAGAGCCAGCCGCCTCTCTCTGTAAGTCCATGAGCGTTTGTGTCCGTAGCAGAACCGCGTGTGTAGCTGTAGCCCTGCAAGAACCCGATCAATCGACCGCCGAAAAAAAAAAAAAAAAAAAAAAAAAAGCGGCCGATCTACACACCGACTGCCTGACCTACCGACCGACGTCCTGACCTGCCGACCTACCTCCTGACCTGCCGACCGACCTCCTGACCTGCCGACCGAGCGTCTGACCTACCGGCCGCCTGACTTGCCGACCAATGGCCTGACCTACTGAACGACCGCCTGATATATCGACCAGCCGCCTGACGTACCGACCGACTGCCCGAATTGCCGAACGATCGCGTGACCTGCCGACCGGCCGCGTGACCTACTGACTGCCTAACCTGTCGACCTCATGACCCCAACGGCCTGACCTGCCGACCGACTGCTTGACCAACCGACCGCCTGACCCCAACCGCCTGATTACCGACTGTATGTCCTACTGACCGCCTAACCTACCTACCGACTGCCTGACCTACCGACCGCTGCCTAAATCAGGTGGCCTTCGGAGAGGCCGCCGAGCAACCGGAATACTTCGAGTTTTTCTGCGAGAAATCAACCTTGGCCCTATTCGTCGAGACGCTTCGATTGGGACCGGCCATCAAGACTCAAGTAAGCGACTATTGAGTGGCAACGACGACAATAGCAATGTGAACAATTACGACTGCGACGAAAATAAGGATGAAAATAACGCCGATAGGAACGGGTCGGGGGAGGTCGAATTGGGAGGGAGGGAGGGAGGGGGCGTGGCGGGGGGGCGTTCTTGGGGGCGTGAGGCACGACTCAAAATCGCGGAATTACTTGGCGGCGACTCGTGCCTGAGGGAGAGCGCAAGCGACGGTTGCAAAACTGGAAGGTGCATGGTGAAAGGCGCGGAATCTGGAGTCGGGTCTGGGTTTAAATCGGACCGGCATTGGCTAGGAATCACGATGGTTACCCTTGAGCGATGTTTTCGAAGATGGCTGTCGTACTGTTATATTTTACGTAGCAAGAAGATGAAAACCCCTGGCACCGGCGTGCCCCCAGGCGCTGGATCTATCGCAATGTTTCGTGTCTCGTGCTCTGTTGTCTTTCTGGAGAATATCACTGACGAGATTGGTCTCGAATACTGTTGTCTGCTGTAGAACTGTTGGTAACAGCAGAAAACAGAACAGCACGACAAGAGGCTTAACCCTCCGCCGCCGGTTCCAACGCCAACACCAACGCCAATACCAACGCCAACAACTGAAAGCGCCAACCAATACCAACACCAACTCCAACATCGACAACCTACACCAATATTAACACCATCACCAACACGGACAAAACACCAACACCAACACCAACACGAATACCAATACGAACACCAACATCAACACCAACACCAACACCAACACCAACACCAACAACAATACCAACATCAACACCTACACCAACGCAGGCACAAACACCGACACCGGCACCAACACCAGCACCAACACAAACACCAACACAAACACAAACACAAACACAAACACCGACACCAACACCAACACCAACACCGACACCGACATCGACACCGACACCGACACCGACACCGACATGGACACCGACACCGACACCTACACCGACACCGACAACCAACACCAACACCAACAGCATCTGCACTATTATCAACACCAACACCACCAGCACCAGTACCAACACCTACACACCAACACCAACATGAATACCAACACCAACAATAACCCACAACATTGTACCCTCGCCCTCACGCCCCAATCCACATAAAACACCCAACCGACCGAGCGTTGACTCGACACACACGTCCTCGCTCTCTACCAAACCCAAACGAAACAGGTCGTGCAAGCCATCTCAATTCTCCTGCAAAACCTACGGAGCCCGTTGTCGCTATACATGCTGCTTTCGCAAGACCATATTAACCGCCTTATACAGCCGGACGCCGGAGTGGCAGAACTAGAGCTTCCCCTGGACGACGAGGAGTTCCTAACGAACTATGTGGCGTTACTCAAGGCGATATCGGTTCGCCTCAGCACTGACACGGTATGTTTTTCGACGTTTTTTTGGTCTTGTCGACGAAGTTTCGGCGCGCTTTGTCTGCTCGTTTATTTCGTACGTTTTCTTAGCGCGTTTCCGGCGCATTTTTGGCTCGATTTTTGGCTCGATTTTTGGCGATTTTTTTGGGCACGATTTTTGGACGCGTGTTTTTCTTTACGTGCTTGTTTCGGCGTTCTTTGTTCGGCGTACTCTTCCAGCCGATTTTTCGCCAGTTTTTTTTCGAGCTTGTTTAGACGCTATTTTCGGCACCTTGTTCGGCATTTTCGTCGGCACTTTCTTTCGGGCGAATTTTTCGGTGCAGTCTTCGACATGTTTTTTTTTACGAGGTTTTCGGCGCCATTTTCGGAGCGTTTTTCGGCGCGTTTGTTAACGCGTTGTTCCGCGTGTTCTTCAGCGCGTTTTTTTGCGCTGTGTTGGGGAGCTTTTTTCTACGCGTTTGCCCGCGTTTTTCGGACCATTTTTCAGCGGACCGCCCGCACAACAATAATACGCAACTAATTAGAAGATGAAGGCGGAGAAGATTCCTAGTTTTTTTTTGCTTGGACAGCATGTTTGTTTGTAGTCCACGAGGTTTATTATTTTTTCTGATTGAGCGTTTGGTTCGGCGCTTGTTGTCGCTGTGGTCATCGGCATCCTTATGCTGTTTTTTTTTCGCCGTGTTGTCATCCGCCCCAGGCTGCAAGCACCTCGCTTATTTATTTTTTTCGCTGTTGAGTAATCTATGTATCCTTTCCTTCCCCCCCCCTCTCCCTCCCCTTTTTCTTTCCCTCCGTTTCGCGCGGACCTCTCTCCCCGCCCCCCTCCTCTCCCTCGCTCACCCCCGGGGCCGCCTGCGCTCCCCGGCCCCGAACGTTTCCCGACTTTCTTTTCGCCTTCTCGTGGGTATCCGATATCGAATATTGGGCATGGAATATCGTACGTCGAATATCGAATTACGATTATCGGATATCGAAATACGGATATCGAATATCGGTCGTGGGATATCGGACATCGGTTACCGATACCCAACATCCGTGCATCCGCAGGTCCAATTCTTCCTCAACACCTCTACGGGCTCCTTCCCCCTGTTTTCGAGAGCGGTTCCTCTCATCTCTCACGCCGATCCCATGGTAAGCGAGCTCTGTACAGCCTGACGCCCCCCTGCTTTCCACAAAATCGTGGGCCTGGATAGGATAGCGCGCGCGTTTCTGTGAATGTTTTTTACGTGTGTCTTCGTGTGGACCACATGTGTGCGTGTACGCCTGTGTTTATGTGTGATTGTCCACCCCGCCCCAGCTTTCACTCCCTTTCCCACCCTCCTGTACACACCTCCCTAGCCCCCACACCCCGCCCCCCTCCCCGCTCCCCCTCCTAACAAAACTTCCCTATTTTTCCGGCATTTTCTGTTTTCGTTTTTGCCCCCCCCCTCCCTGAACGAAAAGGTGCGCACGTCCGCCCTTAACATCGCCTTACACGTTTTCTCCGTTAAAGACCCGGGCGTGACCGCCTACCTGTCTCTTGAGGAAAACCACAAAGGCTTTTTTAGCCAGGTCTCTCGCCTGCTGCACGACGCCTACTCGCAGATCCTGTGCAGGGTGAGTTGTCAGCAAGCGCTCCGTGCAAGATGGGATACCAGGGTCCACTTGACCGTTTTCCAAGCATATTGGCGCGTCATCACCCGACCCGTGGATCGGGTCAGTAGCTTTTTAAATCTCGCGGGTTGCGTCGAGTCGGGTCAGAGGTCGGGTCGGGTCTGCTCGGGGTCGGGTCCGGGTCGGGTCGGGTCAAGTCGGGTCGGGTCGGATCGGGTCGGGTCGGATCGGGTCGGGTCGGGTCGGGTCAGAAGGTTTTGAAAACTCACGGGTTGCGTCAGATCACCCTGACCGGACCCGACCCGGGAGAACTGACGCGACCGGTGAAACGCCTTGCCATTTCCCAACTCCTAAATTTCACCCTCGTTTAGCTCCAAGTGTTTTGTTCCGCATAACGGGACTGCAGGCCAGTGATGAACGGGTTATTTACCCATTTGAGACTTGAGAGGGAGAGAGATAATGCTCACATATAGCGGTTGCGGCATCGGCTGCACGAAGCAGTCCGGGCTGCCGGGATGGGGCGGGGAGGGGAGGGGGGGATATCCGAACCGCACTGCAGGAAGTTGCACCACACGCGCGCCGCAATGGTAGTGTGTTTTCTGCTGCGCGGCATTCCTGATCGCGTGAAAACGATGGCACTTCGTTGTGCTTGTTGGTCGCTAGACATGGGTCCCAAAAGGCTATACCTCTTTTTTATTGAGAGGGAGAAAGTGGTGAACGCGTCAAGCGGTTGCGACACCGGCCGCACGCGGTGTCCCGGGCTGCTGAGGTCAGATTGACACCAGGCCTGGCGGGGGAGAGTGAGCCCGGCAGGCACAGCCCCGTGCACCGTAGGTTTAGCACCGTAGTACCAACGACATAATTTCCGACAACGGTAGAGAAACGTCGTAGTTTTTTCGACCCCCCCCCCCCCCCCCCCGCGCGCGCGCTTAAAATCCCTTAATATAACAAGCCCCATTTACGTCCCACCTCCACCCCCACCCCCGCCCCCTACTTTTCCCTGCAATGTCAATGTCTTGGAAGATGTGGCAGGCGCAAGAGCCTCCGGCCGCGACGGCTGGGATGGAGGGGGCGACCAGCTTCTTTCAAGACATGTTGTACTACGTGCAGGTGTGTTGTACTATTTTAGGCCGTTCGAAGCGTGCTGCGGGAAAACGGTTTTCTGAAGAGTCTTTTGTATATCGTGGGAGGCAGGAAAGGGCGGAGATGTAGTGGTACTCCCTAAGTTTGCCAGTTGCCGGCCGGTATGGCGGAAAAAAACAAATTGGTGCTGTATCATGCTCTGTATGTAAGAACTAAAAAACAAAATAGTAACAGGGCAGCAGTACGGCAGTGCAGCAGTACGTACGGTAGTAAAGGAGAAAGGAGTGCAGCAGTGGGGACGGTGGTACTCCCAAGCACCAGTGGGAGGCCGGTATTTTAGAAAAAAAACAAAAGGTTCATCTCCCACAGGACGAAAAAAGACTCCCACGTACAGAACGACCCACCCACCCACCACGGACGACGCAGGGTACCCTCCACCCACCCACCGGCCAAACCTTTACTACATACAGCAGTACAGCAGTGCAGCAGTACGTACAGCAGTACACCAGGTACGCGGGAAGCAGTTAGTAGGTTGATTCTTGAGGACGTTGTATGAAACAGGAAACAAACGGGGGGAGTTTCTTTTTTTTATGATATTCGGCCATCTCGGGGAGCGAGCGAGCCGCCATACACCACCCACCCACCACCCACCACCCACCCACCAACCATACACCCACGAACCAACCCAGTACTGCAGTACAGCAGTGCAGCAGTACGTACAGCATTACACCTGACAGGCGAGCAGCAGCCGATTCGTTGGTTGCAATGCTCTCGGGCTGGGCGGGATTTGCAATTGTTTGCTATTCCCCGCCACGCCGGGGGCCAAGCGAGCCGTCCCCGGGAGGGCGATTTCCACGCTCCCCCCTCGCCGAGGTGGGGCAGCGACGCCCGTTCTTTCGCCGGCACGTCGTAGTGCTGCTGTGCGGGTGGGATGTGGCGGCACCGCGAGGCCGCGGGAGGCCGAGTGGAGCTCGGGAGTCGCAGCTTTTTTCGGGGGGGTCTTATAACCAAGATAATTTCAAAATCCATTTGGACGTCACTACCACGACGTTAGCGTATTATCTAATAAGGATGACGTGGGAGGCAGGAAAGGGCGCAGAGGAGGCCACGAAAACGAAGGGGGTACAACAGCGATGCAGTGTCTTATCTTACCTTACAGAGAATCAACAGCAGCGACCGTGGCACAGTAGCAGCATACTTTGTGTCGGATAGCATGGGGACTCGGTGGGATACCGTGGGAAGTCGGTGGGATACCGTGGTGTCGCCATGGAAAATGGGTGAGACACCTTGAGATACTACGTGCACGTGTGTTGTACTCTTTTTATGAAAATACGTGCAGGTGCAATGACCTACGCACAGTTTCTTTGTGCTTCTTTTTTCCTTCGAATCTAGTATGTTAGCTTTTTTACTCGGGCTCCCTCTCGTTTTGGAAACTCAGATCCGGGGCTACGCAGCAGGCGCTCCTCGCCCCTCCCCATGATTGTGCACGTCTTGCTTTGTCGTAACGCGGATATATTTCAGCATGTGCCTGCCTCGCCAAACCGCGTCGACGTGCGCATACGCCCGCCCGCTAGGCACTTGCTGCGTGTGAATTTTTGCCACGAGAAAACCACGCGCAGGTGTGCTGTACTACGTGTAGCTGTGCTGTGCTGTGCTGTGCTGTGCTGTGTGCAGGCGTGATGCGCAACATGTAGTGGTTCTATCGTCACCAAAGTGAGTGTTTTTTTTCGGATCACCCGCCATCAAAATGTCGTCCCATCTTGGTACTTGAACGGTATTTTAATAGGGGGTAGGGTTACACCCAAGTCATGGTGGGGATACATCTATTAACATGTGCCTGGTGTGCAGTTTTAGTTGCCGCTATGCCTGTGTCTACCTAAACTTACCCATACTTATATATGACATTCCACGTGTACGAAGTTATCTTGTACTGCTGCACGTGCAGGTGTGCAGGTGTGCTGTGCTACCCAGCACCGACCCCCCCCCCACACTCCCACACTGACCCCTACCGTCACACCTCCTCTCCACCCCAACCCTGATCTCCACCCCCACCCCAACCCACACTCGTACCCCTGCCCCCGCCGAAACGCCTCAGGATGTGCTTGACGCCGGTGGTCTCCAGCTTTCCTGCAGGCTGGCGGCGTACCTCCACGAAACTTTTTTCAGGCCTGTGGTTCTCGAAGGGCTCGCGGGGGCGTTAAACGACAGGAGCAACGTCAGCGACTGCAACACCGAGGGTATCAACAAGGATAGCAACAGTTATGCTATCACTCTGAACAACACCAACGACAACGACAACAGTAACCACGACAGCAACCACGGCAGCAACAGCAAAGACGAGAACAACAATAGCAACAGCAACAGCAACACCACCAACAGCAACAGCAGCAGCACCAACAGTAACAACGGGAACGGGGAGCTGGTGAAGGCGGGGAGGGAGGGGGAGGCGGCAGCGGAGCACGAGCTAGAGGTAAGCGTGGACTGACTGGTACTACTACTACTACTACTACTGCTACTACTACCTCTACCTTCGTGTGCACGTGTGCACCCCGCGAGACTCGTCCGCTTTCGCGCTCGATTTTCTTTTTCGCAAAATAAATGTTGTTTGGGGGGTTTGCGCTCGTTGCGAGCCGGCTTCTTCTTCCTTACAATGTGCTGGAACGAGTGAATAAGGCCCCTAGAATCGGTGGTGTAAATAGTCCCCCCACGCACCCCCCCCCCACGTTCCGCCAAGCACTTCACGTCGGATGTTGGCCACAGCGTTTCAGCGATTCGGAGAGTTTCCTTCCGAATCTAGTACGGTGCTGTAATTGGCCTATCACAGGGCGCCGACTTTTACGTGTTGTCTCTGTATATACGGTAGAATGAACCAAGATGTCTCGCGATTGCGGTAACAGTTACGCTGTCTCTTTCTGACGCTTTCCCTTTCACGCTTTCGCGGTTTGCCCTTGCTGCTATTTCGCGCATTCTTGGTGGCCGCCTGGATCCCTTGCTTTTCCTCGTCGGGCTGGCGGTGTGGGTTCCTCGCGAGTACTCCCCTCTAACCGTAGTCCTAACCTTATTTCTGACGCTATCCCTATCTCTAGCCCTACCTAACTCTACTCTTAGCCCTACCCCTAAATCTATGCCAACCCCGAAACGCCGACGGCAACCCTAGCCCTGACCCCAACCCCAACCTCAACGGCAACCCCGACTTCAATCTTAGCCCCAATCCCAACCCCGACGACAACCCCAATCTCAATCCCAAACCTAGACCCGACCCAACCCCAGCCCCAACCTCAGTTCCAATCCCAATCCCAACTCAATAACAAACCCAGCCCCAACTCTGTGTTTGTTTGTTTGCGTGTGTGTTTTTTGTGGCCCCTTTCGTTGCCCTCCCCTTTTTGCCGGCGGGGGCCGGCCCTGTTACTGTAGGTCCAACTGGCCCTGTACGCGCTCTGCCAGGTATTCGCGGTGATGACGGAGGGTCCCCTTTTGGCCGCCGTTGCCGCTGGCCTGTTCTCCTTAGAGAGTGCGGAAGACGGCATCAGCGGCGGTGTTGTTAGGAATGCTGCTGCTCTTGATTATGGTGTTGGTGATGTTGGTGAGGGTGGCGGTGTCAGTGGTGATGGTGTTGGTGTCAGTGATGGTGGCGGCGGTGGTGGTATAGGTGGCGGTGGTTTTGGTGATGGTTTGGATGACGGTGGTGGTGAACCGGTGGCGGCGACGGCGGCGGCGGCGTTGGAGTTGGCGGGGTCAGTGTCGGTGGTAGCGGGGACAAACGGGCGGGAAGGCGAGACACAACCTCGACCGTTGTCGTTCCCGGGGGCTCGCGACGGGCAAAGCCGAGACCGCTACCGCCGAGCCCTGGCGGCGTGCGTAGCGCGGCGGAGAGCCGGAGGAGGCGCTCATGCACGTTTAGGAGCCGTCGCCGTGGTGAGGAGCGCGATCGCTAACCCTGCGGTTGGCGAGGCTATCCTTCGGGGGGGGGCTCCGAGCGGGCCGTGGGTTGCGGGCGGCCGCGATAACGCAGACGCATATGGCGATGACACGGACGCGAGATGTGGAGCGAGGCCGTGGCGAGGGGACGGAGGAGCGTCGACGGGGACAACCGCACTGTGGGGCGAGATCGGGTTCGGTTCGGCCGGCACCGCTGTCGATACTGCCGACATCGGCTTCGCTGTCGACAGACCGCCACCCCAGAAAGAACGCAGCAGTGAGACGGTCGCAATATTCGACGACCTCGTGCGCGTTCTGCCTGATCCGCCGCCTAAGACGCCGCCGCTGCCTCCGGCACCGCCGCCGCCGCCGCCTGGGGCGAATGGAACAACTGTTCTGCTCACGTCGCCTCGTGAAATATCGTGGGTGGGCGAAGAGCAAGGGGCGGAAAAGGAGAGGCGCATGTGGCGGGGAGACGGGGGGGGTGCGGCGAAGGGAAAGGAGGAAGGGGGGCGAGGGTGGCGGGGTGCCGACAGAAATAGCGACGAAAATCGGTCGCGATATAGACCGGGTTCCCGGGTTTTCGAAGACGACGACAACGACTTCGACGGTGCTTGTTTGGGCGCGGTTCGGCTCGAAGGATCGCCTGCCGTGGGTGAGGGGGTAGCCGGCGGGGGCGTGGGCACCGGCGGCAGCGATGGCGCTGCTGCTGCTGTTGATCTAACAGATCGAACGGTTCCGGGATTGACGGAACGGAGAGGAGAGGGAGGGGTGAAAGGGAAATCGAGCGAAGGAGAAGGGGGAGGGGGAGGGGGAAGAGCTGACAATGGCTTGCTTGTCGTTGACAGTGATATTGTGTGTAGGCGTTCACCGAATGGTATCGGAGCGTGCTTTTCTGCCAGGGGACACGAGAGGAACGGGCGCTTTGAGCAGGTGAAGAACATTCGTCGGAGTATGATTACCACTGGCTGCTGGCAGCCGTGGTTGTCACCGTTGCCGTGGTTGTGGCGGATGTAGTGGTGATTGTGGTGGTCGTGGTAGTTGATGTGGTGTTTGTGGTGGTGAGGGGGGATTTGTGGTGATTGTGATTTGTTGTAGTGTTGGTGGTGGTGACGGTGGTAGCAGCGGTGGTGGCGGTGGTGGTGGTGCTACCTCTGTTACGCGCTGTCTTGCAATCAGCAGCGTTATCTGTTTCTGGATTTCTCGCTCGCACCTAGTACATACCGTTTACAGTGGTTTCGTGTGGCGTTTTCGGCTGATACAATATCTTCACCACCCCCTGCCACCCTCCCTCCCTCCATCCCTCGCCCCTTCGTTACCACGCTCCTCGACGCAACATGAATGATATTCGAAAGGTGGTGGAGATTCTGCTCACGGCCCTCACGGAACCCCCACCCGCAACCAGCACGGCCACTGTTCGAACCGCCGCCGCCGCTCTGGGAGAGCTCTGGTTCCTCGAGCGAAAATTCCGGTGCGGTCCTCGAATTAGTCGGGGCAGCGGTGACGGCCGTGGTAGTGGCTTTTCCAGTGGTGGCATTGGCGGTGGTGACAGCGGTGGTGGCGGCAGCGGTGGTGGTGGCGTTAGTCATGGTGTTGGCGGGGTTGGTGTTGGTGTTGGTGTTGATAGTAGTGATGATGGCGGCGATAGTGGGGGTGGTCGTGGTGTTTGTGGTGGTGGTGGTGGTGGCGGCGGCAGTGGTGGCAACAGCGCTGCAATACGCGGGCCTTCGGACAATCTCCTCTGGGCCCACGGCACCCGGTATCACCGGATCGGGAAAATGCTTACCGAGGCTTACGCTCAATCAGCGGGTGAGTGGGTGGGGGGTGGAGGGTGGGAAGTAGAGAAGGAGGTTGGGGTAGGGGGCGGGATGGAGGGGCGGGGGGACGGGGAGGGAGGAGTAGAGAGGCTTGTCTTGCAAAATGGTATTGTTACGATGTTGTCGGGAGATTTTTTTCGATTGTGTTCGTTGGTGTCTCGACCCCACTGAGTCCAAGGTTAGAGGCGTGTCAAGAAGAAGAAGCGGCTTTTATTTGCTTATTTTTGGCTGTGCCGCGAAGAATAGCGGTTACTGTTGTGTTTGTGTTTTTATCCTTTTCCCCCTCGTCTCTTCGCCGAGACCCACGCTTGGCATATAGGGCGGGCCTGTATCTGCCCACCCTGCGGAATCTATCTTTTATTTCCTCCTTCTTCCCCCCCCCCACCGATCCCCTCACCATTTCCCCCTCCCTCCCCCTTCACCCCCCTTCACCTCCCCCCCAACCGCCACATCGCCGTTTTGTAGCTCATCTCACTTCCGCTCCTCTCCCTTCCCTTCCCATCCCCTAACCTACCCGCTTAACCGAAACGAAACCAGCGACCCTGCTCAGCACTACACGGCGACGTCAGCCTTTCGCGCTCCTGTCTGCCTGCGAGGAAGCGGTGGAACTCCTGGGAGTAGGCGTTGCCGCCTCTGGGAGTGTAACCTTCAATCCCCACAGAAACGAATTGTGCACGTCATCCCCGCCCCCTTCCCTCTCCGACGTTGCGGGTTCTCGGTGGCTTTTGGGTGGTGGTAGCGGTGGTGGTGGTGGGGGGGGTGTCAGCGAGGCGAGCGAGCTGGCGTTACGCGCGCAGGTATGTGAAGAAGGTTGCTGCTGCTTTTACTGCTAGTGTCTACTTAATTGCTGCTACTGGTGGTGGTGGTGGTGCTGCTGCTGTATTTTTGCTGCTGCTCGTGCTGCTGTCTGTTTAGTAGCTGCTGCTGTTGCTGCTGCCGCCGCCTTGTTTCCTTTGCTTTCGCTATATTTTGCCGAGTTTTTATTTGATTGCCCGTCGTGTGCTCATTCACAGTTGCTGCCTTTCTGTGTCTTGTGTCTGTATGTTCGTGTGCTGGTGTTTGCGCGTGTGCGTATGTCCATGATTTTGAGAACGCGCTTGCCCCCTCCCCTCCACCTCCTGTCTACCTTGCGGAGTGCATCTACTATCACATCTACCCTCCCAGCCCCCCTCCCGGAACTCCTCCCTCCCTTTTTTTTTCCTTCGCTCGTCATCGTCTTTGCCGCAGACCTTTCTGGTCCTTCGCTCCTTGTATCGATGGCTGGTCGAAGGCGCGTGGAGCCCGCCGCCGTCCAACCTTACCGTCGCTGCTACCGCTGATGCTTCGCTCACCCCCCGCGAAGCCCCGTGCGAGACTACGCCCGGAAGATCAGACCCGCCGCCGCCAACGTCTCCGTCGCCGCAGCCGCCCGTGGCGATTCGCGTGGACCCTTTTTTCCTCGCTCTCGTTACCGGACGCACCGCGCACCCCGTACACCAACACGAGAATGTTGGCGTCGACGGCGGTAGTGGCGGTGGTGGCGGTGGTGGTGGTGGTGTTGGTGTTGGTGGTGATGGTGATGATGGTGATGGTAGTGGTGGTGGCGGCGGCAGCGGCGGCCGAGATATCTCGCTTCCCCCGTCGAACGAGGGATGGCTACCGTGGGTGTTGTCGTCGGTGACGTGGAGAGCAGCGGCGCCTCTCCATGATGCGGCCGCGGCTGCTTCCGGTGGCGTCGAGACGACGACTCCGGCGACACCCCGGAGTTCACCGTTACCGCTACCGCTGTCGCCACCACCACCGTCGCCATCGCCGCTAACACCGCCGCCGCCGCCGCTGTCACCGGCCGCTCTCTCGGAACCGCGGCTAGGGGGTCGGTTTCAGCTGTCCGGCAGGCGTTGCGTTGCGTGCTGTTTGCCGGTGAACTGGCCGGGAGCGACGGTATTACCGGCCGGCGCTAATGGTACCGCTAACACCAACGGTGCGGCGGCGTCGGCGGTGACAAAGGCACTGTTAACAACCACGAAAGTAAGCGATGCTGGCGGCAGCGGCGGCAGTGGCGGCGGCAGCATCAGCAGCAACTCCCACACAGGGCGAGGTTACTACCGGCGAGGACCGTCACCGCCCCTCCCCCCCAACCTCCACCTGGTCGAGCTCTACGTAGTCCTAGACGAGCGTTTTTTCCTGCTCGCGGTGCCAGACCCTGAGTCTCCGATGGACGGGGGCATCATCGTGTCGTCAGCCCCGCTTAGAAACGCCTGCGCGAAATCGCACCCGGCCAACCCCCGCGTTGCGGAGCTCAAGGTTTCTACGAGGGAGGATGGCCGGGCCGGTGGAGGGGAAGGACCGGGGCTGTTTATGCCGTCTGCCCCTATCGAAGTAGCTTCTCGTGATAAGCGAGGCGGGGTCGGGGGCGAGGGGGGGGACGGCGGAGCGAACTTTCGGGGGGCTGGGCACAAGGGCAGTTGGCACCTGGTAAGGGAGGAAGAGGCGTCGGTATAGGAAGGGGATTGGGAGATGGGGAGGGGAGGGTGAGGTGGGCTGAGGCTTGGTTGGGGGAGGGGGGGGGTCTGGGTTTGTTTTTGGGGGTTCATACATTACGCTTTTGACGTACCTGGTATTCTCTACGCGTGTTGAAGCGCGTTGACCCAGGTAGCATCGCATTTGGCTCAGGTTGACAGAAGGTGGAGAGTTTCATGATGGGAGGCGGAAAATGTTTGTTTTTTCCAATTTCTAGTGGAGTTGCTTTTGTGTCACTTTTTAGAGCACCCAGTCTCGCAGAACGATGGCCGCGGCCCGTACCGAACCGTCTTAGTGGTGGTGATGGGTGGGTGGGTGGGTGATGGGGAGGTGATATGCTGGTGGGGGCGGGTAATCGTTCACCAACTCGCCCCTTCACACTGCGGGCAGTTTCCGTAGGGTAACTTGTAATTTGCGCTTGCGGACCATGTTTTTCCATTTTTTGTCGCGTTCGGTCCACCGTTCTACGTATTAAAATTGAGAAATTGGTTTACCTTCCGGCTATGTGGAGATCCGCAATAGTATTGAGAGGGTTTAACCGAAAAAAATGTTCCTCAAAAACGTTTAACCAGAAAGTTCGCCTCTCCGGGTTTGTGTCGTTTTTTGTCGTCGGTGTATGTAAATCTGATGGTTGTATCATAAGAGTAAATCTTGTTTTGGCCCGGGCAAGGCTAGCAGCTGGGGTCATGCCCAAAAAGTAGAATTCAATAACTTATCTCCCCGCCCCCTTTCTCCCCGTGTCATCCCGCCCCTATCCGCCGCGAAAACGAACGCGTGCAAACCTTAACCAGGTGCTTACTTTTGAGAGCGCGGCCGCTTGCAGCCTGGTGGAAGAGCACGTGGAAGAGCAAAGGGAAGCGGCTCTGGCCGCTCTGACGGTAGAATTGGTCGAGACTTTCCGACAGATAGCGTCCATGGCTGGCGGCAGCGGCGGCGGAGTCAGCGGTGTCGATGGCGATGACAAGAAATAGGATTGTGCTGATGGTGTCGATATATGTACGCTGCTGACGACAAGCGGAGAATTACCGTGAACGTGATGCTGAATACTGTATTTTTTGTTCTGTACAGTTTTGTTCAAGGGGACGGGGGTCGGGGGAGCTGTATATAGTATACACCGACCGGTGCGCGCGTGGGGATCAGCCGTTTCGAGGTATTGTTCACCTTCAAAACGCGAAACGCTGGCAGAGTTGCCATTGTTGTGTGTGTGTTTTTAGTGTGTGTGCTGATTGGCGATGAATAAATTAAGTTGGATGCTGGTATGATACCTTATAAAGCACTTTGTTGGTGGTGACTGACGGTGAGGGGGGCAGCCCGAATATTCGGCACGTACTGTTTAGTTGAATGTTTGGCACGGTCACAGCAGTACCGGTGGCCGTGGGAAAGCTCACTCTTTTCAAGTTTTCAGAAATGTTGTTCGGAGTACGAGTAGTTTCCCCGAGACGTGGGTTTGCTGCTACGTATGTACCAGGTGTATAGGGGTTTGAGTTTTTTTTTTGGTAAAAATTTGGCGCTGCACCCCCCCGCGCCCCTGTTATGGAGACAACATACTTGGAATTAGACTATATCATTGTAGGGAAATTATTAACGGAGCAATCTCCATCTATGCACGAAACCACAGCTTACACTTTTGTTTTTCGTTTGTGTCACGGTTACACTGTTGGTGAAAGAAGTACAGGTTACAGGCGACTAGAGACGACCTCGAAGAGATATGTCGCAGGTAAACAGGTACTCCACCCACTTCAGTGATCATACCGGTATTAATCAATAATTAGACTAGTGGATGGAAGACTGAATGAGAACGTGTCGCCCAACCACAATATTATTATTATTATTATTATTATTATTATTATTATTATTATTATTATTATTATTATTATTATTATTATTATTATTATTATTATTATTATTATTATTATTATTATTATTATTATTATTATTGTTGCCCTCCGACAATATAGCGTAGATGCCTTTCCGATGAAAATCGAATATCTTTCCACAAAGCAGTAGTACCTAATATGATGGCGGTGGTATCTTCCGCCAACCATTTGCCCATTCCTTCCCCCACATTTTCTCCTTTTATCTACTATTTCATTTCCCTATACTTGTAGACTAAATGTTTTATCCGATGTATTCTTCATGTGTGGTGCGTTACAACAGTGCTGGGCATATATTGTGGGGAAATGCCCCCCCCCCCCTACTCCAGCGACTTGGCCCGGAAAAGGGTCCCAGCCGCTTTTTCGCGTACGGAGATGAGTTGCACGTACACGCGTGCTACAATGCTATGGGGGTGCCACTTGTGGCCCACTTTTTCCTTACTCTGGCGGGGCACTTTATAACACATTTTCAACTGGGAATCCGTTTTGGGGATAACTTTCTTGAAAATAGTAATAATGGGAGGGGGGGGGGGGTCGGGGCTCTAAAGGGGTTAGGCTGCAAGGGAAATGCCTTATTATGTCGTTGGAACACCGTTATTTTGTTTTGTTTTGTTTTGTTTGTGTTTTACTGTGTTACTCGTTGATTAGACTAGAGTTACATCTACTATCAATACAGCAGTGTTAGGCCATCGGGATTGTTTTGTTCATCGTGTCATCGTGTTGAAGAGTTTCGGTGATTTCTCTCGAAGGCAAACTAGCTTACTTGCCAAGAAAGCGAGGAGAGCCTCTGAAGAATGTATGTGCACCCCTACAGCAGCATTTACAGCAGACCCATCCCACGGTAGGGGTGCACCACTTTTTTTTCTGAGTCTCCTCCATTCAGGAGCTCAAGACATGTCCTTCTTAACCCAAAAACTAGTACGGAGAAACATAATAAAAACTACTCGCACCGGACGAAGAATCCCGTGGCCCTGGTATACGACGCGAGAATCACGAAGGAGTCGCCGGTGTTGACGGACAGTAGTAGCGCGGCGGGGGCGCAAGCGTTGATGCTGACGTGGTGGCGACGGGAGTTGTGAGCAGGGGTGAGGGTGGTGCGGACGCGGGCAGTGGCGCCGACGTGGTTGTGACGGGAGTTGCGAGCAAGGGTGAGGGTGGTGCGGGCGCGGGCAGTTTCGCTGACGTGGTTGCGACGGGAGTTGTGAACGGGCTTGAGGATGGTGAGGGCGCGGGCATTGATATGGATGGTGTTTTCTTCGACGCTGCAGACGGGAGTGGTCCCGCCGATAGGACGCTTGTCCACGCTCCCATCTACTGCGCGGGATTACGTCCGGCTGTCCGGGAGCCTGTTCTCCAACACTACCCATCAACTCTCCATGGTATTGGCAACCAGGGGGTGTCGTGGGAGGCTCTGATAAACCTGAATCGCGTGTCTCTTCACGCGGTGCCAACTGCCTCCCGCGGCATCTTGAGCCCAGGCTGTGCGGGAACGGTGGAACAACCAGGAGGCACGTGCGCGCCGTGTTTGTACATCAAGGGCACGAAGGCTTACAGGGTTTCGTGCCCAAGCGCGGCGCTTGCCCATCATTGATTATTTCCGACTACATTGACCACCTTGCATTGACGCAAGGATTTACATACCTAAACAACCTAAAGTACAGTTTGACATCCCATGCTCTTTCTTGCAATGTTGGTTTGCTTGCCAAGCCTCTTTGTTAACGCAAGAGTGTACAGTAAACCATCCACAGGGGCACAGCCAAGAAACGAACCACCAAGCAAACAAAGTAAAAAGAAGAAAAAAAATGTTCAATTTTTTTTTTTTGTGGATTTTTTTTTTATGGGGCCTCGGGAGGGGGGTGGGGGGTGGGCGGCGGGAGGGGGGGGGGTAGGTGTGCGCGATAACTTTCCTTGTGCGCCCTCGCTTCGGGTCGTTTTTTTTTTCGCCACATTCCCGAACTTTTTTTTCTTGCTCCCCTCGGCAATCGCTTCCGCTTGGTCGATTTAGGGGGGGTAGAGCCACTCAAAAAGTTGGTCAGACAAAACTTGTGCCCGCGTTGGCCCTCGGGAGTATTAGGCGTGGCAACGGCCCAGCGATTGCCGCCCCGGGCAAATGTGAACGCGTTATTTTATAAAAACATTTCAAGGACGTCAGCCGTGAGTTCGACGAATTTCGGGTCAATACTCATCTTTGCAAGCTGCGTTGTTGGTACTTTATGTTGGTGGGCGACAGTGGAAGGTCGTGCAGACGTGGAGACTATAGGCAGGCCGCGGCGTTGAACTTATTATTACCAAGCTCATCGACCCCAAGGCTGGCAAGGGCGCAGCTGCTACAAACACTGGCTTCTCGGAGGCTTGCCGAGCAGCTTTGTCCAAGCTGGCCCGCGAAAAGGCTGACGCGGTCTTGAGGGGCGAGCGAGAGGCAGCTCGGAGAAAGGGCGAACCGCAAGCCCGCGGTGGTGGGGCAGACAATGACATGACATGACATTTGCTTTCCCCGTCATCGCGGCCATCAGGGAATCGCACGAAGGGGTTACGAATCGTACTACTACCAGCAGTGCTCAGCCGGCTGCCGTCCCAGAAGCAGGCTTTGTGGCCTGTGTTTTGCTTAAATTCAATATTTTTTAACATGAACAAAAAGCAATGACGCGTGTCAACTGCCGTTCTGTGATGCTGTCTTGATGGAAATCCATGTTTAAAATCTAGGTGGACATGTTTCATACCGCACGTAGTAAACTGACGTTTTTTCGTGCTTGTGTAAGTCTGAGTCGGTTGGTATCATCGTCATTTGGATGTCGGTTCTTGTTTCTGGCTGCTGGTTGCTGGTGTTGCTTGGGCTGGTCGCCGCTGCTGTCACCACTGCTGCTCCTGCCGATTTTGAACCGCGGCCGCGCCCGTACGCGTTTCGAGAATTGTAGCGCATGTCTGCATCCATCTGCAATTGCCGACTGGCGCATACCATAATATTCTTCCAAATCATATGTGTTTAGCGCGTCAAGCTTGCCGCCAACTGTACCCCCGCGCCCTGCCCTCTCTCTGCTGCTGTGATACGTGACCCGTAGCCACAACCAGATTGGAGAGATACTTCTGAGCCGTTTCTTGCCGCGATCATAGGCATGGCGGCGGTTGAGCTTTTGGATTTTCTGGCGGAACATGGAGCAGGCGCCGCGGATCAGCTCCGAAAGAAGCAGAACGAAGAGAGCGAGGGGCGGGAGATGCTTGCGGCCACCAGGAAAGCTCTTGCGGCGGCATCGACACAGGGGCGAACCAACGAAGGAAGGCGGACGTTTCAGACGATCCTCACGGCTGCTGCGTTCGACGGAGATGGGCCTTCAAAAGTATCGGCCAAGCGCAAGGCCGACCTTCTCGGAGTCCACCCTGCGCACTTCGTGGGCGCTAACAGGCGTGTTGCAAGGCTGAGGTCTGACCGCGCTTCTGAGGATGCGCTGGCCGAGGGCGCGTACTGGTTCCAACCCCGGGGCAAGAGGAACGACCAACCCCACCGGAGCTGTAAGGATAAATGAGCTTATTCCCCTATTTTGGAACCCACCCAGATGTACACCGACCAAAAGAGCGGCGAGCGCGGTGCAGGGAGAGCGCGTGCAGCACAGCAGCAGTACTACTGCGAGTGTCGGCATGATCCGTGCACGCCTGTCGCAAAGCTCCTTGCTTTCTTTGCATCGCCCGAGCCGCTAGGTTTATTTAGTCGGTCCGTAATATTTCGTCAGTATTTTTCGTCGTGTATGATGGTTATATAGCACCTCTACTAAGCTACTGATTGACGTGATTAAGTACTGATAGCTCAGAGGGTAGTCACGTATAACCAACAACTTAGTGACGTGACTGAGTAGCTCAGTGGGTAGTGATATATACCAGGGTACACAACCATCAACAATGTGTTTTGTCTTTGAAGTCAACAACAGTGTGTTTTGTCTTTGAAGTCCCAAAAAGATTGACCTTCTCACAATATCAACAATATTCCTGAGAGCTTAAGTTTTGGTTAATCTTTTGAGACAGGTAAAAAAACGACTATTAATACGAGTAAAATCTAAAGTATGTACAATTCTAAGGCGATTGCTGAGTCCGTTTTTTGAGGCCGGTTCCCACTCTACTTCGAAAACATGTGCTGTGTCCACTTTTTGAGGCGGGGTTCCAGTCTATTTTCTGGTATTTTTCGGAGTGCCGATAAGACAAAAACACATGATGATAATTCCTGCAACAAGGTTTCCACCCTTTACATGATATGATCGCATCCACGATACCATCGAATCGGCTCTACTCTCAGACCTTGAAGCAGGTTTCCAGTCCCCACACATTAGGTTCGCATCCACGATAGCCATTTGGGCCCGTTGCGGATCGTTGTCGCGACACCACAGGCTCGGTACGTGGGGGGGGAGGGGGGGCACAAGACTCCGCGACATACGAGAACGCACCTTGTTTGTGAGGCGTCCTAATGGGGGCACTTTAAAAGCCATGACGCCAAAACACAGAAACAGTTGTCTTTTATATTAATTCTCCATTATTTTCTTCTCTTCCTAGTTGTCCACCACTGCTATTGATACTCTCCCTTGCAACTTGCCACATCTGATCCTCGATAGTGCACTGTCAGGACAAGAACCAATCATATCAAGCAAACCATGTCTACATCTGATTGACGGTGCATCAGCAGAACAAAAAAAAAAACGAGCGAGCAAATCAAAAGTGGCATAGCTGCGCATTAACCCCTTCGACGGAACAACCCATTCAACACTCTCCATGCACAACAAGTACACCATGAATAAAACAAGTACCCCATGCATTCATGTCCTTATCATACTTTGTACTCGTACGATGCAGCCTCCATGTCGACAAAATAACGCCAACGTGGCCCACGGCCAGAAACGAAAAAAAAGGCCGTCCGCTTCAATAACACAACAATAATCTTCTCAGGCCCAACCAACATCGACTTCTTTTGCACGAGTCCAATATCCTCCTACCCGCAAGTTCAAGCAACCAGTCAACACCACCTACCGCCGAAGGCAGTTCTTAAACGTACGCGATGCAACGAAAGGAGTCGACACAAAGCCCACTCTCCACTCTCCACTGCGTCGCTCCGAATGAAAATCCCACCCTCCCGCCCAAAAATGTATGCGATACTCCTCCAACATTCCCATTCTCTCCCATCATCTCGCGGCGAACGCCATGGTACCATGCTACTTACTGTAACAATGAGAACCCCCAACCGCGCATGACGCTACCACCAACTAGTCTTCCTGCCTTACACAACCCGCAGAAACAAAATAACAGACGTGACTTACATCTACTGCGTGGCATCGCCTACACACCGTCGAGTACACGCTTGTCTGCATAATCAACACGATACGCAAAAATAAACGTCTGCCTGCATCAAGACGATACCGATGATACCGATGACACACCCTACAGAGACATGGAGGTCAAGACCATCAAAAGGGATCTGTGTACCCTTTGCGACGACGCGGTTCCAACACTTCGTCGTAAACTTTACACCAATCAGCGGCCTCTTCACCCCCCCAAAAACCCACCTACCCTCCTTTTTCCGCGGCACGCACCTTAAGAGCACACAACTTTAATTTTGAAGTGAAGGGCGGAGAAATACAACCTCCAGGGCATACTTAATTTTTCCGTAAAGAGCGCGCAGACCAACATCCAGCCTCGTATGAAAACCTCAAAGAGAGGGGAGGGGGCAGTACGCAGGCGCGCAGTCTCGCCAACGTGCATCTTACCTGTACAATAAAAATACGAAACGCAAAAACAAACCAGGCCACGAACCAAGGGCACTGAATTGTCCTGCTGCATATTCCAAAATAAAAAACAATGCCACAAAAAAAGGCATTGGTTTGTCATGCTGCATCCTGACAGAAGCCTCCGGCGCTACAGTACTGTACGCTCTTACGGCCTTAAAAGCTCTGGCGCAAGCAGGTTCACCGTCAACCCTCGTATCTATTTTTCCGAGGGAAACTTCTGCGAAATTGCAAACAAAACCTAAGAAAAATCAGAGTGTTTTCGATCAGCCAGGACAAAAGGAAAGGGACAAAACCACCGTCAACAAAACAACCAAAACCAAATCAAGTCACCGTTTGTTCAAGTCAATGAATCGATTCGTTGTCACCGGACGTTCCCCATCCCTACCTACGTCCGGCTGACAACTACAGAGCCAACGGATTCAAGTAATTTCAGTCGACGGCGCCCATGAGTCTTTAAACGCGTCCAAGCGAAGCGAGCGCAGCTTTCTCTTCTCGTTTTTCTTGTTCTTCGGGAACGAGGCCATTCAGCCCCAGTAGCCGTACCAATGGCGTCCGTTGCCGCCGCCACCGCTTCCACCGGCACGGCCGCCGCAACCACCGCGGCCGTGACGGGCAGCGGCGGGAAGGGCGCCCCTACCCTCCATCCACGCCATCGTCTCAGCCGAAAATGGGGAGCCCCCCCCGGTGCCACCGTAGCGGCCAGGGTGGCCGGGGCGCCCATGGCGGTGGGGACCGCAGAACCCACCGGGAGCACCAACACCACCCCTGCCCGCGGGGTCGTCGCGGGGCAGGGGAGGAGGCGGGAAGAAGATCATTCCTCCCATGGAAGACCGACCGCCAGATCGGCGACCAGGCCCGCACGGCTTTCCGCCTAGGCCGAAAGGCTTCCCGCCCGGGCCGCAAGGTTTCCCGCCTGGGCCGCAAGGTTTCCCGCCCGGGCCGCAAGGCTTCCCGCCCGGGCCGCAAGGTTTCCCGCCCGGGCCGCAAGGCTTCCCGCCCGGGCCGCAAGGCTTCCCGCCCGAGCCGCAAGGCTTTCCGTCTAGGCCGCGAGAGCCGTCACCGCGACGGCCGGGAGCCCCCACCATGTAACCGACGAGTGCCCCAGGCCCGCCTCCATGTGCACAAGGAAGACCCATGCCGCGGCTAACAATAAAGTAGCGGTGGTGGGGGCGGCGGTGCTTTACGTTTTCGAGCATGGCCTTCTTCAGCTCCTTGTCGTCCACACGTCCGAGCTTGACGAGCCGGCGGGGGGAGACCCCGAGAGCGAGCAAGAGGGGGATGACCTCGCGAGGGCGGAGCTCGATCCCAGCGGAGACGAAAGCTTTGTGCATCATGTCCACATGCTTGGGCGCGCCCTTCTTTTTACCGGCAACAACACCGTCGCTACCACTGCTAGCCTCCTCCTCCGAGGAGCTCGAGTTTCGGGCAGCAGCACCGTGGTAATCGGTTTCAGGCTCAACATCGGCGTTAGCCGTACCACCGGCGTCGTTCTTTGGCTTCTCTCTGTCTCCCACATGTTCAAACCCGTCGTTCCACTCCTTCCGGTCGTCCTCCACGCTCGTCACCTCAATGTCCGACCCAATCGCCTCGGCGAGGTCATCGTTGCTGTCGCTGCCGAGGGGCTGCGGGGCCTCGACCCCGGCCAAGAGCTGCTTGGGGGCGAGGCCCTGATTAACGAGGCGGCGGGGGTGCAGCTTCAGGAAGGTCAGCGTCTGGACGAGCTTGGGCGGGGTCATGGAGGGCACCCCGTGGTACTCGCGCAGGTTGCGTGCGGCCCTCCTGTAGAGCCTCTTGGCCTCCTCGGGCTTGTCGACATCCTGTGTAAAGCGGGGACAACGGGCGGATAGGTAGGCAGGCGAGAGACAAGCCTCGTGAGTTAGGTGACGATTCAACGTTTTCAACTGCGTGTGCGAACTAGAAAGGCGAACAAGTATCCTGCACTAATTACGACGGCTTTACCCGAAAAAAACTTGGGGGCGTACGAATTTGCTGCTCTTTAATTATAAAGCGGCGACTTGCGTTAGATTCTAGGTACTATGAAACGCGTATCGCACCCTTCGAGGCAAACAGTAGTTCTAGCAAAGCATATGCATTTTTAATCTGCTCGTATTGTCGTACCACGCGGTAGGTAGAAGTTACAGACGACCAAGACGTGAAGGCATTCTCGGGAACAAACAATACGGCAACGACATGGATGGGCTCCAAGTATCAGGGATGCGTATTTCCCGGCAGCGGTGATAAAAGCTGTGAATAATGCACAAACCTTGTACTGTGCTTACGAATCCCAACATAAACGTCAGGGGCCGATGTAAACGGGAACATTGTTTGGAACGATCGCCGTCTAGAAGAAAGATGAGCCGAGACGTTATTTCGTTCCTGTCAACCAAATACCAAAATGCCCACTATCATAGTACCCAACTCTCCCATTCGGGCACATCACGATCTAGATCAACTAGACATAGATTGTCTAGATCCTGTATCTGCCGTTATTCATGTTGAGCATGATCTGTTCAAGTACAAATCCAAGAAGAGATCACACGGCTCCCACCCCGTAATAAGATTCACAGGCCAACTCAGATTCATCATGTAGACCTGGGATGTATCTGCCTATAAATAGTACCAGGTACCTGGTAGAACTCATGAATGGGGATGTGTTTGGTCCGAACTTTGCACTGCTGTTTACTTTTCATGCTGTTTCGAGCGAAAGAGCGAGCGAGCAAGTCAGTCAACGAAGGCGACGCAAGGCTTCCAACAAAAATAAAAGGCATCTCAGGTACAGCAGCATACACCGCATACATAGTATATCTGAAAGCTGTGTGGGGAGCCGGGAGAGGAGGCAAAGGGCGTCGAGTTATGTTCAAGTCGCAGCCTGCAAGGAACTCTGGAGAAAAGGAAAACACATGACATAGGGTATGTACTTCGAGCATCGCACCAAAACGCCTGAAAACCGAAAATACAAAACTCCCCTCTTATGAAAGCGACAAGGTCAGCTTGGAACCCAGAACTGCTTCTCTGCCTCAAGCACAAATTTACTGTAGATCGGGATGCCTCCGCTTGCATCGTCATGCACGCGCCTGGGTTTGCCTACTACCAGGCTATTTTTTGCTTCCACGAGACGAGTACCTACACGAGTACTACTACCTGGTACCCAATAGTCAGCACACCAAACAAAAAACTGGGCGAGAAGAAATCGGGAGGCTGACTTTCTTTTTTTTTTTTTTTTTTTTTTTATATCCTCCGGCGGATGGGGAAAAACAAAGCTTTAGCTCACCACACTTCCGCGTATTTTCATACGCGTCGTGTGTCGATTTAACTCAGTTGCTTTCGCAGCCCAACGCTACATTTACAGGAATTATTGATAGACATACGTACGAGTATAAGAAATCTAAGAGCCGTTATATTGAAGTTATTGTAGTGCCGAAAACAATAAACCCGGCCCGCGCCGTGAGCATTTCTTACCAGGGTACCTGCTGCGTATTCACGGTACAGACCTGCAAACGATATTGCACTCTAATTCCTATTACGTCGTAGTTTGTCCCCGAATAAGTACCTACTCAGTTACATGGATACTACGTACTAATGTTATAGTCTAGATAGACTAGTCTAGACTAAATAGCAGCTGCGCTGAACAGCAGTCAGTGTGTGTTCTTCACATTTCACATTAGATTTTACATTTCCACCCATCTAAAGAACAACCAGCGTCTGTGCTATTTCATCCTACGAGAAATGAGCTCTGGAGTCACAGACTACAGTACGAGGCAGAGACAGATACACATTGCAAATGCAGCAAGGCTGCAAGGTGATTTGGCCAAGCAAAATGCCAAGCGCAACGACAACGAGGGCAGCCTTCTGTGCAGGCGACTCACAGCAGTTACTGAAGTACAAGTTACTACCAGGTATGTATGTAGTGCGTCAAAAAAGTACTACCAGGTACGAATTCAAGGCGGCGCATCTCTCACCTTGACCTGCTGCTTGCTCGCGGCAGAGATCTCCAGCGGGCTGGGGCACAGGCGCAGCGCGAGGCGCAGCTCGGAGTCCTTGTCGAAGACAATGTCATCCCCGTCCGAGTCCATGTAGGTGAAGGAAAGGTCGGTGTCAGCGACACCAGCAGCCCTAGAGCGAGCTGCTAGCTTGACTCCGAACGCCGAAGCGACAGCAGCTTGAAGGCCGGCGAGGGTGGCCGGGGTAGAGAGGCTGACCTCGCGAGAGGAGCCTTCGAAGTTTATCTTGATCGTTCGAGAGATGTCGTTCATCTTGTCAGTGTTGTTGATCTTGCTGTAGTAGTTGTTGCGGGTAGCAGTGTTCTTGTTGAGGGTAGCAGCAGTGTTCTTGTTGCGGGCAGCAGCAGTGTTCTTGTTGCGGGCAGCAGTGTTCTTGTTGCGGGTGGCAGTGTTCTTGTTGCAGCAGTTGTGTTGATGTTGCTTTGCAGGATTTTGGTGAAGGGCAAGCACCAGCATCAACCCAAAGAATGTTCGAATCTTCGAGAACATGATATTCGAACATTCTATTCTCAGGACCGTTCCTCTCTCCGTTCTAGAATCCTTCCAGATTCCCAAAAAAAAAAAGTTCCAGACAACGGGAATAACTTTCAGCTTTTTTTGTTTCGTATAGATTCCCATTAGATCTGCCCGTCACTGGCTACTCGACGCCGCCGGGCCGCTGGTCGCGTACGCACACCGATTAACCATCTTCTGTTGTCTCAATAAACTTCATAAGAGTATGATAGGTACGTAGCCACCTCGCAGGCGGAGCACCACGTTCGAGCTTGATCTGATGATGCTGGCTTGGAAAGGAGGGGGAAACAGCTCACCAACCGCACACACCGCGTTCGAGCTTGAGCGTAGTACCTCGACGTCCCCCGTAGTGCCTCGAGTTCCCTCGTCGAGTGTTGATACATTTTCATGGCATACTGCTGTGTCCGCGCTGAGCAGTAGTAGTAATAGTAGTCGTAGTATTAGTAGTAGTAGTAGTAGTAGTAGTAGTAGTAGTAGTAGTAGTAGTAGTAGTAGTAGTAGTAGTAGTAGTAGTAGTAGTAGTAATAGTATTATAGTAGTAGTAGTAGTAGTAGCGGTAGTAGTAGTAGCAGTAGTAGTAGTAGAAGTGGCAGTTGTGGTAATGGTAGTAGTAGTAGTAGTAGTAGCAGCAGTAGTAGTAGTAGTAGTAGTAGGGGTTGATGTGCACGCCGGTCAACCCCTGCCCTGTACGCCGGTCCCAGCGACACTTTCCAAGACCATATATATATAGCAGCACGACTGGCAAACGGATCTACTTCGCTCCTTGTTGGCTCCGAGCGAACCAGTGCCGTGAATCACACAGACAGGGAGTCGTACAGGCCATCCTTGGCACGCTTATTACGAGGGATTGTCAGCTGGGCGGGGACCGATGCCCCGCCACGCTCCCCGTCGCCGCCCTGCCCTGTCCGCGCTGTTTGCGATTCTTGTTTACAGTATAGTCTATAGAACTTCCGACAAATTCCCGAGGGCTCTGAGGGAAAAAAACGACTACGAGCAACCGCCCCCGCCCACCCCGCTCTTGATCAAAGCCAGGCCCGACGCTGAGGCTGCTCTTGTGAGTCCACTTTGCTTCTACCTCAGGCCGCTTGATTATTGATTCCCATGCTGCTGTAGAGTATTAATAGTCACTTGTTGGACCGCTTTTCTGGGGACACTTAGAGGCAGATTCCAGTTCATTTTCTAATAATTTAAATGGTATATTAGGTACCAGCTGTTGTTGTTGCTGTCTGGCTGTGTTTTCGTTGCCGGCTTGGCATGCAAGAGACAGGAAGCGCATTGGAAGTGCGGTGCAAGCGTGAACATGTATGCGTGATCTAAGCGCGCTGTGTAGGCACGATGAGTAAGCACGATGCAAGCGATGCGAGAGCAATCAATGCAAGCGATAAGCGATGCAATCAATGCAAGCGACGCAAGCGATGGAGAGCAATGCAAGGGATGCAAGCGATGCGAGAGCAATATGCAAGCGATGCAAGCGATGCATGCGATGCAAGCAATGGAGCTAACTGTGCAAGCGGTGCACAATCAGCGAAAGAAAACAATCGAAACTGAGAACCAGTACCGGCAATCACCGCAGCTCGTGCACCCCTATAAGAAGAGCAGCGGCAGGCAACCCTTTAGCGGGGAAAATGCTACGATGATAGCGTCCAGTAGCACAGCAAGGAAGAGCCGAACACGTGATCAAACTGCAGGTAGCACGAGGATTTGCTGTTCGGGTTCTCATCGAAATATATATGTCCCGCTGTTATTCTTTGGGAAAAAATGAATATTTCCGTTACGATATCACCCCCCCTCCCTTCCCAACTACCTGCCCCATACCGCCTCCCCCCGCCCCCTGCCCATCTATTCCGCCGTATCTCAACTAGCAAAAAACTGTAAAATATTGAACACCAATAGTCCGAAACAAGGTGCTGCGACTTCCATTGTGGAAGGAATCCCCCCCTTGACGGGTAACGGCACAACGAAACAAGCCTCTAAAAACTTAGTTTTGCTGCCATCACAGCAGCAAGACCATAACCAAGCGCAGCTTCGAAGTCGCCCTAGCCCTTCTCCCCCTCTTCGCTATCGCCCATCCCCATGTCCCACAGGATAGCACAGGATAAACGCAAACAAAGGGGAACAACGGTACCCTGTCGGGCGCGGGGGGGGAGGGAGGGGGGGCACTCATTTGTTGCTTGCCTGCAGTCATTTGACCATTGACAGCGCATCCCTTTCGATTCGGCAACGTTCCTACTCCTAATAGAGACACCTCCCAGCCCACAAAGAACAATCGGACGCTCTATGGTGTGCGTATTTCTCCAACGGACCCCCCCCCCCCCCCCCCCCCCGGGAATCCCATGCGCCTAAAATATATAGAAAACCAGGCCGGCGCAGTTAAAACATGCCAAGGGCTTCGGGTGAATCATTCGCTACGAAACACAGAGAATGCGAACAGGTCCTTCCAACGCTATGCCCTGCTCCGCCGACTACTTCGTGCAACAAGTTGCTACGCCTCATATTCAGCCGACGATTTCGTGCGGGATCTTACTACCACTCAAGCCTCAGTTGATTATCTCGCGCAAGATATTGCTACGCATAAACTTCAACCGATGATTTCGTGCAAGATCTTGCTATCTGTGCATATAGTGCAACATCTTAAGCCTCATCACTCAGCTAACTATACCTCGCGGAAGATTTTGCTACGCCTAAGCCTCAGCCGACTACATCTCGAGCAAGATTCGACTATCCCGTCCAATATTGTACTACAGCTCATCCGCAGCTGACTACGTCTTGTGCATGATCTCGCTACGCACAACCCTCAGCCGACCATATCTCGTGTGCAAGATCTCGCTACGCCTAAGCAAAAGCCGATTATATCTCGCGCAACGAACATCTCGTTGTGATACGCCTCAATCTCAGCCGACTATCTCGTGCAATATTTCGTTTGCGTAGGACATATCCCCGTCCCCTATGATGACTACATCGTACGCCAGAGCGTAGCGAGGCAGCTTGTCCAGTATGTGTTCGTCCAGCTTGAGGAAACCTACGCTGATGCACTCCTCTACCGCCGGCAACCCTGATCAGTCGGTCATCGGATGGGGTTGGGGTGGGGGTTGAGGTGGGGGTTGGGGTGGGGGTCAGGGTTGGGGCGGATGCGGGGGTGGACGGGTTGGGGTGGGGGTTGGGGTGGGTTTTGGGGCTTCGATTATGGTTGTGGTTAGGGATGAGGAGGGTGTGGAGGTAGGGGCTGGGGTGGGGATGGGGGGGGGGGGTCAGCTGACCCACAAAAAAAACAGAATTGAACACATGTCAGGTAGTCCACAAGAGTACGTACACCGTAGTGCACCAACGCAAACACAAAGCCACGCTCACTAATGCCTCGTGGATTCTCCCTCCTCCCCCCCCCGCGGCCGCACACACGCCCCTGGCGAAACGACAACACAACGCTAGCAGGGTCCACGACGAGCAAACACTAAGAAAAACGACACCCGACCCCGACGACACCGTTCCAAGACCTTCGCGCTCGCACATTTGTAGACGGTTGGAAATATCATACACACTTCTCCGTGTGCGATCGTCACACATAGGGATAGGGTTAGTATTAAAAACGAACAATTAAAATGCGAAGTCGCCAGACATGGAGCCCCAAAAAGGTTTAAAGCAAACTCTACGTATAACTAATAGGGTTCCAAACGTTTGAATAGTAGGCAGTACCAGTAAAATCCAAGTTACCCGGGTATCACGTACAATCGTTATTGGTGATACTCGGGCAAGTGATACTCCGATATGTACCCGGGTATTGCTGAGTATATACCCTATTAGGGTGTTTGCGGGATACCAAATCTTCGGTTGGGTAAGAGTTACTTGAAAAAACAAATAACATAGTAACAGTATTGAAACCGTCGGACGTCACAATCCAAGGCCAACCAAGCCCACGAAAAATCAGCGCAAAACATGCCAGAAATATGTTTTCCTACCATTTTTTGTTCATTTCTAACCTAATTTGTTCGTGGCTTGGTTGGCCTACGGTTATGACGTTCGTCGGTTTCGATACTAAAACTACATGTTTTGGTAAGTGCAAACGCCCCACGAACCACACTATTGCCGGGTTGTTGCCAACGATGCCCATTCCTTACCCTTGCCGAGGCCGAGGTCCGACAGCTCCGAGCCCAGCAGGACCACGTTCGAGCGCGAGGAGAAGGCGTTCTCTTGCCTAACGCCTCGAAGGAACTCCAGCAGAGTCGCGCCCGACTTTTTTGCTTCGTGGATGAGGGGGACCGTGTCGTACATGCCGATTATCGTCATCGTGTCGTCGGGCTGAAGTAACAAAATAAGAGGGAGTTAGATAGGGGGAGAGATCGGGGGGGAGGGGGAGAGGGGGGGGGGGGGGGGGGGGGCAGAGAGAGTAATGCTTCACATAAGTAAGCTACGGTTTGTTCTTCCGTAAAAAGCAACAATATCCAACAAGCACACCCGTACAATAACTTAGGAACAACAAAACGATATAACAACATATCGAAGTGTCAAAACCTCAAATTACCAAGAACTCAACACGTCAAAATATCAAAACATCAACGCATCACCATGTCAAAACACCAAAACACACCAAAATCAACAACCAAAACACAGTTCATACGAACCAGCGTATTCAAAATACAAAACACAAGAAAAATCAAAATGGAAAACCCATACAACGCACCCGGAAAAAGTTAGCGACCAATCGCAGGTGAGGGGTGAACACCCCGCCCGGTCCCGTAATCTTCGGCGACCCTCGCCTCAGAACCTCCATGGCGACATTACCGTACCCCGCGCAGAAGATTGTCAGGGGGATCGCCCTCCAGGCGAGGGCAGCCGTCATGTCGTCAACACCGCCCCTGAGAAAAATAAGAACAAGAAAAATAAGAAAAGCACGAACTTCAATAAGAACTCAAGCGAGCGGGCGGCGAACGATGGTCAGGTGGACCGCCCTCCAGGCAAGCGAGGCTGGAATTTCGTCCACACGGCTTCTAATACAAATAATAACAATACGCATGACAACAAGAACAGGACACACATTGCAATTATAACACGTAGGAAGAAAGTAATGGTATGTTGCTCCTACGTAGGAACAATAGAAATAACTGAGTAAGTGGAAGGCACAGCACGACGGGGGGGGGCGCCCTACAGACAAGCGCGGCCCTCACGTTGTCCACGTCGCCCTGGAGAATGATAAAATACAATAATAAGTAACAAAACAAATCATGTACTTGTAGCAAAACAAAACAAAACAAAAATTAGAGCAATCATAAACACAAGAACAAGAACAAGAATAAGAGAAACAACATAACAAGAGGGCTGCAGCGCAGAGGGGATGGGAGAGTGGCAACCAGGAGAGACAGAGGCGTTGGGGGGGGGGGGGGGGTGGCTCACCTTAGAGGAATGCTGTCAAGCTGCGACTCTATGGCAGGCCCGATTGAGTTCATGTGCACCCCGCCTTCCATAGCCACCACGCTGTACACCTTGCGAAGGTTCTCCTCCAAAGCCGCCACCCTGTTTGCACAATACATACCCATAATGTTGCAGCGTGTTGTTGGGCGTTTTCAGCGTTTGTTCAATGTGATTTCGGTGTGATATTTAGAAGGAGCTCGCTTTGTTTGGCGTTTTTCAGCGTTTGCTCAATGTTTTTTCAGTGCTTTTTTCCAGAAGGAGCTTCCAGCGTCCGACCGAGGCGTTCATATTCGGTAGCAGGGGGGTGCCCAAGTTATGAAAGAATATTACGACGGTAGGTTTGGGGCAGCAAAACTACCGAAAAAAAGCAAACCAGAACCAACCTCGCTGGTGTTCTTTTCATATCGCTCGTGTTGTACAAATACAATGGTTGAGTCATCAACACCATCAAATCACATCACCACTCCTCCAGAGGTACGAAAACCCTCCCTCCTTTCCCCGACCCGTGGTCTCTCCCCTCTGCCCTTCCCTCAACCTAAAAATGCCACCACTCAGAACAACGCCGCTCACTCACCTCTCTTCGGGGGTCATGACCCCCTCCCCCCCCCCCCGATCCCCAACCTCAATATGCCGCCACTCAGAACAACGCCGGCTCACTCACCTCTCTTCCGGGGTCATGACCCCCCCCCTCCCCCATCCCCAACCTAAATATGCCACCACTCAGAACAAGCCCCCTCCATATCAGTCGCCCCTCTTCGCTTCGGGGGTCACATTCCTTCGTCCTCCCCCCTCCCCTCCCCCACCCAAAATGCCACAATTCACAACAAACCCCTCTCACTCGCCTTTTTCAAGGGGTCATGGTCTACCCCCCCCCTCCCCTCCCGGTCATGGTCTACCCCCCCCCTCCCCTCCCCCCCTTTTTCACCCATCTCAACATGCTACAATAATGCAGGACAACACAATATTATGCGACTCGCCTCTCTTCGGGGCTCATGGTCTTTCCGTCCGCCTCCATCCTCCTCTTGAAGTCACTGCGGAGGTAGCGCACCTTCTTCGCAGCTTCCGGAAGCATCACATGCTGGTTCTGCTCACGAGTGCCAACACAAAAACACACAGCACAGCATTATCAGTAAAACACATGAAACAAATAACCAAAGAACTGCCCTGTTAACTGTTCACACTGGCAGTGTTCTCCAGGGGTGTGATTGACCCAAACAGTATATGCTCAAAAAAGGAGTAAATCTGCACGAACGCGCGGCCGAAGTACTACCCAGCTGGCACGAACGAGAGTCAACCACTCAACTGGTCGAACTCAACTCACAGCTGACGTTTTTTTTGTTTTTTCAATAATAAAAAAAGAAAAAAGCGAAGACACAAACAACGAAATCAACCCAAATCGCACAAAAACTACAAATCACCGTAAACGGATTAACAACACACACGGAATATGGAACCGCAAAAACCACAACTCACAAGATTAAACCTTCACTCACGAAAGTCGCTTTCAATACAACAAAAATCACACCAATAAATGGAGCCACGTACGTACGTGATACTAACAATCCCGAAGCCAGCGCCGTCAACACGCCTCTGTCCGTGCGGCAGCTCTCTCGTGCGCGCAAATCACTCAACGCTTCTAGCACCGCACTCCCGACGTGGGGAAAAAACACTTGGAGTTAGACAAGGATAAGGATTTCAGGAGTTTGAAATGGGTTTAACCTGACGACAATCACGAAACACCATGACACTCAAAAACCAAAGCAGAACCAAAACCGCAAAATGGGCAACAACATAAACGCCATTCAGCCGCTTACATACACACCAAAAGCACAGGCACCCTACGTCCTGAGACGCACCACGACATCATAGACGCAGCACATTTTTTTGGCGATTTTGTTTCCTTGACCGATGGCGCTCCCTCCGCAACCGAATTTTGAACTGCCTTAAAACATCGCCGCATTATCAATTGCGCCTCACATCAGCATTCGTCGTATATACCTTGGCCACGGGAGCGTCGACCGTATCGCTCTTCTAGTAGTATTTTTAGTTCCCGAAGGCCAGGTGTTACATATAGGTGACGTACTAAGGTCGTCAAAAGGAGAGCCTTGCCAAAAATGAGGCCATGCCGCCGTCAACCCATCCATCCCACGGAAGGGATCGCCCTTTTTTTGGTCAGGCGTTTCTGGTCGCTTGACCTCTACAAAGCGAGGAGCTATCGGTTGGTCTGGCCTCTTGACCTCCTCAAGCGAGGAGCTATCGGTTGGTCTGGCCGCTTGACCTCCTCAAGCGAGGAGCTATCGGTCGGCCTGGCCGCTCGACCTCCTCAAGCGACGAGCTATCTGTTGGTCTGGCCGCTTGACCTCCTCAAGCGAGGAGCTATCGGTTGGTCTGGTGCTTGACCTTCTCAAGCGAGGAGCTATCGGTTGGTCGGGTCTGACCCTCTTCAAGCGAGGAGCTATCGGTCAGTCCGATACGTTCGCGAGAATGTTGTTATTTAGGACTCTAGCACAGAAGTAACTCATCACACGGTAGGGGTCGCAGTTGTAGGATTGGGCCAAAACGTTCCTGGCCAATTGAGCTCCTCATGTGAGGAACTACCGGTTAGTGAAGCAACTTCACCAGTACACATACTGTATTGCATTAGGACTAAGGCATAGCAGCTTGGTCGGGTTGTTGTGCGAACGAATGCCTTCCAAATCATTGTTCGGGTGAGATAGGGCAGAAAATTGTTACAATCTGCTTGCCGCCCCTGCCGTGGCATGACTCCGTCGTGGAATGCGTCCTGACCTGTTCCAATGCGTCGGTGGTCTTGAGGCACGGCGTCTTCCCGTCTTTCGCGTGAAATGCCGTGAGGCAGTGGTCGAACGTTGCGATAACCTGTAGCCTGTCGGCGCCGTCCTGCTTGAACTTTCGCTTTTTCTTCGCGAGCTCGTTCGGTTTGAGCACCATCACGATGCTACCGTCCACGGATATGAACTCCGTAACCCCCGGCCCGGCCGGCTCCGGGGTCACACCGGCTGCCTGCCCCTGGGGGGGGGGGGGGGGGAGGGTGAGGGGCGAAACAAAAACGAAACGAACAAATTAAGCAAAACTGTAAATCAAGCAAACGAAAAGAGCGGTATACCCACTCTTAAGACCACCCCGTGACAAACCAGTTTAGGTGGTCCATATCAGCTTTTAGGCGGTGCGTAGCGTGTGTCAGTTCGTAGCTGGTATACGCTTGGGTAGGCTCGCTTTCGGACGACCCCATCAAGTCAGCCTATATAAATTGAGAGGCTAAGGTGTTGCCGTCAACGGCGGGTAGTGACAGGTCAAACGAGCACATACCCGCATGCTGTCCGTGCTGATTTTCAACGGAAGAGAAGTCTCCCTGTTGAATTGGAGTTGCGGGTTTCCTGATCGTAGGATGGCAATTACCCCGGTTTCATTGCTGTTACCAAGGAGAATAGGTGGTGTTCCATCCCAGGTACGATGATGCGTTCACTTGTGGTCTTACCCGACGAGTACCCGTCTTAAACGAGTACCCGCTAATTTCGGGAAAAAAATACCCGGGACTCGCGAGTACTTACGGCGATTTTTGGCGGGTACCCGGGTACCCGCATAACATCCGGGTACCCGGCTAACAGACGGGTATCCGGTTACCCAGAACATTATTTATCATCAAGTTCGGTCCTTAAAAGCGTGCTACGAATTGACTACTACGAATAAACTCGTAAGAGAACTAGTTGTGGTAACGCATAGGGTACAGGATTGGGCGTAACAACTCTGCACAAGTAATGATTTCCATACACCAGTAAAAAAGACTACGCGATCCTAAAGCATCGTAGATATGTATGTATGTGTTCGTGGGTTCAAAGTACAGCCGAGTGAGGCGAGAGGCATGAGAAAGCATTTTCATTTTGAAAAGGGTTTCCTGAACAATGTCGTTCGAAATAGTGCCCAGGGGACGTGATGTACGGGATGATAAGTTACAATGCTCGGGATTTCGAATGTCATCTAACGAGTACCCGGGTACCCGGCACCACCCGGCACCCGGGTACCTGTTTCAATCGGGTACCCGGGTACCCGGGGCCCAAATAATCGGCGAGTAATAAGTACCACTCGTATAGGGCACAGGGACGCGTGAGGCATGATACCACATTTTCCTTTTGAGAAGGGTTTCCTGGAGAATATCGTACGAAATTGTATCCAGGGGACGTGATTTAGGGGATGTTAAGCTGCCATCCCCGAGATTTCGAACGTAATCTGACGAGTACCCGGGTACTCGGGTGCCCTTATAAACCGAGTACCCGGGTACCCGGAGCCCAAATACTCGGCGAATATGAAGCGCTACTCGTACCCGTGACGAGTACTAGCAAGACGGGTGATACTCGCGAGTACCCGGGTAATTGGTAAAAGGGTAACATCTCTAGTGTCCACAGATGCTGCCTGTTGCGGTGGCGACTAACTTTCTTATTACCAGCAGTCTCGATGAGCTTCGGTTCGCTTGCGGCCTCTTATTCGTTACCATAGACCTCGAACTAGCCAAATCAAAGAGAGAAAAAGAAACAAACCTATCACAGATGCTCCCGGTATCCTTCATACCCCCGAGTATGCCCGGAGAATTTGAAGTACAAAGAAACGAACCCACCACAGATGTTCCCGGTATACTGCACACTCCCGAGTATACGCGGAGTATTGAAAGTATTTGGTACTCCGAGTACTTGGAGTATTTCCAATACTGATGGCCGAAATACTGCGAGTACTGGCGTTCGAGCAGTACTGACGGCCGAAATACTGCGAGTACTGGGAGTACGAGCAAACCAAAAGTTCGAGTATAAGCAGTACTCACAGTGCAAACATTTGAAACACTGCAAGTACTCAAGAGTATGAGCATTATTGAACGCCGAAATACGGCAGTGCACGAGTAAAATACCCCGAGCATTACTGCCACCTGCAGTACCTCGCAATACGAAACCCTGAAATACTCCAAGTATTACTTCGCCTTGCAGTACGAAATGGTAAAATACTGCGAGCGTTGGCAGTACAAGCAGTACCAACAGCCTACTGCACGTGTCAAAGTATGAGAAGTACAAAACCCCGAAATACTTGAGGTACTTGAAGTATCTACAGTATCGACCTCGAAATACTTGAAAGTACTTCAAGCATCCACAGTATCGAACCCCAAAATACAGCGAGTCCGGCAGTATTTTGCAGTACAGAAGCCAGAAATACCGTGCGTACTCGCAGCATTTGCAGTAACCCCAAAACACTTGAAATGCAGTACCAGGTAGTATTCAGGACCCACTACTGGCACGTGCATCACACGTTCCAAGTTGCACACGCCACCACGTACATCGTTACACTAAACTGCCCACCGCCACGCGACACAGCCGTGCTGGCAGAATCAGAACCGCCAGTATCAACCTTAAGCGCTGTTAGTGTTGGACGAAAATATAGGCCGTGTGCAGTTGCAGCAGCATAGCCTGCGAGCATGAGCGCTCCTTCTGCCGCGGCAGAGAGAGCGTCTCATTTACAGCGGAGCCACCAGAGCAGCAACAGCAGCAGCAGCAGCAGCAGCAACAACAGCAGCAGCCGGAGGCGGAAACGCAGCCTGAAGCTGCACCGCAGCCTAACATCCGCTTGTCACGAAAAGGAGCATAAGTCTCTTACCGGCGTTCTTGACCGACGATGCACAGATGCTCCCAGAATACTTTATACTCCGAGCACACTTCGAGTAGTTGACGTACTTGGTACTGCGAGTATTCGGTGTATTGCCATTATTGATCGCCGAAAATACTGCGAGTACTGGGAGTATGGGCAGTACTGATGGCCGAAATACTGCGAATACTGGGAGTACGAGGAGCAGAAAACTGCGAGTATAGAGCAGTACCCGCAGTACTAACATCGTAAGTACTGCAAGTACTCAGAGTATCAGCAGTCTCAAACCCTGAAATGCTGCGTGTACGAGTAAATACTCCGAGTAGTACTGCCGCCTGCAGCACCACGCAGTATGAAACCGCGAAATTCTTCAAGTGTTACTTCACCTTGCAGTACGAAACCCTAAAACATTGCGAGTATTGACAAGTAAGAGAAGTTACTAGCAGCCGAAATACCGCAAGTACCATGACTACTTGAAGTATAAAAACCCCGACATACTTGGAAGTACTTGGAAGTATCCCAAAGTACCGAACCCCAAAATACTTGGAAGTACTGGGAGTATCCACAAACAGTATCAAACCTCGAAGTGCTTGAAGTACCTGAAGTATCTGCAGTACAGAACCCCGAAATACAGCGAGCACTCGCAGTATAGAACCTCGAAATACTTGAAGTACTTGAAGTCTTCCATATCGAACACCAAAATACTTGCAGTCCTGGGAGAATCCACAGTACAGTGTCAAACCTCCAAACATATATTCTTGAAGTTCCTGGAGTATCTGCAGTACATAACCCCGAAATACTGCGAGTACTCGCCGCACTCGCAGTACGCAACCCCGATAAAATACTCGAACATTCGCAGTACATAACCCCGGAATACTGCTAGCACGCCAAGTATCTGCAGTACTTTTTCTCCGACATACTTTACTTTACTCCCCGGTACTGGAAGCAATATGTGAAACTCGCGCATATGCCAGAGGTAAGAAATAAATAAAGCAAACTCTCAAGTAAAACAAATAACTAAAACACAGCACACGTGTCCAAAATCAAAACAAGACAAACAAATGAACAAGAAGGCAAACAGGCAAACAGGCAAACAGGCAACCAACCAACCAACCAACCAACCCACGTCAACACAAACGACTTGCGGTGACACTTTGCGCTCACACCCCTCTGTCTGGTCGGCAAAAAACCGACGTGCTACCTCCCGGCCTTGTAGGGGTGGGAGGGCCCACGGCCTAAAGACTACGGTCACCAAAGACAGCAAGCACCGCCCCACCAAAACCCGGTCCCGTCATCGCAGGGACGCGAGGGATTAATGTATAATCAACAAACGGCTACGGCCGTGTATGTTATGAAATAGGAAAGGAATAAGATAAGCAAAGCACTTCTATGTACTATAAGAAAGCACACAGTGAGCGCCCCGATGTTGGAGGTATCTCTACCATGACTAGGAACGGTGTGGTGCTCCACCTCGAAAGGGAAGCGTGCTCAGTGGTCAAATATGGCAAGCAACAAAATGGTATCCCCCCCCCCCCCTCCTCCCCACCCGCCCCCGCTCGCCCTCCCCCATTCTCGCTTCGGCCCCACTCACCATCGCTAGCCCGGGAGGCCCCCCAAAAGAGGGGTACGGGTTGCCAAACGCCCCGGGTCCTCCGAAAGCCTGTGCATTGGCATTCGCCGAAGAATCTTCTTTTTTCTTCAGGACCGATCCCCCTGGCCGGAAACTGTAATACCCCTCCCCCCAAAGCCACATTTGTTCCAAGGGGAAGGGAGCAGCCAACGGTCGATCAGGAGAGGGCGTGGGAGGGGGCACGAGGTTGGGGGGGGGGGGAGGGGCGAGGAGGGGGCGAGGGGGAGGGCGGAGGGCGGGGGGGGAGTTGGGGAGGGGGGAAGGAGGAAGGGGAAGGAAGGACAAGGGAAGGGGGAGAGCGGGGGGGGAGGGAGGAGGGGGGGGGAGGGGAGGGGGAGGGGAGAGGGGGAGAGGGAAGGGGGGATTACCAGGAGCTCCTCTCGACTGTCCAAAAGGAGACAATCTCGATGGTGTACTGAAAGTCAGCTCCTGATATTGACCGCTCATACACACTTTGCAAACAGACAAACAATCAACCAATCCGAGAACGCACCAACAAACAGACAAGCAGAAAAGCAGACTAAGTACTCAAGACAGAAAAATGGGAAAAAATAAGAGAGAAAAACATACGAAAAAAATCCTTTTGCCCCCCGGTGTGCCCTCCTCGCCCCGCCCCCCCGACCGACCGAAAAACGCAGAAGCAGCAGCAGCAAACGACATAATGCCAAACTCAACCCCCCTCCCGCCCCCCCTTCCCCAAGCCTCCTTCCCCTCCTCCCTAAACCCTAACCCTCAATAACGAAGCGTTTTACTTTTTCGTGGTAGAAACAAACGTAACAGAAAAAATCGGTCACCTCGGTGGCCCCGCGTCCGCATCGCCTCCTTCCCCCTGGAACACCTTGCCCTTGAACCGAGACCAGATCCCGGCACCGCCGTCAACCCCACTTCCCGGCTGCTGGTACTGCTGCCCGTGGTGCGGCTGCTGCTGGTGCTGTTGATTTCCATAGCCCCCGTTCTTTGGGGAGCAAAAAAAAAGGTGAACGCGAAAGAAAACGAATCACCCAGTCTTAGACCAGAAGGAGGCGAGAAAATACCGTTTCGACAATCAACCAACTGAAGAGGAATTGATAGACTAAACTATAGATTCGTTTTGGGCTTGGGCTGGTCGGTGTCGATGCTACTTGCCGGGTTACATGCGCGTTGGCTAATGATGTACCACGTACGGATTCTCTTTAGCAATAAAAAACTTTCATTTTTCCTTTCGCCCCATTTTCGGCTCCGACACACCCGGGGTTTCAAGCCAACCACATCCCGAAAAGAGGAAGCTTATCCCTATATAGACATAAAGATAAAGCAAAACAAAAGAAGACCAAACAAACTGAAAGGGAGAGAAAACGAGAAAACAACAAAACAAAAACACCGAAAAATATAACCTATGCCACTCAAATCAAAGCCGGGCCCAAAGTGGTAACCACTATTTACCATGCACCAGGTATTATTTACTGCCCTCACTAGCCAAACCACACCGCACGATCAGCGTTTACATCTGATGCGCGCAGCGGTAGACAAGCATTTAGACTGTACTCGTATGGCGTCACTTTTCCGAGGTCCTTCCTCGTTTGAAAAGCTCTGCATCGCACACCAAAACGGGCGCTGACAAAACGTCCATGCCACGAGTAACCCGGCAAACAATCCCATCGCTTACTAACAGGCATGTATCGAATAACATCGTAAAAACACAAAATGGTATTGCACATGAGCACATCGACCACCCAAACTGGTCGAACTCACACCCGACGTATTTGAAACAATTTTACGACATTGCACCGCAACGATTATGGAGAGTTCTTCGCTTGAGGAGCCCCTTCGGTCACCATCACCAATGCTTTGGCCGAAAAGCGCCATCATAAGCCTATCTTAGCACGCATCAATGTTACTCTTGCCTGGCCCCGCCCTTGTACCTGGCCTTGGCCTTGGTATCCCGCTTGGATGGGGCCTCTGCTCGGCCCGGCCGGCTGGAGAGACATCCCATGCCTGGACGGCGGTTGCCACCCCTACAAAACACAAAGCACGCGACCATATGCAGATGTGGGTTTGCAGCTGAAGCTAGGGGTTGAAGTTCAAGTAGAAGTTGGGGGTTGAAATTGTGGTTGACGCCGACGGCGAAAGTTGGGGGTTGAAAGTGGAGTTGTAAGTTGGAGGGTGAAGTTGGAGTTGAAGCTGGGAGTTGAAGGGGGGGTTGGAGTCGGGGGTTGAACGTTGAAGTTACGGTCGACGTTGGATTTGAAGTGGACTTGGCATTCACGTTGAAGATGGAGTTGAAGTCGAAGTTGGGGGTTGAAGTTGGAGTTGGAGTTTGAAATGGGTGGCCAAGGAAGCCAAACATACGACTTTCGTCATTTTCTCGATAAAAAAAACATTTCGAGCCACAAAACGCGCAAGTCAGACACAAAAATATGGAACCCAGGAAAAAAATACACACACAACTAACTCTGATACCTGGCCAACTAATAGCCTGTCGGTGATTGATAGTCATCCGATTGGCAGCCCTTACGGAAGCGTTTCGCCCTCCGGACCTGTGTTCACCAGCGGTCTTACCTGGGGAGGGGCTCCCTGGTGCTGAGAATACGACTGGCCTCCGCCTCCGCCGTAGCGGCTTTCGTACCTCTGTCAACGCGCAGATACCAGACACACGGCGCAAGGTGCAGCTAGAGGGGTTATACTTGAGTGAGGGGAGCTCCGTGACGCTTCCGATACACGTCTCATTTCCATTTCCCCCTATTTTCGTACATACTGTACACTGTAACGCATTTTCCATTTTCAATACCTTCCGTATTTTCTATTTTCAATGAAAAAAAAAAAGTTAAAAAAAACCCATCGATTTCTGGCTGCGATTTCTGGCTGCATTTTCTATAGTTTTATCCCGCCTTGCAGCGTACCCGCCCGCCCGCCGTGTGTAAAAAGCAGGGCTTTTCACGTCGGGTCAAATCTCGCGGGTCGGGTCGGGTCGGGTCGGGCCAGCTGACCCGACCCGACCCGACCGGTGAGAATTTCGAGACGTCTTGACCCGACCCGAGCCGACCCGCGAGTTTTTGAAAAACTCCTGACCCGACCCGAACCGACCCGCGAGATTTTGAAAACCTCCTGACCCGACCCGATCCGACCCGCGAGATTCTGAAATCCTCCTGACCCGACCCGACCCGACCCGCCACAATCCGGGTGACCCGCGAGATGCGGGTTTCATGCGGGTCAGGTCGACTTGCCCCGTGACATTTCTCACGGGTCAAAGTCGAAAAGTAACGGGTCAAAGCATGAATACCTTTGGTCGGTTGGTTGATCCTTGGTCCCTCGTACTTTTCCCAGGATGTCGTGTTCTATGGCGGTTCTTTCTACCGGTACTGTTTGCAGCAGCATTTTGTGGTGTGCCCGAAAAAAATGAGAAGGAAACCGCAACCACACGCATGGGAAATTAGCCATGCCATTGTAGCGCTAGACCACCGGGTCGACCCGACGAGCGACCCGACGAGCGAGCTAGTTATCTATGCAGTCTCCAGTCCCGACAAATAGCCTAGCTGAGCCGCCTCCGGCAGCAAGCCCGTAGCTGGGGCGGTGGATCTGTCAGCAGGGGCTGCGATCCGCGAAGATGCGTTGTCCCTGCTGCTGGTGTTTGCTGCTACTGCTGCTGCTGCTGCTGCTGCTGCTGCTGTTGCTGCTGCTGCTGTTGCTTCGACGACGACTGCTCTCCTTGCTTTTTTACGTTTGGTCACATTTCGTACTTACTACTACTGTTGTAGGTATCTATCTTCTATCTATTTATGAAGTCTCCGGCCCCGGCAAGCAGCCTATCTGAGCCGCCCCCGGCAGCAAGCCCACAACTGGGGCGGTGGATCTGTCAGCAGGGCTGCTTCCGCAAGAATCCGGGGTCTGGTGCTGGTGCTTGCTGCTGCCAGTGCTGCTGCTGCTGCTGCTGCTGCTTCGACGATGACTGCCCGACTTTTTACGTTTGGTCACATTTCGTACTGGTATGACCGTATTATTACTACTGTTACGGATTCAGCCGGCACGGGACTCGCGGCACGGGACTCGCGTTACACTGTATGCCTTGGTACGAGTAGCTAGGCGTACTGCCAGGTTATTGTTCTACACGCTGTGACGACGTATGATCGGAGCAACGGCACGAGAGAGGCAGGACGCGGTAAGTTTTGGATCATTACGGACCCGCGGGTCGGACCCGCGGAGCGCCTGCACGGCAATGGCCCTCAGCTGAAAGTTTGAAAAAGGGGATCCGCCGGCAAGATCCGCGGGTTTTTGCCCGCGGGTTTGACCCGCGGGTCAGCCCAAAACAACTCGCGGGTCATTATTGCTTGACCCGCGAAGTGACCCCTATCTCGTGGGTCATGACCCGACCCGACCCGCGAGATTTTGAAAACCTCTTGACCCGACCCGACCCGACCCGCGAGTTTTTGAAGCCTATTGACCCGACCCGACCCGACCCGCGAGATTGTGAAACCCCCTTGACCCGACCCGCGGGTGGGGTCATGACCCGTGAAAAGCCCTGGAAAATAGGGACCCCGCTCCAAGCAATCCAAAACCTACGGCGACATTTAAAGGGATTTTCCTCTACATTCAAATCCCGGCTGTACCTGTTACATGCAATTTTTGGGACGATACACCCTTCTCACCCTTCCGTCAACAAACAAGACTAAACAGAAATAGACTTCCCGTTCCCCCCTTCTCCCCTCCCAAACCTCTCCCGGTCCTGCGTTTCTCCAATAAAACTCCCACCTGCTGCTGCCCCGGTGGAGGAGCCCCGCCCGCACCCCCCGGCAGCCCCTCTGCCCCCTTGAGCTTGCTCGTCAAGCGGGACAAAAGCCCGCCGCCCCCATCGCCCCCCCCTTGCCCTTGCTGCTGCTGCAGTGGTGGCTGCTGCTGCTGAGGTCCTCCTTGCGACGGGTATCCGGGTCGGCCACCGTAGCCCGGCTGGAGCACGGAGTGCGTCCACCCAGGGGGGTTTAACGAGACAGTAGGGTTGACAAACAAAACGATGAGATTAGTCGATTGGTAGTTGCTGCACGCCTGTAGAGTGCGACGTGAACGCTGCTAGAATTCTACTTCTGCTACTGCTACGGCTACTACTACCACTCCTACTACTACTGTTTTATTAATAGTACTGCTACAGCCCCTGCTACCAATTACACGCCTACATCACTCTTCATGCAACAATTCCTACAACAGCAATACTGCCTGTGTTTTTACTATTAATACATTCGCAACTTCATCACAGCGCAAGAGTACTGCTAGTATAAGATCAACACCTTACCTGGCGTTTGGTGATACCTACAACAAAGCACTACCGGGTACACATTAAACCTACCACAGCAGTACATAATTGGATATCGCATCATCGACAACCTCTCTCCCCCTCTGTCGCGAATTGTAAGGATGTGAGGGTACGACTACGACTAGGCATCAAATGAGTACCCCAACCCCCTTACCCTTCCATTAGTGTACTAGGTTGCACAACACGACACAGACTTAGCCCCACAAAAACTCTTCACCAGCACCAGCACCAGCACCACACCACCTCTACACAACCACACCACCATACCAGCACAATCACCACCATCACACCACCATCACCACACCATCATACCAGCATCAACACCCCTGCCGCCACCACCAACGCTTTCACCAAACAAAGCCGCCTATTATTTATACGACACTCGCACCTGTCCGCCCGGGTATCCCCCACCCCCGTATCCGCCCCCGCCTCCTTGCCCCTGATTTTGCGGTGCTTGTCCATACCCTTGCGGTGGCGGCTGCTGACGCTGCTGCTGCTGGTTCGGGGGGGGTGCGCCCCTGTACCCCTGCTGCCCGGGCCCCGGTCCCCGTTCGTACAATGTCGCTGATCCGCCTTGTGGAACTCCGCCTGCACCGCCCACGCCCGCCGGCCCCGGCTGTCCTGGGGTTCCTTGAGACGAGGAAGGCGGTGCTTGGCCCGGTCCGGAGGGTCGGTATTGCTGATATTGATGCTGTTGCTGTTGCTGTGGCGGCTGTTGGGGGGGGTATCCTCCGCCAGGCTGTTGGTGTATTTCGGGCGACGGGAGGAAAGAGGTAGGGAGGAAGCGAGCAAAGGCGGCGGTGGGGGGGGGGGGGGGGGTATGGGAGAAGCGGCGATCGCTTTTGGCTCGAAGATTGGGTCGCGAGCGTTTCGACGGAGTCACCGCGAGCTTGGAAAGTTGAAAGTTGTGAATTTTCATACATGGAAGGCGTTCTCCTGCGCGGCACGTGCGCACCCGGGGCTCTCTCTCCTCTTCGTACGTAGATTGCTATTCTTCCCAGCAGAGATGCTGGTTCTTGCATTTTCAACACCATTACCCAACAGCAGTGTTAACAGTATGTAGCTTTGAAAGCTTTGATAAGCAGAACCAACGACGACCAAGTAAACCAAAGTAGTAGCTTTAGTCTGCAGCTTTTACATCGAAGAATGAGCTCGATCAACTACTTCAGTACTCAGCTATTAATGCAATTAATACCAGGTGAGCTGGAGCGCCGATGTTGACAACTCCAAACCCGCTGGCCCACGGGGCAAGACTCAAACGGTTCGAAGGAGGCTCTTTACTGCACCCCGATCGTACCAGTATACATTTCAGCTGTGAGATTGACCAAAAAGGTTTCTGATCAAAACTCAGCTTTGCAAGCTGCGTGTGATACTTCGATCGCGCATGTTACGGAGTGTGTATACCCTCATCAAGGACACAGGTCGGTGACTCCCCTGCTAATGCCAGGGTCAACAGGACTAACACGTCAACCTTGTCCTGCGCACGGAAACTGTATATATATAGCAGTAGATGCCGTAGGGACTATACTGCACTGGTGTAGGGCTGCAAAAGATATTTAACACTTCACTACCAGTATTTCAGTCGTACCAGTAGGTCTAGGAGGTCCAGTAGGACTAGAGACACAACGCTACGAGACATGGCAGGTATTTCACATAACAGTAACATCAGGTTTTCTGGGCCCGTTCATTGACCCGCTTCCTTCATCGGTTGCTAAACTCCTCTCGACAAATGCCTCCGCCTCTCAACATTGACCAGAATCTCGCGCCTACCGTTACAAGCAGTGCACTGCTACAGGTTGCGTCGCGGCTGACATTGGCGTTAACATGCTGGTCTCGTACAAATATGCTGATTCCACTATTAATATCGGTACCTGTATGTATGATACTACGCGCGACAGCTTCACGTACTCTTGTGTGTTCTTCACACTAAATTGATATTTCCACCCATCTACATGCAGCTTGACCAGTGTACGTGCCCATGCCTCCTCCTAGAAAGCAAACATGTCGGTTGACGACCAAGCTTTGACCCGTCAAGGCGTCTTGGGAGTTATCATACTAGTTTTAGTGTGTGGAGGTCCTTGACGCCTGTCCGTCAGGGGGCAAGGGTGCCGTCAAGCCATATCTTTGCTACAAGGAGAAAGCTAGAAAGACGAAGGCTGTGTGCGGTCACAAGTAGTCACAAGCTACAGAGGTATCGTCGCAAATAGAGGAGTAACGTGGATTGATACGGCAATGAACATGTTCCCAGGGTGGGACATGAGCAAGCCAGCACACCAGACTGCTTGCAATGAAATAAACTAACACTAAGAACAAAAAAAATATAGGAAAACATAAACATGGACAGAAATAGAGAAAAGGGAACGCAGGGGGCGAGGGAAAAGACACCCAGGAAAGACAAAAATCGAGGTAAGCAAGGCGATCTGCACGTCTGCACCGTGATATGTAGCTGGCGGGTACTCCGCTCGTAGATACCAATATTGCCGCGGCAATCCTACCGCATGGGACCTGCGCCGCTTGCACTCTGATAATAGCATAGCAGATCATATCGCCATGCTTGCATGCTGATCGCATGCTGATCGCGAGCAAGGAAGCAGCCCGCGACTCCGGTACAAGCCGCATACAAGAAACTTACGAGCAGCAGTCTATCGTCTCTGATAACTGCTCGTCAATGCAGCAATCAGGCCGGATAGGTTACCCGTGGCTGCGTGGTTCAAGACCGCAGCAGTGTACTTGTCCACCACTACTTGTATTGTACTGCTGTCCATCACTGGGGAAAGACAGCTTGGGGTTAGAGCTGCTTCTGCCGGCACCCGTCGCGTGCGTATCATCCCGGTTGCATAGGAAGCATTGCCTCGTTTATACTGCCTTGTACAGCAGCACGTAGTTTAAATGCGTGTGATGATTCAGCATCTTCTGTTCAAGGTGCGGACTGGCGAAAGCATACCAGGTACAGCAGTGGCAGGTATCGATATCCCCCATCACCAGAACCTGTTGACGATCATCGACAGATCAATACATGTCCAGCCCGACTACTGTCGCGAGCTCACCGTTTGCGCTGCCTGCGCTGCTTGCGCGTGCTGCTGGCATGCTTGCACTGCGCGTATTAAAATCCTTACATGCCTAGACCACACCGCAACTAATAATATCTACACCCATGACCCGGCATTCCGCAAAGGGCAATCAACTGGTGTACACACAGGCTAACCCTACTGCTGTACGTGTATACTGGAGCCGGGTGTGAGCCTCTCGAAAGGAGCACTGCTGCTACTGCTGTGACTGCACACTGCTCACCGGCTGCCCTGATCGTGGTGGGGGAGCAGACCCACTCCCAGCCGGCCCCGGATATCCAGACGCCGATCCGGCTCCTCTCCCTAAACATGCAGCCAGCACAAGTGCCGCCGTGGCTACAGTCGTCGTAGGACCGCGCCGCCTTCGAGACGACTGCATGCTGCGCTGTGGGAGGCGAGTACCACACAGAAGACGGTGAAAAACAGCGGGAAGATTCAGAAGCGTGCTTCAGGCAACCACCCAAGGTCTGAAGGTACAACGCCTGCTGTGTTAGCGAGGTTTGCGGTCTGAGACCAGAGCACCGTCTGGGGTGTTTTGGTGCCCCTCTGCTCTGCACCAGAGTGTACACGCGGCAGCCCATAACGGCGCTCGAACGCGGGAGTTCAGTTGCATCGAAGGCGGTTGTCAAGTTGTAGATGAGATGTTCATGTACCACATGGTCTTGGGAGGGGAAGTTGAACTCTCGTTTACCTCGCTGCAGCCGGTCATCGCTCTACTACTCTAGCCTTGTCCAAGCTAATACCCACCCAGCATTGTGTGTTTGAGCTTGTTCGCCTCCCTGTGCGTCAACTGGGGGGTGCGTGAACCTGCAAAGCCAAAGCTTTTTCAGTGAGGGCAGACCGCTCATATAAACCTCGCTCGACCGGCAGCACAGGAGGAGCGGCAGCAGCAACAGCAGCAGCTACAGCTACAGCTGAAGTCACAGCTACAGCTACAGCAGTAGCAACACCACCACCAGCAGTACCAGCAACACCAGTACCAGCAGCGGCGGCTGCCTGTAGCCTAGTGTACCTTCTCCACCTCGTCATGAAGACCGCGGCAGCATCAGCAGTCCTTGCAGTGGCTCTCTGCACAGCAGTAGCCCCCTGCGCCCGAGGCTTTGTGGTCAGCGCTCCTGGGATCGGCCTGCGACCACCACGGGCAGTAGTAGTAGGCGCAGCACAGTCCCCCTGCCCCAGCCGGGCGGGACGCCGAGGGTCAGCGGACGCGGTACAGCCTTTGTCGATGGTGTCGGCAACGTTCGGGGAGAAGATCAACACGGACCGAATCGTGGTGGACAAGACGGCAAAGGAAGTGCTACAGGAGGAGTACTCGGAGGCTCTCTCTGCGAACCCGGGCTTCCTCGGTAAGAGAGTGTGGGGGGGTAGGGGGGCGGGGGTGGGCGATCGAGTGTCCTGGCTACTACTGTGATAGGTGCTGCTCTGCAGTGTGTGCAGCTCATGACATTGTCGTGATAGTGAATGTGATGTTCATCGTGTGTATCATGACGTGCAACATGATAAGCGTTGTCCACCAGGTACCACTATGTCCGTAAGTATAAGGGCTGTATGTAGTTTTATGTTAATATTAAAATATCCTTACATTCCCGGACACAGATAGTGGTCCTCGCACTAATAATAGCACTATTAATAATATTATAGACTTTATTACTTAGTTCTCGACCCCCTTGGAGGTCTCGCTCGGCATGTCCTCCCCCTTCTCAGCCCTTCTCAGCCCGTACTGTAATTGCCGAAAAGAAAATTAGTTGCTGGGGATAAGAACCGTCCCGAAGTTCCTTAAGAAAATTAGTTGCTGGGGAAAAATATCTTTGTGCTGAAAGCGCTCGGTTGGTGCATCCCTGGCATCTCCGGTGGCTCATCAGCTCCGCACCGCCCAGCACCTCACCGCAGCGCTATAGCTCGCAGCAACGCAGCGCCGTGCAGTGCCCTGCGATGCCCTGCAGCTCTAGCTCAGCAGAGCGCAGCGCTGTGCTTTGACGTGCTTTGGTAATTTGCCGTGCTGCGTGTTTTGCGGTACTTTTATTAGCTCGTACATGCCAGTAACATCCATTCGCAGTATCATCCCACGTACCGGTACTATTAATACGTTTGTACATACTACGTTGTTGGATCACAACGCACCCCCAGCTCCGGTCAGCCCGGCTATATATAGCTCAGCAGTGCAGCGCAGCATAGTGCGGTGCCGTGTCTTGCCCTTCGTTTTGCGGTGTTGTGTCGTGCGGCGCTGTGCGTTCTTTTGAACATACAGCAGTAGTAGTACCAGGTATGATACAGGTACCAGGTACCAGGTACTATTTATTATGTACGTGTCGTGTTCTCATCGCACGTACTCGTTCAGAACGTGACATCGACAAGCATCTAGCGCAGGGCAATTAGCTCTGCACAAGCACCTCTTGGCAACATTTTTTCACCGTTCCAGCTTTTCTTTGCTTTCTCCCACACTTTATTGGTTCTTCCATTTCGTCAATTATTATTGCATTTTCTTCTTTTTTCAGTTGTTTCATCGTTCATTTTCTACTATCTCCTTTAAATTTGATTCGTTCGAACTCGTTTTTTTCAAGTTCTGAACATTTTTTCAACCTTTTTCATATTTGTTTACTCTTTTTTTCCAAGATTTGTTTTTGGGAGTTGAACTTGCAACTTTGCTTTTTTGGGAGTTGAACTTGCATTTTAATGGACGTCCACGCGAGGGAGTTGAACTTGCATTTTAATAGACGTCCATGCGAGCTTTTGTGTAATGCGCCCAAGGGCACACAACACAATTGTCAAGGCAACAGGAGCAAGCTGAAGCTGTGGGCCAGTTATTATGACAATTATTGTATTTTTTTCGTTTTTCAGTTGTTACAAGGTTGTTACCACAATGTGTCACAACAGCAGCGGTGTATCTACCAGTAATAATATTTTACCAATAGACTATATATCAATTTTTTTACGAGGATCATTTTTTTTCGTATGACCCCTGAATTCAACCAACGACGAAAACCAGGCTTATAAGCGAACAGTCTATCTACTAGAAGACCACAAAGTCTAATTGATATCTATTATTTTTTTATGAGGATCATTCTTTTGCCCCGATGACACCGGGATTCGAACCAACGAGAAGACCTTGAGGCTTATAGTACATACCGGTACTACACCAGGTTTGTACATACCATCAGGTAGGTACTACGCTGTTGGATCACAATGCACGCCCAGCTCAGATCAGTCCGGCTATACATAGCCGAGCAGCGCAGCGTAGCGCCGTGCGGAGCCGTGCGGAGCCGTACGGTGCGCTGCCGTGCCCTTCGCTGCGGTGCTGTGTCGTGCTGCGCTGTGTGCTTTCTTTCAAACATAGAGCAGTACCGGGTATAATACGTGTTGTTGTGATGTGCTACTTTTCTTTTTTTTTCTTTTTCTACATGTATGTATGTAGTTAATTTGATCTTTCACGGGCCCCTGTTTTTTCCCCCACGCAAATTACCCCCGTATTGCCGATCAAAACGTAACACCGGTAACAAAAGCACACAGCACAGCTGAGCACAACAGGGCAACTTGCTCTGCACAAAAAGCTCTTGGCATTATCAAATTGCTGTTTGCACCAGATCAAGGGCCTCCTTCTTTCTGTCCCCTTTACATTTTTTTTGTTGCATTCTTCCTCGCCTTGCGCGAGCGTAGCGGGCGGCGTCAGCCGCCCGCGGAGCGGAGCCCTTGTAAAAATTAAAATACACTCCAGCTGTGAGATCGAATATTCTGTCGAAACTCATCTTTGCAAGCTGTTTGTGATACTCCGATCGCGCGTATTACGGGTTGTGTGTCCTCATTAAGGATATAGGTCGGCGACTCCCCTTGCAACTACAGTGTATCTATCAGGGTCAACAGGGTGATGTTATGCAGTCTGTGCGCGGAAACTATAAACCCGTTTCTGAGGGGGACAAAATCTGACAGCTGTGGAAGGAAATGCATCAGTTCATCGAGTGAATCCTGTAAGTCGAAAATCCGGTGAGGGGAGGGCGGAGTTTTTAAGGACGTGGGGGCCTGATTTTGATCAAAAGGGGGGCGGGAGGGGGGGAGGGGGGGGAGGGGACGGGTGGGGCAGGTCAATTTGTGCGTGGAAACTATAAATCCTTCTTGTGGGGGAGGGGGGGGGGGATGTGGCGGGGGAGGCGGGGCGGGGGGGCGAGGGCTTTAGGTCGCATAGATGTAGGGGTTTGCTATACGCATGGTGCTAGGTCTAGGCGATGGTGCGGGTGGTGGGGAAGGAGGGGGCGTTGGGGGCGGGGGTGGGTGAGAATTGCAGCAGCGGCATGGCCGGCTCTAAAAAGATAACGAGGCGATAGCCAGGGCGTGGAAGTGTTTATTACTCTGGCGGAATTCGACATTAGGTGGGGCGTTTGAGCAAGAGAAAGCGAGGAAAAAAAAAAAAAGGAAAAAAGGGGGCGGGGGGGGGGGGAAGTTCAAGAGGTTTAGGTCACATATAATATAGTTTCAGCGCACAGACTGACTAAAATCACCCTGTTGACCCTGATAGCTACACTGTAGTTGTAAGGGGAGTCGCCAACCTATATCCTTAATGAGGACACACAACTCGTAATGCGCGCGATTGGAGTATCACACACAGCTTGCAAAGATGAGTTTCGACGAAATCTTCGATCTCACAGCTGGAGTGTATTTTCATTTTTATACAATAATATTAAAATACACTCCAGCTATGAGATCAAGGATTTGGTCGACACTGATGTTCGCAACATTGTGTGTGATCCTCCGATCGCGCGTATTAATCATATATGTAGGGGCTTGCTATACGCGCGGTGATGGGTCTAGGCGATCGTGCGGGGTGTGGGGAAGGAGGGGGCGTTTGAGGGGGGGGGGGGGGGGGGCGTTGGAGGGGGGAATGTTGGACCAGATCGTATATTATAAAAAATGAAAATACACTCCAGCTGTGAGATCGAATAGTATATTGTGCTATTCAACGCTCACTACAATTGACAGCAGGTAGTACATCGTACTGTTTTTTTTTTCTTCTCCATCCTCCGGCGGATGGGGAAAAATAAAGCTTAAGCTCACCACACTTTCACGTGTTTTCATAGGCGTCGTGTGTCGATTTAACTCAGTTGCTTTCGCAGCCCAACGCTAGCTGGCGCACCCTTCGGATCCCACTGTAGGGATAGCGTGAGCTGTCCCTATCAGTGGTCCTCGTTACAACCCCGGCAGCGCAAGCTGCCGTTGTATACGCATACGTGTGTATGTCGACCCGGCTTGTCCCCTGAGGGTCAGGTTCGGTGGAGATAGCCACCCGGAATGTAATATTTCCGGGTAGTGTGGGACTTGCGTGAGCTTACCCACTAGCTGATGGTGGCATCACCGACGCGCTGGTCTCATCGTACGAGTTGCTTGACGCAAATAGAGCAGACCGAGATGAGGCGCAGCAGTTTCGTACGCAGCAGCCAGTAGTGTGCCGATTACAGGCAGTACAGCTAGTAGTACCATCGACAGTTAGGCTTGAAATTGGCATGATCAGTGATCTTTACGTAAGCCGCTGCTGTGTGTACGCTTGGTTTTTATAAGCCACGATCTCACCGTTGCGCCCTGTCGACAGATACCTGGTATACAATTAGGTCTCGCTGAATGCGTTACTACTGTTATTGCTACATGCCAGGTACGGCCGAGGTACCGGGTGCAGTAGTTATGCACGTATGCAGTCATATGACATACCAGGTACCATACCATGTGTTCCATGGTGAAGAGTATCGTATGGTACACTGATCATTCGTAACGATGTAGACTTGTTCCTCCCAGGGTGCATTAAACCCCCTGAGAGCCCCAAAATCCCTCCCTATATTAACTTCCAGTAAAAAATGTCCCCCAAAAGGGTTTCCAGTTGTGCAGGCGTTAATCAAGTTCAGTGTTTCGCCTCGAGTGGGACAGGAACCATTTGCAGCAGTAGTGCAGACACGAGCCTGTGGGAGATTTTCTTAGACCGACACTATTACCGACCCTGCTCCCGCTTAGCACCCTGATCCCACGCCGACCTGGTTGGTCCCACACGGACCCGAGCCCTCCAAAGTAGCCCTGGTTACGTACATAGTTTGCCGCTATTATAGCAGGGCCCACTTGGCGCATTGATCCTCAATCCTAGTGATGCCCGACGTGTCTCCCATGGGTCACCCATGAGTTTGTGTTGCTGACATATGAGTCGCCAGTGGGTACCACGCGGACAGGTTCGACATGCTCCGCCAAAATGGAGGGTTTCCACCAAACAGCCGCAGCAAAAACGGGATCGTCGAAACTATCCTTTTGTCGCGTTGATGTTGGTGCCGGTTTTTGTATCCCCACCAGGGTTTTTTTTTGGTGGCGCTGTTAGTGCGGGCGATTGGTGGTAAAACCTTGCGTTTGTTGTCCACCAGGCACTACAGTAGGTACCAGGTTTGACATACGTCGACGGCTGTTTTTTTTTTTTTTTGTACTTTTCTTTCAATCCTCCGGTGGATAAAGGGAAAATAAAGCTTAAGCTCACCACATTTTCATGTATTTTTATACATATACATGTGTCAATTAAACGCAGTTGTGTTCGCAATGCAGCGCTAGCTGGCGTGTCCTTTGGTTCTCGTAGCAACAACAACCGACGGCTTTCGTTGACCTATTTTCATGTAGAACCACGATAACGCATCGGATTTTATCCCACAGGCTCGTTTACAAACTATCCCCCCCCCCTCGGGCGGCTTCCAACGCCATTCTCATAGTGGTATTCTTCCCTTCGACTCCAGTTGATACCGTCATGTGGGCCTTGGTACCTGATGTTTGCTAAACCTGACCGTTTTCACTACGCACACCAAAGAGAGTACCTACAGTTGTATCGGACATGCTGTACGTGCCGAGTATACTGCTACTGCTGTACCTGATATGTGTGTACGTGGGAGCGGTCAGGAGTCGTCGTCGCATCTCGGTGACGTCTCGTAATAGCTACTAGTGTAGATCCAACCCAGGAAAGGTGTGCTAGATCATGCAGATCTTACGCCCCCCGCCCGGCATCATAAGTTATAGACCGAACGGATTTTCCCTGAACCATCTAAATCATGAAGTGAGAATCGGTGGTCTGTTCGACGCGTGCAAGTCTTTTTTGTCGGTGGTACGGGTTGGCAGCCTCAGGCCATGCACAGCCATTGACCGATTGATGGCGCAAAAAACACACGACATGGTGACACGACGCAGTTTCCTCCGGCCACATCGCGCCTCTATACCAGCACGACAAAGTAGAGAGGCTAGACGCAGCATCCCTTGCGGGGGGCACCCTGCTTCCTTCCAACTGGGTGCGGAGAGATCCGAGGTGCATGAAAGCGGGCATGCACGGCTAACCGCATGTTCTGGGTTTAACCCCCATCATCCATCACAACGGGTCAACTCGTGGTGGGTGATGCAGGTCTGGTCGAGAACATGCGGGTGGCAATGCACGCCCGCCCCCGTGCGCCTCTGCTTTTATTGCGCCCAGTTGGGAGGAAGCAGAGCGGTACCCGCAGCGGCTGCTGGGTCTGACCGAGACGCTATGTTTTCTTGCTTCGCTACATTTGTCGTGCTGCTGTAGAGGTGCGATGTCGCCCGAGGAGCACGCCCGTCTCTCTACATGTAACACGAGGAGGCTTTCCCGAAAAGAGGCCTGCCCGTTCTGTCGTCCCCTGTTTTCTGGTTCTAGGTTACCGACGGTTGTAACATGGCGAAGTACATAATTCGTGCCAGGTATATAATTTCGGACCACTGAGGGCTCTTTACGGCGACCTGCCGGAGACTCTCACCCGGTGTTACTGCTCTCGCGTTAATTATCTGGCAATCAACGCGGGACCTCGTTGCGGAGACGTAGGTGTCCCCGTGAAATGAGCACTAAAAATTGTGATGTTGTCGTCAGTGGTGCACCTCGCGCTCAACGATAAGCGGGCGGAATTGTCTGTCCTCACGAGGCCTCCTTGCTCCGACCCTTCACCCCTACCCTCACCCCCACCCATCGTAACCTACCCCACCCCACCCCATCCCACCCCTACCCCTTCATGCTGTATGTATCAGAGGAGGTCGGGCACGGGGAGACGAGAGCCTTTACTGAGGAGGAGCTCAGGAAACGATTGGAGGTAAGCACCGTGCTATGCTGTCCTGTTTGTTTATCTGTTTTTGGGGGTGAGGTGCGGTGGGGTGGAGTGGAGTGGGGTGGGGTGGGGTGGTGATGGTGCTGGTTCTGGTTCTGATGTTCTGATGTTGTTCTGGTGTTGCACCGTGCTGTGCTGGTGCTATCCTGTGCTGGTGCTATCCTGTGCTGTCCTGTGCTATATATTGTGCGTACATCGCGTGTGTTTGTGTGCTCTCGCGCTTATCGGCCTCCCGGTGACACTCTTACGTTTGTGTACGACGAATGCCTCAAAATTACGGCAGCTGCCATGCAAACAGGACCTGCGGCCTAGCGTAGAGGGTGGGGTGACACTGGGGGAGGGGGTGTTGGAGCATGGTGGGAGAGGGGAGGGGGGGGGGACCAGACAACCTACCCCCTATTAATTACCCCCCCACGCGTATGCATGCACGACAGTTTTCATCTTTCCGCACATACAAGCAATACTTGCGAGTAACACCCGGTCCCCCTTGACTCCACCCCCGCCCGTCACCCCCTCCCTTTCACCAACCCGCCGACCTCCACCCTCCTGCTCTCCCCTCCATTCTACGGCCACCCCACCCCGACCCCCATCCCAACCACGACCCCCTACCTCACCCCCAACCCAGCCCTGACCCGCCCCCCGCCCCCCCCCCCCCCCCCTCCAACCCAACCCTGACCCCCGCCCGTAAAGGTTGCCCACGTGTTCGTGAAGATGGCGAACCTTGTGATTTTGTCCCGCGGCATGAACATTCTTTCCGAGGATTTTAAGTTCTACTCCCCCGGAACTGGCCGGCTTGATCGCGAACGGTACTTGAAACTCATCAAGACCATGGACGTTGCTTTTTCCACCTTCAGGGTCTACCCCAGCGACTTTGTGGTAAGCCTGAAGGAGGGGTTGGGGAGTGAGGCGGGTTTGGGGGGGGGGGGATGGGGGGGGGGGGGGGGCTTCTTTTGTTTCTTGTTTTGGTTTGGGTTTGTTTGTTTTTGTTGTGTTTGGTTTGGTTTGGTCCTGTTTGGTTTGGTTTGGTTTGGTTTGGTTTGGTTTGGTTTGGTTTGGTTTGGTTTGGTCAGGTAGCCAGCACAATGTTGAAAGTAAGCAAAGGAATATAAAACGACGGGAATCGAGAAAATTAGAACAATCCAAATCTCCGAGGGGGTGGGGGGGGGAGGGCGCAGAGTGTTTTCTTCTGGCTGGTGAAATATTTTTCTCATGTCGTCATTACCTCCCCCTCCCCTCCCCCCCCCCCAACGAGTGCCCTCCCCGCCCCCCCGCCCCCCCCCGTGTCGGTCATCTGCCTTGCAAACCCCAACGTGCGTTGTCGCTGCAGGCTTACAAGGACGGGACTGTCAGCTATCGACGCACCTTCAGGGCCGTGCACGACGGATACCTCATTGTTGGTGACAAGGTGAGAACTCCCTGCCCGTCTATCTGCAGTGGCGGGGTGTGCCTGTATAAGGCGGTTAGAATAAGGCGGCCGCTCTATATAGGGCGGTTGAAATCGGTTGGCACGACTGTAACTGTGAGTACAACTGCCTACACGAATAGGGCGGTCTCCCGATATAAGGCGGCCAAAAATTCCTTCGCACTGTACCGCGTTATATAGGTCCCACTACCGTATGGTATGCAAGGTATATGCCGCTAGGGACGGAATTGTAAAGGCCGGTGGGGTATTGGTACGGGTGCCCAAACGGTTCTCACGTTTCCGTCGAGCATGGTACCGAAACGTAAAGACCGGTGGGATCCTCGTGTGAAAGAATTCCGACACGGTCCACGCGCTCTACAGTACGTCCTTAGTATAGGCTAAGCTGTAAGGCCGTTTTGGGCTGGTCGGTGTTACTGGCCGGCCGCTTGCGCGGTGGCCCAACGTTTTTTTTTTTTTTTTTTACCAAAGTTTTGTCCCCGCTTTTCAACTTGCCCCACCCCCCGGGTTTCAAGCCAATCACATCCCGAAGGAAAAGCTTGTGCCTGGCATGTTGCCATCCATCATCCGTCCTTCTCCACTTCTATCTTCTTGCAGTCATGTTTTTGTTTTTTTTCGCTTTTCGTGAGCTGGGACAACAACCCGTGCCGCATGTTCCCTCTTGGGTTTGGTTAGTCCCCCCCCTCCCCCCCCCCTTCCCTTCCCCCTTTTCCAACCTTTGTTTGCCGATTGCGCTCGTACCTACCATATCCATGCTGTGGTGTGGTTTTGTAGGGGCCCATGCTCTGGAATGAGGTAATGGCTGTGATCCCCGACCAGCTGCCCGCCCCCCCCCCCGCCCCCCCCCCCCCTCTCCACCCCCCCCCTCTCCACCCCCCCCCCTCCCCCCCCTTCCCTCCGACCGGTGCTCCGTCTCGAAAGAGATCCGTGGTCAATGGTCAAATTGCCAAGGCGAACAACAAATAAGCCCCCCCCCCCCCCCCCCCCCCGAGCCTACCCCCTCCCCCAACCCCCTCCCTCCCCACACCTTCTTTGTCTTCCCCCCCTTTCCCTCCCCACGCATCCGCTTCTACTCAACCCTTTTCTATGAATGCTTCGTTATGTTTCGGGCATGGCATTTTTTCTTGGGCGTTTTTCGCTTTTGCGGGGTCGTTCGCGCAGACGTACCCGCCCACGAACACGAAGGTGGTGTCGGATGTTGATCTGTGCACCATTTCCTTCGACGACACCGGGGTCATCCGATCCCACACCTACGGCCTCATGGTAGAGCTCGTGTACGCCATCGAAGACCCGGTGAGGAGGGTGGGGGGGGGGGGGGGGGGGGCATGGCACGGTGGAGGCCGCACTTTTTCGTCTGGAACGTTTGTGCATGGCGGAGTCTCCTCAACACAAATCGTCCAAACGTGATCATTTAAAACGAACACACACATTTTCGTTGTATATCTAGACCATGGGATCGCTTATTGATGTTCATGGGGCAGAACTTCCCCCCCACCGAAAAAAAAAATGAGGCAAACCCCCCCCCCCCCCCCCCAAAAAAAAAGAAGGCGTATGACAGTATATGATAGTAAATGATAGTATATGAGAGTATATGAGAGTATATGAGAGTGTATGAGAGTATATGATAGTATATGGTAGTATATGATAGTATATGATAGTATATGATAGTATATGATAGTTTATGATGGCATATGATAGTATATGATAGTGTATGATAGTGTATGATATTGTATTTTAGTGTATTATAGTGTAATGTAGTGTATTATAGTGTAATATAGTAGAGAGCTAAGTGAGGAAGACTCAGAAAAAAGAGCCAGTGCACCTGTACCGTAGTGTGTGTGGGGGGGGTGGTGATTATGGCGCAGGTGGTGGTATTGGGCGTGAGGTTGGGGGTAGTGGGGGTGGAGATGGGAGGAGGCGGGGTGGTGGTGGGGCTGTTGGGGGTGGGGGTAAGGATGAGGGTAGTGGTGATCGGACGGGTGGTGCGAGTAGATGTGGGGGTAATGGTAAAGGGAACGGGTGTGGGAGTGGGGGTGATGGTGGTGGTGTGTGTGGTGTGTGTGGGGGTGGTGGTCGGGCGGATTTTGATGACGGCGGTGGTGGAATCGAAAGTGGAGTTGTTGTTGGTGGTGGTGGTGACGCTGACGCTGGGACGGTAGTGGTTGTGGATTACCGCGACGGCGTTGGAATCTTGGCTAACCCGGCACCGGCACCGGATGAAAGGATAGCGTTGATAAGGTGGGTCACCTAGGTTTTGCGTGCGTACGTTTGAGTAATTTTCGTGCCATCTAGAAAGCTGGTGTCATTGAACTTGTGGGGGTGGGTGTTCCTGTCCGAGTTCTGGTCGTTTGTTTTTTTTCTTGACGTACATTCACGTTCGTGTGTGTCTACTTAAACTTCGTTTTGCGTTTTGTTTGCTCTTTTCCGGCTGTCGGCGTGCAGGAAGCGGTGGCAGAGATTGCGGCGATCGAGAAGCGGATCATCAACCAGCAGGCGAAGATGGAATCGCTCGTGAGTATATTCGTGATGTAATTTTTCGTACAATGTTTTCGGCGTCGTGGCATTCACGGGGACGTTGGTTGACGTTGGAAGCCTTCTCCTAGTGGTTTTGATCTTGTTCTCTGTGGCGACGGCGAGCCTCTTCATGGTCACTATTTCCAGTAGGATTGTGACTGTCACTACGTTGCCACTGCTACTACCCGACACCGCTTCGACTTCTACTCTCCCCTAGTATTTTGCCATTTTTGTACTTAGTTCTTCGTTACCTTTGTCGCCGTCGTCGTTTTCGTTTTCGTTTTTTAATTCCAATTCAAGTCTGCTAGAGTTTTTTTTTTCCTTCTTTTTTTTCACACAATCTACTTTCCAGCTTCTGGACAAGCCGTGGTCACAGGTGTCGTCCCATCTTCCCCCCCGGTTCTTGCCTTCAATTTTTATCGCGCGTAGGGTTCAGCAATCCCACTGCTCGTCGATTTTTCATCGAGTGTTGCTAACTCACGCTCTCGCGCTTTCCGCAAGCCAATTTGTACACAAGGAAAAGTCCCCACGAATTTATACGAGTATGCACTCGGGGGGATTCAAACTCACGAAACTGACCTATACTGACCTATACCAGGCTCGAGGATAACCTGATACGCCACCGGGGGCGACCGGTAGACTACTCTAGCTCCATGTATTCATGTTTTTTTTTTGTGTAGTTTGCAGTGTCGTTTCGAAACACACACGCATTTTCATTGTTTCCTTTTCGCCCTTTTTTTTCCTTTTTGGGCATATTTTCATTTTTCCGCCTTCTTTTTTTTTTCTTACATATTTTTCTTGTTTTTCAGGAAGGGCAAGAATCGTCGATCGCTTATTCTAAGTGTAAGTCAGACATCGACACGATGAGCATGGACAAGGACGCGCTCTGGGAGAAAGTTAACTCCGCCCCTAACACGAAGGGGCTTGGTGGCTTCCCCGGCCTATTCGGTGAGCTCGCCCGGCCTTACAAATATTTTTTGGGGAGGGAGCGTTGGGGGGCGGGGCGTTTGGGGGCGGGGGGGGGGGGGGGGGGGTGGAAGTTGGGGAGGGGTTGAGGAGGAGGTGGATAGGGGAGGGGAGGGTGGGGAGGCGGAACGGGGGGAGGGGGGGGGGGGTCGTACTCATTTGTTGCTTGCCTTAGTTATTTGACCATTGACCACGCATCCCTTTCGAGACGGAGCACCGTTCCTACTCCTAATAGAGACACCTCCAACATTTGGGCGCTCATTTACGCTTCATCCATATACTACATAGAAACTTGTTTCTTATCCTTTCCCCGCACTGTTTCGTCGTCTACGGCCATCTATCTCCTAGGATAGCGATCGTTTTCTCGCTACTCTCTAGTCTGCCAAACTCTTTCATGTCACATACGGCTAATGTCCCCATCTGCTCTAACGCATCCCGTTCCTCCTTGTATGTTTTACTTCCTCCTAGTATGTGAGTCCTACTCTCTAACATTGTTGTGTCACGCGGGCACATGTTTGTAGCCACGTCCTCCTCCCGACTACTGGCATATCTCTTTCTTCTTTCTGGTAGGTCCAGGTCCCCTACACGAAATAACAGTTTGAGCTTCTTCGCGTTGTCCATTGGGCCGTGCAGAGACGTTTTCGTTCCAATATACTCCCTCAACCCCCTGGTATATCTCTATGTGCTTCTCCTCTTTCACCTTGTTTCTTAGCGTTTGCCTTTGCCTTTCTTTTATTATTTGTTTTTCTTCTGTCTTGTACCCGCGAAACTTCTCTGTAGACAGTACCTCTTCTTGGTCTCCCCCTATATCCTTCCACATTCTCTCGACTGACTACGTTATCCCATCTTATTCCAGTTCGCTCTTTTGTTACTTTCTCCCATGCAGCCCTATCAACTATGGCTGGCAACCTCTTTTCTGGCATATTCTTTACTTGTTGCCATTTCAACGTTCTCACGTCACTATTTGTTGTATGTGGGTACATTCCTAGTTCTGCTCTTAACACTGTATCACTCGTCGTACTTGGGCATCCTACTATCATTTTAGCGAGGGGGCGGAAGGGGGGGGGGCTGGGGGAGATGGGGGGGAAGAGGGGGTAGGTTTGGAAGGTGGGGAGGGGTTGAGGAGGGGAGGGGAGGGGAGGGTGGGGAGGCGGAAGGGAAGGGGGAAGAGGGGGGAGATTGGAAGGTGGGGAGAGGTTGAAGGGGAGGAGGATAGTGGAGCGGAGGGTTGGGGAGGCGGAAGGAGGGGGGGCTGGGGGAGAGGGGGGGGGGGGTAATATTGTGTTGCTTCGGTGCTGTGTTTCGCTTTGTGTGGCAGCTTGATGATTAGGCGAGTTAGTCTTAGCCCCCCCCCCCCCCCCCCCCCCCCCCCCCCCCCCCCGAATTCCCGCCTCCTTCCCCTCCCATCCCCCCTCTCCCTCCTGCCTGTGCAGCCGCCGTAGGAGCGGAATTCCCGAAGGACCTGACGAACTTGGAAGGGACGGAAGCGTACGGGGACATAGAAGGGATGCGCCTGGCAAGCTTCAGCTTCCCCGCTGAGGTCAAGGAGTACGAGGCGTTCGACTTTGATGCCTTCAAGGAGATGAAATAAAGCTGTGCACGCACACTATGATGATATTGAACAGACCGATTGAAAATGAGAACCAGGATGGAAGGTGTCGGGAATGAGAATGACAAGAGATGGAAGGAGGTGGAAGGAAGTGAAAGGCATTGCAAGGCGTTGGACGAACAATGCCATTTTTGGAGCGTCGACCGGTGTGCCTCGGGCGAGAAGGATAACGCCACGACAGAAACACGAGAAGTGGGAAGGAGTGGAGAAAAGGACGTAAAATTCTCTGAAAGAGATGAAAGCATACTGTCATGATATGTCGTTAGACTTGAGCGACAAGAGAGGGCGGGCGGGGGTCATTTTTTTTTTTTTGGTGCGAGAACCGGGGCTGACGATGCTGCAATTGTGTAGCCAAACAGCAGTGTAGTAGTACCTGTGTTCGAGATATTGGCCAGACGAGAATTTGACGGTGTGTGGGACGGGGGGTGGGGTTGCTTGGGCTTGATGAGGGGTATGATGGGTTGTTTTGCTGTGGATGTTCTTGGTCGCGCGGAGATGAGACGGCGAGATATATTCAAGGGGGAGCCTATAAAAGCGCTTGGGGAACCGTGCGCTCGTTTTTCCTGACTATTTTCGAGGCCGACCCTCCTACCTCTCCTCCCCTCGGTCCCGCGCGGGGAGATGGTGCGCGTGGGAGACAGTGCTTTCACTTTCGTCGATTGTTTTCGAAGTCGGCCCTATCTGTCTCCCCCGTCACCCCCGGGGGAGGAGGGGGCATGGGGGGGGAAGGGGGCAGGGGGGGGGAGGGGGTTCCGACGTTTTTTTTTTTGTTGGAGGAAATTTAACGCTAACACGACTATATGCATCCAGCGATACTTGATTAGTGAGGAATGAATAAACACACCGTGGACGCCGGTTTTCCGCGTGACACGCAAGGTAGCAGCACGCCCACTCGAAGGATTACAAGTCCGCCATCGTTTTACCAATCAACGGGGGGGGGGGTCTGAAGATGATGTCTGAACATCATGGTGAGTTGAGAGGAGAAACCACGATGAAAAGAAGGAACACGCTCCGCATCGGTCTTTAGCTCGTACGCTTGCTGCTGCTGCAGCTGCGGCTGCTGCGGCTGCTGCTGCTCTTCCTCGTCCCCCCCGAAGTGCATGACTTACCCCCCCCTGGTTGTAACTGGTGCTACTTGTACTGACTGCTGTGTTTTGGTTGTGGTGGCCACTCGGCTGTCGTTGCTTGCTTATGGTCGCGATGGCTGCCGCGCTGCTGTTTTTTCTTGGTGCGAATTTTTCCGGAATTGCCTCCTCACGTCTTTTTACGTTTTGAGCTTGCAAAACGGCAAGAAGGTTTTGTTGATGACGTCGGCTGTACGAGCGTGAGATGCTACGATAAAGGCTGGCCGGCTAATTTTTCTGGTATTCCGCAGCTTGAGGGGCTGTCTCCCTCTTTTTTCACCCAAGCCTTGAAATTGATGGAAATGTGCATCCCCACGACGTCGTTGGCCTACATTACTAGTCTACATACTACCACGAAAAATTTACAACTAAAATGCGATTGCAGTATGGGTTAGCATGGGTCGTGACCGGTGCTCGTCTCTTGTTGACAGGGAGTCGCCCCTAGACCTGGCTGCTGTGGAGTGGTGTGCTGCAGACCGCTCTACTTATTTTTTTGTCAATCGCCCCACACAACAAAATAAGCAACTCTATGAAGGACGAGTAGCATGGTGACTAACGTCGGTGTCGTCGGCGTCGAGTAGGAACATGGTATGTATACTTACTGCAGAGCCGGCCGGCCGAAGAGAGAGGGCGAAGCCACCTCGTGCGACCCGCGCCGCCAAAAGCTGGAACCGACGTTGACCGCGCCGTTTGACCAAGGCTACCGTATCATAGCATTGCAAAGGCACCTCCATCTTCTCTACAGGGGCGGCATTTCTTCTGCGCAAGTAGACCACGCCTCGGAAAACAGATCCAGATCACGATCTACGGATCATCTACACAGCAGATACTATAGATGATCCTGTATCTGCCGCTGAGATATATATCAGATATGCTGTGCGACAGGAATCCGCGTGTACAGGAGACGGCAGATCTAACCCAGGAAACATACCTGCCATATGCAAGATCACACAGATCGTACGGCTCCCACCCCGGACGCGTGCCACGATATAGGTAGCACTTTTTGTCTGAAACGGTTTCTGAATGGTGGGGAGCTCCTTAATAACCCTGAAAATCGTCGGAACCAGGTTATCTGTTTTGGCATTTTTTGTCTTGCTGTATATCTAGGCCATGGCATTCTTCACCCGGTACTTGTACTCGTACAAGCAATTTTTTTTATAAAAATATTTCAAGGACGTCAACAGGGTGAGTTCGACGAATTTCGGGTCAATACTCAGCTTTGCAAGCTGCCTTGTTGGTACTTGTAAATACACTATGTGGGTGAGTTTTTTCATAATGGGAGGGGTCATATTGTTCTGGTAAAAAACACATATGTATATACGAGTATATACATATTTTGTTATTCTCTCGATCAGTCTTTGGGAGAGGTCTTTATGCTCCTAAAGTGGGGAGCTTCAGAATATAAGTGGAGTACACCTCTAATCGTAGCATGCATCCCCGGTAACACATGAGCTAGACGATACCGATATCCCCTGAAATATCCATCTAGATCACCAAGTAAAAAGCGTCGACAGGTGATCTGTCCATGAAGAATGCGTGAACGTTCAGAGACAGAGCTACCGCGGTTACAAGTGGCTCATTTGGCCGCTCTGGGCATCAGCAGCAAGTGGAGGGCGTGAAAGTGGGATGGTGTTGGGGGAGAGGGCATGGCAGAGCGTGGGTGTGAGGACGAAAAAAAAATCCGAACTACATAAGCCGTGAGTTAGATCATTGTAGGGTCGATACTAACAGCCACTGGAGCGCGAGCGACTCTGTACGTCGTCGATCAAAAAGTTATTTGTTCGCGAAGCGCACCGCGAAGAGTACCAGCCGATTAACTCCATCTGGCAGCAGCGCATATGTTGCGAAAAAACTGAAAAGCAAAACAAAAACAACAAATATAAATGATCAGCGTAGCCACCCGCGCGAGGTCTAAACGTGAGTGCCCCTACCCACCGCTACCCTGCTCAAGTTTATGGTAAAACCCCGCATCATTTGTTTCGGTCGATATGACCCGTGTGTTTAACGCCTTCTTCACACTGCTGGAAACCCATTTTTGCACATTTTGGGGGACAAGTCACTTGGTATTAGTATCGGAAGGCTCTAAAGGGGTGAACAACCCCCGAACGATGTGCTTGTCGTCGAGATACAGCACAACAGATAGATGAGGAAATAATTCCTAGTTTCTAGAGGGGGCAAAAAAAAAAGCGTTGTCCGTTCGTTCTCGGTAATCACGCTTAAACCCGTTCTATGATGAAAAGTAGATAAGGCCTTCACGCACCGCGCGGTCTGGTTATCTCTTCGTCTCCCGCCGGCTAGCTACCCACACGAATGTGGTTCTGCACACGGTGGTATTAGACAGCAATAAAACAACATCCCCTCAAAGTCATGCCCGGTACAATTAATTCTCCCCAGCCAGCTCGTGAGGGATTTAACCCCCTAAAAACCCTGTAACAAGTACCAGGTAAGTCTATCCAGCTTGTGGCAGTATCGCTAAGACCTCACCGTACTCATTGAGCTTTGGTCCACGAACACCTTTTACTTTTGTCACTGGAGCAAGAAACAAAAAAGAAACACCAGGTCCACCACAACACGTTGCGAATTGCCATGGTATAGTTTATCGTCGGTCGATGTTGTCAGGCCCACTGGCCGATCTCTCCCTAGAATCCCACCGCCCCCCCCCCTCGCCCTCCCCCCGTCGCTCATCCATCGCTCGAGCCCAGCCAGCTACTTGGTTATCTAGCCAGGGCGCAAACGAGTCTCCCATCGGCAAAAGGGACATACCACACCTCTGTCGCAAGACCGGCGTCGATACTTATTGTTGTTGTTTTGGTTGTTGTTGTTGTAGTCGTTGTTGTTCGTTGTTGTCGTCGTCGTCGTTGTCGTCGTCGTTGTTGTCGTCGTTGTTGTTGTTGTCGTCGTTGCTGTTATTGCTATGGTACCGGCATGACACGCCTATACAGATATTGTCGCCTGAAAACGAACGAAAAGTTTCCTATGCAACCCAACCCTCCATACACACACTCACGGCGGCGGCGGCCATGCCACACGCAGCGCATCCGTTCACAATCGGAGACGCACAGCTCTCCCCCCCGCTGCCACGCAAGGGGGAGATAAGAGTCCATAGCTTCTCGATCCCGCCCCCCTCCCCCGCCACGCGGTGTGCTTCCGATCACCCCATGTCCCCCCACGCTCCATGTATCCTGACGCCTCCAATCTCCTTCCTCCCGGCAGCCTTGATTAGTCTATCCACATTCTTGATTGCGAAACGCCTCGTTATATTCCAGTGGCATCAAAAAGCCTTACCAATTTCTCTTTCTCCAGTCCCCAGTGGCTTTACTTACCAGCGGCATAAAAAAACCATGCCAGGCGCCACACAAAACCCTTACCAGTTCCCTCTTTACTCCAGCGGCATCAAAATCAAAGCCTTGCCGACTGGCATTTCTACTATCCCCAGTGTGAAATCAAAAGCTCTCGGGTAGAGTGAGTGCCCTTATCTCCAGAGGCGTCAATCAATAAACTAAAAAAAATCGTCTGCCGGATAAAAAAAAAAAGAGAGAAAAAAAGGGCGGCGGATTTCATTATTATCTAAGATTCCATGGCTTCCTGCGAGTGCGAGCGAGAGCGTCCGCGGTGGTGATCCTCTCCGTACTTCGGTGCTTCCCTCTGCTCCTCGGGAGAACGCCCTCCGTCGTCATCGCGGTCATCATCGTGGTTCTACATCATGAAAAAGGCATAACATCGGCCGTCGACGCATAGTCGAACGAAACAGAAAGAGGAACGGAGGCAGGCAGGCGGGCAGGCAGGCGGGCAGGCAGGCAGGCAGGGATGGAGGGATGGAGGGAGGGGGGGAGGGAGGGAGGGAGGGAGGGGGAAAAACACAAAACAAAACGAAGGGGGGGTAACGGCGAAAACAGAGGTGGGTGGGTGACTTATAAAGCTTGCACGATGAAAACGAAAAAGAGGCCCCGTGTTGTGTAAGAGATTCCAGCTCTTGGAGACGCCCCTTCAGAAAAACAGGCAAAAGCCGGAAGGCCTCCCTCGCTCGAACGAACGATATCGCGTTGCATTGTACTACAGACCAGCGATGAGCCGCCCAAGCCACGCAATGACAATATCCGGCGAATCAGAGACATTTTGACCCCCCCCCCCCCCCTCCCCTCCCAAAACAAGACCATCGATCTACGCACAACCCCCCCCCTCTCCCCTTCCAAAACAACGCCATCGATTTACGTACGAGCAACCAGACCGCTCCTTTCCCCACTTCCCTCCCTCCCGGACAGAACCTAGTGGCGTACACCCAAGCAAACAACAGGAACCCTCCCTTCCTGACCCCCGACCCATTCCCGACACAAGAAAAAATAACCCACCTTGTAGCCGTTCCTCTGCTCCTCCCCCTCGCCATCACCACCATCCATGCTGCCCTCCCTCTCCTCCTTCTCCGGGCCCTTATCCTCTTCCCCACCGCTACCTTCACCCCGACCCCCACCCTCGCTACTAGTCCTATCCCTACCCCCGCTCTTGCTCCTGCTCTTGCTCCTATCCTCACGGGGGGAAGCAGACCTACTGCCGCCAGCGTCACCACCATTGCTCCTCTTCGCGTCCCTACGGTCCCTGTCTCCACCTCCACCCCTGCCGCTACCGCTGCGGCTGCTGTGGCGGGGAGCGGGGCTACCAGAGCCGGAGCGGGAGCGGTGGCGTCGCTTGCGCTCCTTCTTCGCCACCGGGGAGCGGGAGCGAGAGCGGCTGCGGCGGCGCCGGGGGGGAGACCTGCAAAGTCGGCGGGGGGTCGGGGTCGGGGTTAGGGGTGGGTTTTATGGTGTTGGCGTTGGTGGTGTTGTTGGTGTCCGCGTTGGCGGTGCACTTGGCGTGGATATTGGTGAGTGACGGTGTCGGTATGGTGTTGAAGGTGGTATTGGTGGTGGGCGTGGTGTTCGTGGTGGGCGCTATGTTTGTTGGCGGTGTATGTGAGTGTTCGTGTTGACGTGTGCTGTTGTCGTTGGCGTAGTTGACGGCATTTTCGGGTGCAGGGTGTACAGGGAGAGGGGCAAGAGGCGGGGGTGAGACGAAGCAAAGGAGAGGGCGTGTCAGCCGTGCGAAAATATATCGTAGCTGTGGCTATAAAAAATCGCGCGGCAGGATATATATATATATATATATATACGTGACTGTCGTAAACCTTGGGCGCGTTAGTGAATACCGTAGATGAACGTAAAGGCCCATCTCGGCCGGCGGACGTAGCGTCTGGTTCAGGAAGCTCGAAAGCGACTCCCGTTTCGTCAGCGCCGCCAAAACTAGAAAATGTGCTTTTTCGAATTCGCATTCGCTCGAAGCGTTATACGATAGCAGGTCTTGCGGGCGCAGCGCGATTTCAGAGATGAAACACTTTTTCTTGTTGCGGGAATCGACCATGGCACAGCGCGACTTCAGAGATGAGTGCGCTTTCTTGCTGTGGACATTGACGATGGGGTGCGAGAGGAAGGAGGCCTGAGACACATCCACCGGTACAGGTGCACCTTTTTTTTTTTGGAGATCCTAGAACAAGTAGCTCCAAATGTCCGGTCGCCCCAGTGGCGTATCAGGTTATCCTCGAGCCTGGTATAGGCCAGTTTTGTGAGTTCGAATTCGTGGGGACTTTCTCTTGTGCACAAATTGACTTGCGGAAAGCGCGGCAGCGTGAGTTAGCAACACTCAATAAAATCTCGACGAGCAGTGGGATTGCTGAACCCTATGCGCGACAAAAATTAAAGGCAAGAACCGGGGGGGAAAAGGGACGACACCTGTGACCACGGCTTGTCCAGAAGCTGGAAAAGTGATGTTTTAAAAAAGCTTTTCACTTGAGGAGCTCCATAGCTCCTCACCTAAATGCTGGTTGGAGAAACTGAAAGTGCAATCCGACATACAAACTCTTGGCCCAGGTATACAAAAGCCATCATTTTGCGATTTTTGAGCAAACTGAAAGAGCAATCCGATAAACAAACTCTTGGCCCAGGTATACAAGAGCCATCCTTTTGCAAATTTTGAGCAAACTGAAAGTGCAATCCGATAAACAAACTCTTGGCCCAGGTATACTGCTTTACGGTTGCATGACGTGGAGCCCGAACAAGCCTGACTATGACAGGCTACGACGGGTTCACCACTCCATGCTCCTCCGATGCCTCGGATGGCGGAAACGGAAGCGCGACGACCACACCCTATCGTACGACGACGCGCTTGCCAAGACAGTCTCCGAGAGCATAGAGGCGATAGTGCGCAAACGGAGGATATTGTTTGCGGGATTCGTAGCACGTACGGAGGAGGAGTACTCGTATGGGGGAGCAGCGTCTGCCACAGAGGGTGATGTTTGGGGAGCTTGTTGGAGGTAAGGGCTACTCAGGGGGTCAAGAGAAGGACTGGATAATTCATTCTGAAGGAGGATATGTCCGTCTTTGGGATGAAATTCGAAGGGTGGTGAAAGGCTGCTCCGAAGGCCGGCAGATGGTTCCGACGAGTAGAGGAGGGAGCCGAGTTGTTCATGCCGAATTGGCATGAAACGGAGTGACGCAAAGCTGCAGAGCAACGCGCAAAGCTACAGAGCAACGCGCAAAGGCTGCGGCAGCGCCATCCATCCATCTTTTCTTTGTTTCTTTTTTTCCAATTGACTTGCGTCTGTCGTGCGTACGCGTAGTAATAGGTACTACATGAAATATATACGTGGTACTTTTTCTTGGGTGGCAAGCGGTATAGTCGGTTTTCCAGGCGCGAGTAGTGAGATGCACCAATATGGACCTGGCACATCGTAGGCTGACTCCCGATTCCACTTTTATTATAAAAATTAAAATACACTCCAGCTGTGAGATCGAAGATTTCGTCGAAACTCATCTTTGCAAGCTGTGTGTGATACTCCGATCGCGCGCATTACGAGTTGTGTGTCCTCATTAAGGATATAGGTCGGCGACTCCCCTTACAACTACAGTGTAGCTATCAGGGTCAACAGGATGATTTTAGTCAGTCTGTGCGCGGAAACTATAAAACCCGTTTCTGAGGGGGACAAAATCTGACAGCTGTGAAGGGAAAGGGGGGCCTGGTTTTGATCAAAAGCGAGCGGGTTTGGAGGGGGGCGGGGGGGGGGGGGGGGAAAGGGCCACTTTTATATGTTTCTGGTGGAGACATGAATTGCGTCAGCTGAGATATATGCGTGAACCACCTTTGGTTTGTGTTTTTCCCTGGGGTATGCCTCAGCTCCAGAGTGACTGGAGCCTGTCCTGTGACGACGGACTTGATTATGCGAGTTAATGTGAGAACAACAACAACAACAAAAGCCATCATTTCGCGATTTTTGAGCAAACTGAAAGTGTAAATCCGATAAAAAAACTCTTGGCCTAGGTATACAACAGCCATCCTTTTGCGATTTTTGAGCAAACTGAAAGTGCAATCCGATACACAAACTCTTGGCCCAGGTATACGAAAGCCATCATTTTGCGATTTTTCTGAAAGTGCAATCCGATCAACAAACTCTTGGCCCAGGTATACAACAGCCATCCTTTAGCGACTTTTGAGCAAACTGAAAGTGCAAATCCGTTCAACAAACTCTTGGCCTAGGAATACAAAAGCCATCATTTTGAAAAACGCGAATGTCATTTCGATGATTCTTGCTTAAGGAGCACTCGTCATTCAGAAATGTTTCGGCCAAAAAGTGGTACACCTCCATACCCCTATTGTAGCAGGCGTCCTGAAGGGGTGTAAGGGATCGTGCATGTGCCGTTTGATCTCGCGGGATGCACCGCCACGAAACTGTTTGTTACGCTTCGCCAAAACTACCTTATGCTAATCCTTTTGTGAGCGAGGGGCCGGGCCGTTCGCGAAACGCGGTGAAAACAGGTGCAACCGCTCCGTAAAACCATCTAGCACCGAAGTCCCGACATGGGAACAAAGCACTTGGAGTTAGACTAAGAAAACATTTTAGCAGTTGGAAATGGGTTAACGTCGCTCGGGTCTAACATCCACACCAGGGATTGTGTTCAAACGAATATCACACATGCATACACGAATACTGCTGTACTAGGAAATACTGGTGTACACAGCAATGGTCTTTTTTTTTAATGCCGGTATGTGCACTATGGAGGGAAACGCCAGCATTGTAGCGGCAACCGGCACTACTCTCGCGCATTGCCAGTACTCGTTATTGCCTTTTGTACCAAGCGATGTCACAGGCATCGTAGCGGGCAACCAGCAGTCACTACCAGAGGGACCTTGCTTGCTGTGGTGAGGAACAGACACCGTGGCCGCCATTTCGTCACATTACACCCAACGCAACAAACATACCCACTCCAACGATTGTCCTTGGTACGGCTTTCCAGCGGGGAAATGAAACTGTCTGACAAAGACCATCTCTTCACAAGAATCAACCATCAGAAGGAACACGGCCCGCATCGGTCTTTTGCTCGTGTATCATAACACAGTGCGCAGTCAGTGAGCTCGACGCACCTGGACAAACGCCGAGGAGAGCGGCTCCGTCGCCCACGCCCACCCCTGTCATCACGCCCTCTTCCGGAGTCTCCCCCTCCCCCGCCACCGTAGCGACCGCCGCCACCACCACCACCGCGATCACCCCCATAGCCACCACCACGGTCACCGCCATAGCCACCACCACGGTCACCGCCATAGCCACCTCCACGGTCACCGCCATAGCCGCCACCGCCACCACGATCCCCTCTATAGCCGCCACCACCACCATAGCCGCCCCCGCCCCCGCCGTAGCCACCACCGCCTCCTCCTCCCCGACCATAGCCTCCGCCGCCTCCGCCGCCGCCATCTCCATCGGGCCGGCGTTTCCTAGCGTACTGAAAACGTTATTATTATTTTTTTGATCGATCGGAAAGGGGGTGGTTGACAGGTTTAGCAAGTACGGCAGGTCTACGTTAGCCGCATCAGCAGTGCGGCATGTCACGGCAACGTCAACGACGGGTTTTACAGGGCTATTACCGCAGCTTTAAGAGCAGCAGCAGCAGCAGCAGCAGAGCTACAAGTCACAGTTTCAGCGATACTATATACTAACAACGCCGCGCATCACCCATGAGGATCAAGCGCACTGAAAGATGTTTTTGTTTTTTTTACCGATCGGACAGGAGACGGTTTGCAGCTCTAGCAGTACCATTAACTGCACACCCGCACACACATTTTGGGGACACACGACTCGAACAATAATTGGAAATCTTTTTGTAGCAGGAAGGGTTAAGCAGCTTTAGCAGCACGGGCACCTGAATCCGAATCTCGCGCCCCCCCAGCCTTTCCCCGTCCAGCCTGTCGATGGCCGCATCCGCGTCGCGCTGGTCCATGTAGCGGACGAACGCGAAGCCCCTCGGGTCGCCGGACCTCATGTCACGCGGAATGTACACGTCACCGAGCTTTCCGTACCTTAGGTCCGTTGCATCACGTAAAACAGAAAATCAAGCGGGGAGAGCAAAAAAAGAGGGGGGGGGGGGGGGGGGGGAGGTTAGGTCCACAAAATGAGGCTTTTGTCATTATTGTGCCCGTTTCATCACGAGCAACTAGGCACCAGATAATAGAGGGACAAGCGAAAGGGTGGTGGTCCACAGAATAAGGCGTTATTACTATTGTTCCCGGTACATTATGCGTAATAGATAATCAACGGAGGAGCGCGCGTGCGTCCATAAAAGAGAGGTTCTGTTACTGCCGTCGCCGTTTTAGTTTCATGACGTTCAACATAGAGGATTGCGCATGGGGGGGGGGGGGGGGGGTTCCCATAAAATGAGGCCAGGGTATTACAGGGTATTAAGGGGAGGGGGGGGGGGGGGGTCCGCACTATTAATAGTGGCAAACCTCGTAACTTCTAACGGTAAATAACGCGAGCTCGAGCCCACCCGACTGCGTAGGAACTGTTTCTTGTGCACATAATGACTCGGGGAAAGCACGAGAACGTGAGATAGCAAAACCCAATGGAATTATAGAGCAGCGGGAATCCTGAACCCTCTGCTCGATGAAGAAGGAAACGTTTTCCGGGGGAGGGGGGGGAGGGGCGACACCTGTGACCGCGCCTTGCCCAGAAGCTGGACAGCACGAGGGAGAAACAAAACCGTAACTCGCGCTGGTGTAATACATATTGTAAATATCGTCATACCAAGAAAAAATATAAGCTAGCTGTACGGCTCTTCTGGTGCCTGCTTGTAGATAATCAACAACGTTTCCGGAAATCGGATATAACCAAGACGCCGGTTGTTGTGGCAAACGAAAAAAACTTCCTCCATCGTCGCCCCGAAGGGCTAGGGGAAGGAAGTGTGCTTGCTTTAGCCGTCGGTCACACCTGGGTACTAGTATCAACAAGAAAAGGACGTGCGAGGGTGGCAATGTCCGTGGTAAAAACGAAAGCATGTCCTTGAGAGGAGGGATAAAAAAGACGTCTGCGATCATGACTCGCCCACAACATCATCGAGTGTAAAGCGCTCCTGCGAAATGAGATGGAACGAAAAAGCGGCGACAAAAAAATAAAGCAAAACACCCCTCCATACAAAAAACAAGAACAAAAAAACGAAACGATATGAGCAGCAAAGAGAGCAAGCTACGTACTACAAGGAGTGCTGTTGTATATTTTGGCTCGTTGGTTCCCGTTGACCTTACTTACTGTTGGGAATCCACGGACTGCTTGGGGCCTTCTCGCTCGATCTCTCGATCTCTGTGCTGTGAACGTTTGCGCGTGTTTGGCGGTCTGTTTGTCTGTTCACGCGGATGCGTTTTCTCGAGCATGCACGCAGCAGCAGTCTGAACTGGCCCATTTGATCAGGTATCGACAGGATTCTGCTCGCCCTCCCCCCTTCCTCTTTCTTTATCTCGACCATTCGCGCCGTCAGGGCTTGAACATTCACGCAGGCAGTGGTCAGGACTGGCCCGTTCCGTTCCTTGAGGTCACGACATTGTTCGGCTTGCGCCCTCGCCTGTTTCTTTTCTTTTCTTTTCTTTTCCTCCGCCGTCCATCTGGTACAGGCACACTCCAAACAGCACTCGCAACACAGGATTGGACAGGACCACCCGAAACACAGGACTGAACGGGACCATCGCCGCCATCACCGCATATGTCACCACCAATGGCCACCTCGCGTCCTGGAGGCACGCAGGCGTGCAACCCTCATCGCGTCTCGAGGTCTCGAGTGATCTCTTTCTATTCCCCACTTCCCTCTTTCTCATGTCACTGTCTCTGGTTATTCTCGCAATCTGCTTATTACGATCAGTTCAGTCGGGGATGCGCGGCAGAAGTCGTCAGTGCGGCGATATATATATATATATGTACTATACTTACTGCGAGGCAGTTCCATGATTTTGATTTCGAACCAGATCCCACAAAATATCGAGCGTCGCTGATCGTACACCAAACACCTACAAGAAGGTCAAAACAGGCCTTGAGGTGCCCCAAAAGACCGATCTCCTACCAAGGTTATACTACTAGCTTCTTTGTTGCTCACTGCCCTAGCCCGAAAACCCGGTAAATATTGACCGGGTGAATGGTGTACGAGGCATCGTAGCGCATATCCGGTAAAGGTTGACCGGGTGAATGGCGTACGAGGTGTCGTAGTGTATATCCAGTAAAGGTTGACCGGGTGACCGGGTGAATGGTGCACGAGGCATCGGAGTGTATATACCAGATACACGATAATTATCAACCCCCATCCAAATCTTGGCTCCGTCTCGAAAGGGATGCGTGGTGAATGGTCAAACAAATGACAAAAGGTAGGCAAGGAATGAGTACGCCCCCCCCCCCCCCCCCCCCCCCCCCCCGCGCCAAAATCCGATCCCCCATCGCGGTAACTGCTAGTATTGAGTAAATCTAAGCGCCCGATTCGGTCACCTTTCGAACGTGGCCCGTAGCTCCTCGACGGAGCACGTGTAGGCGATGTTGTCCACCTTCAGGGTCACCTAGAAATACGTAAAACGCACCGAGTACACCAAAAACATCAAAACCAGCATTCAAACACAAACCACTAGTACATCAAACACATCTAAAAGGACACCAACAATAGCGTCAAAACACACGTCACCCATTCACCCATCCCATTGTTACTAGATAAAATAACTCCATCAATGTCAAAAACCAAAATAACCATCAATCAGCACGGACCGCGTCAAAATCACCCATCGACATCGGAGGAATCGTTGACCATCAAAATCAACGACTCTAAACGAACTAGCCTAGACTGTTTACCCAGATATGATACCGACAACAACCAACACGATGGCGGTAAAACAAGGCGGCATACCAGGATATAGGACGGGACGAGTGGAACGGACCAAGGGCGAAGTCGATTATCCGAGCACTATGTACATACATCCAATCAGAATACGTCTTTTAGGTAAGGAAAACGGCGACCTACGAAAAGGAAAACGGCGACCCTTTCTGGTGGACGCACCATGCCATCTATGTTGGGAGGGCCATTCCCTCGCTGTCGTTGCAGCGATGGACCATTCAAACCAGCAGGAGCGGTTCATGCAACAGAGAGAGGCAGCACAGAGCGGGGGAGGGAGGGGGGGGGGGGGGGGGGTGGTGGCGGGGTCGTGGAAGAGAGAAATAGGTGGGTGACGGAATACCTCGCTGGCTCTTTCCTTACCTCTCCTGACAATTTGTGGTTCCAGATACAACTGCTGTAACAATTATTGTTTCATGCATTTCTGAATTCCACACATGTCTGGTTTTATCCACCTCAATGCGGGTTATACAGTTTCCGTGCGCAGAACAAGGTGACGTCTGAGTCCTGTCGACCCTGGCATTAGCAGGGGAGCCACCGACCTGTATCCTTCACGAGAGTATACACACCCCGTAACACGCGCGATCGAAGTACCACACACAGCTTGCGAAGCTGAGTTTTGATGAAAGAAAAAATTGGTCGATCTCACAGCTGAAGTGTATTTTTTCATTTATTCGAATACAAACAAAACCGCAACACGAAAATATCATCATACTCATCATACCTCGCGACGGGGAAACGAAGGGGCGTGATGCGCACCAGTTCTTTGTTCCCGACGCGTACCCATGGAAAAACAGTGGGCTAAGGACGTACCAGGTATTCAATAGGGGTACGAAGTATATACTCACGGGTATCCGGGTACCATAATTGGTTGATTTGGTCATGCTTCGGTAGGACCTTGAGTATTATAGTATTATACACCCTGCCGAACACAGCTTTGATAGCTACCGTACAAACAGCATTTACTTCGGTAGCAAAGCCAAGCTGTCCAGTCGTGCTTTGTGAAACTGATGGGGGGATGTCGCGGTGGAATACTGACGCTCGCAAACCATGCACATAGTATAACTTACGCGAGAGAAACGTAACATGCACAGCATCACATTCAACACCTGCAGTAGAATCCAAATGAAAATCGCAAATCATTTGGTCTGGTACAGCATGAGCTGCCACACGTCAAAAACTCAAAACGTACACAGGAGTAGCAAAAAAAAAAGTAGCTTAGAAAAAGGGAGTGAAGTGAACATCAACAACCGGTACAATAGGATCCAATTTCAAATCGACAACCATCTACGAACGTCTGGCACACAAGGAAATGCACCCAACATCAAAGTGTCAAAACGAGCAAAAATTACAAAATTACTGCCTAGAAACGCGGAGCGAAAACAAACACCTGCATATACCGCCAAGCCATACATATGTCAAAATACCCAAATGAGCAGACCACATAGCGGAGAAACAAACGAGCGCCAACGAAAACCGCCAGATAACGCTGGCCTCAAGCCTTCAGCTACTAGAGGGAAAAAAAGTGTTTCGTCCCATAAAACATGGGTGCAGCTGTAACAGGACTAACAAGTGGTAATACAAAGGCCGGAAGATACCAGTCATATGCTACTCGTGTGCACCTGTCCGGGGTCGCCGAAGAAGGTACCCTCGCTGCGGCTCATTTCTGGGGGAAGCGGGATAGCGGCACGGCAAGGAACGCACAAGCGGCAAGCGAAGTCAAAAGGAAAAAAAGGAGAAGGTGAGGCACGGGTGATGGTGGGGGCTGTTTGCAATGTAACCTCCACGGCTGGGGAAAATCGGAAACTTGTCAATTGCAATGCGAAGTCGTACAATAACAGCCAGAAATGTTACATTTTTACGATTCTGGCGGGAATTCGCGTACATCTGTCCGTGCATGGCAAAGTTCCTGAGACAGATGCGCCGGCACAGCGACCCCATGGCACATAAACCAAGCAACTATCACATTAGGGTCAGGGTTCCGGGTCGGCGTGCTGACGGCCGTTAGCAGAAGCCGAAATCAACTTCGCCGGGAAAAGATCCATTTTTTTGGCAAAACCCTATCTCATTGAACCAGCATCATTTTGTGCGGGCGCAAAGTAAGTATCGTGCCTGTGCGGGTAGACCTATCGCGGGAGTTCTGGCGAACATCGGTAGCCGGTACATGCCCAAACTGCTGCTGTTGGCACCAAGATCGTGCCATACAACAGTAGAGGTGCTACCCGACGAGTACCCGTAGCCAACGGGTACCCGCAATTTTGTTTGGGTAAATACTCCGGTACTCGCGGGTATTCGACCCCGGGTATCCGGAAGTATGATACCCGATGTTTCGCATGGAAATCCTGGGGACGACATCGTCGTATCGTCCACTGAATCACGTCTGTATTTTCGTTTTCGCTTGCTGCACGTTCGAACTTGGGGTCATGTCGAACTTGGGGTCATGTCCACGGAGCGTTGGGAACTTTATCAATAGGGCAGACGACACAAAAGCGGTACACCGCAACACAAAAGCGGTACACCGCAACCATTCCACGCCACCGTGCGGTACAGCAGAATACACCTAGATTTTGGACTCCCATCCGCGACGCTGATTGGTCAACTCAGCCTCGTACCGGTTTTTGACACCAACTCCTTGCGGTACATCATACCGAGGCTGTTCAGCTCGGCCGTCGCCGTTTTCTGACGTGACTCATAGTTTCGCATGGAAATCCTGGGGACGACACGGTCGTATCGTCCACTGAATCACGTCTGTATTTCCGAGGCTGTGTTCTGTAGGGTACTCACAAACTGTACCCGGGGTATTTACCCCGGGTACTACCCTACAAAGAACTTCTGTGAGTTCTGTAGGACATTTACACCCGTACCCAGAACTTCCGCAAGTTCTGTACGACATTCATACCCGTACCCGAAACATCTGGAAGTTCTGTACGCTCGTGCCCACAATACCCGGGGTGCGGGTACAGCATTTTTATACACACTCGGAACTTCTGTGAGTTCACTCGGAACTTCTGTGAGTTCTGTACGCCCGTGCCACAATACCGGGAACTCCTGGAAGTTCTGTGAGTTCTGCAAGCCTGTGGCACAATACCCCGGGTACGGGTATACGCTTGTAACAATACCCGGAGTGGCCGGTACAAATTGTAAATTATGCATTAGGGTCGAGCGCGTTCTGACCTCATGTCTCGTGTTTTGCATTCTGACGTCACGTCTCTTCCGTCAAGCTGACGCCACCCCCCAACACGAAATTACACAAAACCAACCCCGCCCACAAACACACAAACACACCCACTCGTCCACAACCACCCGCAGCCCAGACACAAAACCATAGAACAAACACCCACATCCGTCAAATGCATCTGTGCACCCGCGGAGAGGAAATATGCACGCTTAAGTTCTCTAGGGTTTGTGGATTCCGGGTAAGGGTATGGGGTCTTACAGAACTTCCAGAAGTTTCGGGTACGGATATGGGAGTGTTACAGAACTTCCAGAAGTTCCGGGTATTGTGGCACAGGCATACGTAACTCACAGAAATTCCGGGTGGGTAAAAAACATGCTGTAACCGTACCCGGGGCACTGTGGCACGGGTCTTGCAGAACTCACAGAAGTTCTGGGTACGGGTATGGGGGTCTTCCAGAACTTCCAGAACTTCCGGGTACGGGTATAAAAGTCTTACAAAACATCAAGAACTTCCGGGTATTGTGGCACGAGCGTACAGAACTTCCAGAAGGTCCTGGCGGGTATAAACGTGCTGTACCCGTACCCCGGGTCTTTGTGGCACAGGCGTACAAAACTTCCAGAAGTTTCGGCGCCTTGAATTTATCCACGGCTTGAACGATGTCCGCGGGCAATACATATACCTCTCCTTTCATGTCGTACACGAGCGCCGGTGTAATTGCAAGCACGGCTTTATTGTCATCCACCTCGATTACCTCGGGCTGGCTCCTGGCTGCTGGTGGAGTAGGCGAACTGCCGCCACCCCTGTCTGGCGGAGGGGGGGAAGATGAACTGCCACCATCCCTGCCAGGCGAGGATCCTTGCGGATTCGCCGTGTCCATATTTCGACGCGGCGAATCCGAAGGATCCTCGCCTGGCAGGGATGGCGGCAGTTCATCTCCCTCCCCCCCGTCAGAGGGGTGGCGGCAGTTCGTCTACTCCACCAGCAGCCGGGAGCCAGCCCGAGGTAATCGAGGTGGATGACAGTAAAGCCGTGCTTGCAATTACACCGGCGCTCGTGTACGACATGAAAGGAGAGGTGCATGTACTGCCCGCGGACATAGTCCAAGCCGTCGATGACTTCACGGTTCCGGACGGCTACAGGAGGGAGGGTTGCCGCGAGCGGTCGTTTGTGTACTCGCTAGGAGTCTACGTCGTCCCGTTAGCTGAGGAGGACCACAAACACAAGTACCTCTGCATGGCGGACCCCTCGCGCCGCAAACACAAGACGACCGTTCCCTGCAAAAAGGGCGACCGCAGCAACGTGAATACCTACCACGAGAGCAAACACAGGCCGCGCGGAGTGGCTGGCGCTGCGAAGGCTGGAAAGCACAAGCAAGCGAAAGGGAACATCCGGCGGAGGTTCGAGGCGAGCAAGAATTCCTGTGCTGGAACGAACAGGTGTGTGTATGCCGAATTGCAAACTCAAATTTGTTCTCGAACACACATCAGACGGGTCTGGGCAAGGGTGTGATAAAATATATAACATGATATAATATCGACAGCTCGCCTTCCATTTTTAAAACCCAGATAAGGGGGGTACACCAAGACCAAGTGAAAAAAAAAGTATGAAAAATACCGCGTGTTGCAAATTCGTGGAGAAATCTCAGCCCACCGTTATGTTTTGCGGACTTTGTAGGACTGCGATGTCGTTTTTCGCTTTCTTGTCCCGCTGCCCTGGTCCGGGTAGTGAAGGAAAAAAAGGCAATTGGTATCTGGTCTCACGCGCACGTTGGTTGCTCATATTACCTGCCCCCAACACCTACCTTTCAATCGCTGCGGCTCTGTAGTTGTGTATTATTTTTTAGAGTTCGCGAGCTTAATGCTGCTAAGATGGTGATCGACAAGTTTTTGCCGTTCAGCTTTTTCTCGTCTGGTTCGACGTGGCAGGAGCTGGTGGGGCTGCTCGCGTCCAACACGACACACTTTCCGCCGCTTTCTTCTCGGCGCCTCAAGCACCTCCCTGTGGAGATGTACGTCGCTACAAAAGGCAGTGGTTCATGGTTCAGTGGCGGCACTTTTGGTTTTGTGGTTGTATCCGTATGATACGTACACATCTTTTGGGTCTCTTCTCTCTCTTTCGAGTCTCGTTGAAACCAATATAATACATACCAGGTACAAAATACGTTAATTTCTTTCTACCCATAAGAATCCAGCACACCCGGTGTCCGTGCCGATTCTATACTCTTTATCTTTTATCCTATTTATAGAGATAAGAGCTCTCCTGTGGCCACAGAAATATGATACTCTTCGTATGTATGCGTCTAGTCTACACTCGTATGTACGACACATCTACAAAGTCAATTTTGTTAATAAACGTTTTCGGCGTATACGTTTCAAGAAGAGACCCTAACGAATGGGCAATAACATTTTCTTGTAGAGCCGATAATAATGCGCTTCGATTTCCACTACGAATCGTATACATGGTACCAGGTATGTAATATTATCATATTCTAACTGCTGTGGTACAGTAGTAATGATACATACAAGCAAAGGCATAAACATCGTCTTTATTTCTTCGACAACTGCTTTTTGTTAATAAACGTTTTTGGCGTATAAGTTTCAAGAAGAGACCCTAACGAATGGGCAATAACATTTTCTTGTAGAGCCGATAATAATGCGCTTCGATTTCCACTACTAATCGTATACATGGTACCAGGTATGTAATATTATCATATTCTAACTGCTGTGGTACAGTAGTAATGATACATACAAGCAAAGGCATAAACATCGTCTTTATTTCTTCGACAACTGCCGTCGTCCTCGCAGGTGGTTGTCGGTAACATGCAGGAGGAGATTAAGAAGGCCACGCTCGCCATCATCCATTACGGGTTGGACCTGTGGACTTGCAAGGTCTCTGGTCGACATGGGCCTGAACGAGGGCTGAAGGCTGGGGGGCGGGGGGGTGCTGGGGGCTACTGTTAATATTAACTCACAGCAGTAGCATCTGCTCGTGTATAATTCGCCTCTAAGCGACACTGCTGTTATTGCCGCAGCTAAACAGTCGACCCCGCTTTAGAGACACACCATGTTTTTATTTTCAGTGTCTTTAACGTGGTTAAGTGTCTTTAAGATTCCGGGGCCACTAACTTACCGTCCCCGGGGCCAACGTAGGCGTAGCATATGTCAAAAGACGCGCATTCGCAGCAGGAATGCGACCACGAAACGGACGGTGTTTCGAAACATACGACACAAGGTGATTTGAAGGCCGAAACTACTGCTGCTGTACTCCAACACGTGCATACCATCGTTTGAATTTCCCTCTCCCACCGAAACGCGGGAAGGAGTGCAGCACGACCTACATAATGTCATGTTTACGGTAGTGCGCTGGTGTTGTTGTAGGCTTTTATTATTGTTGAGGCGTTGTCCTCACAGTTAACATCACATCCGTTTTTGGAAGTCTGATACGATACAGTCACAGGTTACCTGCCACATGGAGACCAAACAAAACCACCCACACTGGGGACGATACTATTTAGTAAAATGCCACATGGACACCAAACAAAACCACCCACACTTGGACGACACTATTTCGTAAAATGTCGGCAACGTAGACAACACCAGACGTAAAAATCGGGAAAGTACACCGAAAAAGAGGACACCGTTCCTTTCCAAAGGTAAAAACGAGGCAGACACAAAATAAATTATGATAAGTTTAGCTAAACGAGACTTTACCCAAGACAAACAGAAAAACACCAAACAACGAACGCGGGCATCCAAAGTGAAAAACACTACTTGTACGCCGCCCACATATCCCGAAGAGTCGCCTGCACCTCGCCCCTCTCCTTCGCTCTTCGCTTGACTTGAGTTTCATGAGTGAACGAATGCACGGTCTTGGAAAGAAGGTACGTTTCGCTGCACTTGCCGTCTCTTCCGTTTGCGTACAAATGGAAGCGGACATCCTCGAGAAGAGAGCGGACCTCGGCGTCCGAAATCGTCGATTTCAGGCACGATTATTGCCTAATTTATCCCATCTGCGGGGCAACGTGCTTCTGGTATTTTTTGTGTCCTTAAAGCGGGGAGTTGACTTGAGAAGAGTGTCTTTAAAGGGGACGACTGCTGTACTACTACTGTAGATTGATATTCGCGTGTTATTTTCGGCAGTTTAGTTGGTAGGATACAGTACGAAGTAACGTTTGCATGTATTCTTGTAAGCTCAAAAAAGGTGGAAGTCGGTAGGCCTCTTGGTACAGTAGTTGGAACCCGTTGGGCGTTTTCGTAGAGTTTTTATAAGATGATATAATTGTGGTTATTATAGTAGTAGTATCATATGCATGCTCGTAACTATTTTTATTTGATGAATGTACTTATTGTTGTAAATATGTAATTATTATAGTAAATACTGCTCGAAATATTTTTATTACATACTCGTCATTACTTTATTTCATCTTTAATTTTTCCACCTCACGCTTTTACTTTCCAGCTTCTGGACAAGCCATCGTCACAGGTGTCGTCCCTTCACCCCCCCGGTTCTTGCCTTCAATTTTTATCGTGCCTAGGGTTCAGAAATCCCACTGCTCGTCGATTTTTCAACGAGTGTTGCTAACTCACGCTCTCGCGCTTTCCGTAAGTCAATTTGTGGACAAGAAAAAGTCCCCACGAATGTGAGTGTGCACTCGGCGGGGCTCGAACTCACGAAACTGACTTATGCCAAGCTCGAGGATACCTGATACACCACCGGGGCGACCGATTATAATAGTAGTTGCTGTCATCGGCGTTGCTAAATTTATTTTTATAATGCATCTTTTTCTTGTTTTTGTTCTCGGTTGGAAGGATTTTCGGGCTTTGCCATACTAACACTCTAGTTATACCTAGTATTCAATATGCAGTAGTAGTATTAGTTGTATTGCTAAGTTTTGCTCTTGAGGAACAGCACGGCAAATTGGCAGGAAAACCTGTAACCGCGGAGGAGGTCGTTGCTTGGGAAGTTGTAAAGATTCTTACTGTGAATTTTGGGGAACACAACACCAACACAAACGGGGTTTGTGAACGAAAGCACGAACAACAAAAATGGGCTACAGGTGGTGCCTCAGTGTAGTATGCCAATGGCAGTAATTGGAAATGCGCTGACACTTGTGTCTTCTTTTTACCAGCCAAGTTATTGTTTTTTTGCCCCTTTTGAGGCGGGTATTTACCCGGGAATTACCCGTACCCGGGACTTCTGTGAGTTCTGTACACCCCTACCCGTACCCGGAACGGCTGTGAGTTCTGTACACCCCTACCCGTACCCGGAACGGCTGTGAGTTCTGTACGACAGTCAAAGCCGTACCCGAACTTCCTTTTGCCGTTCTGTCTGTAGGGTACACACAAAGCCATGCCGGGGGTATTTACCCCGATTATTACCCTACAAAGGACTTCTGTAACTTCTGTAGGACACTCATACCCGGAACGTCTGGAAGTTCTGTACGCCGGTGCCACGAAGACCCGGGGTACGGGTACAGCATGTTCATACCTGCCCGGACCTTCTGGAAATTCTGTACGCCTGTGCCACAATACCCGGAAGTTCTGGATGTTCTGGAAGACTTTCATACTCGTACCCGGAACTTCTGTGAGTTCTGTGAGACCCGTGCCACAATGCCCCGGGAACGGGTACAGCATGTTTTGAACCCGCCCGGGACTTTTGTGAATTCTGCATGCCTGTGCCACAATACCCGGAACTTCTGGAAGTTCTGTAACTCTTCCATACCAATACCCGAAACTTCTGGAAGTTCTATAAGACCCCAATACCCTTATCCGGAATCCACAAACCCTACAGAACTTGAAGTGTGTATTTCGTTTTCGTGTGCTGCACGTTCGAACTTGGAGTCATGTCCACGGAGCGTTGCGAACTTTATTAATAGGGCAGACGACACAAGCGGTACACCACAACCATTCGGCGCCACAGTGCGGTACAGCAGAATACACCTAGATTTCTGAACCCGATCCGCGACGCTAATTCGTCAACTCAGCCTCGTCAACTCGTACTGGTTTTTGACACCAACTCCTTGCGGTACATCATACCGCGGCTTTTCAGCTCGGCCATCACCGTTTCCGACGTGACCCATACCGCTTTCTGTCGGATATACAATGCCGACCGGCTTTGCCCGAGGCTCTTCACGCCCCCCACACCCTTTCAATTTCCGACCGAATCTCAACCATGAGCCCCCCCCCATGTGGCATGCATAGAACTGCGCGCTTTGATATGTCGGATCCCTTCACAGCAATCATTGACCCCTTCGTCACACGGCACGAACCGCTGCTCAGCCATACATGACTCGCACAACCATACAACCATACGTGTACGCGGGATGTCGGGATGTACGAGCTATGTTGTTGTTGTTGTTGTTGTTGTTGTTGTTGTTGTTGTTGTTGTTGTTGTTGTTCTCACATTAACTCGCATAATCAAGTCCGTGGTCACAAGACAGGCTGCACCCAGTCACGCTGGAGCTGAGGAATACCCCACGGAAAAACAAAACCAGTTCGAGTGGTGAACGCATAAGTCATACAGTCGGGGTCCCGATATAGTGCGAGTGCCCGCTATAGTGCGACTGCCGCACTATTCGGGGCACCCCTCTTTAATGCGGGTTTGGTCCCTTTTCAGACCTTCTGTAGTGCGCATTCTGACGTCACCCCGCTCTAAGTGCGGCCAAACCCACACAAATTCTCGACGCACATGCATCGAAGCCATCGCGCCAGGCTGATGTGAGGGCGTCCTTTGGCAGCGCAGAGTAATGAGCCGTTTTGCCGCAGAGTTTCATTTTTTTTCTTTTTTTTTTGGAAGCGAATGCATGGGGTGTCTGCAGTATAGTACATGTGTGGAATGTGGGTTATTTTATTGCGGATTCTCGCCGCTTTTTTCTTTCTTTATGCGTCACCCCACCCAGCCCCACGTACGCGTTGTAGACCCGTTTTGTGATCGAAGCTGACAAGAAGTGTCCTTGCTTATGTCGTCTCTGCTTTTGAGGTGTCCCCCCCCTTTGCTTTTCACATGTGTGGGTGGGTATAGGCGGGAGTTCTGAGCTGCTACGAAAGTTGATTTTCAAAGGTGTTCCTCGGTTGTGTGGGTGTTCCTCGGTTGTGTGTGCGGGCGTGTCCCATTATCTACGTGAAGCGCTTGGCATCTACATGCTATCCTCTCAATAATTTATATTTTTTCTAGGGTATTCAACGTACAATGGATTGGAGCAACAGCGCGGGCTGAGACATAACTTCGCACACAGCATGCTCTCGCTATGTGCATGTCATGGTGTATGCTGTGATCTGTTCTACGATGGACGGATGTGGTTTCACCGCTGCGCTGTGTGTTGTACTCTCACCCACGAACGACCGGAGGCGTCTACACCCTACAACAAAGGCCCATATGTTACTCTGTCCATGCAGTACAGTACTTTATCCTAGCAAATTCGCGAATAGTGCGGAAAGGCGCACTATTCAGGGTTCTACAGGACCCGAATAATGCGTCTTCCCGCACTATTCAGGCCCGAAATCATATGGTGCGGGTGCCCACTATAGTGCGGGTATTTTGGCTTGGCACATACCCGCACTATAGCGGGACCCCGACTGTAGCTGACGCAATTTACGTCTGCGCCAGAAAAATACGGAGTATTAAAAAGCGAAATCGGGAGTCAGCCTACGATGTGCCACATACGTCTTACTAATCGCACCGGAAAAACCGACTTCGAATTGGGGGTCAATGATTGCTCTGAAGGGATCCGACATATCAAAGCGCGCAGTTCTATGCATGCTACATGACGGGGCGCCCATGGTTGAGATTTGGTCGGAAACGGAATGGGTGTGGGGGGCCTGAAGAGCCTCGGGCAAAGCCGGTCGGCACCATTGTATATTTTCTGACAGAAAGCGGTATGGGTCACGTCAGAAAACGGTGACGGCCGAGCTGAAAAGCCGCGGCATGACGTACCGCAAGGAATTGGTGTCAAAAACCAGTACGAGGCTGAGTTGACCAATCAGCGTCGCGGATCGGGGTCAAAAATCTAGGTGTGTTCTGTACCACACGGTGGCGTGGAATGGTTGCGGTATACCGATTTCTGGTGTCTGCCCAGTTTTTTTCTGCCGAAACCAAAAAAACATGATCCCGGGTGCAAGTTTGGATTCCGGGTAAGGGTATATGGAAGTGACACAGAACTTGCAGAAGTTCCGGGTATTGCGGCACGGACGTACAGAACTCACAGAAGTTCCGGGCGGGTACAATTAGTGCTGTACCCGTACCCCGGGTATGGTGGCACGGGTGTACAGAACTCACAGAAGTTCCGGGTACGGGTATACAGCACGTCCAGCGAGTCCAGAAGTTCCGGGTATTGTGGCACGGGCGTACAGAACTTACAGAAGTTCCGGGTACGGTTACTATCCGGGTAAATGCACACCCCCTCGGGGGGGGAGTTCGATTTGAAGTGGAGGACTTCATCCAACTGGCACCATGGCATGTTCTCACTGGGCCAACGTCCTCGAGGCAATCCGTCGTAGCTTTAACGGAACTATCGACAAAACCACCACCGACAAAGGCGATAAATCGTAAACCTCAATGAGTGGCGACCGGGGCAACAGCGGCGCTCACGGCTACTGCTCTGTAAATATCATACCATAGCGTACCCCGGCTGTGGCGCCTAAAAAATAAAAACGGCGGTCGCGAGCCAAATTTTGGCCACCAGCTCGTTAAGTCAGATGCCACGTCGAAGAAGCGAAGCTATCATACCGCGAAAACACACAGAGGATATCATAGTTCAACACGTCGATGATGGTGTAGCTGCATCGCCGTCACGGGATAAAATCTGCATTATCCCGACCGGAAAAAACATTCAATGAAAACATTGACAAGACGGAGTACGTGGTTTCCCGATAGGAGTCAAATTCGTATATATTTCCACCAAATCGAATTGAATTCAAGTCGATTCAAAAGTGTCCTTCGTTAATATTATAAAAATTAAAATACACTCCAGCTGTGAGATCGAAGATTTCGTCGAAACTCATCTTTGCAAGCTGTGTGTGATACTCCGATCGCGCGCATTACGAGTTTTGTGTCCTCATTAAGGATATAGGTCGGCGACTCCCCTTACAACTACAGTGTAGCTATCAGGGTCAACAGGATGATTTTAGTCAGTCTGTGCGCGGAAACAATAAAACCCGTTACAAAATCTGACAGCTGTGAAGGGAAAGGGGGGCCTGGTTTTGATCAAAAGCGAGCGGGTTTGGAGGGGGGCGGGGGGGGGGGGGGGGGGGGAAAGGGGCAATTTGTGCATGTAAGTATAATAGGTGCCTCTAGAAACAAAAGAGACCTGAACAGGACCCATACATACAGCGGTACGTGTTACTATTATATGTTGTATATGACATGATACGTGCTGCTGATGTTCGGTGTTCGGTTTGTCTCACTGACAAGACAAAACATCATAATTAAGTGCATAATACACTTATTTTTGGGTTTAAACCGCAATTAATGCATGTGGGCTCCCCGGGTATTGTAACAAAGGTATACCCGTACTCCGGGTATTGTGCCACCGTCTTACAGAAGTCACAGAAGTTCCGGGTAAGGGTATAGGGACCTTAGAGAACTTACAGAAATTGCGGGTACGGTAAGGAAGTGTTCCAGAACTCACAGAAGAACCGGGCATTGTGACATGGGCGTACATAACTTACAAGATATAAAAATGATATACCCGTACCCCGGGTATTTGTGGCACTTGCGTACAGAACTTCCAGAAGTTCCTGGTACGGGTATGAATGTCCTACAAAACTTCCAGAAGTTCCGGGTACGGGTATGAATGTCCTACAGAACTCACAACAATTATTTGCAGGGTAATACCCAGGATAAATACCCCGGGTATGGTTTGTGCGTACCTCACAGAACACCACCTTGGAAACCTCCACCTGGAACAAAGCTTTCCGACGGTGTTTTGAGTAGGATCAGGGGTAAGTCAGCTACTCGTAATTAATTCCAACGTGATTTGGGGAAAACGACGTAAAATTTGCCCAGACGGACTATACTAACAGCAGTGTCTTCGCGTCTTCGCCCTTTGCCGAGGTCGTACCTTGGCTGCTACTCGTACTGCTGCTGGGGTGCTGTTGCGTACCAGGTACCTCCAAGCTACAGCAGTAGTACAGCCAGTAGGGGGTACTGGGATATCGTGTGGCGCTGCTGTGTGTGTCAAGTGTGGAGTGTGAGATTTTTTTTCTTAATTTTACGAGGGTTTCTTGGCGATTGTGTACGAAATGTTACCCAGGGAACGCGATTTAGGGGACGATAAATTGCCATCCCCGGAATTTCCAGATGAGATATCGGGTACGTGGGTATCAGGGGCCCAAATACCCGGCGGATATGATATACCCGTAACGGGTACGATTGATTGGCAGGCCGGGAAGTAGTACTGTCGAGTACCCGGAATTGGAATGAAGGGAAACACCGCCGTACCTATAATGCGTACCCCAGTTTAGACAAGGGGGAAGGGGAGCGGGGGGGAAGCTTCCTGCCCAAGAGACTGGAGTCTGGGTCTGGCCATCATCGTCTTGAAATTTGTGGGCCTTTCAATGGCCGTCACAAGATAGCGTAAGACCGCCCTGACTTCTTCGCCATGTTGCGTTCTCTCCCCAGTGCCATTGATGATGCACCTGATACCCTCTATGAGCCCAATGCCGTCTTTAGTCAGTTCCTAGGGTCTCCTATTAATAGTAGGACTCTTTTCTCTTTTCTTTTCCTTGCTTCCTCTTCTTGTTTTGTCTTTTCTTGCTCTTATTTTTTCTGTTTTCTGTTTTCTTTTTATTGTGTTTGCTTTTCTTTCCTTCCCTTTCCTTTTTCGTTTTTCGCTTCTCGGCTCTTATTGTCTTTCCTTTATATTCTTTTCTTTTCTTTGTTTCTTTTTTTTCAAGTGACTTGCGTCTGTCGTGAGTATGCGTAGTGATAGGTATTACGTGCAATATATACGTGGTAGTCTTTCTTGGGTGGCAAGCGGTATAGTCGGTTTTCCAGGCGCGAGTAGTGAGACGTATGCACCAGTATGGACCTGGCACATCGTAGGCTGACTCCCGATTTCGCTTACAAATGTTTCTGGTGGAGGCATGAAATGCGTCAGCTGTGATATATGCGTGCACCACCTTTTTGGTTTGCTTTGTGTTTTTTTCCCTGGGGTATTCTTCAGCTCCAGAGTGACTGGAGCCTGTTCTGTGACCACGGACTTGATTATGCGAGTTACGGTGAGGACAACAACCTGAGACAATTTTCCTCTTGGTCGATCTCACAGCTAAAGTGTACCAGGGTATTCATTTTTCTAAACTTTTAAGACTACAGCAGTACTGCTGCACTTGAGTGTAGATTTGCGCGCATGTTTGCCGGGTAGGGTCTGCAGAGCGGGACCTGTAACAAGACGGCTCTCCTTTAGCACAATTAATGTCTAGATTGTAATCTGGGCGGCGGTCGGGGGGGACGGCAACCTAACCCCTCCTAACCCTAACCCAAATGATACGGGGGTAACCCGTGCTTGGATGCTGAGGCTTGTGGCGCGCGGCCGCCGTTGATGCTGTGCTTTGGCCGTCGTGGACGCTGTGATTTGGCCGCTCGTGAACGCCGTGCTTTGGAAAGAAAGGCGCACCACATGGCACCACCCATAGAATTATCTTGTCTAAAACCCAGTATTATGTACTGGGGCGTTGTTCATCCCTTTGCATCTCACCGCGCAAAAACGATCGAAAGACAGATCGTGCAGATCACATGCACCAGGATCTATCTGCCGGCAGATCGATGTACCAGAGGTTGAAACAAACATGGGGAATCTGATCTATGATATCCCAAAGCTTGTTCTCCCGCTCCACATACTCCACACTCCACATCACACAGCTGCTGCTCCGCTCTGCCCTTGGGCATGTCGCTCTGCTCTTGCTTGGCATGTGTGACACACATGAATATTTACGGGACGAAATAAGTTGGCAGCTATAATAGCTGCATGACTACTAGTCGTAAGATGTAGCAGGCGCCGACAAGTCGTAAGATGTAGCAGGCGCCGACAAGATCAATTCCCCGCGCGTGGGAACGCAGCACAGGGAAGGAAGGGGTGGTTGGCACATGGTGTTACATGAGACAGCAGTTATGTGTGGGCATGTGGCATGTCGCATGTAGCCATCCACATCACAGCACTAAACAGCCAGACCATCAACTGCCAGAACTTTGTTCTCTTTGCTGCCGTGCAGCAGGCTATGGGCGGAAATACAAGAACCTTTTGATATTTATGCTCATGACGAAACATTCTCTATATTGAAACCCACGGTGATTCACAGACTACAGCTATGTTACAAATTATAAGGACTGTTTTAGTAATGCTATTGAAACACCACGGTCTTTAAATTTTCGTCCAAAGTCGTACCAATATAAACAGAAATGTAAAGACCGTTCAATATTCACATTGATACACAAGCGGTATTTATATTTCCGACCATAGTGGCAAAAATACGGTCAAAAGGGGCTTTGAAGACGGTTTCCGGTTCTTGGTGTGTTGTCGGGTAGTAGGGACGCGCGGGCGTATTGCGTGAAATGCGTGTCCAAGCCAGCAGCATCCACGATACCAGGGGTCCCACCCCCACATGACGTGACGCGTGTGGCCCGGGGACGCTACAAGCGAGCCTATTGAATGGCAGGCGTGACAGAAAGTCTCAGACACAAGCGGGAATCGATGGTGGTTGTGGTACAGCTCCTTTCCAAAAGCGAAAGATACTACGTTCTGTTCAACTCCTTTTCAGTTTTCCCCGTTGTTAGGACGGGTTGGACCTGTCTGACTTTGGCAACCCTACCACGCCTCATGCCACATCCGTCGGACGTCACCCACCTTTCCGAGCACGTTCGCTCACCTTGTTTAGTCGACGGTGATGGTTTAGAGAGAGAGCGTGCGCGGGGAGAGGGATAGTAAGGAGGTCCGGGATTGTGCTGTGATTCGAGATTCGAGGTTTGGTGGAACGGACGGAACATCATCCGCAGACGCCTCCATATGATACGTGCGTAAAAATAACTGTCAAAATGTCAAAATGCATAAAAATGACAAGCGAAAATGAAAAATGGAACATGAAAATAAAAATCGATGGGGGCAGAATTACTTTTTTTTTCGCCAAGTCAGTTGCACAACGGAATTTAGGAAGAGCTAACCTAACACGCACGCTGCATGTAATTTGATATTGGTAAGGTACATGCCACCATCATATCGGGCTTCCTATACTTGCTCTCAGTTGCCTGTAGCAACCACAAGGAGAACGCGTAACGCAAAAAAACACAGAGCTTCCGTTTTCAGTTCGGTGACATGATTTTGGCGTAGTTCGCTCGCTCTCTCAGACGTAATGAATGGATCAAAAAGCTACTAATTCTGTTTATATATGATTTTAACCGCCTTCCACTTTTGCTCGAGGCTCTTCAAACTTATGGAGATGGGGGGTGGAATAGTAAGTGGGCATTTGACTGCTCTGTGCCTGCTGGTGGTGTATTAGGTATTAGACCTACCAAAACAAATTTCAATATGTGAATGTGTTAAAATGTGATATATTATGCCACCCACTACCCGCACCATCGCCTAGACCTAGCACCACGCGTATAGCAAACCCCTACATCTATGCGTCCTAAAGCTCTCCCTCCCCCGCCCCCGGCCCCCCCCGCCACATTCCTCCCCCTCCCCCACAAGAAGGATTTATAGTTTCCACGCACAAATAGACCTGCCCCACCCGTCCCCTCCCCCCCCTCCCGCCCCCCTTTTGATCAAAATAAGGCCCCGACGTCCTTAAAAACTCCGCCCTCCCCTCACCCGTTATTCGACTTACAAGATTCACTTGATATACTGATGCATTTCCTTCCACAGCTGTCAGATTTTGTCCCCCTCAGAAACGGGTTTTATAGTTTCCGCGCACAGACTGCCTAACATCACCCTGTCTGTTGACCCTGATAGCTACACTACTGTAGTTGCAAGGGGAGTCGCCGACCTATATCCTTCATGAGGACACACAACCCGTAATACGCGCGATCGGAGTATCACACACAGGTTGCAAATATGAGTTTCGACTAAATATTCGATCTCACAGCTGGAGTGTATTTTCATTTATATACCTCATTATCTTTCGAGAGCCATCCATGCCGCTGTGCCCCCCCCCCCCCCCCCCCCCACCTCGAACGCCCCCTTCTTCCCCATCACCCGCACCATCGCCTAGACCTAGCACCACACGTATAACAAACCCCTCACCTAAAGCCCTTCCCCCCCCCCACGCCCCTCCCCCCCCGCCCCCACCCCCCACCTCCCCCCCAACCCATCCCAACCCCACCCCCTCGAACACTCCACCCTCTCTTTACTCAATGATTGTACGACTTACCCCAGGATATACATGATAAACTGATGCATTATTTCCAAAACCGTCACATTTATCCCCTCAAAATAATGTATAGTTTCCAGGCACATATTGAGCTGCCCCCCCCCCCCCCCCCCCCCCCAATAATAAACTGGTGCCAAAACCGTCAGATTTATCCCCTCGAAAGGATTTATAGCTTACATGCACAAATTGCCCCTTTCCCCCCCCCCCCCTCCAAACCCGCTCGCTTTTGATCAAAACCAGGCCCCCACGTCCTTCGAAACTCCGCCCCACCCCCCTCACCGGTTATTCGACTTACAAGATTCACTTGATAAAAGGATACATTTCCCTTCCCAGCTGTCAGATTTTGTCCCCCTCAGAAACGGGTTTTATAGTTTCCGCGCACAGACTGACTAAAACCATCCTGTTGACCCTGATAGCTACACTGTAGTTGTAAGGGGAGTCGCCGACCTATATCCTTAATGAGGACACACAACTCGTAATGCGCGCGATCGGAGTATCACACACAGCTTGCAAAGATGAGTTTCGACGAAATATTCGATCTCACAGCTGGAGTGTATTTTCATTTTTTATAATATAATAATACCAGGCACGTATTTAAGTTCGAGTCCGTAGCTGTATGCATCTTTCATACGTGCAAAAATGGGTGACGCAAAAAAAACACGTGCGAGCAACCAACTCTCTCGGTCGAGTAACCTGGATCTTGGACAAACCGAAACAATAGTACACAGCAGTACTCAAACATTATACTCTCCTGCTGTGCTAGAGACTGGTTGCGTTGCAAGTTTCATGGCAGCTCTTAATACCGCGGTAACATTCGCCAAGAAAATGAAAGCTGCAGCTGCATGTAAAACCTGAACCACACAGTTTATACCCCGTCGTTGACGTTCTTGTCTTTAGTCCCCTTTAGAACCCCAAAGCTCATCCCAACACCAATTCCAAGTAATTTGTCCCCCAAAACGGGTTTCCAGTTGTGAAGAAGTTACGAGGCGATTCGACTACTTGTATCAACTCTCATTATTAGTCTCTAGGATAAAGAACCAGGACGGACACGGGTGTGCTGATGATGTCGTTGTGTAGAAAAAACGGTTTAAGGGACAGCCCACACACAATTATAAACAACCACCTCCAAGGATTCGAGGCAACAAAACCAGCAAATCCACCCCGTACTAATATTTCGCGAGTTTTGCAAGCCGACGCAGCTCGTATAAGCGAGCTCGTCGAGCATCGTCCTCGCACAGTTCAACCCCCCCCACCTCCCTAGCAATATCGCCATCATCCCCTCCATCTCCCGCATCGGGCCCACCCCCTACAGCCTTCATCCCACCATTCAGGACTTCAAACCCAAACCCCCCCTCGCCAAACGCCTTCTCCACTATCTCGTACGTTACGCCTGCTCTTGGAACATGGCACAGGAGCATCCGTCCGCCCGGCGCCAACATCTCACGAACCGTTGCAAGGAACGGTGCTAGGAGGACGTGTTTATAGAGCACATCCCCTGCCAGGATAAAATCGAAGGACTCAAGCTGGGCTCCTGTGTGCGGCGAAGCAAGATCGCTGCCCGGAAGCGCTCCCTTCTCTTGTTGCTGGCCGTGGTCAAGTCTAGCCTGCCCGATTTCGGTAGAGTTTTTAGACGGACATCGACCAAGACCGACGCCTCCCTCATCTGCTTGCAACAAAACTGCAGCCCTGTTTTCTTCTACCGGCGATGTCGATTCCTCCTCGTCGTCGCGCCCTACCCAGCGCCGCTTTTCTTCCTGCGACCTAAGCGTTTCCCAAGCGGAAATTTCGTCACGGAAGGCGGCTATCGACACGACGTCGCCCCACCTGTCGCCCACGAAAAACGGTCACGCAGGAGAGGGAGTGGAAGGCGGCGTGGGTTGACCAACATTTCCACTCACACAAAACAAAAACGAAAGCGAAGTGGTCGTGGTTGCTTTTGCGCTTACTGTTGTTGTTGTTGTTGTTGTGGTTGTTGTTGTTATTGTTGTTGTTGTTGTTGTTGTTGTTGTTGTTGTTGTTGTTGTTGTTGTTGTTGTTGTTGTTGTTACTGAACAGCACGCTGTCAGCAGCTATTAATAGCTCAAAGTTCAACAGCACGCTATCGGCTAGATACTATCAGCACTTATTAATAACTCAAAGGGGGGCGTAGAGAAACACGACGTGTCTTCGGCAAACATAATAGCGCATCAGACAATTATTCAGTCACACCATCATGTCTTGACCCATTTCCAGCTCCTAATTTTTTCCTATTCTAGCTCCAAGTGTTTTGTCTCCATGTCGGGAGTGCGGTGCAAAAAGGATTAATGGTTGGTATTGTTGGTGTCTCGACCAACCACGGGCCGGCACCGACAAACCAAACACCTCAAAATTCGACCAAAAGAGTGGTGCGTCGCCTGCAGAAATCAATAGTGGTACCGCCGTCGCGACGAGACTGCGGTGCGGTGACATATCATGAGCCGTGTAAGAACTCGCTTTTTAATGAAGCAGAGAGCAAGATCTTGCGGGGAGGGAACCTATCAACAGCGCGACAAAACGATTCACATTTCATTGAAGAACAGGCAAACCACGCACCAGTATACTACAGCAGCACAGGTGATACGGATAAATCAACACAGCAGTAGCAGCATCGATACACTGCACAGAACCGCCACTAACCGGCATGCAACACAACAGCATTCTAGTGCAGAGCGAGCTCTAAGGGACGGATATCGACCGAACCTCACCGCAGAATGGTGACAAGAGCTTGTGCGGGAATAATCCCGTTCTCTTCGAGGTTTTTCGCAGCCATGGAGACACACCTGAAGCAAAAGTCAGCAGGCGACCGTGGTGGCAGCGGCGCAAAGCAACGCGGACAAACGTTAACGTTCCACGAGCGACGACAAAACAAAGAGAGCAGAGGAAAGAGAGACACCCGCAACGACTATCGGCGCCAGGCCCGTGGGTATTAATGGTTATGATCGGCGTTCAGAGGTGCCATCCCATTAGCCCCCTCCCGACCCCTTCTCCCTTTCAGGGTATCTGGCGCGGGGAAACGCAGATCTGAGCTCGTACGCCGGCCAATATACCTGTACGCGGCTGTGCGACGACGATGGATGCAGGGCATATATCGGCAAGTTTTAGGCGGCCACGTCCTGAGACCGATGTGACGCAATGAGCTTTACAACGCGATCAAGGGGGCACGTAACATGACCCCCTCCCTCTCTCACCCCTTCCCCCGCTCCCCAATTGACGAGTGCCGGACCGGGAAGGATCGAATGTGTTACTATTGCTCTCGCTATAACTCATCGCCACACTCAAGTCCGTGGTCACAACGTAGGACCCATACGGAGGTGAAATGGGGCCGTCTGAAGATGGGGGTGACACGGTGGACCTCCCAAACGCCGGCCGGGGGAAGGAGGAGAGGGAATTGGTTTGTCCCAAAACGCACGTTTAATCCCTTTACAAAGGCACTCACCCCTCGGTCTCTCCGCCATACACGCCCCTTCCTCACAGTAAAAGGGTCAACGCCGATACCACCATGCAGTACTTTGTATCATACCCGTACAGAAAAAAATCTGGCAGCTGTGAATAGTGCAGCGTCTTGCAGCCCGGTAGTCGAACGCGCTTCAGCATGATACCCTGTTCGCGATGACACTAGCTCGGCATGAAGGGGCGGCCATTGTGTATGCGCTGCTGCTGCGGCTACAAGTCGGTGGCGTAACAAAAATTAAGGAGTGACCGGGGATGGCGTCCACTCAAATAGTGGCGGTTCTCCATGGGTATTGGTTTGTTCCCAGGCGATGGCGTTTCTCCCGAGCGATGGCTCTTCTCAGAGTTTGGCCTTTCTCTGGCGGCGGGAAGTGCCCAAGTGCCAGGTCCCCGCGTGCGAGCTGTATTTCCCCGCGCCCGTGAAAGGACGGCGGCTGGTGCCTACACTCGTAGAACGATGGGGGTGAACCAAGACACAAAACGTACACCGATGTTTGGGTGTTGGTCTCACTTGTCATCACCGTCCGTCATCACCACCGGCGCCGCTCCCAAGCTGTGTGCCAGCATGCTGACTAAGCCCGTCCCCGCGCCGAGCTCCAACACTGCCCTCCCCGTCAGATCCAGCTTTTCAGCACCTGGTCTTGCGCAGGCTTCGACCAAGTAGGCGCATAGCAGGAGAGAACCTTCCCAGAGTCGTTGCCCGCTAATTTCCTCCCTGCGCCGTTTTTTTAATGACAGGAAGGAGCGCGTGACATGTCACCGACGCGCACAGATGTCACAGCGTCATGAGAGGGAAACAGAGGGCGGCAGAAGGGTACGAACGCTATGGAGAGGGACAAGGTCAGTAACAAGGGTTATTTTGCTATTTTCATCGAAGAATAGAGTTGCTCGTTGATGATGTGGGTGTGCAGCATCGCGGCATCACCAAGCACAACAGAGCCTAGCAGTGTGCGTACGCATGGATATAGCAGCATTGGACACAAGCTACCAGTTTTACTGTTGTACAAGAACCGGGGCTCGGCGTGCGACGTGCATAATGGCGACTACATTATTGCTGCTGCAGCTATGGTGCTGTGCTCGTACACACGGCTTCGGTTCGCCACCCGGCTTCAGATACCTATCATACCATATTCATAGCATTACGACCGACGGCGTACACAACTCCTATCGGCCCATGACGGCAGGAAAAGCTTGGGCACCACTCAGACTGCAATGGCAACTATCAAGTATCATAGCAGGGTCTTCAATATGCCTGAACCGACCGTGGGCGGGGCTTTCTTTACCGCTCGCAGCATCGGAATACGCACACACGGCCGTTACACTCAACGACGTGATGCATTCAACAACGATGAGTTGCACTCCATTGTTGCGCAGGATGCAATATGTGGGACCTCGGGCTCGAGCGTACGCACGCTCTTGATACGAGGTCACGAGTACCATGCTCCAAGACGCGGCTCCAGTGGTAAACACCGTCTTTGTATACGTGACAGCACCAAGAGAAGAAACGAAAAACGTGCACTACTAGTACGTAGTTTTTTTTTTTTTTTTTTCCGCACACTTCTACTTTCCAGCTTTTGGATAAGCCGTGGTCACAGGTGTCGTCCCTTCTTCCCCCCGGTTCTTGCCTTCAATTTTTATCGCGCATAGGGTTCAGCAATCCCACTGCTCGTCGATTTTTCAGCGAGTGTTGCTAACTCACGCTCTCGCGCTTTCCGCAAGTCAATTTGTCCACAAGAAAAAGTCCCAACGAATTTATAGTAGCTCGAGCCATCTGGCTGCGTTCATCTGAGAGGCGTTGTGGAGCCGACAGCTGGTGATGCCCCTGCTATCGTGCTGCTGCATAGTCGCTGTGACGTTGTTTCGCTGCGAACAAATGCTATGCACAGCAGCAACAGCAGTATCGAGCAGCGGCAGCAGGTGGAGCGGCGGAGTCTACAGCAATCTCCTGTGTCTACTGCTGTAGATTTGTCTACTGCTCGGTAGGTCAATTTGATAATAAAACTATATACCTAGACCTCGCCCCCCTCGGACGTCTCGCTCGGCATATCCTCCCCCCTCTCAGCCCTTCTCAGCCCGTAATTGCCGAAAAGAAAATTAGTTGCTGGGAAAAAGAACCGTCCCGAAGTTCCTTGCCTTCCTTGCTTTCCCTAGTCTCATTCTTACTTACTTTTTAGCTCTCATTCTCTGAACTTTACTGCTTGCTCTCTGATATTTTTATTTTGCTTTTTCTCAGCAACTTCTTTTTTGTACTTTTACTTTTGAAGTTGGCCAATTGCTGGCTGTTGAGACGGAATTGCCGTTGACGGCTGCAAACAATTTGAATTTGAAATTTGCCGGATCGGCAATAACAATTTGAAGTTGAAATTTGCGAAGCGGACCAAGGCTATAGTGCGGGAGGAGGCTCCGCCAACAGCGGGGGTGGTGGAGGTTCAGGATCAGGCGTGTGGAAGCTGGTCGGGCAAGAATGGGACTCGGCTTCTTCTGGCAATCCTGATTGGCCGTGCCCGAGCAAGGGTTGTGACGGCTTCCTCATCGCACGAAATAGGAAAAACAGGAGTTCCCAGTACGCTGTCTGCGACACCTGCAGGAGTGACGAGCCTTCCACGTGCCACGCTTTTTTTCATAACCTTAACAAGAAGCACTGGGGAAGCGGCGACAACCCTCGTGTGTGTGACTGGTGTGACGCGGACACCTGTGATTCACCTTCGATCGGCGTCCCTAACGAAGGAGCTGAGAGCTTGACGAAACGTGAGTTACATTTCTGTCGTTGTGCTGTGATTTCTTTTTCATGCGTACAAACACACTTTTGCATGTACGAGCACGTGTACGGGGCAGTCCCGTCATCGCGGTGTAAGCGGGAATTGTACAAGTACTCAGGTCTACGAGTAGACCTATGCAGTGACGCTGCTGTGTGATGCGATTTCTTTTTCATACGTACAGCCAAACACACTTCATGTATGTACGACTACGAGTACGGGGCAGTCCCGTCATCGGGGTAAGCGGGGGTTGAACAAGTGGTCCATGCAGTGACGCTTTGTGCTGTGATATAAACACACGTTTTGGATGTACGACTACGACTACGTGGTATCTACACATGTAATACAAGACGCAATGAAAACGGGCAAGTCTCATCACGGGGGTCAGCGAGGGTTGTAAAAATGGTCCATGCAGTGATAAATAACACAGCAGCATGATACCTCAGCACCAGTCGCAGTACACACTGGAGGTTGATATATAGCAGTAAACAGAAGCTGAAGTTAACCTGGGTGATGCTGGAGAGCAGTCCCGTGATTGGGGTTAGCGAGTTGTTCATGTAGTGACGCGGTGTACTACTACTGTTACTCATTTTTCATACAACCACATGAACTCTTTGTATTAACGAGTACAAGTAGGGTGCGCAACCTCTTCAGGAATCGCAGTACACGTCGGTCGTAATAGTGTTGATAGCAGCAGTAATAGAGTAGTACCGAACAATATATACAGCAGGTACTGTCTCTTACCCTTGGTTGTCGGTATTCCGCCGGTAGGCCTTATATAGCAGTATACCGGGGCTTACGCTTACCAGTTGCGACTGTGAATCCCGTTCGTTCCTGTCCCAGTGGTGGTTTCATAGGTGTTAGCAACGTTGTGGTACCAGGCAGGGCTTTGCCCATAAACGACCGCTTTCATTACAACAGTGTTAAATTGTACGACTTCCTTTCCATCTTTGGAAATCGACGACAGCTACGTGGCCTTACTATCTTGAACATTCACTGAACGCAAGGTATTCCCATCCGTTGTTGTCGTTTGCAGAAGCCCTGCCAAGCAGCCGCCGAGGGCCGCCAAGTCGGCGAGGACATAAACACGAAGTGCACCGGCGACATCAAGGTCGGTGACCTCCTGAAGAAGGCAGGCGACCACTTGCTCGATATACATCCCGCATTCCATTCCCACGGTGCCACGAGGGCGTTCGACATCGAGGTACGTTCTACTCTTATTATCTTGCGTCCTGTGTGTCACGAGTCGAGACATCCATGTCTCTTGCTCAAGACTAGGGGATGGCGTGCGGATATAGTCTATGAAGTGCGGCTCTTTTTCCAAGTACCAAGAGCAAGTACAACAATACCACAACAATTACTAACAGCGAAAGGAGCTCCAATAATTCGGATGGTTACGACGTCTGCTGGAGAGAAGTACGAATATTTTTTTACACATACTTATCGACGTTCTCCCGCCATGCTTCCCATGCTTCAACGTTTGTGGACAGATCCACAAGACCATCGACAAGAAACAAGAGTGCAAGGTGCTGGGTACCTCCGCTGAGGAGGAAGAGTCCAAGCAAGCCTGCATGCTCCTTCGGAAGCAATGTTGACAGCACGTTCTTTATAGAACGTTAAGTTGTGGTTTATTATACCAGCATCGTTTTTTGAGAACTATGCCTAAATGCGTGCTCTTCGTCTTTCAGGAATACAAATGTACTTCACATGTTTGCGGTGTGTGCGTTCAAGTTCCTGCTTCCAGAATGTTTTTTTTGGCACTGCGCTCCTTTACATCTTAAGTTGTAGTTTTCCTGTCTCTATCCTTAACAAGCGCGTGCCTGGTGTTTATGCACTGCGATAATTTATTATTGATGATCGACTTAGAGAAGCTATTAATAGGTGTACAGGACCTAGGTGCTACCTGAGAGGTGGAAGGATATACCAAGCAAGTCCTCCGACGCGCCCATCATGGACTGGGCGAATGGATGATAATAACAAACTCAAAATCATAATCGTCTCTATCCTGTACCGTTGTACTATTTATCTTTGTTTTTATTTGTTTTCTTATTTTGTTTTTGTTTTTTGTTTTTGTTTTTGTTTTTGTTTATTTCGTATTTCTCTCTTCCAATGTATTTCTGTTGCTGACGTATGTATGTTGTGCCTGTCGTACCCAGTACTAGGGCATGACATTGCGTTGTCGAATGCATTACGATGCATTATCTCTGTGTCGTGGCTTGTGACCACAGAGCTGATCTTTCTAGGGTGAAGAATCAGTACGGACACTGGGTGTGCTGGATGTCGACGAGTAGAAGAACGGTTTAATGTGAAGAACACACTATATATGGACCTCTTGGCATTTTCAAGTCGCCAGTTGCGCCATTTGTGCTTCTTTTCCGCCTTTCTACTGAATGTCTATTGCTCCTTCCGCAAGCGTAGCGGGCGGCGCCCAGCCGCCCGCGAGCGAAGCCCTTGTATCTACCACGATTTCACTCGACTGCTGTGCGGTGCTTTGTGCTCTCTGTACCTGCGTGTCTCCAAGTCTAGCAGCATCTCCAGCGGCAAAGCTTCATTAGCGACAGTGGTCACTTTAAATATGTGCTCCTCCGACAGCCGCACCTCTTGCACGTCGTAGTCCAGCTCATAGTCCTCCATGCTGCCAGGCCGGGACTGCTTGTGAAATACAAGTCCAGCGCCACATAATTAGGGGGCGTTTAACGACAGCCCCCTGTTTGTAATACATCCCACTCAAGGTGGTGCTTGACTCAGGCACACGACATCCGACATAGCACACGCACCCAAGCCGTAGGGAATCATCACCACCGGCCTGTGAACTACAGCGACATTGGATTGAAGCCTGCTCTCTATCGACCTGTGCACAGCTTGGTTTGCATTTTGCGTCCTGGGCGTTTCTCCTTATTGCGGGGGGAGAAGGGGAGAAGGTACAGCCTAGGTTCAAGCCTCTCGACAGCAGCTGCTCCGCAGGAACGGCAACAAGCAGCAAAAAGGACGCAACGTAACCCATGCCCAGTCCCCGTATGCAACGTGCTCGTTCCTGCGACAAGATGGCGCCCCTCAGAAAAAGATCGACTCGAGCCTTCCCCTCCTCCTCGGCAGTAGGACCCGCGCGCCTTGTGGCGGGGCTGCTGCTGACGGGATCCGCGCAAGCGCTCGTTCCGAACGCCGTGGTTTCTAGCAACCCGACCTCGTACTCGTTTCGCGGTCCGCCGCGCCCGATCGCAAAGTCTTGCGTGAGACCAAGGGGAGCCTGTGCGATGGGGCTCTCGGTCCCCGGGGAGGGTGAGACGGGAGATATCGAATCTTCCGATATGTACGCGGACATGCGTCGGAGGCTAGAGGTAAGCATCAAATGGGGGGGCGGGCGGGGGGGGGGGTGTTGTGATGTGTTTGCCTGTCGCTTTTTGCTTCAAGCACGGCGTTACTGCACGTGGTGGCGGTAGATGGGGAGTCAAAATGGGAAATCGTCGTGCCGGGTCTTTACGTAGCTGTGTGCTGCTGTTTCGTGTTGCACCATGTGTGCGGCAATGTATCATGGTGGGACAGTATTGTCCGGCGGTGCTCACACCCACACGCACGTTGTGGGGTCCTCCTCTTTTCGTTTGACCACCAGTTTTGTAACGACGTGGCTGTCAAAGTTTGAAACATCCGCGTTTCTTACTTACCTGGTATGAAAAACTACACTTGACTTGGCTGCTGGACGACGTCGAGAGGTGGCGGGGTGTCGGGGCACAACTCAAAACAGCATCAGGTCTTCCAAAATATCAAAGGTCAGCTCGTACGGCACTACCAATCAAGCGCCCTGAGCGTCGGAGTGCGGTTGCGAGACCCATCCTAAAGTTCTTGCATGATGCTCTCTTGACCCTGCTACTATTGTGCTATAACAATACCTAGGCTTTCTCGCAGACGAACCCAAGGTCAGTGAAGTGAACCTCCCCTGCTTCTTCCTCGCCCTCCCGCTGTTGTTAAACTTTACTCCGCTGCACTTTATTTTACATCACTTCCCATTTCACCTCCCCCCTTTCTCTCAGTTGACATATTCCGTTAACTTTTTGTTGTTGACAGCCTGTCTGCATGTCATCTCATCTATACCGACCGCTGTCCCCGCCCTCCCCCCCCCTCCGTTTCCCCTCCCTTCCCCCCACAGGACCTCCGACGTAATGGCGACGAGTGGGCAGACGACGAGGAGGAAGACTGGACCGAGGGCGGGGCCGACCGACGCCGGACCCAACGTGGCTGCGGTGGAGGCGGGGGTGAGGTCGAGAAGGGCGTGAAGGCGTACTCCGGGCAGGAGATGAAGAAGGCGTACTACGAAGCCTTCTGGCGAGCAAGGTGTGTGCGCGTTTCTTTGCTGATCTTGTGGGTGGGCGAGGTGGGTTTGGGGGGAGGGGGGGAGGGGAAGCAGCGGCGATGAGCACGTGCAGCAACCCACCAGGCCGGTAATCGAAACAAGTGGACTACAAGCATGTATTTTATTGCTTTGTAGTGCATGTGAGGTTCGTCCAATTGTTGACAAATGCCAGCTCAACCTGTCCCCTCAACAGCCGGTGATTTTATATATTAATTGGTACCAGGTATTGCACAACTAACAGCAGGACCAACAGCAGTCGATATGTACAACGACGATTGTATTGCAGCAGGAGAGGTCCACAGCAGTAGGTCAGGCGCTCACGCCTCTTCCCCGTGCCACCCCTCTCGTACGCCAGGAACCTCCACACGGAGGCCAAGTTCGACGTGGGTAGCCAAGGCGACGACAACGGCGGTCCCTCTAAGGAGCCCACGCCCCCAGCCACCCCCCCGCCGGCGGCCCAGCTGGCGTCGCGCTCCACGTTGCTCACCCCGATGGGTATGGATCTCGTGCTCCTGTCGCACGCCGCCTCTGCCGCCTCGAGCGAGGCTGCCAAGGCGGTGTCCTCTGCAGACGTCCAAGGGCTAACGCAGATGTATTACCTCGACGAGAAGGCGGAGGAGAGGGCGCTGGAGGCAATGGCGGCGCCGTTAGCGGGTTCCGCGGCGGGGGTGGTAGTGGGTGCCGGCGGTGGAAAGAATGCTGGCTCGGTTGTCCGCGATGATGCGAAAAGGGGTTTGAAGGAGGCGGAATTGCTGGCAGGGGCCGAGGTTATGGCGTTTGGGGACCCTGCTTACGCGCACGCAGAACCGCAGGGGATGACGCAAATGTTTTTCCTGGATGAGGAGGAGGAGGCGGAGGTAGCGGCGGCCATGCTTAAGACGGCGGCGAACCCGTCTTTCCTGAGGGAGAGGCTTGGCGTCCCCGGCGAGGTTGTCCAAGGCTTGCGGCAGGTGGGTCGTTGTTGGATTTTGTGCGGGGGCGGAGGGAATGGAGGCGAGTCTTGTGACTAGAGCATAATGCAACACCAATACGACGAGTAGTAGTTTTACTATTGTTCACGCGGTCTTCGTCGGAGAGGTGAGTGAAATTGTCTGGGCTTTTTCTTCATGCGAGCCAGATGTGTGTCGTGCTAGTGACGACCATCCTTGAAGAACTTGTTTTGAGCGTTTGTTGTGTGTTGTTGCTGTTTACCAGGTGTTATTTTTCTGTTCCCTGATTTTCAATCAGGATTGTCACGCGTACGCTGCTGGATGTCTCTGCGCAGCAGTTTGCGTGGTGAGGGTAGTGCAATGTTTTTGTGACTTGAGTGACCCTCACTTGTCCCCGTCGTTGCAGGTTGAGCTGGACCATGCGCGTCTTGCAATGCTTGCGGTTCTCCTCAGCGGCGCTGTCGGGGCAGGGGCAGGCGTGCCGCCGGGCGCTAGCTTCATGGACGCCCAACACGGTTTCGCAGCTGTGAGTGCCGGACCTAAGTTTGCCGTGGGTGACGAATTGAGATTGCCTTCCCTTCCCCTCGCCGTGATTGGTTTTGCTTCTCGGAAAGCGCAAATCCTGCTTTTGGCACCCCAATCGGCTGTGGGGGGTGCTGCGGGGACTTTTTTATATTGAGCGCGTAAACGGGGGGGGGAGGGGGGTAAGCGGCTCCCTGTCGTTGGGTTTATACCGCTGTTGTTGGCACATATTGTGCGGCTGTGTTGGCTCGCTCGCTCTCTCGAGCTCGACGAGGCCGCCGCTGGCCTTCGCTTCCGTTGTTTTCTAGCTATGCTGTTGTGTTGGCCGCGCGCTTCACCCCTCCCCCGCCTTGCGCAACCCCCCCCCCCTCCCTCCCCGCCCTGCCTCCTTTTACCCTCCACCCCGCCCAATGGAACTCTGAGGGACTTAACTGTTAGCCCGACCGACGACCGACCCCGTTTGTGCGTTTTGCACCCCCCGTAATTTTGCAGCTCGCGGACGTTGCGCGGACTCCGTGGCTTGACCCCTGCGTTGCGGGTCTGATATTGACCGTGAAGGCATTGTCGGAGGGAGACTGGAGGCTAGGGAAGGGCGCTCTTGCGGCGTGGGCGGACCAAGCCCTCCGCCAAGTGTCGGACTCGGGGGCTAGGGTGCTCCGCATGAGTTCGGGTGACGAGGTGAGTTAGCGGTGCCATGGTGTGATACCCGGCTGGAATGGCCCGGTACTCGGCTCGGAAAGCTCGTAGGCCTGAGAACCTTAACACCAGCTCAGGAAACGGGAGCGATGGAGTGGTAATGATGGGCTTGGAAGGAGGGGGACGGGGCCCACCCAAGCCGAAACCTGGCTCGAAGCCGAGCTGGCGATGCCTGATGATCAGAGTAGGGGGCGACAGTTGGTGATGGGAACAGGGGGGTGATACGTCATGATAGGAACCGAGGGAGATGCTTGATTATCTTGGACAGGAGCGATACATCGCAGTCGCCGTGCTGCCCGGTGTTGGCAATCGGTAGTCGTCGGAGTACCTGCTTGCCTGTGCTGGGCAGCCTGCGGTTTACTCGCGCTGTGATAAGTAGGCGTTTGTGAGGCGTGATCAGCTGCTTTATATAATGCCAACGGACGAATGATGCACCTGCCGAGCAGGGGAAACTTTCGAAAATATCCACCCTTTTCACCCCCTCCCCATCCGACTGTACAATACGCTTAGCAGTGCAGTTCTGGCCGTGTTTCGTCCTGGCGATGCTTCTGTTGCATGACCATTCTTTTGTCTCCAGAGTCAAAAAGCTCAACCATTTGTCGTTTTTTGCTCTCTTGTTGCGTGCGTGCCTCGTGTCTGCGTCGTCGAAAAACGAAACACAGATGCGTCGTTTGGCCGTCGAGATGGAGGTGAAGCACGGTCGCATGGCTCTCGGCGCCGTCGTTTGCGCCATGGCCCAGCAAGGACTGGCCACCGTTGGAGCGTAGATGGCGCCTCCCAGCCACACTAACACTCGCCTTGCTTCGGCCTGTCTTTCGACATGACCTGTTCAATTAATTTGGTATTTTTTCTGTTTGAGCACCAATCGCGTGGGTGTGCATTGCGCACGCAGGAGGGGAAGGGGGTGGGGGGGGGGTGCATCTCCTCCGTGCACGGGTCGGTTTTTATGTTTTAGTAGGATGTAAGGGCTTGGGGGATTCCGTGAAATGAGACAAGATGCGGAGCGTTTTTTGCTTGTTTGACGGCGTGTATTCCCGTTGTAAGTGAACGACCCTGGATCTGTGGCGGAGTTGTATTCTAGAGGAGGCTGCCAGTCAGTGGGGTGTATAGCAGGGGGTCGGTAGGCTGGGCGGGGAAAGGGGGGGTGTTGCCGATAAGCGGACCCCAATAGATAGTCCTTCGACTGTCAGGCAGCACGGATTTACCGGAACAGCTGAGGCACCCAGCCATAGAAGCGCATTTGCGAAGACGCGCTCGTCAGGGCTCGAGGAGGGTTTTAGCGGTAGATAAACGCGTTGTAGCTCAACTGCAACGGTACTTGATCGGTCGCGGTTTTGCTTGTGCAGTTTATGTTGTGCTTTTCAATGGGTGAGGGTCGACACGAACGACTGATGACTCGCGAGAGATGGACTGGGTGTTTTCGGTGTTGAAGGTGGAAGGGTGGTGGGTTGGGTGGCAAGGTAAACGTGGAAGGACATGGCGCAGTAGAAGGCGTTTTGGGCTTAGTCGCCTGTCTTGTTTTCTGGTTTCCACCGTTGATTGCGGGCCCCGAGTGCAGCGGTGGATGCAAATGCGGACTACACCAGCGTTGCAATTGTATGAAGATTATCAGGTTTCTCATCAAAATGCTCATTCCACCAGAAGACAGTAGTAATTTTATTACCTTGTTCTTGTTGAGGGCGTCTCAGCAGCATCAAATCTGTTTCTTGGTACAGCTTTTTCATCGAAAAAAAAATCATAATTTAATTTTTATTTTTTTCAGGGCTTTCCATCGAGTACCCGTACTTTCCGCGCGTGACACGACCCTTGTGGAGGCGACGCCGGCTTTCGGTGGGGATCAAGCGCGTGAATGGCTCAGACCCACGGATTTTTTGCTCGTCACCGTATGAAGCAGTTCATAATGCGCATGGCCACGAATGACTTAGTCCACGGACGTTGTTCGTTTGGGTACTCATTTAATGGATAATGCAGGCGCGGTAAAAAATCATGGTAATACTAGGTGGTTGCACCTGTCGATTAGAATGTTCTTATCTTGCGATAATGTAAAGTAGCACACCACGAAGCAAAAACACACTGCTGTATACCACAGCAGTAGTAGTTCTACATGATTGTTCCGAATGGTTGTCTCGTATTCATGGTGTTTGTTATTAGCTCGCGTAGTCAAGTCCGTGGTCACAGGACAGACTCCAGTCACTCTGGAGCTGAGGAATACCCCAGAAAAAACACAAACCAATGAATGGTCATTCATAAGAACAGCCAGGCCTGGTCGTTGGAATATACGGGAGATGCCCAAAAAAACCTTGGTTCCCCCCCCCCGTCCCCCGTCCCCCCACCTAAAATCAAATCTGCTAGAATAATGAACCCTACCAGGCAGGTGATATTACCTCATCACCTATCCAACCAGCCATGCCGCAGCTCCAATTAATTTATTTCCGCCTCCCCCCCCAGCCCCCCGCTTCTGCACCACCCGCACCATCGCGTAGACCTAGCACGCATGGTAAATTTCCTCCAAGGTATACATTCATGCGACCTAACACAGGGGTTTGACCCCACCCCCCCTCGTTTTATTCTCTCCCGCCGCTCCACCTAATATCAAAATCTGCCAGAGTAATAAACACTACCAGACAGTTGATATCACCTAATTACCTTTCTAGCCATCCTTGCCGTAGCTGCAATTCATACCGCCCCACCCCCCCCCCTGCGACCAACACCGCCCCCTTCCCCACCACCCGCACCATCGCCTAGACCTAGCACCACGCGTATAGCAAGCTCATAACATTATACATTTATGCGACCTAAAACTGTTGGAACCCCCCCTCCCTTCAAACACTCCGCCCTCCCCTCACCGGTTGTACGACTTACAGGGTATACATGATAAACTGATGGTGCATTCCTTCCACACAACCGACCGTCAGATTTGTCCCCTTGAGGGATTTTTTTATAGTTTCCGCGCACAGATTGAGTTGCCCCCGCCCGCCCGCCCCCCCCCCCTCCCACTCCCTCTTGTTCAAACCCCGCCTCCCACGCCCTTGAAATCTCCGCCCTCCCCTCACCGGTTATGCGACTTACAGGATATACTTGATGAAGTGGTGCATTTCCTTCCACGCACAGCTGTCAGATTTTTTCCCCCTCGAAAACAAACGGGTTTTACAGTTTCCGCGCTCACAGATTGATTAACATCACCTTGTTGGCCCTGGTACAAACTACGCTGTAGTTCCAAGGTGAGTCGCCGACTTATATCCTTAGTGAGGACACACAAAGTAATACGCGCGATCGGAGTATCACACACACCCTCTTTTCCGACCACCTGCACGATCGCCTAGACCTAGCACCACGCGTATAACAAGCTGCTACATATCTTTGATCTCACAGCCGAAGTGTATTTGAATATTATTTGTGACCTAAACCTCCTAAAAAATCTCCCCCCGCTCCCCCCTCTTGCTCTCCCTTACTCAAACGCCCCACCAAATATCGAAATCCGCCACATTAATAAACACTTCACGCACAGGATATCACCTCATTATCTTTCGAGAGCCATCCATGCCGCTGTGTTCCCCCCCCCCCCCCCGCCTCGAACGTCCCCTTCTTCCCCAACACCCGCACCATCGCCTAGACCTAGCACCACTCGTATAACAAACCCCTCACCTAAAGCCCTTCCTCCCCCCCCGCCCCCCCCCCCGCCCCCACACACCCCACCTCCCCCCCAACCCATCCCAACCCGACCCCCTCGAACACTCCACCCTCTCTTTACTCACTGATTGTACGACTTACCCCAGGATATACATGATAAACTGATGTATTATTTCCAAAACCGTCACATTTATCCCCTCAAAATAATGTATAGTTTCCAGGCACATATTGAGCTGCCCCCCCCGCCCTCCCCCCCCCCCCCCCCCCCCGCCCCCAATAATATACTGGTGCCAAAACCGTCAGATTTATCCCCTCGAAAGGATTTATAGCTTACATGCACAAATTGCCCCCTTTCCCCCCCCCCCCCCCCCCTCCCAACCCGCTCGCTTTTGATCAAAACCAGGCCCCCACGTCCTTCAAAACTCCGCCCCACCCCCCTCACTGGTTAGTCGACTTACAAGATTCACTTGATAATAGGATACATTTCCCTCCACAGCTGTCAGATTTTGTCCCCCTCAGAAACGGGTTTTATAGTTTCCGCGCACAGACTGACTAAAATCATCCTGTTGACCCTGATAGCTACACTGTAGTTGTAAGGGGAGTCGCCGACCTATATCCTTAATGAGGACACACAACTCGTAATGCGCGCGATCGGAGTATCACACACAGCTTGCAAAGATGAGTTTCGACGAAATCTTCGATCTCACAGCTGGAGTGTATTTTCATTTTTTATAATAATTTGCAAAGATGAGTTTCAATGAAATCTTTGATCTCACATCTGGAGAGTGTATTTTTATTTTTATAATAATACCCGTAGTTTTAAGAGGGTCCCTACAACGGCGGGACGGAACACGTCGGGTGTTCACCGACCGGGCAGACATCGCGTGCACTATGCGCGAAGCGCCGTGAGATATTCGGCGAGTGCATGGTCACGAATGAAATATAGTCCACGGACTGTGTTTGTTTTTTGGGGGTACTCATTTAATAATGCATAATGACACCTACCAATATACCAGAGGTATAGTGGAGAAAAACAAAACACGTTCTTGAAAAAACAAAATGATGGGACCCCTCCCATTAAGAAAAAAACTTACCCACATAGTACAAGTACCAACAACGTAGCTTGCAAAGGTGGGTATATTGACCCGAAATTCGTCGAACTCACGGAGGACCCCTCCCATTAAGAAAGAGCTCACCCACGTTGTGCAAGTACTAACAACGTAGCTTGCAAACGATGGGTATATTGACCCGAAATTCGTCGAACTCACGGCTGACGTCCTTGAAATATTTATATAAAATACCCGTAGTTTTAAGAGGGTCCCTACAACGGCGGGACGGAGCACGTCGGGTTTTCACCGATCGGGCAGACATCGCGTGCACTAAGCGCGAAGCGCTGTGAGGTGTTCGGCGTGTCGCATCAAGGGTGAGCGGCATCCTACTACGAACCACTTGTGAGGCGGACTTCCGCACTGCTATAAGGATTGAACCCACGAACAAAAAAACCCATGGTCCTGCCGTCGACGCCACATGTAAAGTTTTTAGGGGGGGACACAGAGTGCCCCCTGCAGGTCTGCCCATTGAGCAGGTCCTCGGAGAGTTATCACTTTCGTTTCCTTCGTAGAGACGTAGCTTTATTCGATTCCACCAGAGCCCCGGATAGCTTCTGAGATCGGAGGCACGTTCCTCCGATCTATTTCCTAACTTTCCTGTATATAAAACGCCAACCTTATCATACGAAACCCATCATGATCTCAAATTCGGATAATTACAGGCCTTTCGAGGCCATATCTTAACAGCACCACATGTACGTGCGTGTTTTCTGTATATCGGATGACAGTTTGCATGATTAGTTTAGCACTTATTTTTGTTTTCTGGACACACGGTGTTTTTTTAGGGTCGCAAGGATGGGTGTTTTGGTGAAGTAAAGCGCAAGGTTAATTAAGTTTTTTTGCTCATAACAGCAGCAACCTGTGTCCGATCCTCGGATTGGACACCATGTTATTTGACACATTGACATGTAATACATGCGCTGCTATGGTAAGGGTGCACTGTTGAGGTATTCGTGGCGTATTAGTAGTCCGTTTGACTACTTGCAAAACGTTAACCAATAGCTTAACCAACTAAGCCTTATGTTAAGATACGGACTCGAAAGGCCTGTCATTATCCGAATTTGAGATCATTTGGATGGGTTTCGTCTGATAAGGTTGGCGGTTTATATTCGGGGAAGTTAGGAATTAGATCGGAGGCACGTGCCTCCGAGATCGGAGGCACGTGCCTCCGATCTCAGAAGCTATCCCGGGCTCTGGTGGAAACGAATAAAGCTATATCTCTACGAAGGAACGAAAGTGAGTACTCTCCGAGGACCTGCTCAATTGGCAGACCTGCAGGGGGCACTCTGTGTCCCCCACCTTTAATTTAACATGTGGCGTCGACGGCAGGACTCGTGTTCCTGGCTCCATAGCCAGACGGTTAGAGGTGTGGGAGTGGGGTTTGAGGAGCCGCATCTTCGACTCATGGTTTAGTTCGTAGAACCGGAGTTTCCCCGAATCTCCCATATTTCTGTATATATGCGACTCACCAGGGTGGGCTAGTGATAAGATACGGCCTCGAAAGACCTGTCATTATCCGAATTTGAGATCATTTGGATGGGTTTCGTATGATAAGGGTGGCGGTTTATATTCGGGGTCCTTAGGAATTAGATCGGAGGCACGTGCCTCCGATCTCAGAAGCTATCCCGGGCTCTGGTGGAAACGAATAAAGCTATACTGGAGTATATATTATCTCTACGAAGAAACGAAAGTGAGTACTCTCCGAGGACCTGCTCAATTGGTAGACCTGCAGGGGCACTCTGTGTCCCCCACCTTTAATTTAACACTTATAACACTCTCCCTCCTGAAACGGCGGGATAGCACATGTCGACCGGACATACGGGTGGACCTGTCAACATCCAAGCAAGCGGTTTCATTTCCTGGGGATACCGGGGAGAGGAGAGTTTTTTTCGAGTTCGACATGGTTGGGGAAAGTCTGGAAAAATTTACTATTAATGTGGACGGTGGGGTTTAAACCCACGACCCAAAAAACTCATGGTCTGTCGACGACGCCATTTGTTAAGGTATTAGTGGGGTATTATTAGTCCGTTTGACCACTTGCAAGAGGTTAGCCAATAGCTTACCCAAACTAAGCCTTATAACAGCAGCTGCACCCTTTTTTTGCTATTTTTTTTTTTTTTTTTTTTTTACCCTCCGGCGGATGGGGAAAAATAAAGCTTTAGCTCACCACACTTCCACGTATTTTCATACGCGTCGTGTGTCGATTTAACTCAGTTGCTTTCGCAAATATTAAGTACATATCTGGTGGTAGCAATGCTTTTTGCATGAGCTCTATTTATTATATTATTAGTCTATACATCACACCCAGACAAACTTATTTTGCGTACGAGTGTGAAATTAAAGGGTGGAGGACACAGAGTGCCCCCTGCAGGTCTGCCAATTGAGCAGGTCCTCGGAGAGTACTCACTTTCGTTCCTTCGTAGAGATGTAGCTTTATTCGTTTCCACCAGAGCCCGGGATAGCTTCTGAGATCGGAGGCGCGTGCCTCCGATCTAGTTCCTAACTTCCCCGAATATAAACCGCCAACCTTATCATACGAAACCCATCCAAATGATCTTAAATTCGGATACCTACAGGCCTTTCGAGGCCGTATCTTAACACTAGCCCACCCTGATGAGTCGCATATATATGCAGAAATATGGGAGATTCGGGGAAACTCCGGTTCTACGAACTAGACCATGAGTCGAAGATGCGGCTCCTCAAACCCCACTCCCACACCTCTAACCGTCTGGCTATGGAGCCAGGAACATCGGACAGCAGTAGTGGAACGCTGTTGATCGAGAAAGATCGGTACGGGGGCGAGGTGGCGTCATCGCGGTGCTATACAAGACGCATTGGGCGGGACTCTCCGAACCGTCCTGGGAGCGGGAAATGGACCTTCACCTCTCCCGCTCCCACATCTTGCGTTATTGGGCCGGAACCCCGGACCAGCACCGCCAAACCAACCGCCTTTACCGCCGAATGCGGATCTTCGTCCTGCGGTCGACGCCACATATGAAATTAAAGGGTGGGGGACACAGAGTGCCCCCTGCAGGTCTGCCAATTGAGCAGGTCCTCGGAGAGTACTCACTTTCGTTCCTTCGTAGAGATAGATGTAGCTTTATTCGTTTCCACCAGAGCCCGGGATAGCTTCTGAGATCGGAGGCGCGTGCCTCCGATCTAATTCCTAACTTCCCCGAATATAAACCGCCAACCTTATCATACGAAACCCATCCAAATGATCTTAAATTCGGATACCTACAGGCCTACAGGCCTTTCGAGGCCGTATCTTAACACGAGTATAATAGACTAATAAAATAATAATAAACTGAAAGTAAAGTAAGTGCAATCCGACGACCAAACTCATGGCCTCTATAGGTGGGTATATAAAAAATCAAATTGCAAAGAAATAATGGCTCATCATGTTGTGAGAGGCGCTCGTGGTATTAATTGCTGAAGGCGGGAGTGAGTGCGCGCAGTCAATCTCTTCTTCTTGTTTGTGATGTGGGGTCATACCAAGGCCGGCGGGCTGGGGGGGCGCAGGGTGTGTGTGTGTTTGTGTGGAGCGAACGCCGTCTAGATTCGAAATGTTACACGGACGGGGTGTTTGGGGTCCGGTAAAACAGCGAGATGAAGGTAAGTCCTCTCCGCGTTGTTTACTACGCTTGTTTGGGCAGCAGTTCTGAAACCGGAGTGTGCCCCCCTGTTGCAAGGTTTAACTGGTGCTGTACTGCTTGTCATTGTTGTACGAGGACAACAAGTAGTCAGGTTTTGCATGAAACATTTTTGCGATTTTCCGGGAATGCACAGGGATTTTATATAGGTTTTAGCATCGGTAGATTATCCCCTTTTCTGTACTGCCTCCCAAGGTGATACTATCCGAGATTGGGGCGTGTTGGTCTTCGGCTCCATGGCTTGATACTTGATACTCACCCGGAGACAGCAGCGCCTGCAAATCTTCACAGGGTGGTTTTGTGGTGAGTCTCCCTTCCCCCTTTATGTATCTTATTGTTTCTAGAAGTATGCCCTCCCGTGCCGCCCCCAAGTCGGCCACGCGACAGGTGCCATGTCGTATGTACTTTTCTCCCGCAAGGTTTTTGTCTTGCTTTTGATGACCCTCGGCTTTGACGAACAACTCGAGAAGACAAGCTAGAGGACACGAGAGCGACGAGCATGTTCAGTGTCGCACTACTGCGGTTGCTGCCATCGCTAGCCCTATAGCTTCCGCGGCTGCCGAATCTGTAGCTGTTGCGGCTTTGCTCCAACCAGGCGGGTTTTGCATTGGGCGAATCTCTGTGCGGTGTAGATGAAGGGCGTGTTGTTTTCTGGGTGCGGTCTGTCGTGAGTTGTGTGAGCTGTTCTTCCCTCTCTGCAGTGCGACGTCATGCCGAGAGCACACTGAAAAAGCGACAAATCCATCTCAAGTGTACCCGTAGAAGCTTTTGGCCGCTGGCGTTCCATGCATATCGTAGGGTTTTGAGGAATACGGTGGGTATGTCCAACACGCAGCGATGGCCTGCGCTGCCTGCCTATCAACGCTTTGCTCGACCTTGCGGCCGATGGCTCAGCAAATGTTGGGTTCGCCTGGCATCTTTTCCGCTATATTGCACCAGGTACTCGTACCTCGTACGATTGCATTTTGGTTGATTTTACTTGACTGCAGCGCTACCCCATTCTTCGATTAGGGGCGTCGGGTTCCCATTCCAGGGGTGGTCTATTGCTTCTACTGCTGTACTTTCACTGCTTGTACATACAGAGGGTGTAGTAAGCAGTTCGTGCCTGGTACGCGTATGATATCATACCTGGTATCTACCCTCGGTTACCTGGAAACAAGACCGAGGTCTGGGCATTATAAACTGTGGACCTCTTATCTCCGGCACCTACTACTGCTGTAGTACATACAGCAGCAGTAAGGTCTGTGTACCAGGTACATTCCAACTACTGTTTGTTCAGCTGCAGTTCGTTTGTGCGCGCATCAGTTTGTACGCGCTCGTAGCTTTGTTCCTTGGAACCCTGAAATCCCGATTACGCTCGCGAGAGTCACGAGTTTTGAGTCACGGTGAGGGTTAACCAACTGACGAGTGCGCCCAAAAAAACTGAGAAGCTGAGCCGCAGCAACAGCAACAGCACACTACGCACGGCAGTATTAATAGTAATCGAAGTAGTAGTCAGTACGAAGCCGCAATGCTGCCGTAAGACGTCGTCGCCTTTCACATGTTGCATGTGTCCATATGTCTCTATTGATACAAGAGTACACCAAGGGTGTGACCTACTGCTTGAGCTTCGCGCGGGGATAGTGTTACATCGCTTTCACGACAAGCTCTCGCACCAGGCTGATTCTGCTGCTGAGATTGGCGGGAGCAAAGATGTCGGATAGCCGCGAAAATAGCTCGTATTTACGTAAGTCTTACTCGTGTCGAGGTTGTGACATCCTTCAGGGTAGTTGCGCAATTATCGCGAAAACAGGGGCCGTTTAAGAGGCAAACCCGCTACGATCGAAACGCACATACTCGAAGGTGTGGAAATGTTAGATGCCGATCCCCTTGCTGAGCAGACCGGAACACCGCGCCCCCTTTTCTTGAGGAAGTGGGCCAACATTCGAACCAGGGTCAAGCTCGTTTCGGTACGGCGGTACGCGTACCTGCAACGTGCAACGTCAATTATTATAAAAAATGAAAATACACTCCAGCTGTGAGATCGAAGATTTCGTCGAAACTCATCTTTGCAAGCTGTGCGTGATACTCCGATCGCGCGCATTACGAACTGTGTGTCCTCATTAAGGATATAGGTCGGCGACTCCCCTTACAACTACAGTGTAGCTATCAGGGTCAACAGGGTGATTTTAGTCAGTCTGTGCGCGGAAACTATGAAACCCGTTTCTGAGGGGGACAAAATCTGACAGCTGTGGAGGGAAATGTATCCTTTTATCAAGTGAATCTTGTAAGTCGACTAACCGGTGAGAGGGGTGGGGCGGAGTTTTGAAGGACGTGGGGGCCTGGTTTTGATCAAAAGCGAGCGGGTTTGGAGGGGGGGGGGGGGGAGGGGGGGGGGGGGGGAAGGGGGGGGCAATTTGTGCATGTAAGCTATAAATCCTTCCAACGGGATAAATCTAATTATTGCAGCTGGCTGCTCGGCCGGGGGGGATCGGGTATGCGATGGAAGGGTTGAAGCTTTCGCGCACACCAGCGCGCTTGATCTTGGTCAACCAAGTTGTCGTAGCCAAGCAGGTCGCAGGGTCACATCGTAAGCTCTACTGTAAGTCCAAATGTGGCGAAGCTGCCTGATGCCCGGGAAGCAAAGCAGGGGTTTCCTTTCGAATTTCGTGGCTTTTGTTACCGCGGCAGAAGAGACGTTGCGTAATGCCGGTGGTTCGGACCGATTACGGTACTTACCGCTCAGGCACCTTTCCGCAGTGCTGTAATTCGGTAGTCCGACGCCCCTGGCTGGAAGGACCGCCATCCTGACACAGCTCTAACTAGTGTATAGATGGACGTAGACCGCCGGTACTCGTAGAACACAGCCTGCAAGGTTGTGTACTACTGCCCCCGGACCCTCTGCAACGGGCTTGCTGCTACAGACGCGGCAGCAGTAGTACACATGGCAGTACGTCGTGAAGTGTACTCGTACAAACCCGTACTCTGTAGTGTAGTCTGCCGCCTCCCGGAACAGTATGTACTACTCCGTATTGGACTAGAACTCACAATGGACTACCGGCACTTGCTGCTGTACTCGAGGAATCTAATCGTAGCTCTTGTTCCATCAATAATGTTTTGATGTGCCAGCCAGGGCTGCGTGTTTTAGTACTACGCACAACAAACATTTACACATAGACTGTCTACTGCTGTGTCGTATCTGGCTCTGGCACGGGGCGCGTACCAGGGTAAGGGTTTGGTATGGTGCACGTTATTAATAGACGGATTACCTTGTCAATGTTAGCGCGGAGGAGGAAGGAGATCCCTGCTGTGAGATAAATCTTTGTTACTGCATGAGACCCCGGCTCTGGGTTGCCGCGCACGCCCGAAAGACTGGCCAGTGGCCAGGACAAAGAGCCAAAGGCTATAGGCTATAAAGGAACAACCCAAAAACATACATGGCGCATGGTAGCTGAGATATCATTGGAAGAGCGCCCGGCACCTGCTGTGTGGTGGGCTACGCAATATCAGAGTACCAAGTAACACTTATCACTTGTAACAACGATGTAGAACTCTACAGCCTGAAATGCTTCCATCACGGCGTCGCCCCCGGCGGCTTATCTAAATACCGGTTGTTGTTGTTGTTGTTGATCTCACAGTATAGGTCATCATCACCAGAATCTAGCCTGTGGTAATCAACAAGCACAAGGAGTCTACAGGTAGATGGGAAAACAGAACCAAAACAATCGCAGTAGGGGTGACAAGATGACAGCCACCTGTGTACCTGGTTTATATTAAGACCAAATGAGAATGCACTTGAGCGATATTCGTATATATAGAGAGGACGACGTACCAGGTACCTGGTATTGCGCAAACACGAACAAAGGTACCAGCAAACCGAATGTTTAAGTTGACCTCTGCACACAATCCCGACCGGATGCCTCCCAAGGTGTAATAAACCTGTACGAAGTGCTGGTACCCGTAGTTAACCTGCACGAACTGGTGGTACCCGTAGTTAACCTGCACGAACTGGTGGTACCCGTATAGGCGTGGTGGCCTTTTGATTCGGGGAGTTTCCGGTTACGGTTTAGGTTGTTTTATGTACCTGGTGCCAGGTATACATCAACCCTCCCAAACTACCTGGCCGACGTTAAAACCACAACCTACCTGGCACGGGTGTTGAAGGGGGGGTGAGGTGATTCTGGTGTTGAGGAGCGGGCGGGCGGCGTTGCATGGGCGGGGTTATCAGCGCAAGCGAGGTCTCGACAGACCTACGCTCATAAATACAAAGAAAAGGACAGAGACGGGTATATTTATTTCATGCGTAGCCGTACAGGTCGTATGGCCATAGACCTTCGCATCCCTACAAACAGGGAAGTTACAAATAATTTTTATAGAGGCGGAGATCAGAAAGAGGGGAGGGGGAGGTAGGGAGGGGGGGGTCGGGTGACCTCGTTGGTGTCACGATGACGCCATGCACACGGAGCAGCATCATGCGCAGCAACACTGCTGTCTCGTTGTAACACTAGCGAGTTTGCAATTCTGAGCTGTGACGAGAGTCAATTTCCGATGCCCTCGCCCCCCCCCCTTCCCCGCCCTACCCCACCCCAACCCACCCCACCCCCCCATTATTTCCCCTTTTGCCATCAGCCGTACAACGAACCAGCCCGGTGCCGCAAGAACCTGCGCCGGCTAAAGCACAGAAGGTTCGGAGCGTAACGGAACAGAACACAACGGGACGGGACACAACGAGACAGGACATAGTGGAACAGGACATTACCCGGCGAAACATCACGAGACGGGACCGGGCCAACGGGGCGGGGCATCACAGGACGGAACATAACAGAACGGAAGTTAACGGACCGGAGCGGAGCCGAGGCGAGCAGGAGGAAGCAACCGAAGGGTAAGCCGCCGACCGCTCTGACGGCTGGAGCGGCAGAGGACGGCCGGCCTCGATCTCTTGCGGCAGGGCAGCGCGGAGAGCAGGAAGTTGCAGGCCGGGATAACTCAAGGGCTCCAGGAGATCGTGGAGGTAGTGGGAGATCGCTGGGGCACTAGGAGATCGCTGGAGTACAAGGAGATCGCGGGGATTCTGGGAACCCAGGGGTAGTTGGAGGGCGACGGGGGGCGTGCGTATTCGCCACGTATTGGGGGGGGGGTGCGCGGGAGTGGGGGTGGGGGTGGCGTCAAGATGTCGATCCGGTTGCGGCAGCTGATTCGGAAGGTTAGGGCGTGCAAGACCGCAGCGGAAGAGCGGGCGGTCATCGCCACGGAGGGAGCGCTTATCAGGACCGCATTTAAGGACGGAAATGAGCCCAACCGAGCCAGGAATGTGGCCAAGCTGCTCTACATGCACATGCTTGGTGAGGGAGTTGTTGATATTGTGAGGGAGGGGGGAGGGGGGGGAAGGGGGTTTGGCTGTTTGTGTGGGGGGGGATGGCAGTCTTTGGTGGTGTGTTATTTTGATGGATTTTTGTTGCTGTTGTCGTTGTTGCTGTTGATGTTTTTGTTGTTGAGAGGCGGGCGGTCAATCGATGACGGCACGGGTAAGGTTTATTCGGGGAGGTTTGCATAGTGTTGTGCCTTTTTTGGTCCCCGGTGTAGGAAAAAAGGAAACTCGCGTACGCGGTTTTGGTTGGTGTCCATCCGTTCTATTGCACCTTGCGGTGATGGTATGTTAGTATTTACAACTCGGAGAGCGAGCAGCATGTCGTCTTCAAGCATCTATCGTAGCTCTCCTGCTAAAAAGCCGAAGCCTACCAACCAAAGCCAAGGAGGGGGAGGTGGTGGAGGCTCTGCCGGTGGCGGTGGTGGGGGTGGGGGTGGGGGTGCAGGCTGGACCGTGGTCGGCGGCGTTGCGGGCGTGAGAAAGACGTACGTACCCGTGCTCTGGCAAGCACTGTGGGGGCACAGTCAACATCCGCAACAGGCGGAATTCGGCTTTGCTCTTCGGTGTCTGCGACACCTGCGGAGTTTACTTCAATTACAACAAGAAGTTCTGGGGCACCGGCGACAACCCCCGAGGGTGTGATTGGTGCGGAGAGGACACTGCTGACAGCCCAGATTAGAAGTTCTAGGGCACCGGCGACAACCCCCGAGGGTGTGATTGGTGCGGAGAGGACACTGCTGACAGCCCGTTTAAAACACACCATCACACCCTCTCCGCACCAATCACACCCTCGGGGGTTGTCGCCGGTGCCCCAGAACTTCTTGTTGTAATTGAAGTAAACTCCGCAGGTGTCGCAGACACCGAAGAGCAAAGCCGAATTCCGCCTGTTGCGGATGTTGACTGTGCCCCCACAGTGCTTGCCAGAGCACGGGTACGTACGTCTTTCTCACGCCCGCAACGCCGCCGACCACGGTCCAGCCTGCACCCCCACCCCCACCCCCACCACCGCCACCGGCAGAGCCTCCACCACCTCCCCCTCCTTGGCTTTGGTTGGTGGGCTTCGGCTTTTTAGCAGGAGAGCTACGATAGATGCTTGAAGACGACATGCTGCTCGCTCTCCGAGTTGTAAGGTGGTGGGGAAGCGCTACGGCGACAGGTGGCCAGCGTAGGGAGCTGAAAGTACGTGCCTACTCGTAGAGCACTAAAAAGCCGGCAGTCAACTTCAACATCTCACGACTTTGCGCCGTAGATGCGTCGTAGGGTCGTAGATCATACGTTGGTAAAAACGAAATTAAGCACCTGAAAGTCGATCAAAAACGAAAGAATACCTGAAAGTCGTAGATCATACCTTGGATAAAGTTGAAGAAAATAAAAAGAGAAGCGTGAACAAAGGAAACGAAGAAAGCGAAGAAAGTAAGGAACGCGAAGAATGCCGGGAAGGTTCTCCGAGAGGGGGTTTAGGCAGGCGTGTTCCAAGTGGGAGCGCTGAGAGCGAAGCAGGTCCCATTTACCAAGTGAATAAGGTTTGAAGAATTTTCGAGGACAAATGTAATTATATCTATGGACGCATGCTACGGCATCACGATAGGGGTGTGCCTAATTTTCTGAGGTTCCCAGTGAACGGATTTTGACTGTGAACCTTATATACCTGGTAGATAATACCAGGTACAGTAGTAGGACATGGAAAAGGTGCAACCCGAGCGACTATCCCACGGCCTAACTATTTAACGAATACTGCTGTCGTGAAATGCACATGGTACTTCGATGATGCTGGGTGTTTTGTGGGTCGAGGGGCCCCGTCATTCGGAACCATTTTACCCAAAAAAGGTTTCGGGCCCCTGTCTTAGTGCGTGTTGATGCCGCGCCGACCTAGCTACACGTGCCGATTCCGCTACCGCTTCCACTGTGTTTGCAGTTGTAGCTGTCGCTGCTTGTGTTGTTCATTTTGTTGCTGGTGCTAGTGCTGGTGCTGCTGCTGGTGCTGCTGCTGGTGCTGCTGGTGCTGTGGTGCTGATGCTTCTGTTGTTGCTGTTGTTGCTGTTGTTGCTGCTGCTTCTGTTCCGTCTGTCTTTGTTTCCGTTGCTGCCGCTTGCTTCTGTTGCTTTTTTGTTAATCCTATCGTTGCCGTTGTCGTTGTTTGCTGCTGTGATTGTTGCTGTTGCTGTTGCTCCTTCTGCTTTTGCTTCTGATGCGTGCGGGATCGCTTTCTTCCCTTCCCGCTCGATTCGTGGGCTTGCGTCGCTAAACGAACCCGAACCGAATCGAATGAATCGGGATAAAGGCTACCCGTCGCACTTTGGGCAGATGGAGTGCATCAAGCTTATCGCTAGTCCTGGCTTCCCCGACAAGCGCGTGGGATACCTGGGGCTGATGCTGCTATTGCAGGAGAAGGACGAGGTGTGATTATAGTGCTGTAGGGGCTAATGCTGTAGTGTAGAAGCATTATTTAGATACTATCAAGGACGATACACCACCGAAGCGATGCCTTTTGAGCTTATTTACTATGAATAGAGCTATTGTGGGGATACTGCTGTAGGGCCTACCGCTCTTAGAGCTGCTGTTTTGGGCTACTGCTGTAGAGCTATTGTAGGGGTGCTCCAGGGCTACTGCAGGGCTACCACGTATTGTTGTACGTAGAGCTACTGTAGGGATGATATATCGCCGTATCATAGAGCCGCTGCAGAGCGAGTGAAGAGGCTGCCAAAGGATTCGATACAAGAAATGCGGGTCTAACTGTCCAACCGGCTTGCCGGCTGAACCGCCTGGTCATTACCTGGTATTAATAGTTAGTAGCGGTTAAATCTTGCCGACTCAGCCCTACTTGTTGGCGTGTCTGCTGTCTCTTTTGCTGCCCCCCCCGTCCGCCATGCGTCTAGCCCATCGATGACAACATTAACCATAACCGTAGCATCTTACCTACCGTGGCTCTCGCCGCTCTTTTTGTTCGTATTCTCCAGGTGTTGATGCTGGGAACCAACTCTCTCAAGAGCGACCTGTCCCATCCGGTGAGATGACAGTATGATAGCACCGCCGCAGAAGTTGCGGTATCTTACTCATACGGGAGTTGCCCAATCCCGTTCTTAGCATGGATTTTCAGGGGTAGGTTCAAATGTCGGGTGACGGGGTTTTCGAAATCTCACGGGTCGGGTCGGGTCGGGTGGGGTCGGGTCGGGTCGGGTCGGGTCGGGTCGGGTCGGGTCGGGTCGGGTCGGGTCGGGTCGGGTCGGGTCGGGTCGGGTCGGGTCGGGTCGGGTCGGGTCGGGTCGGGTCGGGTCGGGTCGGGTCGGGTCGGGTCGGGTCGGTTCAGGAAGGTTTTCTATTTTCACGGGTCGAGTCGGGTCGGGTTGGATTGGTTCAGATTTTTTCCTCACGAGTCGGGTCGGGTCGATCCGAGCCGACCGGGCGAAATGTGACCCAACCCATTAAACGTCCTTGTTATTTGGGAGGGCGGTCGGTCTATCGCGCCGATTGCGATCGTTGGTGTTCACTGCTCACGTGTAAGGTGGGGGGCGGGATAAGGAAGTTTTTTACACGTGCATCTGCAAAGCTGGTTTTGCCATGTGCAAGCCCTTGTTTCGGGACGCACTGGGAATCAGGGCAGGGTCTTTTTTGCTCTATTAACAGTATTTTACATGCCCGGTAAGTAAGGGTTACTTCCAGACTCTTTAGGGCTTGAAAGGGGAAATCACGTCGAAAGCAGGTGACTACCTGGTATTTCGGCATCGGCCTATGAAGCAGCCCGAGCTGCCCGAGTAGGGTGGGTGGGTGTCCGAACGGCATTGTAAGGACGTTTTTTTCCACGCGCGCGCAGCGTTGTGACACCTGTGCTGCTGCGCGCCCTTCGTATCAATAGTCGCTTCGTAAGGTCTCAGTCGTCGTTTTTTTGGTATTTTTTATATGGGTCCCAGAAGGGTCAAGCGTCCTCATGCCGATGTCGGTTTCCTTGCGCGTTTTGTGGGAAAACAAGGCGTTGTTGTAAGGGGTTCGGGGGGCGGCGGGGCGGCCGAGGGAGGGGGGCGGGGAGGGAGAGGGGCGCAAACGTTGGATTGTGCTGCTGTAGTTTGCGCTCTTGTGACGCTGGCGGGCGTTGGTCGTTTTATTTGCGTTCTGGTACAGCAGTACTAATGTTGATAGCTGCTGTGGTTGTGCATTAAGAAGAATACTCACGGCCTGGCAATGGCCACGTGAGGGCAGGAGAGGCGGGGGGGAGGGGGGCGTGGTTTCGATTCCCGTCCTTGGTGTACGGCACCAGTTCTGCCGCTGTTACCCGACGTACTTGAAAAATACAAAGTACTATTGATGTGCCCACCGGCCCGCCGGAGTATCGCCACGCCATTTTGCGTTGTTAGTCACCCCCTCTCCTCACTCCCCCCCCACACCTCGTCGTCCCCCTGTTGCCTTTTACCCTTGCCTTTTACGATTGCCCGGTGTTTTTGTCGGTCTTTGGCGTTGTCAGATGCCTCAAGTGGTGGGGTTGGCGCTGTGTGCCGTCGGTAACTTGGCCACCCCGGACATGTCTCGAGACCTCGCCATGGAAGTGGATAAACACCTTAAGCCCGGCGGCAGCTCCAACATCCGGAAGAAGGCCGCCCTGTGCACGGTGAGAAATCGATTACATGGAGGGGATGGGGGAGGGAGAGTTGGGGGGGGGCGGAGGGGTAGAGAGGAGGACGGAGGGGGCGGGCGGGGCAGGAGTGGGGCGAGGGGGAGGGGAGGGGGAGAGGGAAGGGGGAGAGGAGGGGGCGGGGCGGGGGTGGGGAAAGGGGGGAGAGTGAGGGCGGCGGAGGGGGAGGGGGCTTGAAGGAGAGGGTTTAGGGTAGTTTGCGCGGGGAACGGTAGGGGGGGGAGGCGCCGGGGCGGGGCGGGAGGGCGGCTTGGAGAAGCTTTAGGGTTTGGTTTTCGTTGCGTCGTGGGTGGATGTGATGTTGTGGTTGCGGCTGTGTGTGCACAGCCTTAATACTCACATGCACGTTGTTGCCTTGTGGGTGCATACATACAATATCGTGCCGTATATCACAACGGTACCCCCCCCCCCCCCTCCCCCCCCCTCCCCCCCGCCCCCCCATCTTGTGCCCCTTACCTTCTGGCTTCTGGGGGTCTCGCTGTTGATAACTTCGATCATGAATGTTACAGGTGCGCGTGCTGAAGAGGTGCCCGGAGCTTGTGGAGGACTTCATGGACAGAGTTGTCGCATTGTTGGTGGAACGCAGCCATGGGGTGGTGCTCTGCGGCGTACAGGTGAACACTCTTAACCCTTACCATTGCAAGCATGCTTCCCCACTAATTCCAAGTACTTTGCCCCCAAAAACGTTGATGCATTTGGGGGGGGGGGTGAAAGGAGGGTTTTTGTGCAAGAAATGAGTGGGGTGTTGGGGCACGGGATTTCGCTAAAGGGTGGCAAGTGTGACGGTTCTTTGTGCGGGGTAGGGGGGTGGGGAGGCGGGGAGGGGGGGTTGTGAATGAGTGGGTAGAGGGCAGATGGTGTGGGGGTGTGGGGGCGGGATGTGGTGCGGTTATGGTTTGATACGGTGTGGTAACGCAGCTTGGGGCAGCCTGGAGTAGCTAGGTGTTGCGTAGCTTAGTCCGCAAGAAATGGGGGGGACTGATGTATACAACAAGAACGGGAATGATTGTACACAATGCATGATAGGAAGCAGGTAAAATAACTGATGGCTATTAAAGGAAAGGAAAGGATGATTGAGCAAGCAAGGAATAATAATACCAAAGGATGGGAAGCAGGCGAAGCAGGAAAGTGTACTATCAAGTAACAGGCGAAAAGCGCGCGGCGAGGAACCCGACACGAAGACGGCTTGTTCCCGAAGTCTGGTGTGAAAACAGAGCCATTCTCAAGTTATCATTTTGGTCGTATTTTGTGGTGTTTTTCAGTTTTTTTTTTTTCATTTTTGTCCTTTTTTTTGCTGTTGTGTGTAATTTCGTACTTTGTTGGGATGGGGTTTTGTGAAGGATCACTTATCGCGGGTCGTGCCGGGTGCCGCGAGCTTTGACAGCCTCCGGACCCGACCCGACCCGACCCGACCCGACCCGTGAGATTGCGAACGTATCGTGATCCGACGCGACTCGGCCCGCAAGGTTTTGGAAATATCCTGACCCCACCCGCGGGGCGGTTCATGACCCGTGATTTTTTTTTTTGTTTCTTGGGGGGGCTGATTTCCGCTGTTTGGTGCTGCTCCTTGGCTGCTTTGTGCTGCCGTTGTTGGTGTTGTTGCAGCTACTGATCGCGATCCTGGAGATCGACCCAGCCCAGGCATCGGCTTTGGTGAAGGTAGTGCCGTCACTGGTCAGGCTCATGAGGAATTTGCTCAGCACCGGGTTCTCGTCGGAGTACGACGTGGCCGGCGTGACGGACCCCTTTCTGCAGGTGAGGTTTCCTCTTGCGTAGGCATTTCTTGGCTTGTTTAAGGGTGTTTTGCGCGTGTCTTGTGTGTCACTCTGTGTATCTGTATCTGTGTGTTTGCGCATCTCCTGTCTGTGTCTGTCTGTCTGTCTGTCTGTCTGCCTGTCTGTCTGTCTGTCTGTCTGTCTGTCTGTCTGTCTGTCTGTTTGTCTGTCTGTCTGTCTGTCTGTCTGTCTGTCTGTCTGTCTGTCTGTCTGTCTGTCTGTCTGTCTGTCTGTCTGTCTGTTTGTCTGTCTGTCTGTCTGTCTGTCTGTCTGTCTGTCTGTCTGTCTGTCTGTCTGTCTGTCTGTCTGTCTGTCTGTCTGTCTGTCTGTCTGTCTGTCTGTCTGTCTGTCTGTCTGTCTGTCTGTCTGTCTGTCTGTCTGTCTGTCTGTCTGTCTGTCTGTCTGTCTGTCTGTCTGTGTCTGTCTGTCTGTCTGTCTGTCTGTCTGTCTTGTCTGTCTGTCTTGTCTCTCTGTCTGTCTTGTTGTTTGCGGTTGCTTATATTTTTGCTTTGCTATTTGTCTTGCTTTTTATTGTTGCTTTGATTGTTTTTGCTGTTGCTGCTGTTACGGTGTTGTGCATGTGTATGCTTTTTTTTTATTACTGTCTTCCCTGCATCTTGGCTCTGGGTAGCCACCGCAAACGGCCGCGCTCACGCTTTGGACTGCTCACGATGTACAAAACGACAGGTGCAGGTGCTGCGACTGCTCCGCTTGCTGGGCCAACACAACCAGGACGCCTCGGAAGAGGTCAACAGCGTGCTTTCTCAGGTGAGCACCTATCTACTCGATGCAGCAGTCGCAGTACATCGTACAGGTTTCCAGACAACCGAGGATTTTTCCCGTTAAAAATAAATCCCTTGTGCATCACTCGCAGTCGGATGTTTTAACCAAATAGGGTAGTCTGTACTTTGACCTATCTGGTTCAGCAGTACTCGTTGTACGGGTTTCCAGCGAAATTGGCTGTCTGCTTTTTACACGGTTACAACTCCACGTGCCCTCCCCCCCCAACCCTGTCTCAGGTAGCAACGACGACAGAGACCGCTAAAAATGCGGGGAATTCGATCCTGTACGAATGCGTGCAGACCATCATGAGGCTGGAGAGCGAGAGCAGCCTCAGGTCCATGGCCGTCAACATATTGGGGAGGTGATATTGATTGAGCCAATGCATACCGACAGCAGTTATCATCCTGCTGTAGCGCGTTTTTCGTTGTCGTGTTCGCTTTCGTATTTATCTTCAGTTTGTTTTTTTCCTTTTTTTTTTCGTTTTCCTCTCCGTCTTTTTGTTTTTTGCTTTGTATTCGTTTTCGATCTCGTTTTGTTTTTGCTTTTGCTTTTCGTTGTCGTCTTCGTTTTTCCGTTTCCTCCCGTAGCATGTTTCTATTGCGGGTATACTTCGTACCTTATTTTTGTTTACGACAGCATTGTAGACGATTTTTCTCAGTTGGATGGGTTTGTTTTGCATCTCTTGTAAACAGAAACTATCGTGTAATGCCCGTCTCAAAGTGACCCCCCCCCCCCCCCCCCCCCTCCCGTGGTTGGGAGGCGAGGGTCTATGGCCCCAAGGACTACAGCCATGCATGACATGCTTGCCCCCCCCCCCCGCCGCTCTTCCCTGATTATCCATGTTCCTTATACATATGGCGTTGTCGCGACGACGTTAATTTTGTGACAGGTTTCTCCTTCACCGCGACAACAACATGCGCTACGTGGCCTTGAGGACACTGGGGCGGGTGGTTTCCCATGACTTGGGTAGTGTCCAGCGGCATCGAGGGACAATTGTCGAATGCCTCAAGGTCGGCACACGAGTAAACGAGTAGACGTACTTCGTAGTCCTGGTCTACCGTAGTATTATATAGTTGGCACACGTTGTGTTGGCAATTCATGTTAGCAGATGGTTCATACGCTACGTTCTCACGCGACCCTGTTGCTTTTTTCGATGCGACTCGTCTGATTCTTGCAGCATATTTTTTTCGCGCGCAATGGTATCGGTAACGGTGATTGTAGCGGTAACTGTGGCGCTAAGGGTGACGGTAACGGTAATTGTAGCGGTAACGGTATCGGTAACGTTATCGGTAACGGTAAGAGTATCGGTAACGGTATTGGTGACGGTATCGGTAACGATAATGGTAGCGGTAGCGGTAACAATAGCGTTAACGGTAACCTTGACGGCAAAACACCTGTAACCACGGATGCATGTTACGCGTTACACGTACGCTCGCGTTCGCGAATCCACGCGCCGTTTGCAGCATTCTCGCCGTTCGCGGAATTTAAATAACATTCCATGGTGGTAAATGCGTTGATACGATCTGGAAACCCACAGTTTTTTTGCCTTTCCTCCCCGGAAGGGGATGGGAGTGTTCCATCACCTGTACTTGCGCCATTCCATATGTGCGGTTGCCGTTGGCGGTTGCCGTGCTCACGTTTGGCTAATTTCCTGCGAACGGGCGTCATTTTGGCACGTTGTCTACCCGTGACATGCATCCCTGGCAGGAATAACGGTAATGATATTGGTGACGGTAACGGTAATTTGTGACAGCAGTAACGGTAACGGTACTTGAGCGACATATACTGCTTTCACGGTACCCGAAACAGTAACGTAGCGGTAACGGTGTATTTCCTGTGACGGCAGCGATAATTGGAGTGGTGACGGTACCGGTGACGGTACTCGATGCACCCGTAACGGTGGCGGTAGTGCCCAGCCCCCCTGTAAATTCAGTCGGAGCTTTCATCCGATATGCAAGAAACTGCGCGCAAAATTGCGAAAGTCCGCCTCGCAAGTGGTTCTTACTAGGACGCGGCTCACCCTTCTTGCGACCCGCCGAACACCTCACGGCGCTCCGCCCTTGGTGCACGTGATGTCTGCCTGTTCGGGTGAAAACCCGACGTGTTCCGTCCCGGCATTGTAGGGATGCGGAGGTCTTTGGTATACGGCTAGGACTAGGCATGAAAATGAGTACTCCCCCGCCCTTCCCCCCTTCCCTTATTACCGCCACCACTACCACCACCACTAACACGAGCACCGCGCCATGTACACCCTCCGTTGCATGTTCTGTGGATGCAACACGGCAGGACCCCGATCCGTCAATACGCTTGCGCGCGCTAGACCTGATATTCCAGCTGGTCAGCCGGAATAATGCTCGAGCGCTGGTTACGGAACTCCTGAACTATCTGGTGGTGGCGTCCACCGAACAGAAGCGAGACATGTGCAGCAAGATCCTGCAGGTACGTATAAACTAAAACTATAATCTCGTTTTGGGATGGACGGTGCTTCCTGCTGGGGTTACGTGCCAGGTGGCTAAATATTTTTTCTGTATTCGTAGATTTCAAGAGTGCCCCCCCCCCCTTTTCCGTTTGGGACTCCTCTGGAAGCGAACCACGTAACGGAGGGGAACCTTGTAGACTATTATTGTAATGCTACGGCAAGACCCCGCCGGTACGTATAGTTAATTGTGTCGGCTCCCCTGTCTTTGAACCCACTTTTTTTTTCCGGCAGAAGTGGGTTGCAAACTGGAACCGATACGCCGGCGGAACTAACTAAAGAGTCGATCCATCTCCTGCCACTCACTCCTTCATTCCCTCACGAAACCTGTGTGTGCGTGTTTTTTTTTTGTATGCTCCTTGGAACAGGTGCTGGAAGACCATTCGCCGGGCGCGCGGTGGAGGGTGGACACTTTGTTGAGCATGCTCGGCATAGCTGGGGCGGCGTGCGACCGAAGCATACCCGCGGCGGCGGTGGTGTACGTTAGCCAGAACGAGGAGCTTCATGCTCACGCGGCCCACAAGACCTTCAGAATGATGAAGGTGAACCATTTTCTTTTTTTTTCTTCGGTGTTTGGGGGCGTTGCCTCCCCGCCGCGAGGGGAGGGGAGGGGGATGGGGGGGAGGGGGCGTACTCATTTGTTGCTTGCCTTGGTCATTTGGCCATTGACCACGCATCCCTTTCGAGACGGAGCACCGTTCCTACTCCTAATAGAGACACCTCCAGCATTTGGCGTTTGTTACGCTTCTTCCGTATATTACATAGAAATTGTTTGCTTATCCTATACCAGTCCTGTTTCGCCGTCTGCGGCCACCATCTATCTCGTAGGATAGCGATCGTTTTCTCGCTACTCTCTAGTCTACCAAACTATTCCATGTCACATACGTCTAATTTTCTCATCTCCTCCTCTGACGCATCCCGTTCCTCTTTGTGCATTTCACATTATCCTGCTATGTGCCCTACTCTCTATTGTTGTGCCACACGGGCACACTTTTGTAGCCACGTCCTCCTCCTCCCGACTGCTGGTATATCTCCTTCTTTGTAGTAGGCCCAGGTCCCCTACACGAAATCGCAGTTTCAGCTTTTTCGCGTAGTCCATTGGGCCGTGCAGATATGTTTTAATTCCAATATCTTCCCTCACCCCCCCCCGTAAATCTCTCAAGTGCTTCTCCTCTTTCACCTTATTTCTTAGCGCCAGCCTTTCCCTTTCTTCTATTATTTATTTTACTTCTGTCTTGAACCCGCCAAACTTCTCTGTAGACAGTACCTCTTCTTGGTCTCCCCCTGAATCCTCCCATATTTTCTCGACTACGTTGTCCCATCTTATTCCAGCTCGCCCTATTGTTATTTTCTCCCATACAGCCCTATCACCTATGGCTGGCAACCTCTTTTCTGGCATATTCTTTACTTCATATTGCCGTTTCAACTTTCTCACGGGAGGAGGGGGGGGAAGAGGTTGGGGATCCTGGTTGATGCGTGCCGATGATGGTTCCGCACGAGTAGTCCTTGCTGTTTTGTTTTTGGTTTGTTGAGCTTTTAAAAGTAAACATATTTTGCGAGCCTGGGTGTGGGGATAGCGTAGACCGAATATTGTAAGGGTCGCGTAGGCTAAACATATGTTGATGATGTAGGCTTACATGTTGCGCAACAAATGCAACGCTCGAGTTTCGCCTTCTAAACCCGATTCCAAATCGGGGGCCGGTCGGTTGTTGTTGGTGTTGGGTGGCGTTGTCTGCCTGGCGGGGGGGGGGGGGGGAGGGGAGGGGAGATGGGGCTGGTTAGGGGATCGTGATTGATGTGTGCCGGTGGTGGTTGCGTAGTCGCTGGCGTTTAGGATGGGAAGGTTGTTTCATTTTTTTTTGTTGTTCGTTTTTTGACGAGAGCGTTTTTGTACGCATGTTATGAGTCTAAGTGGTATATAGGTGCTGAGGAGTTGTTGAAAATAACTTTCCGTTCTCCCCCCCCCCCATCCCACGGTCACATATGCGCAAATACGCCAAATCCATAACCAGCACCAACCTTAACCTCCTCCTAACCTTAACCCCCCCCCCCGCTCCCCCTTCCCCGTATCCGCCTCCTTGTGGTGACAATGCCCGTGTCACCCACCTCTCGACGAAAACACCAACGCCAGCACCCGAATCAACCTTTAAACCCCCCCCCGCCTCCCCGCCACAATGCCGGTGTCACTCAATTCTCGACGAAAACAGAGCGACCTGAGCCAGGGCGCACTTACCCTTGCAGGCGTTTGGTTTGCGGGGGAGTACGGCGACCTTCTGCTGCACTCATGCTCCGCCCTACCCCCCGAAGAAGGAGTTGCAGGAGAAGAAGGCGTTGATGGGTCCGCCGCTGTGTGGGTGAAACCGCCACCTGTGGGGGGTGGGACAGGGGACGGTGGAGGAGAGGAAGGGGGGGGGGGGGGGGGGAGAGAGGGAGGGTTTGCCGAAGATTGCTAGTGTGTTAAACATGGGAGGATGCGGTGTTGGTGCGGCGTATTCTGCTGTGGAGGCGCGGGATATCGTCGACTTGATGGCCAAAATCATGAAGGTGCGGAAGAGGGGGAGGGGGCGAGGGCGGGGGGGGCAAGGCAAGGGTGAGTAAGGGCAGACGTTTTTTCACCGCCGAACGTCCCGCCGAGGCATATCGAGATTATTTTGGTCTGTGATTGGCTCTAGGGTCGGGAGTAGAGGCTTTTTGTTTGTGGTGTTGGTGTTGGTGTTGGCGTTGTTGGCGGTGTTTTTTCGTTCGTGGTGGTTTTGGTGATGTTATCGGTGTTTTTTGTTTATGTAGGCGTTGCTGTTATTGCCGGCGTTGCTATTGTTGATGTTGATGTTGATGGTGTTCGTGTTGGTTCTGACATTGGTGTTGTGGTGTTGGTGTTGGTGTCGGTGTCGGTGTCGGTGTTTTCTGTTTTGTTGGCGTTGCTGTTGTTATTGGCGGGTGTTGTTGATGTTGGTGGTGGTGTTGGTGTTGGTTGTGTTGGTGTTGGTGTCGGTGTTGATTTTGGTGTTGTGGCGTTGGTGGTGGTTTTGGCGTTGTTGTTGGTGCTGGTGGCGTTGATGTTGTTCATGTTGATGGTTGATGGTGGTGTTGTTGGCGTGGTGGGTGGTGTTGGTGAAGGTCTTGGCGTTGACGTTATTGTTGTTGGTGCTTTCGTGGGTGTGACCGGTACTGTACGCTTATAGAAACGCGAGCACCAGGTATCGGGCAGGACTCTTGTCATTTTGTTCGCGCGCCCTTATCTCGACGTGATTTGATCCAACCCTGACGCGAACCCTTCCCCCAATTCTAACCCGAGCCTAGCTTGGCCTTGCCTTGCCTTTCCTGATCTAACCTGACATTACCTGACACAACGTGACCTACCCTGATGGCACCGCAGGACCACAACAGCGACCGCACTACGAGGGGCTACGTGTTGACAGCCTTGACCAAGCTGGCGGGGCGACTGGGCGAAGAACAGGAGGAAGCGATCGACGCCCTGCTTCAGACGTATAGCGGTTCTATGAACCTAGAGCTCCAGGTGCGATTTGCTTTTGTTAGACGTCTTCAAGGGTGCATCTCGTAGGGTCTATGCGTGTATGCACTCTGGGTATTCCGGGGTATGTTGTTGTTGTTGTTGATGTTGTTGTTGTTGTTGTTGTTGTTGCTGTTGCTGTTGCTGTTGCTGTTGTTGTTGTTGTTGTTGTTGTTGTTGTTGTTGTTGTCGTTGTTGTCGTTGTTGTTTATGTTATTTTTTCTCATCGATGTCTTGCAGGCGAGATCCTGCGAGTACACGCAACTCCTCCGACCAGACTTCTCGGACCTTCGGCAAGGGATGCTGGACCGAATGCCCGTGGCGGACGAGGAGACCGTCCGCAACCGCCGAGCTCGCTTCCGAAAAGACGATGTGAGGCTTTTTTCGGCAGGGAAAAGAAATGACCTTGTATGTTCTATTACTTGGAGTAGGAGATCGCGATTTGACCCCTTGTCCGAAGGTTCGATATAAGGGTTTTTTTGGGTAGCGGAAGGCGAACATGCTCAGTGGGTATCTCGCTCCGTGGCGCCGGTTGAGCAGTAGTGCCGGCTGCCCGCTATAGTGCCTGCGAAGCTGGTTAGCACAAGTGGGAACGACAAGAAGTGGGAGTATGCGGTAGAGCCGGTTGCCGATATAGTGCCCTATATAGTGCATACACCGGCACTACAGAGGGTCCACTTTTTTTCTATGAATGTGAGACCGCGGTTTGACCCTTTGACTGACCGCCCCCTATACTATACCCAGCATGATGAGACCAAAGGTTTGTGCGTGGCGTGTGGCGTTTTTGCACGGGGAAAGGGAACCATGCAATTACAAGGAGACCGCGGTTTGGCCCCTTGGCGGACCGCCTCGCTATACTGAAACGAGTATAGCAAGGCCAACAGAGGCCGTGACGTGCCCGAAAAGACCGGCGTCCTAAAGACGCTAGGAGACCGCGGTTTGACCCCTTGACTAACCGCCTCCTATACTAAAACCAGTGTAATAAGGCCAAAATAGGCCCTGATGCGCCTGAAAAGACCGGCTTCCTAGCTAGGAGACCGCGGTTTACCCTTGGCTGACCCCCCTATCTGAAACGAGCATAGTAAGGCGAAAAAGAGGGCTTGACGAGCCCGAGAAGACTGGCCTGCCAAAGACGCGAAAAAGAGGGCTTGACGAGCCCGAGAAGACTGGCCTGCCAAAGACGCTAGGAGACCGCGGTTTGGCCGCTTGACTGACCGCTCCCTATACTAATACCAGTACAACAAGGTCAAAAGGCCTTGATGCACCCGAAAAATACTGGTCTCCTAAAGATGTTACTCGTACAAGACCGCGGTTTGACCGTTTGACTGACCGCCCGCTGTATTTAAACCGGTGCAGTAGGGCTAAAAGTAGGCGTCGACGTTCCCCTAAATGACCGGTCTCCTATGATAGCGTATTTAGAGGAACAGGATGGGAAAGGGAGAAGGGGGGGGGAGGGGGGGCAGGGGAGAGGGGAAGGGGAAGGGGGGGGGGGGGGAGGTAAAGGATGGCCTCTCGTAAAAATGCGTTTTGGTTGGGATGGTTTTGTGTTTTTGTTTTTGCTTTTGCTTTTTTTTGTCTAGCTTACCATTATTTTTTTTACATACCTTGCCTCGGCAGAACGACGACGACGACGACGACAAAGACGAAGACGACGAAGACGGTGACGACGAAAACCGTGGCCTGCCCTCCTTCCGCATCTCCAAGGCCAGGCACAAGCGAGGGGGCAGCTCGGACACCACCACCGGGGGTAGTAAAAGCGGCGGCGGCAGAGGCGCGGCCAGCAAAACGGTCCAACCATTGGCTGCCCCAGCGTCTTCCACATCTGGCACTAGTATTTTCGGCGGTGTCGGGGGGGGCGTTAACAAGCAGCAGCAGCCTGTTGTGAATTTGCTCGATCTGGACGATTTGTTCGGTGGAGGGGGAGGAGGCGAGGGGGGGGGTGCGGGTGCGGGTGCGGCTGGGGTTGGAGGTGATGGAGGTGGGATTGGAGGGGGGGGAGCGGCCACTGTGGACCTTATGGCCGATATTTTTGCTGCGCCTGCGGCAACGGGAGCGGGTGCAGGCGCGGGCGCGTTTCCGGCAGTGCAGGTGAGGAGGAACGAGTTGTTGTTGGTGGTGGTGGGTTGATTAGAGGTAGAGGTGGTGCTGGTTGGTGTTAGTGGGGTTTGTGGGGACGATGTTGGTAGTGTTGATTGGGATGTTGGTGTTAGTGGTGTTTGTGGTGATGGTGTCGGTAGTGTTGATTGGGTTGTTGGCGTTGGTGTTGGTGGTGGTACAAGTGTGGGTGGTATTAGTGTTGTTGCTGTTGGTGTGGGTGCTGGTGTTGTTGGTTTGGGGTCTGGCCTGTGGTGTCGTCGTCGTCGTCGTCGTCGTCGTCGTCGTTGTTGTTGTTGTTGTTGTTGTTGTTGTTGTTGTTGTTGTTGTTGTTGTTGTTGTTGTTGTTGTCGTTGCTATTGGCGTTTCTGGTATTGTGGTTGGTGCTGGTTTTACCACTTTTTTCGTCGGTCTTGATGTTACTTTGGGTGTTGGTCGTACGTTGTGGGTGTGGTGTTTTTGCGTGAGAACACATTGTCAAGCAACTTAGGGCGTGCGTATCTGATTTTACCGCGCTCCTTCGACCCTTGAATGTGTTTACCCCCCTGTTTTTAGTATCCACCCCCCCCCCTTGATGTATTGCTGCTGCGATGAGTCCATCATTCTACACGGCGTATGCTCCTTTTCGCCATCTCCTCGGCGTGTCCCCCGACCTTTGCTCTCGTCGCTAAGAAGGTAAATTGCAGCTGACACACCGCTGAGACTGTCACAAGCTCTTTCCGTCTCACGAGCCCCCCCCCCCCCCCGTTGTCCTCCAACAATGTTTTTTATCGCTCCATGCAGGCAGCGCCTCCCGTTGGTGCTGCTGTGGTCGACCCCTTTGCCCCGGCGCCACCTTTGCTAGCTGGAGGGGAGAGGGGGACGTCATCACCGCCAACGGTGCCCGCGGCGGCGACGGCGGCGGGTGTTTTTGGCCAGGACCTCGGTGCGGTATTGGCAGCAGCCGGGCAGCAGCAGCAGCAACAGCCGCCTTCGTTTGTGGCGTACGAGAAGAATGGTTTGACCGTAACGTTCGAGCTGTCCAAGCCGTCACCGGCGGACCAGGCCACGACGCATGTCAAGGCAACTTTCCGAAATGCTGGGATCAGGCAAGTGGGCTGGTTGGACGAGAGGAAGAGGGGACGGTGGGGGACGGGGAGGGGGCGGGGGGGGGGGGGAGGCGGGAGCATTTTTTTTTTGTTCTAGGGCGCGCTAAACTGAGCGCGAGAGGGAAGGAGGCGAGGGGGGAGCAGGGAGGGGAAGGAGAGAAAGTACCCACGTCGTGAGAAGAAATATATTGCGTCGCTGACACGCAAGAAAAAAAACTGCAAGAAGCTCTCGCGAGGAGCCGCTCGTTTCGCACAACCGTGTGACCCTAACCCTCCCCCTCCCCCTGGCCTATATTATGTACAGGTTGGGTTGGCGTCGGTTGGCAACGACACTGTAAAACATGCCGCTCACTACATGAGCTAGACCACCAGAGTACCGTTTTTTGTTTTGTTCTGTTTTTTGGCGGTGGGTCACAGCAGACGGTCGAGTTAGTGCGGCGTGGAGAACTTTACACCGCGCAAGGGGAATGATCGTATCGTCGTATCACGTAGTGTTCATGGTAAGGCACCCACGAGGCAGTTACAGATACATAGTACTCCCATTGCTGTCTCTGGAAGTGGCCATACCGGAAACTAAATTAACTCATTAAAGCTGTCATCCACATATTTGCAAGTTGGCCTCACCAGCGGTTCTCAGTAGGATGCAGGTCACCCTTGATGCGATTCGCTGAACACCTCACGGCGCTTCGCGCTTGGTGCAAGCGGTTGTGCGCCTGGTCGGTGAAAACCCGACATGCTTCGTCCCGGCATAGTAAAGATGCGAGGGTCTATGGTCATACGACTAAGACCATGCATGAATAGCGAGTACCCCCCCACCCCCACCCCCCCTCGCCTTCTCCTCCTCGCCCCCCCCCCCCCCCCCCCCCCCGCCCCCTCCCCCTTATCGTCCTGACATTATTCGAGTAAATTTAATGCAGTGATGTGACAAGTCTTGATGTCTAGCCAGCGGTGCCCTAGTACCCTATAACCTATTATATTTTTTCGTTGCCCTCCCCCCGTCTGTACCCTCGCTCCCCTTGCCGTCTCTAGAGAATTTCCAACCAACCAACTAAACCAAGCATCCCCCCCCCCCCCCTTTCGTCTTACCGAAACAAAAAAATAATTTAATATAGCAGTGACGTGACAAGTCTTCACTTCCAAGCGGCGGTGCCGAAGTACCTCCGATTGGAGATGCAGCCGGCCTCGGGCACGGTGGTGGCGGCGGGGGGCGGAGGTGTGGTAGAACAGGTGGTGCGCATCACCAACTCCATGCAGGTATGGAAGGCGTTCATGACGCGTAGAGGTAGGGGATTGGGCACGAAGGGCTTGGAGGAAGGAGTGAGCGGGGGGGCGGGGGGGCGGGGGGGGTTGCCTTAACGCGGTCCCCCCCATCCTTTTCTCCCTGTGTCTGACCCCGCCCCCCCGCCAATCTGTCTCTTACTAGCCACCCTACCCTGCACCCTGCTACCTCCCCCCCCCCGCCGCCAATCCTCCTTCTTGTGTCCCCCAGGGGCAGAAAAACTTGCTGATGAAGCTGAAGCTGGTGTATGAGGTTGGGGGAGCAAAAATGCAGGAGATGGCTAGCGTAAGCTCCTTCCCACCGGGCTACTGATTTTCATGGATTCGTATTTCGCCTTGCCCGGGGATACGGGTTGGGTATCCCTTTCCTTCGCGTGGTCATCGCCGTAGGGGCGATGGACCGACCAATTGCGCCTCCAGATAGGAAGAACACCAGGGGGGTGGTGGGGTGAGGGAGGGGGTTGCGGGGGGGGGGGGGGGGGGGGGGAGTGGAGGAAGGGAGAGGAAGAGGAAGAGGGGTTGGTTCAGTTTTTGCAAGCCCACCGTGTGAGAGGCATGGAGGCGTGTTCGTCTCCGCGACGGCCGGGGGCGGAGGGTGGTGCCTATTGACTGTTTCTTGTGTCTTGTTTGTCGGTTGCGGGTTGGTTTAGGGATGCGGGGGTTGGGAAGGGGAAGGTTACGGGAAGGTGTCTCACTTACCAGAGGGGCGGGGGGGGGTGGTGGAGGGTCTGGTTTGCCACGGGGGGCGGAGTTTTGTGTTTGTTGTTGTTGCCGTCTTGGTGGGGTGGGGTAGGGGAGAGAAACAGGAAGAGATAGGGGGCGAGAGCGGGAGCAGCGGTTGGTGGTGCTGCTGCTGAGGGCGCCGGTGTTGGGGCTGCTGGTGACGGTGCTCTTGGCGCGGCTGTTGCGAGTGCTGACGTTGGGACTGGTGTCGGTACCGCTGGCGATGCTGATGCTGCTGTGCTAGTGTTTCAAGTGCTGTTGTCGGGGCCGATGTTGGGGTTGTGGTTGGAGTTGGTGCTGCTATTGATGCTGGGGTTCGGGCTGGTGTGGTTGGTGCTGCTGTTCCTACTGGTGTTGGTGGTCTCGTGGCGATGGCGAGGACGTGGTGTTGCCTGGACTGCGGTGTTGCCTGGACTGCGGTGTTGCCTGGACTGCGGTGTTGCCTGGACTGCGGTGTTGCCTGGACTGCGGTGTTGGTTGCTTCGCCTTGGGGCACGATTTTGTTTTGGCTTAGCCGCTATGATGCCCAATGATCGAAGCCGCCACTTGGAGACTTTTACTATTAATACAATTCCCGGTAGGAAATACTACATTTTATTATTTAACTCGTTTCGGACCCAGGAATAACGATGGTTCAAGTTGAGGCTTGTGGTGTTCTCGTCCGTCTTTCAATAGTGCACACGCTTGCCAGATCAGATCTCTGTACAGATCGCACAGATCGTTGTTTTTCACAACTCGGACAGATCATGATCTACCAGGTAGATCGTCTAGATCGTTCTGGGCAGATCGTTGTACAGATCGCACAGATCGTTGTTTTTCACCACTCGGACAGATCATGATTCACCAGGTAGATCGTCTAGATCGTTCTGGGCAGAGACGCGTGCTACGATAGAGGTAGCGCTTTTCGTGTGAAATGTTTTCTGAATGATGGGGCTCCTTAACCCGAAATCGTCGGAAACAGGCTATTTTTTTGCACGGTTCTCCTTCGGTACCTAGGCCATGGGATTTTTCATCCGGTGGCTGTTTTTTTTTCCCTCTAAATCAGTTTTCGGGAGAGGTCTTAGCTCCCAACTTGGGGAACCTCCTAAAAAAAGTGGTGCACCTCCATCGTAGCACGCGTCCAGATATAGATATGTTGTGCGTGAGATGTACGGTAGTGATCAATCTGCATCATCTGGGTACAAGTTTCCACGAGGCTGATCTACAGCATCTGGAATGTTATTTTATAAAATTATTACACACACGTCAGCTGTGAGTTCGATAGTTTTAGGGTCGATACTCATCTTTGCAAGCTGCGTGCTACCCCGGCCGCTTTCTGCAGTAGTATTAATAGTTATCTGCAGGTTGTGCCCTTGTTGTGCGCGTGCCCGAGCGTGTAAAAAAAGCACGGTTTAAATCGATCTGGGACGATGTGTGTGATGTGTCCATTTTTCGACTTCCATGACCTGTATTGCAGCATCAAGTGCATGAGCTGGACATGACGCACTGACCTGTACCGGTTCGATCTAGGCCAGGAAAGTCATGACCTGTCCCACGTCTGCAATAGCAACTGTAGTGTAGGATTATCATTAAGCACACATGGCACGGTCGTTCATGCTACACGCGTGTCATGGAACTCGTTGCGCTTTTGCCCGATGTTGAAAGCATCATCCCCCAAACCCAGCAGCCCGGCCTGATATATAGGTAGCATATGGATGATCTGAACATGTCTCAGCTCACTGATCTGTACGATCTAGGCCAAGTAGTTTATGGCATGCTCGACGTGGGCAATGCGACAGTTTGATAATACGGATATTGGCAAAAGGTAGTGCGTGCTGCACGCGTGTCGTAGAATACTTTGCGTTGTTGTCCGATTATAAAAGCGTCATCCCATACCCCAGCAGCGAACAAACGCCTGATGACGTCTTCATAAAACTTTAGCGTTTGGTCACCAAGACCCCGCGTCCTGCCTATCGCCCTCCTCTCCTTGCACAACTACAGTCGTGCACAATACGCGATACGCTTACTCTTAAGAGCTGACTAGTCGGCCGCAGCTCGCAATACGCGATACGCTTACTCTTGAGAGCTGACAAGTCGTCCGCAGCTCGCCGATGGCCCCGCCCACACGGCTACGACACGAAACAATCAGGGAGTGGTTTTCTCGAGTTTTAACTTCGCGCGCGTTCTCCTCGTTTTGCCCCGCGTTGTTTTTCCCTCGCTTTTCTTCGCGCCTTTTTTCTTAGCATTGACGTGGAGGGATATTTTTGCCCGTTTTATCGCACCTTTAACATTGACGTGGAGGGATATTTTCGCCCGTTTTATCGAGCACCTGTCTCGATTTTTGTCTGGCAATAGCAGGACCAAAACAAAAAAAATTCGAGCGTCCGCGGGTTTCGCGCAGGCACTCGACACACGCTCTTCAGCCGTACACCGGTACGTACCGGCGGCGGAGGGCGATAAAAGCCGCCGCCAACGCGCATCAGGTGTGCAAAACAAACACGGAACAAAGCAAACACACACACTTGTTGAACCAAACAGGCTCTACAGCATCCACCCAGCCTACTTCCCTGAAAAACGTTCGGCCCCGCTTCCTAGTGATGCAGGAAACAAGAAAGTACACGAGACGATCGAGGGCGGGAGGAGGCCTCCTTCCCCCCGCCCCCCCCATTCCACACCCGTTGCTATGTATGGGACTCTCCCCCCCCGCACACTCACAATCATTCCACGTGCTGTGCTGTGCACTGGACCTTTACCCCCCCTCCCCTGTCGGCACCCTTTGGTATGCATGGGACCCCCGCCTCCCGACCCCACATCCACTGCTATTTACGGGACTCCTCAATCCCATCCTGCGTTCCATCTCCTTCATTGGCTGTCTTATCTGTCTATGTACCGCCTCCCATGGCGTGTCGAGCCAGGCGGCGCTTCAAGGGCTCAGCGGCGTTGAGCGCGCTCAGGCCGGCACTGCGCACGGCCGCGACCGCTCGACCTTCCGCCCCAAAGAGTCGATGGAGGACGTCTAAGGCGCCCATCATCACCAGAGCTTCCGTCTGCGAAAAAAAAAGGCAGCAAAACAAAACAAACAGGAGAAACAAAAATAGTCGAAAATGCATTAATCGAAGGGATAAAAAAAAACAGGAGTATCAGAGTGTACTTCGTATGCACGTGGTGATGGGCGAGGGGAAGGGGACCTGGTATCCCCAGAAGAAACGAAATAAACGACGAAAACACGTCAACTGAACGGATAAACGGGCGTGTTGAAGAGGGCGGGGAGGGGGGGGGTGCGACCGTATGTAATATATGTGGTGTACCGTTTCTTTTTGTTAAATACCACGGTAAAAAATTATAATTACATATATATATATATTCGTGCTGCAAAACACTGACTAAAACACCAGCAATACTGCCGTATTGGCGTTCTTGAAGGATACTACTGCGCTGCAACTCTGCCGTGCTGCAAAACTATTGTCCTGTAGCAGGAGTCGAACAGTCGGGCGTGCACCTTCCTCTCGTCCTCATAACGCTTCAGGAGCAGCTCCGAACCGAGGTCAGCCCCCGAGCGGCGGCCTTCTAACACCGCCCGGGCGAGGGCGTCCGCGTCTGCTATCCCAAGGTTAAGACCTTGCCCAGCCATCGGGTGAACCTGCACGTTTTTTTTCGGAGGAAAAGTGGAGATGGAGGGTGGGGGGTGAATTCCAATGTCGTTATGTTTGTCCCCCTCAAAACGGCTTTTATAGTTTCCGTGCTACGAGCGACTAAATAGTGAACGTTTTTGTGTCAACCTGTTGACCCTAGTACTAATAGGTAGCACCAAGGGGAGTCACCGACCCATATCCTTAATGAGGACACAGCGATCGGAGCAACACACACAGCTTGCAAATATGAGCTTCGACGAAATCCTCGACCTCGCAGCTGTAGTAGTAGCGTACTTTTCATTTTTCTACTAAAAATAGTGAAATAGCCGCTGCATCCAATGTCAGGTTGAAACAGTCTTGACACAACTGTCGTAGAAGAAAAGGCAGTAAGCTGCGAAGTGAGCAGAAACCTGGGTTTCGACATTTCGGGCGAGCGTATTCAAAGGCATCAGATAACAGTACACCTTGAAACTTTGTACAAAACTAAAAGATACGTTCGAATTATTGGATTGGACAGGACTTTCTACGACGACGCACACTACGGGATACAGGACGGAACGAATGATTGACCACCACAAACAACTTAGCAGCAGCAATAGCAGCAACATGCAGCATGCATGCAGCAGCAGAGGTCGTGCTGTGCCAAACACCAGTAAGATCAAAAAAGGGAGGGGAGGGGGCGATTCCTCCTCGTTAAACAACAGCGAACCAACCATTCCAGCGACTATGCGAAAGGGCCAAAAGGCAAAGGAAAAAATCAACAACAACGTCAAAGACAAAGGTAAACGCAAAATAGCAAAGGCAAAGGCAAAATGACCATGCATAAAACAAGAGCACTAGCATTAGAAAAGGCACCACCAGCAGCACAGGTAGAGACAACGACAAGGAAATGCAAAGGCAAGGCAAGGGAAGAAAACGGAGGTGACGAGGGTGCCTACCGTGTGTGCTGCGTCTCCGACGAGCGCCGCCCGCTCTCCCGTGTACCGGTGGGCTTGCCTTAAAGACAAGTCGAACCCTAATCGGGGGCTAAGCACCTGGTGGGGAGGCGCACGGCGAAACGGTGTGAAGGGAACACCACAAAAATAACCCCACAGCGATCGCACTTGGAACACCCCTTTGACAGGTACACTCACGCTTTATAGACAAACTCTCTGGAAGGAGAGTCGCATGCGTTTCGCAGAGGTAACGAGGGAGCGACAAGAAAGGAAGGGGAAGGAAAGGGAACCAAAAGCGAAAAAAACGTCAGACCAAACCAAACCAAACCGAAACCAAATCAAATAACCAAAATCAAAACCACAACGACAATTTCAGCCCCCCCCTTCCCCCCATAACGCGTACCCCCCCCCCCCCCCCCCCGTCCCCCTCTTACCTCCACCGCCTCTGGAGGAACGCAAAACCCCCCACCTCCTCCTCCTCCCCCCGTCCCCCCCCCCGCCCCCGGCCCTCCCAGCCCAAGAGACAGTCCGGCCAAAGCTCCAGCAACCCCTTCCACGCCCTTCGCGAGTCCCTCGCCAACTGCCAGAGGAAACGCGGCAAGCGAAGACATGCCGCCAATAATACCAGGAAACCCTCCCTCCCACGGCGGTGGCGCTCCCGTGCCCCCACCGCCCGAAACCGTTGCTGATTCTGTTGCTCTTCCGATCGCGGGTGGTTGCCTGAGCGCGTTGTTGACTTCCTCGAGGAAATCAGCCGGTGCCATGGCCTGGGCCAAAATTAGGGGAGGAGAGGGGAGGGGGGAGGGGAGGGTCATTGGAGGGAGGGAGGGAGAGAGAGAGGGAGGGAGGGCTTGAAAAAAAAATTGGTCAAACAAAAATCAACCATAAAATTCAACCGACAGTACTTTCAGTGCGTCCCAAGAAAATGGTTAGATTCGGTTCTAATTTTTTTTTTTTTTCTATTGATGCTGCAAAATACATATACCACAAAAAATACAACGATATAGTTTGTGCCCTACAAGCGTCAGGTGCATTTCCAAACGGGATATATCTATAATATAACCTAAATTTCACCGCGTAATCCTCTCGTTAAGAGATGAGACTCTTGAAAACAGAAAAAAAACGATCGGCCGGGCTCACCTAATACCTGGTAACCCTTCAGCCCTTGAACTACCAAAAACATGAGCGTCAACTCTGATTCCTATGAAAAGCACATTCAGCGGGGTATTGCAAACTCTCTTGGGCTGGAAACAATGAAAAATATAGTATTGAAACTAAACAAGGCAAAGCAACCCACGAACACATTAGGTTCCAAACTTGAAAAAAAAATGGCAGGAAAACATGGCTCCCACCTATTTGTTCGCCGATATTTCGTGGGTCAGGTTGGCCTTCTGGATTGTGACGTTCGACGTTTTCTATACTATTCCTAGTATGTTATCCTACTACCCCACCTTCTACCCAACCAAACTTGGTATATCGCAAACACCCTAGTTGGTACGTCGCAAACACTCTAACGTGTCCCGAAAAATGAGGCCGCAGTTCTAAATTTGGGTGATACTCGTTTATTACAAAGTACTTCAACAACCCAACATATATGCGTTTCGAGTTTTTGGTCGTCTTCAATACGTCGCACCAAAGCTTAAGTTGTAAACGAGGTCGAGGCGCTTTGTGTGCCCCACACTGAACGAAACAAAAACGAAATCGACCCCTCCCCGGGCACTCTGTTCAGAGCTTCTACCTTAAGGCTCTCCGCGTGCTCTGGGGTTGTGGACCACACAAGCGAAGCCTGCTGTCCACCTTTCAGGGGAAGCACAGCCAAAGGCCCACGGGACAGGTAGCGCTGGAACGCTGTCCCGCCGTGGGAGTTGGCCAGCCGTACCTTCATCGCGTGTTGAAGACGGCGTGCGGTGGCAGTGGCGGCGACGGAGGAAGTGGGGGTGGCGGGGGGGCGAGGGGAAGCGAAAGGGGATGAGGGGGGCGGGGGGGGGGGGGGGAGGGGGCGCGGGAGGGGTGGCGGGAGGGACGCGGGGTGGGGTTAAATCTTACAAAGATGACAACCAGCGTGCCTGGTTTTAGGAGGCACTAAGGTACCTGGTGCCTAACGGGCAGTTTATTGGCTGTTTGCATCCCGTAACACGGCCGATAGACACGCAGAAAGGCAGACAGGCAGACAGACGGACGGACAGAGAGGCAGACAGATGAGACAAACAAACGAAAAATACAGACAGGTAGACAGGTAGACATAAATACAGGCATGCAGACAGATAGGCCGACAGACACGCAGACAGGCAGACAGACAGGCAGACAGACACACAGACATACAGACAGACATATAGACAGCCAGACAGCCAGCAGGTAGACAGATGGACAGACAGACAGAAAGACAGACAGAAAAACAGAAAGACAGACAGGAAACACGCTGGTGCGATTGTTCCATAGGCTCATGGAGGGGATTTGGGGTGCGCGCCCATATATATGTGAGGGAGTGAGAGGGGGTGGCTGATCCCTGCAGACGGAGAGCGGTCGGGACTAGGGGCACGCGCGCGTGCGTGAGGAAAGGGGCTCCGGGAGGGGAACGGCGGATACAAGCAACGTCGGACAAAGCCGATAAAACATTAATACTGCACACCAGGTAGTTGCCACCAGAGATTCACGGAGCATGAAGTTTGGATCTGTCGTCAGCTTGGGTGTATTGTTCGCGGTCGGCGAAACGCTTCAGACAACACGAACGGGGTCCCTATTATTGATTTTCTTGAAAGCCCGCACCCGCTCGAAACAAGCAACACAAACAACACCGGGTACAGGCCATTTGGTTTTGGCACACCCCTTCCTTTTCGTGGCCCGTGCTACTCTAGTTTTACTTCATGTCCTTCCCTCCTGGAAGCCCAACACCCGGGGTTTCTAAGTAGGGCTCCCCTCTCAATATGTCTGGGCCCTTCGGCGAAGTCTCAATCAACCAGGCGATTTTCGGGGGGTCTTTGTCGTCTAAAACTTCCAACGCCAACCCCTGCAGCATAGTAGGCGGCGGCCCGCGCGCACGGGGGGTGGGGGGTGTCAAATCGATGGCGGTATTTCAATGTTTCCGCCCCTTTCCTGCTCACAGGGTGCAGAGGTAGACGTAACCCCGTTCGGTATTCGAGTGGGAAGCTGTGTCGGAAACAAAATATAATGACACAATTACGGCATCGGGCGCAAGAGGGAACTTGCGCTGCGGGGCTGAGGTAGGGCTGCGTCCGAAGCATAACGGAGCGAGCTGTACAGCACACATGGTGGTGCTTGTGGAGCTGCAAACTCTTCCTTAACAAGTGGACGCTTGGTCAATCGCACACGTCGTTTTGTTTCGGTCGATATAAATGGGGTCCCAAAAGGGCTAATGCTCACCGTGGCCACCACCGCTCTCTGGCCGTAGCCCCACCCAAAGGAAGACAGCCCCAGCATTTTTGCCATCTGCCGCGGAGACATCGATCAAGCGCAGGACGTCGGAGGGCACTCGGGGGGTAAGGGTACCGTATGCGGAATATGCAGCAAAACCTTACGAACGAGGAAACACATTTTTGTGCGGCATTCCATTGTCTTGCAGCAGCAGCGGTTTGTGTTGTTGCTGTTTGTTTGCCGCGTTTTTGACAGCGCGCAGCACCGAGGCGCGATCGCCGCGATGCTTCCAGTGACGCGACGCCAGAAAACGGCAAGACCAACATTAATAACAAGCACAAAAACAAAAAAACACTCGATATCAACAACTACAAGGACGACAAGGAGAATACAATGAACAATTGACAGCAACGGCAATATAATCAAAAGTATCCGTTGTCGTCGCCGCCGAAGCAACAGCAGAAACAGCAGCGGAGGCAAGAGCATACTTCGACGGGGGGAGGAGGAGGAGGGGGAGGAGGAGGCGGCGGCGTTTGGCGTAAACGTGACCCCGCCTGGTGCTTGCCTTAAGTGTGCGCACTGGCTGCTGCGGCCATGCTTCTCACCTTCGAGTCACCACCGTCCGCCGCCACCAGCAGCCGACACGAAACGTCACTAGTTTCACCGCCTGCCTTTTCAACCGTTACTTTGATGGGGCTAACGGCGCCACCGGGCCCTACCGAGGGGAAGGTGACACGCTTCACCTGAAACGACAAAACGGGGGGAATCGTGGTAGCCATAGCCAAGTTCTACGATAAGCTGGCCTTGGCCATAAAGAGGTTGTGAGCTGTCCAGAGGGGTTTCCGTGATTATTGTTGTTGCTGTTGTCGCTATGGTTTGCCTATCGCTTGCTTGGAGTCCGCCTATGTTTGTTGATGTTGTGTTGTTTCTTTGTCGTTTACGTAGTGACTGCTTGGGTCTGTATTTTGTTACTGCCACTGTTGTTTCACTTTACTGCCACTACAAAAAAAACAAAACAAGGTAACGCGGAGACAATCCAGCCGCTTTCTAGAGCCCCGACATCTCATCGCTTATGGGAGGCACGAAGAGTAAGACCTACACCCAAAGAGAGAAACGGAGAAGAAAGCCCAGCAGGAGCAGCCAGCCAAACAAACCACAAGAAGAGCGAACAAACGTCGGATCGCCGGCTTCCCTTTCGGAGGTCCTTCTACTGCAAAATCTGCTTAGGCAATCTGGGCGAACACGTCGACTATCGATGCCTCGCACCCACCAAGGGTCTCAGCTCCCGCGCAAAACATGACAATGGCAGTCCTGCCAAAGCACGCACAGTAATGATTCTATGGACAGTCACGGATTTGTACGGCGACCCCTTGCAATTCGGTACGGTCAAGCCGGAGCCGGCATGGAACGAAAAAGCAAATCCCATCCCAGCCGCGTCAAAATAAGTCGAGCTGCGCCAAAAGCAGTCAAGTTGTTTGTGTTCCCGGAAATGGCTTTCCTTGCCTGCGCGGGACACATGAGCTCCGCCAGCCCTGCCTCCTCCAACTCCTGCGCGCGCTCGAACAACGCCGAGTGAATAACGCCGTGCTCTGTTATGAAACCCAGCGCTCCTTTCCCGGTTCCTCCGCCTCCCCCCTCGCTGTCGAAGCGGAGGTGCCCTGGCCCACGATCGTCCCAGACCTGAGCAAGGGGGAGTGCGTGGTGAGGCCGTGAGACATGTAGTGCAATTGCAATGCCTTCTGCGCATTAAGCAGCCGACCTGCGATTTGTCGCACGGTTCGTCATACGTACCGGCGAACTTCCCGAAAATACTAGCAGCAACGCAAGCATCATCAACACCAACTTGCGAAACCAGACCTGAGCAAGGGGGAGTGCGTGGTGAGGCCGTGAGACATGTAGTGCAATTGCAATGCCTTCTGCGCATGAAGCAGCCGACCTGCGATTTGTCGCACGGTTCGTCATACGTACCGGCGAACTTCCCGAAAATACTAGCAGCAACGCAAGCAACATCAACACCAACTTGCGAAACACCAACATCGCCAGCATCAACACCAATATCACCAGCACCAGCATCAACATTTTCAATACCAATTCCGATACCAATACCACTAGCACCGACGCCAAGAACACCAGCACCATCAGCACTAACACCATCAACACCAACCCAGTCGCTACCACTAACACCATCAACACCAAGAACACTTACAATGACAGCAGCAGCTAAAACAAAAAACAAGCCTAATCTTTCCTTTTCCTCCACCACACTAGTTGATTGTCTAAACACAACGGTGCGGACAAACCTACACGGCGAGAGAGTGCCGCTAACTCCGTCAGCACAGAGCCGACCTCCCTTTACTCTTTCAGGAGCTCAGGCAGCACCTACGTGTGGTTTTCACATTGTGTTGTTTTCGCATTGTGTTGTTTTCGCATTAAACCGTTGTTTCTGCCCAATGGCATCAGCGCATTCTTCATCCTAAAGATACACAGGTTCTGCCGTCACAGACTGCTGTGCAACGGAGAACATCGCCCCTCAATGCCTCGGCCAAGAAAACGCAAACCGCTACAACGATACCCCCCTCCCCTCCCTCCTTGCCCTCCCCACCCCACATCTCGCCCGGCACACTCACCTGCATACCCCCGAACGGCTGCGAGCGCTCCGCCAGCACCGCCTTCCGCCCCTCACCCCTACCCCCCTCTCCGTCCCATACCCCGACCTCCCTCAGCACTCTCACAGAGGAGGGCGTCAATGAGTACACCCTGGGGTCGGGGCCATCCCGCGCCATCGCTTTTGCCAGTGGGGCCGGCGGCCGGGCCTCAATCAGGCCGACCGACGGCCGCCGCCTTCCATTAGTGCCTGTTATTCCCCCTGGAGGGGTAGTAGGCACGTCCCCTCGTCTTGCTGCTGTTGCTGCTGTTGCTGCTGTTGCTGCTGTTGGTGGTGCTGGTGATGTTGCTGTGTCGGTGAGCATGGCTAAGTCTTGAGCGAGGCGGCATGCGAGGGAGCAGCCGACGATGCCGCCGCCTACCACTAGCACGTCGTGGTCGTATTCCCACCTGAAGTCGTGGCAGCGCGCGTGGGTTGGATGGGTATATAAGGTGAATGAGAGTGTGAGTGGGTGGGTGGGTGGGCGGGTGGGCGGGTTGGGTGGGTAGTTGCACTTCACGGTTTGTACCCGTGACCACGACCTCCCAGAGCGGCTGTTTTTACTCGTGCAACAGTAGCGCCGCTTTAGGTCCATGGCACCACCCTCAACCGCGCTTCCTGGACTAACGCATTACTGCTGTTGCCCGTCCTACTACTGTTTCCCGAAAAGCTCAGTGCGCCGAGCACTTACCATATGTTCTAGACGGGCTGTGATGCTGTGACGCTTTGGACAGCATTGCCGCGTGCTGGTTGCTGTAACGTTTACGTTTTCCTTCGGTAGCGTCGGGGGGGGCTTATGTGCTTTGCTTGGATAGCGGAGACTGCTGTTCTGTGCGTTGTCATTCCTTTGCATCAATAACACTGGGTACACATCCATCCATCAGCATGATCGCATCTAAATATTCCTTATAAAGCTCTTCGGCAGCGCACTGCCGAATCAACCTGTACGATCTCTCGTTTTCACGCCCGGGATGTCGCGATGCCCCCGTGACTGCCGTGCTCATTGTTCTCCAATGCAGCGCTTGCTCTGAACCTCTTGTCTAGCACAGATACAAGTACTTGTACCAGTTTCAAGAATCGCACTGGCTCGTATTTATACACCATTCCATACCATACCATATGGCACGTTACCCTGCCTCGTTGTTTGTCGTAGGTATGACAGGGATCCGGGAGGTGCTTGCAATGTTCCTCCACTCACCGAGTCTCGTCAGTCAAGGACCCGTTCACGCTGGACAAGCCTCGGCTGGCTCGTGAGCTTGCAACACCCCTTCTCCCAGCACAAGCCAACAGGCGCTTCGATGCCACGGACGTCAGCATCATCTGAAGTTCTGCCCCAGGTAGCTCGCTATGCTTTTCCCCAACAGCCCTTTTTGTGAAATACGATCGGGAGCGATCCTACCTGACTAAGGCCAGTACGTACCACGGCAAGGAAGAGCAGTGTTCTTGGCCTCCTTCCTGCTACAATCACACCGCAACTGACTGCAATCACATCAGCCTGGTTCGTCCTCGCGAAAAGGCTATCTCGTTGAACCCCTACTACGGAACGCTACTCATTTTGATGGAAACCCGTAGGTTCCGCCGCACGAACCCAGGACGCGATAGTGGATATCTAAAAGCCAGGAGCAGCCCTGGCGGAGTTGAAGTGCAGGGTGGACCCCACTGGTGCTGTCGCATGTCGTGATTGCATGAGACTCGAGGTTGGGAGCTATTCTCCAGCTGCTACTGCGTTCCAGGTAGGTTGAGTATCTGTTCATTGCTCTGAATTTTGCTTCAAAATCTCAACGTCTGAGTCAAACATGTTTCGTGTGGTTCGGAGGTTGACTCGCGTCGTGCCTACCTGCCGGACCGAGTCTTAGGTGATACTGCGTTGCCTGGTAACACCATCAATCCCAAGGAGAAACTCCTCTCACCGCTATGCAGTCTATGCAGCGGCTCGTGCGGCTCGGCTGTAGCTTGACATCATGACCAAACTGCAGTCTGTGGGTGCAACGACTGAAATATCTCCGAAAATAGAAAATACCTTTAAGTATCAGATACTGTATAGCATTATTAGGTACGTAAATATAAGAACTTTTTAATAACCGATATATTATTAAATGGTTATTATATTTACGGACAAAGTGGTACGAACTTGAGTACCACAGGTGTGTAGAGCACGTGGCAGCCATCTGTACGGATGTGCGGCCTGTAGAAGCTGTTGTACCAGGTACCTTGTACCAGGTACCCTCTGCTCTCGGCAGCGCTTTGCGAAATTCAGCTGGCTGCATGCGTAGCAGGTCGACGCTCGGCGACCACAGAAGCGCTTCTCCTACCGGTCATAGCAATGCATATATCAGCATTGCGTGATCGTTGCACCGCCCATGATATTACAATGCACGGCACCTATGATACAAGTGAAATAGCAAGAAAGACAGGGTGAGGTTTACAAGAAAACGAGAAATTCGGGCGACGTCATGCTGCGCAGTTAGTGTAGAGCGCTCCTTTCTCAAACAAGGAACTCAGCCTAGGTCGGTATCCCTGTTTCTTATAAGGTGTCGTCCCTCTGTTGTACAACACCCGTAGGTGCTGCACTTGATTGACTCTTGACTGGCGCTCTGCCCTGGACTGCAATTACGGCGGCTATGTGTGAACGAGTCACACATCCATAAGGCCATTGTCCACCGACACCAACCAGCAGAGACGCCGACTAGCGAAACAAAACCAGCGCTTGATTCGATGGATTTAGGGTGGCCGCATCTGTTCAGCAGAAAACTTAAAATATACTATTCCGCAAGTAGCACTGCTCGGCTGCTCTGCGACGAACTCTGATATTGTTACATGGAGCTCAGTATATTACCGGTTCAAAGTTCAACTACCGCCAGCGTTGCATTTCGCGTCACGTCTCACATGATACTGACGTACCAGGTACCTGATACTGACTACTGACCGACTGACTGCTGCTGCGTGTTGTTTCACTTGCCGAAGTCCGCTAACAATATTTTCGACCGTTTGTTATAAGGCGTAGTTTGGGTAAGCTATTGGTTAACCTTTTGCAAGTGGTCAAACGGACTAATACCCCACTAATAACCTTAACAAATGACATCGTCGACAGACCATGGGTTTTTGGGTCGTGGGTTCGAGTCCTACATCCACCATAATAAACTTTTTCAGACTTTCCCCATGTCGAACTTGAAAAATACTCTCCCCGGTATACCCAGGAAATGAAACCGCTTGAATATTGAAAGGTCCGCCCGTATATCCGGCCGACCTGCTATCCCGCCGTTTCAGGGGGGAAGAGTATTATTAGGCTTAGTTTGGGTATAAGCTATCGGTTAACCTTTTGCAAGTGGTCAAACGGACTAATATTCCACTAATACCTTAACACGTTTCAGTAACACTGTATCATGGTTAGTGCTTCACATCGAAACGGACAACACTGCTGGACGTTGAGGCCCTAAAACCTTCGATGACGATAACGAGAACCATAATGATATATATTATCGCTATATAATAAAAACCTTCTATAAATGTAATGATAACCATACTTGTCGTTCTCACATAGAAACACCAAAGGTTGATACGTAAATGATAACGATAATGATAACGGAGGCGAAAACCGGCGCACGAATCCCACAGACCATCTGCCCATCTTCATACTTTTTGTTTCCGCACCATCAACAGCAACACAAGAACCTGTATTCCCGTCTCAAGCCTCAACGTCTCGACCGGGAGTTACGTAGGTCTTGGGGCACTGCGGTGTACCCGTCGATGTGTACCGTTCCCCAGGAACCCATGCCTTATGTTTGTATTTCATTTGCCATACGAAAACGCCTCTGTAACAAGGAAAAGTTCATCGATGCGTTTCCCACCCTAGGGGACACAAGTATCTTGTCCCCCCCAGGAAATACACGATTTTGGTCCCCCCTGGGCATGTTGCCGCTGCCTTCGCAATGAATGTGTTGTTCACCACATGAGGATGCACATGTGTTGTCCCCGCTTAGGCCTGTATCTTTCGTTGAGTCGTCTATACTGTAATGTCTAGAGCTGTGAATCGTCAAGGTTTTCATGACTCACTCTCTGACTTTATCGTCAAGTCGGCTGGCGAAGCCAGCTGGTAGCCAGCCGACTTGTCGACTCAAGCCAAGCGACAGAAGCGAATACAACAAGCCCACCCCCCGACCCACGCAAAGAAACAAAACATCCCGCATAAAATAATCCTTCCTTCAAGTATGGAAACCCAATAAGTCGGATAGTCGGCCCCTCCGGGAAACCACTAACTTTTTGTCCCACTAATCACTAGTCGGCGACTTAACTTGCGCCGACTTACAGCTCTAATAAAATCAAGAATGCGCTACACTTTGCGAAATAGTGTACCAGGTTGGAGTGTACACATGTGTGTACAGCAGTACATAATCCATCATATATACTAACAGCAGACGATCCCGCCCGCTGCTCTCCGTCGGTATTGAAACGAACGACACCGCATTTGTTTCCACAGACAGCGTGGGCTGAGTATAGATCGTTGTTGTTTCTCTGGGGCGCGCTGTAGTGCTACTGGCCGTGCTGTGTGCTGGTGTGTAGTGGTATAACTTTAATTTTGGGTTTAGGTGGGTTTCCAAGAAATGTAAGTGCGTTTCCTTACCTGGGGCGCTTCGGCAATTTCTGTTATAGCGAAAAACTAGTTACCCACCGCAAGAGGTGTCCCCCGGCGAGTGCACGTTGCAACGGGGTACTTGCGTAATTCGGGACGTGAAACCCGAACCCGTTGTGGGTAACCCGGGTTTTCAGACGGAACCAAGCGGGTGCAGCGAGTACTCGGGTAAACCCGGGTACTCGGATAACCCGTTTTCGTGGTGGCACACGGCATATGGTTACGTTTGTCCGTCGTTGGAGTATGTGGGCCGGTGGAGGACCCCATTTCCTGTAGATTTGAAAGGTATACTGCCGGCACCGGAAGTTTTCCGGCACCATTCGGAGTAGTGCCGGTTTCTGTAGTAGTACTTGTTTTTTGGCCAGTCCCAACCGAAACTACTGAGGGACCACTACTGACTGTATACACCCAGCTTTATTCAGCACTACAAAGAAAGGCTGTCTGTGTGTATCCGACACAAAAAAACAGTCTGAGAACGTTGTCGTAGTCACTATCACCCACACTACGACCGTACTGCTCCTCAACAAATTTCTAAGCTGGGGAAAAGCGCTCGAATACATTTCATCGGGGGCAGTAACAATTTGCTTCTTACTACGTACTCGTATTCAGTTCTTTCGTTCTCTTGACTCAAATACATTGTACTTTTTCATGCAATCCCTTGGCAACACGAGTAATCCTGCCGCAACCGCGGCGTAGACGACATCCTCGGCATTGCGGGCATGCGCTGAGTCGCAGGAGGGCGTCAGCCCGCCCCGGCGAAGTCCCCTTGTAATGCATATAAATACGGATGCTATTTGTGACCTCTCGTGTCGGGTGTCGGAGCCTGGTTGTTTAGGGGGGAGGGCGGGGGTCGTCCACCTAGGAAGGGACAAATTTTCGCACCCCCCCCCCCCTTGCTGCAAGGGGGGAGGTCCCTCAGCATGTGACAAGGGAGAGGTCCGCCAAACTAGTGGCAAGGGAAGAGGTCCACCTCCTTGTGGCAAGGGAGGGGTCCTCCATCTTGTGGCAACGGGGGAGGGCCCCCCACCTTGTGGCGAGGGGGTCCCATGGCAAGGGTAGTCCCCCCCCCACCTCGTGGCACGAGGGGGGGGTCCATCCATCCGTGGATCTGTACCTGTTTAGACCTCTCTTGGAAGCAACATGGCGTTGATCTTCCGACAAAGCACCAAGCCACGTTTTCGGTATGGGAACTTCATGCCTGGTACCATGCGCCAGGTATACTTACTCTCTCGAAAAGTAGGGATTGTCCAGGCATTTGCACCCATATCTTGGCGAGAATCCCAAAATAAGGAGTACGCTTTTCTTGACAATGTCTGCGATCAATGGCACGTGGTCGGTGCTATGCTTCGGGTCGGGGCCTGATTTTGTCGATCCCATTCGCATGAGCACACCTACCGCTCGTGTCGCGGTCCAACAGCTATGAAAATCGTAGAAATGAAACCACCGCGATCTGGTCTCAACTGCCTATTTATTTCTCTCTCTCAATGTGACGAACCGTTTTCCTGTTTTTTTTTTTATCGACCCAGGAAGCTCTCTCCACCCGGCCGGCACGAACAAGACAGCGCCCGAAGTTTGCCACACATGCTTTCCCTGGGGTACACCCGCTGTTTTTGTCAAACATGGCGGTTGCCTCAAACATGGCGGCTACCTCAAAAATCGCATTCGCCGGGCGAATTTCACGGGGGAGGGCGCCCTTCTCGCGACACAGACCCTGTACAGCTGGAGACGACAACCGCTTCGTGGCAAGCCTAGCGGGGCACCCCAGCAGTGTGCCGACCCGCCGCCGTCGCTGCCAACGGTCCGCCGAGTCAAACGCGAAAATTTTGCCGTTGCGGGAAACGATCGCAGTGCAGGTGGAATCCCAGATTCGGGCTGGTGCTCCTCGTGACAGAGTCAAGGTGGGGGCTCGGCGCTACGCCTCGACTGAGGGTGTGGCGGGACGGATAGCGGAGGCGGTGGGTGGTAGGGGCAAGTGGGCAGGAGGCAGAGATGGGCGGTTGAGCCCGGCTGGCGGTGCGGGCGTGGGTGAGCTGGTCTCAAAGCACGACCCCGTCAATTTTTGTCGGAAGGTGAGAAAAACGCGAAGGGAGGACTGGCCGCTCATTCTTCGGTATTTGGACGTGGCAGAGGCTGCCGCTGCGGCGGCGGCCGTGGACACTGCGACGGCATCGGCCGCGGCGGCGCAGGCTGCCGCTGAGGCGGACGTGCGAGCGGCCGTTGGGAGCGATGGTGGAGATAATGGTAGCAGTAGTGGCGGCGGGGGAGGTGACGGTGATGCGATGATGACCCTGCAAATGTATTGCAGCTGTATACAGTATTTGGCGAGGGCTCGGCGATGGCGGGAAGCGGTCTCTGTTTTAGATCGCGTCAGGGCGGCGGGGATGGCACCCGACGCACGTTGTATGAACTTCGCTATTTCGGCATGCGGCAGGGAGGGGCAGTGGGAGCTAGCCCTAGATCTTTTGCTCCGGAGCGAGGGTGGGAATGGCTGGGATGTATACTGCTGGAGCTCCGCGATCGACGCTTGCGGGCGGGCGGGGAAGTGGGAGAGGGCTCTGGCGCTGGTGGAGGAGATGGGAACGGTGGGCGTGAAGCCTAACGTTTTCAGCTATAACGCGGCCATCACGGCGTGTCGGAACGGCGGGGAGTGGCGAAGGGCGGTTTCGTTGCTCCGAGAGCTTCCTGGCTTAGGGGTGGCCCCGGACGTGATCAGTTTCTCGGCGGCCATCTCGGCGTACGGAGACGGGGGGCGGTGGCAGGAAGCGGTGGCTCTTTTGAGAGAGCTTCCCGCGGCTGGCATCACCCCCGACGTCATTTGTTACACGGCCACCATATCGGCCTGTGCCGTGGAAGGGGCCTGGGAACAGGCCCTCCTTCTCTTGAGGGAGATGTCGTCAAACGGGATCTCACCAACGGCCTCGAGCTACTCGGCGGCAATCTCTGCCTGCGGGAAAGGGCGAAAATGGGAGCAAGGCGTAGCACTTCTGAGGGAGATGCAGGTGATGGGCGTGCGGCCTAACTCGTTCTGCTATAACGCCTCCATTTCGGCCTGTGGGAGGTGTGGTGAATGGCGGCAGGCCGTGGGTTTGCTAAGGGAGATGGCGGTGATGGGGGTCGTGCCCGACGCGTTGAGCTATTCTTCCGCCATTGCGGCTTCCGGAGATGCAGGGAAATGGGAGCTTGGTCTCGCTCTGCTGAAGGAGTCTTTGAGGGTTGGTGTCGCTCCCGAGGTTGTCGGGTTCTCGTCCGCTATCGTCGCGTGCGGGAAGGGTGGCCAATGGAAGCTGGCTGTCGATCTCTTGCGGGAGATGACGGCCGTTGGAGTTACACCAACTGTCATCAGTTACAACTCGGCCATATCGGCCTGCGAAAAGGGCGGCCGTTTAGAAGAAGCTTTGGGCCTCCTGAGAGAGATGTCAACGGTGGGCATCCGGCCGGACGTAGTGAGCTACTCCATCGCGATCACGGCTTGCAGGCATGACGGGCGGTGGGAGCAAGCGCTGGCGCTCTTGCGAGAGATGCAGATGCCGGACATCGGCATCGCGCCGAACGTGTTTTGCTTCTCTGCAGCCATCGCAGCCTGTGGGGAGAGCGGACAGTGGAGGCCTGCCCTAGCCCTACTGAATGCGATGCCGGCCGCGGGCATCAAGCCAAACTGCATCAGCTACAATTCCGCAATCACAGCTTGCGGAAACGGTGGAAAATGGGATCGTGCCGTCGGGTTGTTGAGGGACATGCCTGTGACCGGACTCGCTCCCGATGTTGTCAGCTACTCTGCCGCTATCTCGGCTTGTGGTAAAGGAGGGCGTTGGGAGGAAGCGGTGGCGTTGTTGCGGGAGATGCGTTCGGTTGGAATTGAGCCCAACTACGCGAGTTACTCGTCCGCCATAGGGGCGTGCAGGAACGGGAATAATTTTGGCGAAGCTTCGCGACTTGTTGCGGAGATAAAGGCGATCGGGACTAGGCCCGATGGCGTCGTTAGTGGTGCCTCTAGTTCTAGGAAGGACGGTGCGCCATTTTCCAAAAGACGTAAGCGATGATATTCCGGCACAGGCCGTCTTGTTTGTACTATTTTTTTCGTCGGAGCAAGTTGAAAGCTGGCTATATAGCACAGTAAGGAGATATCGACGCCGTAGTCAAGGCAGACTGTGGTTTCTGTTTCCTGCTTTGGTAGATCACCACTCTGCTGTTGGTTTTAGCCGGTTGTCAAGCCTAGGATACCTACCGGACGAGAGCGTATCGGGCGTTGCTTTGCCAGATGTATGCGTCCGTGCGTTAATTTTGTCCATGCGCAACGCTGGGCCCTTTCCGTAACCGTCCGAGTTAATATGTTAGCAGTGTTTTCGCGTTTCTTTCCGTATCTCGCGTTCTTTAATTTTCGACTTTTTTTTTTCGTATACGTGTTATTGGCTGCCGTCCAGCCACCGGGCGGGATCGGGATTGGTTGTGCCCACGCGCAGTAGCAGTCGCGTTCTTGGTTGTGAACTCATGCCGGGCCTGTGACCTAATGCATACGGTGTGTGGCAAGTTTTGTTGTTTGCTTTGTTAACGCTGTCATTTTTTGCCGAAGAACTTTTGCCTCCGGGTGCCTGCTGGAGATGTAAACAACTTCCCGGCTGTCAGTTGAGAACGTAGAGGAAGGAGGAAAGAGCCACGGTGTAAAATTCGCTCAGGGCACCACCCCACTCACCCGACGGCTCTCAGCGCGTTATCTGGTGATATATGCCTATGGTCGGGCTGATAGTTAAGAATGTCTCTTTTGGTATGAATTATGAATACGACTGGGGCTTCAGAAGGGAAACGGTCCGAAACGAAATAACGATTGCAGCATCTGGGACACGTGGCAGAGCGCGGGCTGCCGGAGTAGGCGATGGCTTATTTTGTGCCTGAACGGAGTTATATCTCACGAGATAGGACCCTGACAGCCGACACAGGCCACCCCCTTGCAGGTGTCTCTACTAGGCCGGTTCCACGTTGGTCACTCACTGTTAGAGAAGCTCTTGTATTAATCCCACTAGCCACGGATAGAATTGAGCGCTATGCACGATAAAACCCGTGAAGCATTGGGCCATCCCCTTTTTCCGACACGCACATGCCTGTAGAGGCATGTGAAACCCTTTTAATACCGTATTCGTATTCTGGATTCTTTATTAGGCTCCCAGGGAAGTACCATACCACTAGAGCCCACCCTGATGAGCCGTATATATATATATATGCAAAAAACCGGAAGGTTCGGGAAAGTATCGGTTCCACAGTCTAGAGCATGACTCAAAGATGCGGCTCTTCAAACCCTACTCCCACACCTCTACTCTGCGAGCCTATAAAGCCTCGGGAGAAAAATGAACCTGGAAACTGATCTACCCCGACGGAGTTGAGGGAACCAGGAACCCTGAACCCCCCCTGTCGAAGTCGTGCAGCGAGCCGGAGAAAGCGGAAGCTTGATTGGTCCCGGGTCGTCTAGAAAACCTACCGAATATTCCCGGCCTGTGGTTGTACGAGCGCTGATGTTCCCTAACCACCACAAGCCGTCGTCGGATCTGTACCAAAAATGGGCCCCTCAATGGGGACCACTGTATTGCGTTAGTGGCGTAACCAGTCCGCGCACGGCCCGCAACCGTAGCCTGGTGCCAAAATTATATCGCCGTTAGCTCACGAGAAAGCTCTCGTTGTACAGGCCCAATGCGCATCTGCCCGTATAGGCGGTCGGCTTGGCGGTGCTGGTTCGGAGTGCCAGCCCAATAGAGCAAGATCTGTTGTGGTAAGGACTGGAGGTTCGTCTCCCGTTCCCATGATGGGCGAGAGAGCCCAGTCCAATGCGTCTCGTACATCACCTCGATGACCCCATCTCGACCACGGACCGATTGGTGGCCGGTGATCTTTTCCACCTCGGGCGACTGGAGGGGCGCCGACACGTCGTCTTGAATGACGTGATATGCGGGGGGACTTTTTTGTGTGAAATTGTTGAGCGCGTATTGCGTCAACCCATCGGGAAGATACTAAGGAACGTTGCCGCGGTCGTGGGGGTTGGTGCAGGGCTTGCAGCGCTCGATGGAGACACGGCGGTGCGCGTCTGCGCTGGGCATGTCTGTGGGGAAGTCCAAATAGAGGAGTGTATCCCCGAGGGGAAACCGTCCGGTGTGTCGCTAGAGGGAGTAGGGCCGACCGCGAGGATCTTGTGAGGGCCCGTCCGATTGAGCGCAAATGTATCCTTGCGCACCTTGGCATTCGTGCTGGCCTTCGCGCCTAAGCGAATAGTGGAAGCGGTACTGTACAGTCAAGCTCAGTTGCCCACAACGAAGTTGGGGGCCTTGACGCAAAGCGTCCGAAAGGGCTGAGTTTCGCCGTTCCACACGAGAAACCGCCAAAGTATGCATTTCGCGAACAAATCGTTGGCGTTCTGTTGGCGTTCCGACACCAGGTCGCAACATGCGAGGTGGTCGTGGGCCAGGCTCTGGTAACCGGCGACCCAGGAGTGGTCGAAAATAGTAGGAGGCGTGGGGGGATGCCTATGTGAACCTCGTTGGGGACCAAACCGACGGAGCCGCTAACCGAGTTGTTGTAGGCGAACTCCACGTGGGGTAGTTGCCCATCTCAATTGTACTGGCGCTCGTTGACAACCATAGCCAGCATTTGAGCCATTGTGTAGTTAACACGCTCCATATCACCGTTACCGCTCGGGTGGTAGGCGCTGGTAGCGATTGACCCAGGCTACGGTAGGGGGGTCCCCTTTTGGGCCTTTTATTTCAGTGGCCAGGGGTCACTCGCGCGAGTAACCCCTTTGTTCTTATGCGATTTAAGTATTCTTCATGTTTTTCATTGGCGAAATAAACTCGCAATGCAAAGGTGATCTAAGCTGCGCCGAAACAAATGCCTGAACCATCTTCATTTGTGGGGTACAGAGCCTCTCGTGCGAGTGGCTCAAACACACCAGTGAAAATGGGGGTACCCCCCCTACCGTAGCCTTGGTCGATTGTTCGAACACCAAGAAGCTCGCAGACGACGTGCGACAGCGTGGAGCAGAATGGGAGGCCGTTGCCCGACAGAATATTACACGGGTAACCCCAAAAGGGAATGCACGGGTTCATACGGACGTTGGCCGTGCCCTCAGCCGTAAAATTCTGCGGTGGTGACACCGGCCACGTCCGTGCGGCGGCTAAAACCGTCGCCGAAAAGCAAGATGTAGGTGTTACCCCGGGGCGTGACCGGAAGTGGCGTACAAAAGAGTCCACGCTGACCGGAATGCCCGGTTCCCGAGGGAGGGGAATCGAGATGACGGGCCAATGAACCGTCAATCGCGGTGTCTTCTGCCCTTGGCACACTTCAAGCAGTGACGCAACCACCAGCGGATGCAAAACGCTCCTTCCCATCCAACAAAAGAAGCATTCGAGCAGGCGAAGTGCACGTGTTGTGCCCAGATGACAGGAAGCAGTCAAATGACAGGCTTGTATGATCCAAGCGCGCATGAGTAACAGGGTAAACATACGAATTGGCTTGTCACCTCAAAGGCAAGCCGCGCGTCCCGCCGGTTGTAGGGAGTAGGGGGCCGGGGCTGGGTTACGGGCGAGGAGGACAGTGCCCTCGTCAGTCGCGCGGAGGCGGCCTTTGCCAGCCAGCTCCTGAATCTTCGAGAAGGAGGGACGCTCGTACGACGGAAATCGCGTTAATAATTCGGTGGGCAAGGCCCATTGCCGGCCGATAATAATGTATTGGATGGCGGCGCAACACCCAGGCTTCGCGTGCCCCCTTCCAGTCGGCGTGCGAATAACACGCAGCAGAATCACCAAAGTGTAATTCGGCAGCAGCGTCGAGGGTGTCCCAGTCGGCGACAGAGACATAGGAAGGTCCCGAAAGGATGGAGAGTCCTAAAAGCGGAATGACCAAAGGTTTCGCCCGATCGCGGTCAGACGGGGTGGGTACCGTCGGGACAGGCGTTGAGGCCCGAGGTAGGCTCGGGGCGACAGCCATAGGCGATCGAGGGCGCGGAACGCGCGGCGGAGGCTCGACCCGAGAAGAGACGACCGAAGGGCCGTGCCGGTCCGGAACCACGACCAACAGCAGGCTGCGCGGCGCCGGTGGCAGCGACTGTTCTTCGGCGTGTCCGAGTCGAGATGCGACCCGAAGGCGGCAGTGCCACTGAAGCCTGCGAAGGGGGCGTAGGGGCCGGCGGCCGTAATTCTGGCGGAGCAGCCCCGAAGGGCACATCACAAACCGGAGTAATGGTACATCGATCACGGGGAGAAGACTTTCGACATCCGTAGCGCCATCGCGAGGGAGAAGAAGAGAAGATGTAGATATTGTCATAAATATAAATTAACGTACTTGTAGACGTAGTTGTTGATTGACAAAGGGGATTTGCTCCGTTTGTCATATTTGGTATACACGTGACCCTAAATACACGATTGCAAACCAATTAATCGTATCCACTTTCGGGGAACAATGAGTTCCACCGCATCACTGAAGATGCTACCGTCACACACACCAATACCATACAGCAAATCAGACTTGTCCGCAAGCACAGATCAACACCACGTTGGTCACTCACTTGTATGAAGCGAGAAGCTCTGTACTGATCCCACTAGCCACGGATATAACAGCGATATGCAGGTGCAAATCCGTGAAGCAAATTACCATCCCTTTTTACCTACACGCACATGCCTTCAAAGGCATGTGAAAACCTTTGTATACCGTATCCACCCGCATTCTGGATACTTTGATAGGCTCCCAGGGCAATATCACAAGACCAAGGGTACGGTATTTCAAAAATGAAAAAATAGTTTAAAATACACTTCAGCTGTGAGATCGACCAAAAATGATTTTTTTTTATCAGAACTCAGCTTTGCAAGTTGCGTGTAATCCTTCGATCGCGCGTGTCACGGCAGCGAGTGTGTACCCTCGGGAAGGGTACAAGGTCGGCGACTCCCCTGCTAATACCAGGGTCAACAGGACAAACACATTCAGCCTTGTTCTGCGCACGGAAACTGTATAGCCCGCGCATTGTGATACACCACATGGTTCTGGAGATAACGCTTGGTTCTCATTTTAGGCTCCGTTCCCATTTTTCTGAAAACTCTGTTAAATTGAGGTTGGACAAAGCCAGACATCTATCTGTGGAATTCAGTACGCCTGAAACAATAAGTGTTACAGTGTGGTACTATTGTAGTGTCATGATACTGTACCCTGATTTTCACTACCGGGTTTCCCCTACTGTATACTCTCGCATGAATGACACTGTACACCTCACTTTTCATATTGATCTATTACGGAGATCCACTGTTAATTAACCCCTTTACAACTGGAAACCCTTTTTTGGGGACAAAATTACTTGGATTTAGTATAGGGAGGGGTTCGGGGGCTCCAAAGGGGTTAACAGGGGTAAATGCCTCAGACTAGTCTAGTCTAATGACTATGGGGTCATGGCTCTGTCAATTCTTCGTCGATAACGGTACACGATAGCTTCTTTGGATTGTTCGCATAGATAGATAGGCCTTACGGTCACGGCGCAAAAAAAAAAAAAAAAAAACGAAGTTCTGGCCGAGATATTGCGAAGGTCATGAGAAATTTCCGGTGAATTTTTTGCAACATGATGATGATGGTGATGACGATGATGATGATGATGATGATGATGATGATGATGATGATGATGATGATGATGATGATGATGATGATGATGATGATGATGATGATGATGATGATGATGATGATGATGATGATGATGATGATGATGATGATGATGATGATGATGATGATGATGATGATGATGATGATGATGAGGCATTTACCCCTGTTAACAATGGATGTCTCCGTAATAGGAGATTTTCATGTGCGTAGCGCAGCTTACTGTTCCATTGCGGATTCACATAACAAAATTAGAACCGCATATAAAAAGCGCAACGGCCGCATAGATAGGGGGAACGGGGGGGGTCGCTCGCGCGAGTGACCCCAAGGGCCACCGCCAAAAAAAAGTTCCAAAAGTGACTGCCCTACCGCAGCCTTTGCTAATATCATACCACTCATCATACTGTGGCACTATGATGGCACTGTTGTGCTATTATTCAAGGGATCTCCGCATTTCGCTTGTAGCCGGGTCGCTGAGTTACGACAGGCAGCCTGCAGGAGGCAGGCGGTGCCAGTCGAGGCCGGCCGTCTGGTCATTGCGTGTGAGCTTCGGCTCGAAAATGTTGCTGGAAGGAATGGCGCTTCAAGAAGGCCCGTTGCGTTGTGCTCAGCTCACGATCGACGGTGTCCACGAGAGAGGCAGGAGTGGTATTGGAGTGTGCGCGTGAGGCACGATCTATCACGCCCGTAAAAAAAAAGAGAAAATGTACACGAGACCCACGGAACTCGTCGTGACTCATGACTCACAAAATTTAAATTGAAACCTGTACCTTCAATCGAGCGATTTATCGGGGTTCCGACGCATGAAACATTTTTTTATATTTTTCAAATCCTTTGCAAAGTTAAGTTTCAACCATTCAATCGGTCGTACTCACAGCTGACGTTTTTCAATTTTTGTAAAATCCTTTGGTGGATGGAGAAACATAAAACTTAAGTAAGTTCGTCACAATTCCGCACGTATTTTCATACATATGTAAGTCGCGTGGCAATTTAACTCAATTGTACATATGCAAAATCACAACCGATTCCGCATCTCCCTGATAACTGAATACCATTCAATTGGCCGAACTCACAGCTGGCGCATTTGCAATACTTTTTCTACGACAAAGTGCTACAATAGCTCAATACTCTGCTGCTGCTGTGCTCTGCGAGACATTGCCGATATCGAACTGATCGGCCACGGGAAATGGTTGGCAGACGGTCACAGGAGAGAAACTACTGCTGCTTTAAAGAAGGGTGTTTCATTGATTCGGAGGGAACCGGTTCGGACTCGACGATGTTCTATAGTCATATCCTACTATATTAAGTGGGAAATCCTGCAGCTTTTTACACCCCACAACGACTTGAATTTTGAAATAAGGGGACCGATTCTGACAGACTGGTCCACACAGATACACGAATAAAAAAAGCCTCACACATTTTGAAAACGGCTCTTTACAAGCAGCACTTTTCAAAAGAGCCCACACACGCAACTCTCAGAGATAGAAGCTGGCCAGATGCGGAAAGCCTAGCTGGGAAAGGCAGATGCGTGCTCACACGCACAAGTCACAACAAGATACCTCACACCACCGCGACGGAGTCAAAGGCCTGCGACCCCTCTTCCAAGCCGGCCCTGACCGCTTCTCACCTCAACCGACCGCCGCGAGAGGTGATGTGGGCCACGGATGATGGAGTCTGGTTCCGAGGTTGTGAGGGGATCGCCACGCCCAAGCGCTCGTCGATTTTTGCCGGAAGTGGAGCCGGCTGGTGATCGATCCTGCTATCATAGCGATGTCGAAGTCGTTGGGGGGCACCGAGAGCAGAAGTATACCAAGCAGCCCACCTAGACAGGCACAAGGTATCACGTGTGGTCTCTGCGCTCTGACCTGAAACTGGCGACGATGCGTGAGTCGAGTGTTGTCCGTCGCCAAGATGTGATATTCCTTGAACAAACTTCAAGCCAGAAACACACTTGAAAACGCACCCTGGTATATAGGACGCGCTTTATAAATTAGTCGACCTACTTATTGCGATACTCGTATGATGTCGGGGTACATATCATAGTAGCTGGTATACGCATGTGCATGCATGCTCCGATTATTGAATTTTGTCATCTCCATACCAAAGACCGCGTCCCAAAGGAGAAACGCTCGCGCAAGAGCCCCCCCTCGACGACTTATTATGCAAGAAGAGAACTCAAGGGCGAATCAAGCGTACGAAGCAAGGGATGGTTGCCAAGTCTGAGGTCGGGTCCTTGAAAGTTGAACACTAGTTAGGGCTCTATAACCAGGTTGAATCGGGTCATGGTGTATAGTCATGAATGTAGTTTTCAAAAACCATAGTGTTCACGTTTTGAACTTTTCACAAAGTTGTTTCAAATACGTCAGACGTGAGTTCGACCGGTTAAGTGGTCGATACTGTACTATGACTTCACTTTTTGAGCTTGAGAATCTCGCCCTTTTTCTTGGGAACTGACAGCTTCACTATTAGTAATGCAGAATCAACGTTGCAGCAATAGATGGATGGCATGTCAGCATCGGTGGTGGCATATCGACATCGGGACCGGTGCGAGAAGCCCCGCGCATGTTTCTGGAAGTAAGTCTAAATTCAAAATACATGAAAAAACACTAGTCGTCCGAAACTCGATAATGATCACCGCAGTCAAAGACGTGGGTTGACGACACTCTTGACTTTGACGGACAATCGTCAATGTTAAGATACGGCCTCGAAAGGTCTGTAATTATCCGAATTTGAGATCATTTGGATGGGTTTCGTATGATAAGGTTTGCGTTTTATATTCGGGAAAGTTAGGAAGTAGATCGGAGGCACGTGCCTCCGATCTCAGAAGCTATCCGGGGCTCTGGTGGAAACAAATGAAGCAACAGCAACGTCTCTACGAAGGAAACGAAAGTGAGCATTCTCCGAGGACCTGCTCAATTGGCAGACCTGCAGGGGGCACTCTGTGTCCCCCCCTATAACTTTACATGTGGCGACGACGAGCTTGATATGCTATTGTGGCAGCGAGGCAACATCTACATCCTGCTGTTCACCGATCGCTTCAGTCGTCGGGCCGACATGTTTCCCGTCACTGCCGCTGAGTTCACCGCGGAGGGTACAGCCAGTATCCTCGTGAACCAATACATCCCCTTGTGGGGGTGCCCGCGCACCATACTCTTGGACAACGGACTGCAGTTCTGCTCCAAGCTTTCACAAGCTGTATATCAGCTGTTGGGTGTGCACAAGCTTGCTACAAGCTCCTATCATCCCAACTGTAACGGGGGCGTTGAGCGGGCAAATCACACTATGACACAAATGCTGGCTATGATCGTCCACGAGCGACAAGACGATTGGGACTTGCATCTGCCCCACGTAGAATTTGCTTACAACAACTCCGTCAGCGCGGCGACGGGTCTGGCGCCCAACGAGGTCCACATGGGCAGACTCCCACGGCTCTCCCTGACGGTTTTCGACCGCACTGGTGTCGTGGGACACCAGAGTCTGGCCCGTGATCACCTGGCCTATTGCGACTTGGCCACCGACCGGCAAAAGCGCGCGAACGACATTGTCCGCGCACACCACGCCCTCACCGTTTCCCGTGTTAACCGCAGAAACTCCGCCCTCGCCGACGCGCTGCGTCCAGCACCTAACTTCACTGTGGGTGGTTGGGCATGGCTATACAATTCTGCCTCTACCATCCGCCAGGGTGTGAAGGCGAACACCGACGCCAAGGTACTCAAGGCCAAACTCGCGCTTAACTGGACGGGCCCGTACAAGGTCTTGGCCGTCGGTCCCTGCTTCGCCGCCGAAACCCCGGACGGCTCGCCGCTCGGGAGCAATCTCCTCTATTTGGATCTCCCTTCCGACCTGCCTGGTTCGGACGCTCGTCGGCGTGTGGCCATCGAGCGCTGCAAACCCTGTGCCAACCCCCACGACAGCGGGGACATGCCCAAATACCTACCGGCGGGGCTAACACAGTACGTGCTCAACAATTTTTCCAAGAAGTCCCCGCCGTACCACGTCACTCAAGACGACGTTTCCACTCCCCTCCAACGACTGGAGGTGGAGCAGATCACTGGTCACCAGTCGGTACGGGGGCGAGGTGGCGTCATCGCGGTGCTATACAAGACGCAACCACTGGGCCGGACTCTCCGAACCTTCCTGGGAGCGGGAAATGGACCTTCACCTCTCCCGCTCCCACATCTTGCGTTATTGGGCCGGAACCCCGGACCAGCACCGCCAAACCAACCCCCTCTACCGCCGAATGCGGATCGGGGCGGCACAGCGCGAGCTCTCCCGCAACAACGGGGAACGTTTTCTAGCGCTGGGCTACGCCTGTGTTCCCCGCGCGGAGTGACTACGTCGTTACCACGGCACAGTACTCCCTAAGGGAGCCCACGTTTGGTACAAGGGAGACGATGGGTTATGATGGCTTGGAAAAATCAGCGCGAGCACTACCGAGGATAAGGTATACCTGGTCCGCTTTCTGGACGACCCGGGACCGATTAAACTTCCTCTCCCCCCGGCGCGCTACACGACTTCGACGGGAGCCATACGAGGCTCTTGGTGCTTGCAAGTTCACATCGCCAGTGCGTTTCCTTGGGGGATCCAACGTAACGTAGACGAATCTTGAGGCGTAGCCGTGGCTAGTTGACTTCCAAGCCGCCACCCCTCCTCAATAGTTCTTCAACTTTTGGGGTTATGAGTTTTTAGTCTTTGTCTTTGGGCTGTTCGTAGTGTCCTGAGGGTCTTCGTCGGGTTTTGGGGCGGTTCTTCCATTATTTTTTCTTTCTGTCCTGCCGAACCCCCTGCTCAGTGCCGGGTCAGGGTTCGGGTAAAACGCCGCTATCTGAGGCGCAGGGCTGTCGCCTTTTCGTCATTGTTCAATTTCGCCCTGCCGACGCCCTCCTCAGCCCAGAGCCGGGGGGCGACCAGGGTACCCTGTTCGCGTGTAACGTGGTACTGGGTTATGTACGGGTCTGTGTGTCTTCTCATATCTTTTGTGTGTTGTATTTGTTCTAATTTGTTTTTTTTGTCTAAACGCTTCCCCCCCAGCGGGGCTGTAAGTGTTGCCACCTTCCATCCCGGGTATTTGTCGTTTCCTCGTCTAACCCCCCGCCTTGCCGATGGCCCGCGGGAGGTTTTTCGCATGATTTTTCCCTTCTATTAGCGTCTGTGTTCCCCTCCATATCGACGAGGGCTCGCCTCGCCATAGTACCTTTTCTGTGGTTGGTTGGCCGTAGAGCCTTTCCTGCCCCCCCCGCCACACCGGCGGCATGCGACAGGTTCTAGAGACTTTTCTGCCCCCCCCCGCCACACCGGCAGCACACGGCAGGGTTTTGATGGGTGACGTCTGCCTTGTTGTAGGGTCTGCGTTTCTTTCAACTGCTTTTTTTGCGTGTTCCTGGCTCCATAGCCAGACGGTTAGAGGTGTGGGAGTGGGTTTTGAGGAGCCGCATCTTCGACTCATGGTCTAGCTCGTAAAACCGGAGTTTTCCCGAATCTCCCATATTTCTGCATATGCGACTAATCAGGGTGGGCTAGTGTTAAGATACGGCCTCAAAAGGCCTGCAATTATCCGGATTTGAGATCATTTGGATGGGTTTCGTATGATAAGGTTTGCGTTTTATATTCGGGAAAGTTAGGAAGTAGATCGGAGGCACGTGCCTCCGATCTCAGAAGCTATCCGGGGCTCTGGTGGAAACGAATGAAGCAGCAGCAACGTCTCTACGAAGGAAACGAAAGTGAGTACTCTCCGAGGACCTGCTCAATTGGCAGACCTGCAGGGGGCACTCTGTGTCCCCCCCTATAACTTTACATCAAGGACCTCTCCACACTGAAACCAGTATAGTACGTGTAAGGAAAGAAAAATAAGCCTTGACGGGCAAAACTAGACCCCGTCAACCGACATCGCTGACCGCAACTGCAATGCACCGGTAATAATCATGGTGCAGTGGACGGACTTCACCTTCCACGCGTATCGACAGGGTTCAGCCGTCCCCCTTCTCTCCGATTTTGATGGAATGCCGCCTATTCGCGCTCTCCCACTCTCGGTGTGTTAACTTGTAAAGGAAATAAACCCTTGTGGAATTACTTACTGTTAGTACTCACGGCGCCGACCTCAGAAGTTACGTGTCTTACTTTTGGACCATCGGAGAATCAGAAGCCGATCGGATTTGGCCAACAAGATGCCTGTTTTTTGCTTTTTGAATATATAAAGGTATTGCCGACATCCATGTTGGCTTCATTCCCTAGTGTATGCATTATTGAACCGGAGGCTCTGGCGCCGGCCCCGGATTGTCGGCCATCCTCAGCACGCGACGGTCACGAGTCGGCGCGGCGTGAGGCCGAGGTTGGGAGAGGTCGTGCCCCCCTGCTCTGTCAACCCATGCGGCAAGGCGGGGCTGAAACGCCCCGAGTCGCGAGACCATGATACCATGTTTTGTCTTGAAAATGGTGGAGCAAAATCACTCTGATCGGAAACATATTGACTGTTCCCGACGGGCTTAAACGTAGAGGCCACATGGACGTTACGTTGCCACCCAGACGTGCTTTCTCCGTTATATACCTGGTGATGAGGGCACGGAAACATCTAAGCTACTGCTAAAATATGAATCATGCGACTCGCAAAACAGGTAGTTGCCCACTGGTTCATCTTTGTCAAATCTCCTTTATAATAACCTCAATCCTAAACACAGCGCCCCACTCTTTACCACATGGCCTTGGGTGGCCATCCCTTGGTTTTGCTAACAAACCAGTAAGTATGTTCTGCAAAGCTGTTCGCAGGCCATTCTCGTCCATTGTTAGGATCGACACCGTCAGCACCTGAACGAACGCCGACGGACTCATGCCAACGCGGTATAACAGAGCCCTTAAATTACGCCTCCCCCAATCACAGCGGTCGCGCTTGAGGTCACTAGATTCCTGATCTTCGCAACAAAACCTACAGCAGTACATGCGCTGTCGTCCCATAAACCCAGACGCAACCATGTACCCGCGGGTCCTTCCCCCCTGTCTGGTTTTCGCCGATTCGTTAAGAGCTCGGTCGCAGGTAGTGTCTTCGAGCCCGCGCTCACTCTCCTAATTCCACCTGCAGGGCGGAGATAAAGTATGGTCAGGCGTGCAAGGCTTCCGCTCCTGTATTGTGCATGGACATACTTTCTCATCAAACGACTCTATCGTACATCATCCACAAACCTGTTTACGCGCGGCAATGATCATGTTTCGCGTCGTGACCGTGTCCTGGTGGTTTTCCCCAAGGTTCCGTGTCCTGATCGCCAAGGCTCTCTCTAGTAGCGGTATTGCCTCGCTGTGTGCCTCCTGCGGGCAGTTAGAATGCAGCATTCGAAAAATCGGAATTTGAATCCAGCATGCCAACAGCGTGTGAACGAGGCTTCGAAGTAATTTGTAACGGTCAATCTAGCACTGTGGAGCCGCTTATGACCATACGGGGTCGATACAAACGCTTTCCCATACTTTTGAACAACTTCCAAGGTTCATGATATGGCATCCAACAACAGGCAAAACGTGCGGCATGTACACGTACACCGGTGCTGCCCGATCTTCCTTGCGCGCAAAATGTTCTACACGACGTGTGTCCTGCCCATCATAGGGGAAACACGTGTCGATGACAGTGCTCTCCCCCGACCAGCAGGTACACCACGTCCTTGCAACCACCTTCTGTTTGGTTGAGGGCGCATGTTACGCCACCAATATATTCGCCGCGGCTGAGCCACCCTGCACGCGGGCGACTGCCATTTCGAGCGAAGCTGCTGGGTCCAGAGCACCCCGTGTGGGCAACAACAGTCATCAAAGGCATGACCCCCGGAAATTAAGCTACTGGACCACACACGGATTCTCGCAACGCGTTTTCTATCTCCCGTAGGGCTCGTGACCTCCACCAACGTGCCCTCTCGCTTCATTGCATTTCGATTTAAACTATACAACGAGAACAGCAACTAGACCTTGCGCGCGACCAACAGCTGCAAAGAACTCTCGGAAACGCAAGCCAGGTTACGATAAGCATTCGACCAGCCGTGACAAGCATCGTAAAAACTTCTCACCTTCTCCACCAGCACAAGTGCCCAGTTCATGATCGTCGTTGCCAATTCAGGATGCTCTGGACCTAGCTCCCGCTCTTGAACGCGCAACGAACGTTTGAAGAGTTTCCCAGCCTCTGTGAACTTACCCTGCGTAATACGCGGCAGGTTGGTGGGGGGGGCGACTTCCCTAATAAATTATGCGAATCATCGACCTATTTTGATCCTTAAAAAGCACCCAGCATATTTCGCGACTCTGGTTTAATTACCAAACGGTATTCTCTAATGTTTACTACGTGCTGATGCCGCAGAGATCTCGGACCCTAGCCCCTTGTTGTCTGTGGCCGAAACCCACTGGAAAAAAACAAGAAATACATTTCGGCTTTCTCGCACTTGGCTCTGCAACGTTACCAAAAGCTGATGGTCGACTTCGCCGAAACGCGAATCTAGGCGTTGCCAACGGGTCAGGCAAAAGGAAGAACAGCCACTAACGATCGTAGGGTCAGCATGTGTCGATGAGTGTGTTTCCAGCCTGTTAAAGGGGGTATGTTTTACATCCTATACATCCTATAGACTATATTCGCCAAGGCAAAGCCACTTTCTACGCAGTCGATAGGATACACAAAACTCAGATAGATCTACGTCCAGAGCACCCAGCTTTGGCAATAACCCTCACCAACTTGGCGACCGATTGATACCGACTAGGTTCCACATGGATACCCGAGACTCGGATCCATCTTTCGTGGGGCCTGTGCTCCGACGAAACAATCAAAGTCTCATACTAATCGCATGCCTGGACAACTAGAATAAGACCTTGACTTCTTGCGCGATCAAACCGAAGATATGCTCGACATCGCAAACCAGGCTCCAGTGAACCTTCAACCGATCGTAAAAACACCTCTAGAAATATCTCGCCTGCTTCACCAACAACTGTGCCCAGTTGCGGAGTGTCGTTGCTCGTCCCGGGTGCTCTGGACGAAGCTCCTGCTCTTGAATGGCCAGCGCGCGCTCGAAGCGCAACGCAGCCTTGTCAAACTGGCCCTGTGAAAGCATCGGTGATTGCGTAGATTGCGGGCGTATCTAAGAAAAAATGTGAGCCACCGACGCATGTATAAGGTCGGAAATGTCCTGGACAACTATCGTGATTCTTGCCTTGTTCCCGCAGCGTCATACTCTCTCATCGTTACTGTGTGTTGTCACGGCAGAGATCTGGGAGTCCACCACTCTCTTCCTTTTGGCGACGCCCACTGAAAAAAGGAACAGAGTTTACTTTTCATCTGGCTCCGAACCAACAGCGCAAACCTGATACGTCGCATAATGGTCAGAAACGAAGGAGCAATGATGCCAAGGCAACTCGCGATGCGCGTTTTCCCGTTGTGGCAGACGACTCCCTTGGACCTGGCCGACGACGAACGTATTCACCGCAGGCGAGTCACTCTGTATGCAGTCGTTTCGCTATACTAAATACTTTGCTAGGTCGAGAAAACCGTGCATCGGCAACAACGCTCAACAAACCAGCGGCCGATTCTTGAGCGCTTAAGCCACACGTGAAATACCCGAGGCCCGAACCCATCTCTCGCAGGGCATGTAAACTCTAAAACCAATGATTTGACCTCATCAATCTGACACTGCTGTGCAGAAAGAACGATAAGTGGATGCCACGCGCGATCAGACTGTATTGGAGCTCGGCATCGCAAACCAGACCCTGAAAAAAAGCTCGACCAGCCGTACCAACAGTCTTAGAATCTTCTTGCCTGCTTCACTAACGAATGCGCCCAGTTGACGAGCGTCGTCGCCACTGCGGAGTGCTCTGGACCCAGCGTCCGCTCTTGAATGGCCAACGCCCGCTCGAAGCGTGACTCGGCCTCGTCAATTTTTCCCTGTGTAAGAATTAGGTGGGGGCGGTCTCCAAACGTGATACAAATCACGGACGAACTTTGCCGTTTGAAAAAAACCGAACGTGCTATTCTGGTTACCGAACGCCATCCCATGAGCGATACGGTGTGGTGCCACGAGAAAGGCCTCGGAGGGTACAACCTCCCCGGCTCTGGCCGATGCTCACTGGGAAAATCGGCGTTTTCGATTTTCTTCTGGCTCTGCAACAACGGCGCGCAGTTGAACACCGATTTCGCTAAAACAGAAAATTATATGAGGCATTTCTAAAGGGGCGGGAAAATCGAGAAAGAACCATGAACAAACCGTAATTTCAACACCTGTCGGGCGATGCGTACATTCCCATCCTCGTAGCCCACCCGTTCGAATAGATGTACTGCTCGGCAAAGGGCGCGCCTCGCGCAACGAACACATTCACCGCGCGGCTGAGCCACTCTTTACGCCGTGCGTCGACTGGCTAGATACGATTCAAAGGGATAGATCGAGGGCGCCCTGCGCATACAACAGCGCTCGACTCCACGGCGCCCGCTTGTCAAACGACTGGACCACACAGAGGTGCTCGAGACCCCAAACCCGTGCTCTGGTCGCAACCTATGACCTCATAATATCCTCATGTAGGCTATACATCTGGACACAAGCCCATGCGACGACAAGGGCACGCCTGCTTTTCTCGGAGGGTGCTCACTGGAGGAGCACCGACCCTACCAGTGAACGACTCGAGCTCGTGAGTACTGGCCTAGTACTAGGGCCAGTAACACCCAAGGCGATTGGGAGATATGATCATGTGGCGAAGAACACCGACCATCACAGCAGCCTGATAGCAGAAATACTCATGCCCCACGCAAAGCTAGATTCAAGACGAGCTGAAAACGGAACCCGGCGAATTATTCAATGTCCTAGGTATAGAGCGAGTGACAATAATGGTGTTCCTCCATGATATTAGGCTGCTGTTCAGTTGGGAAGACCCATCAGTTAGACGTGTTTAGGCCAAAAAGTTCTAACTCTATAGTAGCACGCGTCCTTATCATACTTGCACTGCTGTACAACGACAACAACAACGACAACAACAACAAGAGTTGGACGTTGAAAGCGACAAGAGCCGCCGACGCTCGACATATATCGCAACCCAAGTCCCGAGAAACAACCGTCCTAACCTGTCAAAAGTACTATAAACCTCTCACCTGCTTTAGAAGCAACGCCGCCCACTTAATGCGTGTCGCTGCCACATCTAGGTGATCCGGACCCAACGCACTTTCTTGTATGGCCAATGATTTCTTGTAGAGTGGCCCAGCCTCGTCAAGCTTGCCCTGTGTAGCAATGGGTGGGTTAGTGCGTTGGCGTACGTCTCTCAGACGGTACACAAAAATGACAAAACCACGGATGCGCATTGGCCCTTTGAAACATCCTGGGCAAATTCTGCGATCCCATTCTTGCTACCGAGCCACATCCCCAGGCTGCTGCCATGCGTTACTAAGGCATAGGTCTCGGCGCTTGCGTTCTTCTCGTGTCTGTTCGGCGCCCGTTGGAGAAAAGGCACACTCCGACATTATCTCGCTTTCTAAAACCAGCGCCGAGTTGTTGCTGGATATCGCCGCGACTGGGTTACCCGGACCCCACACAATCCTGGTGTGGCCAACGACCCCTTGAATTCCTGCGCAGAGCCTCAGCCCCACAAGCTTACTCTTTCAAGCAACAGGCGTTCGATATGAGCGGGAGGCTTCTTGCAGCTTGATGTCGCAAACCAAAAGCAATTGGAGCAATGAAACATCCCATACTAACTCTTTTCCAACTCTCAAAAAAGCATCCCTAGTCTAACTTCAAGCGTTTTGTCCCCATGTCGGCAGTTGGGTGCTAAAAGGGTTGAACAAGTCTTACCTCCATTATCAACAAGTGGGCCAGGTTGGTGAGGGTAATTGCCACGTCAGCATGCTTCGGACCAACCGCCCACTCTAGCATAGCCAGCGACCGCTTGAACATCGAGTCAGCCTCCGCAAACTTGCCCTGCATCATACGCGTTGAATTGGCACATTTGCGGAACTCTCTTAAGCAGCTAAACACACCGCCGACGCACATTGACTCTGCGAAAGCTTCTGGATATTATCCGCGACTCTATCCTTGCAATTGGACAACATCCCTAGCTTATTATTGTGTGTTTCCGCGACAAAGGCCTCCGAGCCTACATTATTGCCGTTTCTAGTCGAACTCCATCGGAAAACGGAACATTATCGGATTTTGAGCTCTCTCTAACAATATCGCCAAGCTGTTTATGATCAAAGCTACGGTGGGGTGTGTGTGTATTTTTGGCGCCTCGCTTCGCAGCGGCTCGGGAGGTCCGCGGGCGACCCCCCTGTTCCATCGTGGTCTTGAGCTTTAGACCTGTTTGCATGTTACGATATGAATTCGCAATGGAGTGATAAGCTATGCTGAGCCAAGCACATCGCCTAAAGAGCTTTCGTCAAAGTAAGGTACAGAGTCAATCGTGCGAGTATGATATGATAGTATGATATGATAGTATGATATGATAGTATGATATATGATGATATGATATATGATAGTATGATATATGATAGTATGATATATGATAGTATGATACTCCGAGTATATGATAGTATGATATATGATATGATATGATAGTATGCTATGGTATTATGATATGATACCTGATACCCGGTGTAGTGGAAAAGGGGGTATATCATAACATCACCTTAACATCTTCATAGCATCATAATAGCATTCCCCCTACAAATACGATGTCGTAGCCTTGGTCTGATATACGTCGCCGAGAATGGGATACCCCGACCCCGGACAACGCTGGTGTGCCCAGCGACAGCTTGTACGTACACCTGTCCCTAGCCTCGGCCTCCTCGAGCTTACTTACCCGTCCAGCAAGCACGAGGACGCTACGAACGGCCAGGTTACGTTGAGTTTTTTTCCACAGTGTCACGAACCAGCTACCAAAACCCAACGGATCAATACAGTAGGGATCTGAATATAATGTCACCTCCATTGTCAGCAAGTGCCCCAAGTGGTTGAGCGTCGTTGCCACGTCAGGGTGCTCCGGGCCCAGCACCTTCTCTCGAATGGCCAACGACTGCTTGAAAATTGGTTCAGCCTCCGCAAATTTTCCCTGTGCGACAAGCAGTGGGTTGATGCACACTAGTCATGATAACCAACGATATAATTTGAACTCTACGAAAGTTCCGACGTAAGTGATTCGACTCAAGGTAATGACCGTCCGACCCCCCCTTGTTGATAGACGCGATGCTATGGCAGATTTCTTTCAACCCAGATACTCATGTGATATAATGGCATACACCCGCTAGAGAAAGGGATACATCTCGAATACTGTGTGGCTCTCCAACCACAGTGCGAAGTTGTTGAGCAATTTTACCAGCGGTCGAGGTATACCGACCCGTATCGGATTCAACCAACAGCCTCTTGCTTAGAGGCCAAGCAACTGTGATTATTGTGCTGTTTTTTCAAAACGAGGACGAGAGACAATGATTCCTTGATATAATCATCCAGAAGCTTGTTTCGAAACAATCGATCAGCCACATCAAAATCCCGAGACGACGCTTACCACGTGTGTGAGCAATGTAGCCAGGTTGTTAAGTGTCGTTGCCACGTCAGGGTGCTCCAGACCCAGCGCGTTCTCTTGTATGGTCACTGACTTCCTGTAAAGTGGCCCGGCCTCCTCAAACTTGCCCTGTGTAAAGTTCGCCGAGTTGGTGAATTGGCGGACTTGCCTAAATATGATGTACAATTTACGGACGCATTTTAATCCCCAAAACATCTCCTGGACACGGTTTGCGACTCACACCTTGTTTCTAAACACCCAAGAAGTTTGATACTCTGCGTTGCCACAGCAGCAGCCGTGGCGTCTAAATTATCTCTTTAGTGGCTGTTGCCTGCCGGCAAGGTAAACGAAAATTCTGCTTTTCATTTTTCGATCCCCAACAACCGCGCCAAGCTGTTGGTGGGTACTGCCGCCACAGAGTTACCTCGACCGCAGGCAGTTCTGGCGCGTTGTACCAACAGCCCCGCGTACACGTTGCACGGGTGGTACTATTAGTACTAGTACTACGAGCACGGTAGGGGTGAACGTTTTTTTCTTTTTTCTTCCACACGATTGCTTACTTGAGGAGCTTTGTGAAAAAAAACCAAAACCAACTTCTAGAGAAAATAAATGTAAGCTTAAATCGAGAAATAGTGAGCTTGTCGAGAAAAAAGTATCGAGAAAACTGTGGGCTTACAATAATACCCAACTTCACCACTCCATGGCCTAGGTAAGTACAGACAGGATAATTCCAAAACATGAATACCATTCCGACGTTTTTGGCTAAGGGATCCCGTTATTCGAAACTTGTTTAGCTCAAAATTGCTACCCTCAGAGCCATAGCACGCGTCCCTAACACCTTACCGCATAGCTGGACGTTGTGAGCAACCAGACCTCCCGGAGGTTATATCTGCGAACCAGCCTCCAAAAACAAATAGAGCAACCAAACGCTACTATCGTAAACCAATCTTACCTCCATTGTCAACAATCGCGCTAAATTGTTCAGCGTCGTCGCCACGTCAGGGTGCTCCCGACCAAACGCCTGCTCTCGCATTGCCAACGACCGCTTGAACATTGGCTCGGCCTCCTCAAACTTGCCCTGTGAAAGGAGCCGGACGTTTGTGTGTACGGGGTCTCCTTCGGACCAAGGCCATGCTGTACGGTATTATTATGCAGTATCATACCTCCCATTTTCACTACTGGGTTTCCACCCCTCGCACGTGTGACTCCACCTCAAGAACAGAAAAAAAATACATCGTTTGGTTTGGTGCAGCGTGGCTTATACTTCCATTGGAAATTCGTATCGCACTCAATAAGAAAACACGGAAGCTTGAATAAAACCGCAGAGGAACAGGGGCGTCAATCGCGCGAGCGACCCCGAGCCACAGCAAAAACAGCTCCCAAAAACAACAACCCTCCCCCTTCCGTAGCCTGGAGCTTCGAAGAAATTATACACTTGACCGAGGCATATCATACGGGTTAACCCGACGAAAGTTTCGAGATACCACTATGTTTATCAACTTAACGCCTCTACAGCTGGAAACCCGATTTGGGGACAAATTGCTTGGATTTAGTATGGGGAGGGGTTTTCGGGCTCTAAAGGGGTTAAAGCGTGATGATCGACCAACCTCTCTTGTATGTCAAAGTTCCTTGTCCTGGCAAAGTTCTCGGAGCTCGAAAACCCAGCTCCGTCCGTCGTCTATGAACAACACCAGCAGGACAATGGGACGTCGTCGTCTTTCGAATCTTGCCTAGCTCCCCAACCACGGCGTGAAAATACTGAGCGATGTCATTATGATTGGAAGATCCTGACCCCAACCCATATCGGATTCAGCCAACGACCTTTTCCGAGAAAATAGCTACCCGAGATCTTTCTGTTTCTAACAGCAGGCGGATGTTATGATCGACGCGAACTCCTCGAGATTATCATCAACGCGATCCTGCTTCCGAACTAGTCGGCCATGTGCACCAAAAGCCATAAAAATAGCTCACCACATGTGTGAGCAATCTTGCCAAGTTGTTCAGCGTCGTTGCCACGGCGGGGTGGTCAGGACCCAGCGCGTTCTCTTGGATGGTCAACGACTGCCTGTAGAGTGGCCCGGCCTCGTCAAACTTGCCCTGCGCACAAATCGGTGAGTTGATGCATTGGTGGACCTCTTGAGAATGCCATTTAAATCAATGGCGCATGTTTACCCTGCCAAATCGTCTGGACATGTTCTACGGCTATACCTTTGTTCCCGAGAAACACCCCCGGGTTGTTGCTATGCGTCGCTGCTGCGGCAAACGCCTGGGAGTCCTAGAGGCGTCTCTTTTGTGGCCGACATCCGCTGAAAAAAAGAAACATGATTCGACTCTATTATCGATCTATAAACAACAGCGGCAAACTGTATTTGGACATCGCCGCGACTGGCGCTGGTAGGCCAAGGCGGTTCCCGCGGAGAGCGGCCTGGCTCCACATGAAAAATCGTAGATTCAACGAAGTCCGTCGATGGTTTTCTTCGGCCCTGAATATCCAGTCCAGATCCTATACGCACGCCAAAACGGAGCCCCTGGCTAACCGAGAGTAGCTGAAAGCAGACGCCGGCACAAGTCAGACAGAGCTTGGGGCAAGCCCGGAGATGCAGGGGACTGCGGCGGTCTTGAGCTTTGTGCAGAGCAAGCAAGCCGTCTTGAGTAGTCGAGAGTAGAGGCGGGCGCGAGTCGGGCAGAGCTTGGGGTAAGCCCGGAGATGCAGGGACCGCGGCGCGGTCTTGAGACTTGTGCAGAGTTAGCAAGCCGTCTTGAGTTCTCGAAGAGCGTCACTCCGAGACGAAGCGTCTTGTGCGCGAAGATCAAAGGTGTCGCCCATGTACCGCGCGCACGGCGTCCACGAGGAGACCCCAGCTGTCTCCTTGTTCTTGGGGTCACCGCTCGGAGGAGGGGAAGGGGATCCTCTCCAGTGAGTTGATATCCGATTGATGCAAGGGCAGATCCGCGGAAAAAATGAAAGCTTGCTGAAAACAAATCCCTAATCAGGTGTACGATAGGAGGGAGCCCACTAGTCTTTGTGCTGCAAGACGATGTCATGTTGATGAGTTGCTAGGGGTGGGACACAGAGTATCCCTTCAGGTCGACCAGGTGGGTATGCATCGTAGCTCAGAAGCGGAACAGTAGCAGCTGGGTATTAGTCCCTCAGAATCGGGATGACAACTGAGCCGGAGGGACGAGTCTATCCGTTTCTTGACCAGCCCGTATACAAAACGCTATTCTATGATGAGAAATGGCCAATTACCTACAGGAAGCAGCTGATTACTGGCCTTTTTAGGACGTATCTTAGCAGATACCCCTACGCCAGACAAGCCTGGTGTGGCTAACGACCACTCGTACACCTCTTCAGAGCCTACTCCTCCTCTCGAGCTTGCACCTTTGCAACAACAGGTGAAACTTTTTCATTTTAATCTCACTACTAGTAGTTTGCATCTGGACAAGCCGTGGTCACAGGCGTCGTGTTCAACCCCTCCCCCGGTACACGTACCTTCAGTTTTGTCGCGCAGAGGGTTCAGCATTCAAACGTCTCGTCGAGTTTGATCGGTTTTTGCTAGCTAACACACTCGCACTGCCGGTTTGCGGGATCAAATTAAGAAAAATGTCCTGCGTACGAACATTACGAACAGTCGAGGTTCAAACTCCAGCGCAACCGCAAGCAAGGACGAAAGTCTACCGCTGACTCAAAGTCACGCTTTCATAGACGCCACGAATGGCCACACCTCCCGAAGCTCGATATCGCAAACAAACTTCCAAACCAAATCAACCAACTAAATATAGAATCTCGAAAAAACTTACCACCAGTATGAAGAAGCTCGCCAACCCGTTGATCGTAATTGCCACGTCAGGGTGGTCAGGACCCAGCGTCCGCTCTTGCAGGGCTAGCGACCGCCTGAAGAGTGGCTCAACCCCCCCATATTTTTTCTGTGTAAGGATTGGGATGGTGTAAACGGGTTCTTCACTACAGTATACGCATATACGTAAGTCGACTTTATGTCTCTTTCTTAGGACGCGTGCTATACCAGCTATGCAGCACGTTTGGGCCAAAGTACCTCTAACTCATGGGGTTCTCGACCGACGCACTGCCAGCTGCTTTATATCGATGGACTACTAGTACCAGCTGTGCTTTTCCAATAGTGGCGGTGATATACCTGGGCCGTTGTATTGTTTATAGTACTGCGCACACATTGGCCTCAAAAGTCATTTGCTGGGAGAAGTATAGAGATCCTCAAGCGGGGAGCCTCAGCAAATTTAGGAGCTACTCCTACCGCAGCCCGGACGCGTGCTACGACAGAGGTGCACCACATGTTTGCTGGGGTTCCTCGATTTGAGAGCTTAATACCCCCCCCAGAAACTGATTTGGACCGATACAAAAACCGCTACTGTTTGAAAACCCCTTGGCCTGGGTACACAACGAGAATCATGCAAAAAAACAAAATGGCCTAAATTTCCGACGATTTTGGGATAAGGAGCATGCCACCCGCCATTCAGAAACCATTTCAGCCAAAAAACGGTTTACCTTAACATTAATACCTCTATTATCGTAGCATTAAGGATCCCCGTCATTCAGAAACTATTTTCGCCAAAAAATGGTGTACCTTGATACCTCTATCGTAGCATTAAGGATCCCCGTCATTCAGAAACCATTTTCGCCAAAAAACGGTATACCATATAGTACCTCTATCGTAGCATTAAAGATCTCCGTCATTCAGAAACCATTTTCGCCAAAAAACGGTATACCTTAATACCTCTATCGTAGCATGCGTCCTTGGGTCTAGACGTAATGCGTAATTCCACCTTAGCAATCGCACAATCTCCCGTGGTCGAAGATGTGCGCTGGTACGACACACGTGTCGCCCAATCCATCTCCTTGTAGATTATGCCGCGTAACCCGCGGGAGAAAGCACCTTGCTTCGATCCTTGTCTAACTTTCCAGCAACCAAAATTTCGAGGTTTTGAGCAATATTACTACGAGAGGGTGACCTGAATCCCAAACAATACCATATATGGGCAACGATTGCTTGTTCACAACATCAGTCTCTGCAAGGGTCCCTTATCAAACCAGCCGCGGATGGCACAAAAAGCAGGTAACCTTGCTGGCGTTCATAATCATGACACTTTTTTCTTACACTAGAATCAACCCCCTCAGCCACTCAAAACGCATGACGAAATGCTCACCTCCTTTACGAACAAGCTCGCCAATTTGTTCAGCGTCTTTGCCACTCCAGGGTGCTTCAGACCCAGCACCTTCTCTCGCATCGCCAGCGACTGTTTGTAGAGTGACTCGGCGTCGCCAAACGTGTTCTGCATGTAAAAAAAAAGTGAGTAGGTTCATGGGCGTACCCCTTGCCAGCGTCATTAAATATCAATAAGATACATACATACATATATATATATGTGACTTGTGACTCTTTTGAATCTGCTTGCTCTCACCTGTATGTTCGACAACCGACCCGGTTGATTAATATTTAATTGATAGTGCTAAATACAACACCGGTAGGTGTATTTAATACATACACCACCCGTGGGGTAAAAGCCTCAAATACACCACCGCCACGAATTCGCCACACACGCCCCGGACGGGCACGTAGCTAGCAAGAGCGTGTTGGTATAAGGCAGGGCTGTCATTTAAGACATCGTGGAGCCGAAACGTCTCAGTACTGCAGTAGATGATACGTGCGTGTAAGCATATATATTCCACCGCTGCGTATTTACCGCACGCACCTCGTACGGGCACATAACTCGGCGGGGAGCGTTGGCGTGGTCTGGAGCGTTTATGGAAGCGATCGTGGAGCAAGAACGGGCAACTACTCCAAGAGGTCGTATGTGTTTATGACGTGCACAGGTGATTGTGGTAGTTATACCGGTGGTGCAAGTAAGCCTTAAATACACCACCGCCACTCATTCAATTTACAAGCCTCGGACGGACACACATCTAGCCGAGACATGTTAGCATGGACCAGGGTACAATCGAAACCATAGTGAATCCAAAACGGACCGGTAGCCCAGAAGACAAGTGCTTGCCGCGGTCACAGGTGGTGTATGTCAGTTGGGTAATGTTATACGTGGCGTACATATAAGCTTAAATACACCACCGCTGCTGATTAGCAGCACGCATATCGTAGGAGGGAAACAATCGTGAGAGTGTGCTGCACTAGTGAAAATCTATATCAAAAACAATCACGCAGCTCAAACGGGCCAGCACTTCAGTTGATGTATATCTGCGTTCGGGCGGGCAGGATAAGAGACCCGATATATAATCTATCATACACGAGTGTTGACAAAAAAAACATGTGGCCTAAACTGAGTTACGACAAGAAACGCAACCAACGAAATCATATCCATGGCCGATGAACTTGGTTATCCCTGTGTACCACCCAACGAAAGATATTTCTAATATAATTATTTGACGACTTGGACACAAGGTGGAAATAAAAAATAAAGAGGCAACTCTATTGCTCAGACATCCTTCAAGGACTAATTGGACACAAGGTGCGGAGATAACACAGACCCGAATACAATGCACGGGCTGTTGAACTGTTACTGCAATAAGTTAGGATACGACCGCTCTGGCATCATCAATGCCCGTGGCTTAACTCGCCGATTCCTTACATGACGGTTGTCCGTGCCGAGTTAGGCATGTTGTACCTTGCAACTAAAGCCCCGCAAGTCCGCCACTGGTGCCACCCCGTGCAAAATCTTTACTGCTGTGCAGTGTAGTATCGTTGACGCCGATACATTGATTGTTCTGGTGCACACATAACCGCTCGTACCTCGGTAAATCACTTGAAAAACTCCAGGTCACACGTTATTTTTGGAAACTGCAGACATCGGTTGTGCCATGTTGCGTGCGCTGCGATAGAGGTATCTGGTAGCAGCTTTTGGGATACTTGTTTCTGACTGACGAGCTTCTCGATTTACAGCCCGGGGAGCACAACGCCCGCGCACAGCGCTGGTTAGAATTTCTCTCCGCATACTCTTACACTTAGGAGTACCGGAAAGGCTCGTCAAACGGCAACGCTGACTTCCTCTCTCGCCTCCCACATCGGCCACCGACCTCGACCGCACCGGACCCAACGGCCTCACCAGCCCCGACACCGTTTGCATCCACCTCATCCGAGCTTGCGGTTTCACTGCAATCGAGCCGTTCACCCCGGGCATTGGCTTAGGTGGGCTTATTCCACCTGCCTTCAGCTGCTTCGGCACCATCCCCCCGTTGCCCTGCACCAACAACGATTTCGGTGACTACCGCCGCCACGGACCGCGTATGGACACCTCGGATTCAGCCCAGGTTACTCAGCCATTCGTGCCCGCCATCATTTCCCCGAACCCCGCCGCTGGATCGCTCCACAGCCTTCCCTTCGGCCCGCGTTTTATCTAAGGGCCCGCCACCGGGTCGCCTCACAGCCTTCCCCTTGGCCCCCACTTTGCTCAAGGCCTTACCACCGACTCGCCTCGCCGCGTTTTCGTTGGCCCACGTTACGATCAAGGCCCCGACGTGGCATTGCCTCACGGCGTTCCCGCCGGCCACCGCTTTGTCCAAGACGAAGACCCTGCCGCGGCATTGCCTCCTGGCGTTCTCGCCGGCCACCGCTTTGTCACCCCGCCGCGGCATCGCTTCACGGCGTTCCCGCCGGCCACCGCCTTGCCCAAGACCAAGACCCCGCCGCGGCATCGCCTCACGGCGTTCCCACCGGCCACCGCTTTGTCCAAAGCCTAGACCCCGCCGCGACATCGCCTTACGGCGCTCCCGTCGGTCAACGAATTGTCCAACACCAAGACCCCGCCGCGGCATCGCTCCACTGCATTCCCACCGGCCCACGCTTTGTCCAAGACCTCGCCGCCAACTCGCCTTGTAGCGTTTCTGTCGGCCACATCTCTACTTTCGACCACATCGACGAATCGACTTCCAGCTCCGAGAAAGCCGCCGCGGTCACTGGCGCTCCTTCCGGTTTGGCTTCCAGGCCACCCATCGTCTCCCCATCGTCCACCTCGGGCGTCTCGGTTTCGACCTCTCCTCGTCCTCGAGCCTCGTCAGGCCTGATAGCTTCTCGGACCCCGAACCGCTCCGCCGCTGCAGCTGGAACTCCCGTCCTGCGGACTACTAATTTTGGCAGTCGACCCCCGGCTACCGCCACTTCAAGACGACTCCCAAGCGCTGCCCACCTACTCTTGGGTTCAAGACGGCCGCCCAATGACCTGCTACTACACAACGCCGCGTTGCACACCGCACCTCGTCGCCTTCAACCGCGACCTCACTGAGTACCCCCCAATCGGACCCTTCCTCATCATCGCAGATAATCGACTCAAGGCCTCTCCCCCGCTCCCCCCTGCTTTGCACGCACCACCTCGACTACCGGAACCCAATGTCGAGCCCATTGATGACCTCCATCTCCGTCATGCGTCGAGCACTACACTTACACCGACTGGGCGTGCGCGCAACGTGGCGAGCCCCTCTTCTCATCCACCCTCCGGTTCCTCTCCCTGGATTTTCCTTCACCACCACCGGACGACCTCTTGGACTACATCCCCTCGACCCGTCGCCCACCTCTGGCGGAGGTCCTGACCCTCGCCGCAAAAGGCCAGCTACACAACGCCAACGACAACACCGTTCGTCTCGTCCATTGACCATACACGGACTCAACGCGCCATGCCTGCACTCCTCCACCCCCGCCCCTTGCCCCACCCCCCCTCATCTACGTTCCAGTGTTGATGCGCCCATGGGTCTTACACACATGCCACTCCACCACCTCTTGCCACTTGGGTGCTTCTCGGACCCTTAGCATGCTTAAGCGTTTCTACTGGTGAATCGGCATTGACGTCTTCACCCGCTGGTGGCTCTGACGCAGCCTCAAGTGCCAGGCACGCAACTAGTTGCGCCAAACAATTCGCTAGCCTACCTTTTCCTTGCCGTTACTTGACGGCCCCGGCATTCTCGTCAGCTTGGACTACTTCGACCCCCTACCCTTAACGCCGCGGGGCAACGCCTACAGCCTCCTTTTTTCGGACCATTTCAGCCGCCGCGCCGACATGTACATCACTACAGAGGCTCAATTCACCGCGCCTGACACGGCCGACACCTTTGTCGATCGATATATCCCTCTCGGGGGATGACTCGTCACTCTTCTTTCCGACAACGGACTCCAGCTTTTCTCCAAGCTTTCCCTCTCCCTCTACGACCGCCTCGGCATTAATAAGATTGCCACCAGCTCCTACCAACCGTGCACCAACGGCGGCGTCGAGGGTGCCAACTACACTATGGCCCTTATGCTCGCCATGGTCGGCGACGAACAACGAACTGACTGGGATATTCAATTCCTATACGTCGAGATCGCATGTAACAACCCCGTCAGCGCAGCCACCGGACTCGCCCCCAACGACTTGTACATGGGTCGTCTCTCCCGCCCCCCTCCCACGGTCTTTGACCTTCCCAACATTGGTGGACACCAAAGCCTCAACCGGGACCAGCTAGCTTATATCGAACTCGCCACCGCCCGCCAACAACGCGCCTACCACGCCGTCCGGGAATTACACGCCATCTACGTATCGCGTCTCGACCGCTGCAACGCTTCCCTCATGGACTCCCTCCGCTTATTACCCCCATTCTCCGTCAACGGTTGGGCGTGGATCTACAACTCCGCTACCACCATTCGCAAGGTGCCAGGAAAGGCACCCACGCCATCGTTCTCAAGACCAAGCTATCATTAAATCGGATCGGCCCTTTCAAGATCCTCGCCGCGGGCCCGGCACCGGCCTCCGCCGTCCCCGATGGCCGGCCCCTTCACGACAAGCTCCTGTTCTTCGACCTTCCGTCCGACAGGCCCGGCCGCGACTTCAAACCTCGCATCTCCGTTCTCCGCTGCAAACCATGCCGGAACCTCGACGACATTCACGACATATCAAAGTATATTCCGGCCGACCTGACCAAGTACGTGCTCAACTTCTTCTCCACCAAGTCCCCGCCCGTCCACGTCACCCTCGACGACATCTCTCCACCACCGGAACGCCTCGAGGTCGACCAGATCTCGGGACACCAACTCGTTCGCGGCCGGGGAGGCGTTCTCGCGGTAATGTACAATAACCATTGGACCAGACTTCTTAGCCCCTCATGGGAACACGAACAAGCCCTACAACACCACCGGTTTCACATCCTCCGCTATTGGTCGGGCACCCCTCAACAACACCGCCAGTTCAACCGCTTATACCGACAGATGCGCATCGGGGCCGCTCACCGCGAATTAGCGCGGACCCGGGGCGAAATATTTCTCGCTCCCGGGTACAGCCTCGTCCCGCGGACCCTCTGGCTTCAATTCTTGAGCTCTAATAGCCTCCCCGCAGGGGTACACCTCTGTTACAAAGCCCGCGACGGTCTCTGGTTGTTGGGCAAGGTAGCCCATCGCGCCTCGATCGACAATTCTTCCGCCAACTCCTACATCGTTCGCTCCCTCGATGACCCGGGACCGACCAAGATCGACCTCCTGCCATCATCTTACATTACTTCACGGAGCGCCGTCTACAGATCCTGGTGCCTTCAGTGTCATGAGGCTGGGGTACTGGCTCGGGATGTCCTACAGAATGATGATGGGCCCCGTGGACCCCCCCCCTATTTTCCCTTGAGTGTGTCGGGAAATTGGCGCCAACCATGGTTTCAGTGTCTTTATGTTTTGTTTGTGTTTTCGTTTTCCTCACGAATTGTGGTACCTTCCGGATGTACCATAACTCCGCTGTTTCAGTCATGGAGCTTTTGGGGCTGTTGTAACTTTGTCGCTTCCCTTGTTCGTTACGACCTTTCACTGTGTTTGATTTTTTTACGTGTCATCCCACTTCGGGTGTTACCTTTTTTGGTGCCCCTTTACCCACGCCCATGCGTCCCAAGCACAGAGATTCCGTCGCTGGCTGGTATCCTGAAGTGCACGTGTTTGTTTTCAGTTCGGATGCTACCTTTTCTGTGGTGCCCCTTTATCCACGCCCATGCGTCCCAAGAACAGATGTTCAGTCGCTGGCTGGTATCCTGCAGTGCGCGTGTTTGTTTTCACTTCGGGTGTTACCTTTTCTGGTGCTCCATTACCCACGCCCATGTGTCCCAAGCACAGAGATTCAGTCGCTGGCTGGTATCCCGCAGTGCACACTTTCTTTTCCTCAGTTCGGATGTTACCTTTTCTGCAGCCCCTTCCGTTGTATTCTGCGTTCCCTTCCATCAGTACTTTCTACTCAGCACTCTGTTGACAGTAAGCCCACGGATTAACCCCTACCAGAGCCGTCTTAGCCTCAACTACGAGGTCTGGGTTGGTCCATAGCTTCATTTGCTGTCATTGACACTTCCCGGTTTCCTGATCTCTTAGTTAGCCATCGCTATATCGTCGTATAATCTGCATCTACGATTATTCAGGATGGGCTAATGTTCTGGTGTGCCACCCGTTAGGAGATATTTGTATGAGTAAAAGGCCAGCCGTCCATCCCTGCTGGTATTTTAAGGTCTGACTTCCGTTATTCAACTGCTGTTGTGAGTTTTGGAATCGGTCATGGGATTCGTCTGACTTCCGCGGGATTCGAATCTGTCGTGTGATTAGGAATCTGTCGTGCCATCCAGGAATAGGCACGCACATATATAGCACGACAGTATCATGAGCCACGGAATCTGCGCAGTATGTAGAAAACATAAAAATGGTAGCACCCTGTCTTCAGCTACGCCCTGCGCTGATTGGCTCACATTATATATAATTGCGCGCTCGTATATTGGGCAGTATGGTTCTTAGAAGCGCACTAGGACCTCTAATGTGATTAGCTATGTTATGGGTTGGTGTTTACTTCCACTTCAAGTACGCAACGCGTCACGCGCGTGGCGTTGTGGAGTGACTTACGTACGCAGATATTAATAGCAGCTTGCGCTCAAGGGTGACTTCGGGAATGACGCTTGATATTCCTTACCAGTAAGAGCACCGGTCCTCGTAGCTTGGCCATGACCACGCCACCCTCCCACCGCCCGTCCTAGATCACTCAAGACTATCCTGACCCTATCAAGCAAGGCTTGCGAGACAATAATATTCCTCTATCTATATGGGTTTACACGGCTGCCTGCTACGGTCTAGCGATAGACACACCTGTGCTTCTTGTGCGGATCACATCATCGGGGGATTCCCCAAAGGCTACCCCTTCACACTAACCACTAACAGCTAACCGGTAAATACTACTGTACAATCTATTACCCTATGTCGTTGGAAAGCCATTCACTGTAGTGCATCAGTACTGCATACTTTTCATGGTATAGTGACATACCTACTTTGGGGCATTTAATTGGCCATTGAGTTGCACTTCCTTTTCCCTCAAACATTTTTTGTGGACGAGATGCAGTGTGTTAATTCCTCAAGTACGGAACCTCGGAACGTAAGGGCGCGCCCATACCGAAGCTGGGCCTCATAGCAGCGCCGGAAGGTTGTTTTGTATCGTTCCAAGGGCAACATGCTCCAGACCTAGAGCGACCTCGTGCAAGGAATGTCACCCCTTACAGGTGAGATTTGAAGGTAATTCAAACTCCTTCAGCTCCAGTTGGGGGAAACAACTTCCCAGGAATTTTCGCTGTCGCCATGAAAAAGGTTTGGGAAATCTCTCACCTGCGCCTCAAAAAAGCCCGCGAAGTTGTAGAGCATTGTAGCCACTTCAGGGTGCTCCTGGCCTAGCGCCTCCTCTAGTATGACCCTGGAACGCATGTAGAGAGGTAGAGCTTCCTTGTACTTTCCCTGAAAGCACCGGCGAGCGCGAGCAGAACTGCCGTCTTCAGCGAACTACATTCATGTGAAAATATGTCAATTTCGCCAGCTGTGCGTTTGACCGTTTGAGTGGTGTCGATATACTCAACTTTGCACATTTGTGCTGGTACGAGCAGAACATCCATTCCCAGACTACTTAGTTCGTACAGGGTTGTTCTGCATGTGATGGCAGTTCTTATCTCTGCCTTCACCAAACGTTCGCGTGACAAATATCTTGAGGAATGGGGGGAGATGGCTCTCACCTGGGACGTTAGCAACCCCGCCCGCTTATAGAGCGCCGAGGCCACGTCGGGATGCTTACTTCCTAGCGCCCCTTCCAGTATCACGACGGCACGTTGATAGAGAGGCGCGGCCTCCGCGTAGTTACCCTGCAGAGGGCGTAAGTTTGTTTGTGACTACACGTGTGAACTTCAGCAAAAGGAGCCAACAGTAAGATATTGGTGTTGTTCGTTGTTCCCGACATTGCTTCAAGTGCGCGGCACTATTGATCAATCCTTACAGGAAGTCACTTTGTAGTTTCAAATCACTCATACGCTGGAAAAAAGGTTGAGGAGAAAAAAGTAGTGACATAACATGAACCACGCCATCGCCTGCAGCAGGGCACGACGGCGAAGAAATGTAGGAAGGGAGCGCGGGCACATGCTACCATGCGCGGCAGTAAAAACGCATTCAACACAAGCCACACACTGAAAGCAGAGGGGGGGCGAAGGCGGGTGGAAGAGACGCGCGAAGCAAGACTGGGGAGGGGAAGCATCGCTTGTCGTTGGTCATAGATTAGGTGAAGGATGAACGGAGCCAAGGTGTCTCGCTATCTTATGGGGTTTCGATTATGCAACATAGGTCTTAGAAGCAAGAAGTGCGGTCTGCAACTTTTACATGTATCCCCAGCATCTCGCCCGGGTGTTGAGCACTACTACTTCTGTAGGATGAAAGGGGTTTTTAGAGCGGCTAACGTGGAAGGATTTTACAACATCTCTTACCTAACTCAAATATATCGGCGCCCGCATACCTCATGAAAGGTTCTTACTCGTGGCAAATCGTGACTCTCACCTGCGCCTTCAACAGTTCCGCCAGGCTGTTGAGAGACTGGGCTACGGTTGGATGCTGCCGGCCAAGCGCCTTCTCAAATATCGCCAAGGACCGTTCGTACAGTGGCTTGACTTCGGCATAGTTTCCCTGTGCAAGCAGAGTGGGTGCTGTGAGTGATTATGAGTGATCGGGACTTGAATCTTGGTATCAAAACCCAAATAATCCGACCCAAATCCGGCCAGTCACATGCAAGATTCGAACATCCTCCCACCTGCGCCTCGAACAACCCTGCCAAGTTGTTGAGCACTGTTGCCACGTCAGGGTGCTCATTACCCAGCACCTTCTTTAGTATGGCCAACGATCGCTGGTAGAGAGCCTCAGCCTCGGTGAACATACCCTGTGTATGAAGCATATTAGTGGATTGGTGCCGCGCAGTGCGTGGTCAACACACAATATTAAAATCGACGACCGGCGTATGCATTTATGTGGACCGTACGACATTTCTTGGGCGTTTCTTTTGCTTCGCACTGTCAGACCAGATTCTCCAAAAGATATCGCCCAACGTTTAAACGAACCCGCTATACCACTTGTTCTGAACACCAAGTATATTGTTATGCGTGGCCGTGAACGCTTGAGAAAAGGCCCAGTCACAACGAGCTTGCATGGTGTACAGGCAGTGGGTGGATCGACTTATTAAGTGGCCTATCGTGAATCATTAGACTGACAGCGCACGTTGACACCACGATATGTGCTCGAACAATTACTTATAATCTACCAGGTATGTGGTAAAAACACCGTTTCCCCTATGTAAAAAAGTGCACTTGTGTTTTGGGCATGCAGTTCTCCGGTGGAAGTTTTTTTTCTCGAACTTTCGGCTGCCGGGAAAGCAATGGGTTCACCGGCACATGACGACGCGTGTATGGATCCTGACCGAGCTCCCTGGCGCATACTGTGAGCGTTCACAGTCGCCGAGCTGGCTCATTTTTCTAGGGGTTGCATTCTGCCTCGCTGAGCCGAGTAGGTGACATGGAAAAATTCGAATTTTCATGTTTCAATATAGCTCGCTCGGCTCTCACATTTTTTTATTTTTGCTTAATCGCCCGCCCCGCTCCCCCCCCCGCTGTACAACATCAGTCCAATTTTTGTCGCCTGTCTGCTGTTTGCCACGACGCAGCAGTAGAAGCAGGAGCAGCGGCAGCAGCATTTCTTTGAAACAACCACGGACAATGCTACTACTGTGTGTATGTGTGTGCGCTTCTGCATATCTCAGTGGAGTGTGTGACGTCATAGGCACACAAAACGATCAAGAAAATACGTTTTTTTCTTTAAACCCTGCCGCTCAGCCTCGCAGCCACAAAATCAGCACTGGGTGTACAGCAGTACAGCAGCAGTACAGCAGCAGCCGTCCTACGGCAGCCTTGCTCTAAGGTCTCGCGTTTGTGCTATTAGTCACGGTATGTGTGTGGTTGGCGCACAGCAGGAGATCGAATAACGTCAACATTTTCACGTCCAATGACAACAACAATCAAACACACATGGTCGAACGTCATACCAGGTGTACGAATAATACAGCAGCAGCAAAAGCCGTAGTTAGTACACGTAGCAATCGGAACGCCTGACTAACCCCTTTCCGACTTGCAATGCTCCCACGACATAAAGTCAACCCCGTCTCGAAGCCTTACTTTGTAGGTATATGTCAAACGCGTTGAAACACACAATGCCATTTCGACGATGTTGGGTCGTTCCTTAGTCGACGAGCCGACTCAATCAGAAACAGAGCGACCGAAAAGTGCTACCTCTATCGTAGCACGCGCATCTTTCCCACAGAGCGGGGGGAGGTAGACACTTGCTTATGGTCCAGCGGCCGCCTGTGGTCGTCAGGGGACATCCGGGATACATCCCCGAGTTTCCCATTCGTTGATTTGCGTCTTGATGGTGATACTGATGCTGCAATGAAATCTGCAGTTTTTTTGTGAGATGATCACCCAATGAGGAGAGTTGACGCTAGAGAAAACGCGGATTACCTGTCAGCCCACAACCACGGGGAGCTACACTGATCAAACCCGAGGCTGACCGACGACCCGCAGCCGCGGAGAGGCCCTTTTCCCCGGACCGACCTTCGACTGACCGCTGTGTGCGATGATCTCAGAGCAAGCAGCATTATAAATTTCAACATCAAGATGCAAATCAAGTGACGGGAAACTGGGGGATGCATCTCAAATGTCACTTGACGACCACACGCCGCCGCTGCCGCTAGTCCTACCGCGGTCGCCCTGCCCATGAACGCCGCCGCCGGTGCCACCACTGCCGCCGCCGCCGCTGCTGCTGCTGCTGCTACCTTCTACGTGTTTCTTTGTTCCACTCGGGAATTTAAGCAGGAAATGTTGCGGCCTCTTAGGCCGCCTTTGCACCTTATGTTTACTGATTTTGCTGGTTTCCCACCAGTAACAGAAAGGCAGTATGTGTGCGTAGATTGAACACATTTACTAGAGCCTGTCTTGTAACTACGGACTAGATTACAGCAATGCAAATACAACAACTAGCGCTCACCACCCACGAACGCACATATGCTGACGACAGTTACATTTTTTTCTGCTGCGCGAATTCCTAGGGGCAGCTACTACTAGGGATCAGGGCAACCCCCCCCGCCCCAGAGGCAGAGGCGCCATATTCTGGAACTAAGAGAAAACGTGATAGCATGCAGTCATCTCATATGCGACGTTGGCTATAGTCCTAGATACCTGGGGGGATATTAAAAGAGTCCCGGAAGTAAAGGTTATACACCGTAAACTGATCTGTGTCTTGACGCCTTGTTTGCACGGAGACGTTTATGATCGCACTCGTGCATCACACAAGGGGTACTCGTACTGCTGCTACTGTCAAGTTCTGCTGTTTACGCTCGATATCAAAATAATACCTACCAAGTATGATGTAGTGCAACAGCAGCCGCAGCAGAAAAACGGTGGTACGTACAGCAACAACAGCAGCCAGGACGGTCGACCAACTGTCGGCAATACCGTAGGTTATGGGTACTATTACGGAGACCCACTGTTAACAGGATGAAATTACACACAATAAAGGACGGCATCGTCACCTATGGCGAGCTCTCATACGCTATGATTGTTCGATTAAGGCCCTGTATTCCCGGTAAGACCTGCCAGTAAAATAAGCTTGAGTAAAATAATGATTGAACACACGCGGGTGCTTTTTTGTCCCCTGTTTTGTTTTATACTTTATCCTGCTAACAGTGGGTCTCCGTAGCATTGCGAAACTGAAGCTGCCGCAGCAGCCACCGCACATAGCAGAATCGGCAGTTTTAGTCGTACTGATAGAAGCGCAGCAGCAGCGCGGATCTGGCGCCGCCGTTACGCTCGCGCGAGGAGTATACACCTAAATGTGAAGGGTGCAGAAAGAAGAGCTCCATGATCTGGTGTAAGTAGCGATTTGATAATGCCAATAGCTATTTGTGCAGAGCTAATAGCCCTGTGCTGTGCTGTGTGCTTGTTGGCGATGTCTCGTTTTGATCCGTAGTACGGGTGTAATTTGCAAGGAGAAAAAATATGAAGGGGACATAGACGGAGGACATTCACTGAACAAAGCAAGAATGCGAGTACACACGTACATAGCGGTACCTGGTACTTCGCATAACAACCGACGCTGTGTCTTCGAAAGAAAGCACAGCGCCGCACGGCACCGCACTGCACCTCAAGGCACGGCACCGGACGGCACCGGACGACGCTGCGCTGCGCGCTGCTGAGCTATAGCTGAGCTGGGAGGGAATTTTTTGTGACTGAACATTGTAGTATGTACAAACCTGGTGTGCTGTACCTCGGTACTGCTGCATGATACTACTTCTTCGAATGATACCTGGCATGCACGAAACAACAAGTACGGCACAGCACGCAGCACGGCACAGAACGGCACAGCACCGCACAGTACCGCCCCGCACGGCAGGGCACGGCCGCACCACACGGCAGGGCACGGCAGGGCACGGCAGGGCACGGCCGCACCACACGGCAGGGCACGGCACCTCACGGCACCGCACGGCGCTGCTCTGCTGAGCTAGCGCTGTGGTACTTCTGTAATATGATACTTCGTCGAATGATATCTGTGGTATGTACGAAATAGTGAGTACAGCTCAACACTCAGCACGGCATAGCATGGCACAGCACCGCATAGTACCGCACCGCACGGCACCGCACGGCGCTGCTCTGATGAGCGCGCGCTGCGGTGCGCTAGTGAGCTAAATATATTATGATACTTCGAAAGCAAGACAAAAAAGAGAAGCCAGGTTTCAACGTACAAAACGCGGCGTTTTTCAAATGGAAACGTCCTAAGGTGCTCTGTTCTAGGCATCCTAGCCCGCTCAGCGGCCCGGGAAGGAAAATATCTTATAAATTGGAGTGTGAAAAGGAAAAAATGGAGGTTGCTCAGGAAATCGATATTTGTAAGTAGTTCTATATTAGTAGTTCGAACGGCCGCTATGTTTCCGTCCGGAATGGTGTATGAACACAGAGTATTGCACACAGCACAGTCTAACAGCAGCAGCAGGCAGCAGGAAACAGGTCATCGCAAGACAGAGTTCACACAACGTCACTAATCCCAGGCGGCTGGTACATACGTGCGATATGCAAACACACAGCAGTAGTGCGTGCTGACACCACTTCAACCTTGCTTCAATAGCTGGCTTTTTTTCGATTATGATATGGATGCGAAGGGCTGCTGGACCTATATCAGAAAGACGCGTGTGTAATATGTATGTTTGGGTGTACAGGCCGACAAGTACAGGTCGCGCGGAACCGAGCAGCCATGATCGACCGCCCCCGCTATGGTCTTTCGATCGTCCGCCTAAGGGCCATGTCAGATGACGTTGCTAAATCCAAGCATGTGTCGCTGACTCTGTTGTTCGCTGCCCGAAATCGCTCTCCAGCCAGGTGCGCTATCACACCAAGTCCAAGGTAAGCCATCAGAAGATCCGGCCTCAGTTTGAGCAACTCCAGCTATTTACATTGCAAGATAATCTTGCAGAACACGGTATGCCGGTAGTCTATTCCTTGGTAAATAGTAAATATAATAATAGCTTCTTCTCTATGTTCAACAAGCTGCGAATGTACAAGGTTCCAGCGGCACATTGCGACCCTCACCTGCGCCATCAGTAACCCCGCCCTGTCGGCGAGCCCGGTAGCCACATCGGGGTGGTTGACGCCGAGAGTTCTCTCACCAATCGCGATTGCTCGTACATACAGGAGGTCGGCCTCTCCATATCGTCCCTGCACATATATAGATAGTGTAGTCTAGTATGATATACGTCAGCATCAAGTTTTCAAGTATGAAACAAATAGCAGGCGTGCTTTGCAACTCAGTGTTATACGTGGTATATAAGCCGACCAGGTGCTGCGGGTTTCCGTCACCGCAGAGTAGCCAAACGGAATATCAAGGCGATAGGCCTTACCGACGGCGACACATGAAGAAGCTGCCCATCGATAGCATTTGCCGACTGTAGCACACCCGTCCATTGGGGCATATTACATTCGTTATTGCGTTGATCTCTGCTGTCCACCGTGTGTTATGTATGGATCACACACCTCTTCAAGAAGACCTGATTTTATACTCAGGCTATAGTCTATGGTGGACCAACATCTCGTGGTTGAGGATGCGCGTTATCACGATGACGGCGCTCTCTGAGTCCAGCTCTTTCTCTATTGTGTTCAAAACCCGGCTGGAGACAGGATAACTATTCAACACCTACCTGGCTATCCCACTAGACTACAGCAAGGAAAAATCATTTAGCGCCGTCACCACGGACGGGTGATCCAGACACCGAGAAAAGGAGGCATGGCCAACAATCGCTTGTTCAAACCCTCAGCGCCGGCCGGGGAGCCGTTGAAACCAGAGTAGACGCCGTGCGCGACTAGGGCTGCTGAACGTACTCATCGCGAAAAAAATCCAAGACTCTAGACTAGACTACGTAGCAATCAAAACCACCGATACAATTTTTCAAAAATGTTCGGAAACTCTTGCCTCCTTCACTAACAAGCTCGCCAAGTTGTTGAGCGTCGCTGCCACGCCAGGGTGCTCCGGGCCAAGCGCTCTCTCTTGCATGACCAACGACCGCCTGAACAGTGGCTCAGCCTCCCCATACTTTCCCTGTATAGAAGACATGGGGGCGGTGAAAATTTGTTTCCTCCAAGAGTTCGAGCAAATATCAAACCTGCATATTTTACATGCAATATTTGAACAATTGGTACATGGATCCAGCGTTGTTTCTAGAGACAAGTTTTCCCACTTAGGCTTAATGACCGAACAACCTGTCCTGGTTGTTTCGTTAGCGCGTGGCTAAGACGGAGTTCTCGTTACCCACCTCCTTATCCTTTATAGCTGACCCGCGGTCCAGAAAGGAAAATATTTCGAATATCTTACGGGGCTCTCCAACGACAACGCGGTGTCGTTGAGGGATATCACCCTTAAATGTGCCCCCCCCGGTCGCAATACGGTCACCATCCTCTTGTTTGAAAAATGTCGAACCGAATCCGCCGCGAGTTTTGTTATTGGGGACTCAACAGGCAATTTCTATGAGTGAAGACTACTCTTGTCTTGGAGGTCATCGTCTAGCATCTTGTTCAAAAACTTTCGACCGATCATACCTGAATCCGTACAATACGCTTACCGCATTTGTAAAAAATCTCGCCAAGTCGTCCAGAGTCATTGCCACGGAAGGGTGATCCGGACCCAGCGCCCTTTCTTGCATGGCCAACGACCGCCTGAATAGTGGCTCGGCCTCCTCATACATTCCCTGTGTAAAAAAGCGATTGGCCGGTTTAGGTTTATATGGGGCTTCATCAAGAAGTAGTTGTCATACCAGACGCGTTTGAATTTCAGATGCAGATCATACTTTTCTTCTTTCGCATGACATTTGACTTCGGCTATAGATAAAGTAACGACACATTTTGGTCTTCAGCCGTTGGATTCGCCTCGTATGTTGACATTAAATAGTATTGTTGGAACAACCGTACTGCGTTGTCAGATGGCAATGGAGTAACACTACTCGAACGACATACCTGCCTGCCATGACGGCAGAGTTCTTCGAGCCTATCTCGTTGTCGATTCTGTCCCACACTGCTGGATAAAATACCACGCTTCAGTTCTAACCTGTTTATTCAAAAACAGAGCTAAATATTCCGCGGTATCACCACGAAAAGGTGACCTGGAGTATCAGGTACGGCCGACAACGGCTTGTTTCAAACCTCGGCCTCCCGGAACGTGCCCTTGAAACAAGATGTGGACATTGTCAGCGGCCAAACCTGCACGAGCTTGTCCTCGCGGAGTGTGCCCTTGAAACAAGAGGTGGATACCGTCAGCGACCAAGCCTGCAGGATCACGGCATCGCGAAATACATCCTAACTCTACAACACCAAAGCGACCAACCGTTTCAGATGTCTTATGATTGATGTTGACCCTTTCGTACTGCAAAAAATAGTCCCCACTAAATCCGAGTGGTTTGTCTTCAGGATTGTGGGCTCTAAAAGGGTCACCGACATGTACTATTGTACAGTAGTTCAGCTTGCCCTTAAAATGTCAGTATATGCCGAACTCCGAACGGCGAACAATCCCAACGAGTAGAGGCTCAGCTGACGCGTTAAATATTCGCCCACCAACACACAACCGTCCTTACAGCAGCCGCACTCGCGGCAATCGTCCGCGTGGTGGTCCCACTGGAGGATACGTGGCTCGTAGGCACGTGTCTGTGCCTTCGGGAGTGAATCGCCAACCCGTCGTTCACCACAACACCCAAAGCAACAAGATTATCAGATGTTGCCTTCAGTGAGTTGATCCGATCGACTACCTCAGTGCGGCCCCTTTGTCAACTTGGCGAAGAGAGCCCAGAAGTCCTTTGCGCTTTTGGCGTATGAAATACCTCGAAAAAGCCTCGGTCAGTGTCGTGCGCTCACGAGTGGCGGCATGGCTCGAGCGGTGAGGCTGCACGACGCTCTGCAGCCCCTTGTCTAATTCTCGGAAGAGCAGGAAAAACACTACTGAGGACCTATATTCCCGGTTTTACGAGCTTTTGCTTTGGCTGAAGTAGAGTGTGAGGATATGAGGCAATATGGTCCTCGGGACCGACTACTGCTATGCAGGGGTGCCGTTGACTCTTTTGTCTGCTCTGGACACTCACACGAGGGTTGCTTTGGATACTGGAATCTCTATAGTCTAGATCTTCAGGCCAACTTTCATGACCTTTTCCCCAAATCATGTCGGAATTAATTCCGAGTGACTGACGTATACCCCCTGTGGTCCGAATAAAAACACCGTTGGAAAGCTCTGTTCCCGGCGGAGGTTTCGATCGGAGCATTTTTTTTGTTCGCGATCGGCGAGACAATCGCGATTTCGTCCGGATTTTGTGAGATGTTTTCATAGTTTTATTGGGTCGAGTGTGGGGGCCATTTTTTATTTTCACACCGGATTTAAACACATCTCGCCGAGGCGCTGACAGCAATCCAACCAATTTCTGGATTCTCCTGATACTTATTGAGAAAAGGGCGTAAAAAGTCCTTCAGACAGCGCCCAGCGTATAGGTTTTCGTCGGATTCGGGCGAATTGGACTTGCACCCGGGACGGTGTTCATTGTTTTTGAAGAAAAAAACATAAATATATAACAGCTGGAGTGTTTTTTAATTTTTATATGCATATGTACCATTTTGATTTTTTTGCCTAGTCCGTTCCTTTTCCTCCGCCGGCGCAGAGTTTTTTGGTGTGCTTTCTTCTGCAATGCGATCAGACTACCCGTCGGTATATTATCAGCCGTGTGCCGGGCTCATGGGACGTCCGTGGCGCGAGCTATGGCCGCGGAAAGCCGCCGAGACTGGCTCTATTTTGCGGGGTATGAGACACTTCTGTCCCCGGGCAACCACACACTAGACGTATTTAAGCCTCGAGGTTTGGTCTTAAGTACTTCCAACTGGAAGAGCTAGGCCATTCGATATTTCGACCTTAAACGCATAAAAAAAACACTATATGTCTAAAACTCGAAATAGTGGTCTCTTTCAGTACGCATAAAAAGAAAAGCCGAGGAAAGATCAAACTACTTGAAAATAGACTATGATATTTCTGCACTACTCCAGACGCAGATGGCAAGACGAGGATTTATGTCATGAGTCAGCACATACATGAGTGGGTGAAAACTTCGAGAAATACCCTCCCCGGCCCATGCTGTGCGAGCTTGAACAAACGGCCAAAACAAATAACTGGTGCCTGGCAAAAACACCGAGTGCTTCGTACTCCATACTCGCTTCATATGTAGGATACCTCGCAGGCGTCTGCCGCCTTCGGTGTGCCTCAGTGTGGCAGTCAGTACAGCAGCACAGCAGGACTGGCCCTCAACCCGGTTCAATTTCCACCCTCGAAATGTAGGCATCCGTCTGATGTTTCCTCGAGCTTTTGTCGTCTGAAATGCTGTTGTTTGCTGGAAAATACTCGGAAAATTGCTTCAAATATGCACTTGGGCCAAAATGTGCCCAAGTGCATATTTTGGGAAAATCCACATCTCACCGTGGTCTGCCGTGGTCGTTAGGTCGATAAAATAGACCTATTTTGTAGACATTTAAAACACGACAGGGCTTAATTTGGTTTAGAGCCAAAAATATAGGCATATCGTCAGGCTTAAATACGTCTACTACACACACGGTGGAACTTTAGTCCTCGCACGTACATCGGGGTGGCATCAAAATGTATTTGCGAGAGAATTTTCCCGCACTGCTAGACGCGGGCGCGGTGTATATGTACCCGCTGCAACGGCGTGAACTATGTCATTACTGTGAGTTCTCCCTCACAATTGACACGGTGGTTACCATACAGCAGTAGCGAAACCTGTATAAAGAGATATAAAGTAGCAACACAACCCAAGCAAAAGTAACGATGTGCACACAACATACCATATCGGCAACAAACATCGGTATAAGCACGCGGGGAAAAATACTGGACACAGAAAACAAACAACAAATTGACACCAATGATTCCTCTAACAGCAGCGACAGCAGCAGTACAAACCCATCAGACAGCGAAAATGATCAAGACAACAACAGCGGCAACAATAACAATTCTGGTCAATAGAGTGTTTGCGAAAGTACGTTTTTAGAAATTTACTTTTTCAAAAATTGTCCCGAAGGCAATATTTGCGGTAAATTTTTGAAAAAAAGGCAAAAATGTACTTTGTCGAAGGTAGGTTTTGATCAAAAGTTACGGTAAATTTTGTCTCTCTGTTTCATTGGCCTACAATACACCGAGCATTTGTCCGAGGCAGAACGCCTCTGCAAGGGTCTATAGCGCCCCAACCACGGGACAAACAGGACAAGCACCGCTGTTTGCACAGCAGCAGTACAAGCAACGAACGCACGGAGGATGGAGAGGGTAGTACCCTGAGCACGACGCACAGGCGTAACATCAGAGATATGCAGCAGGCCGGTGATGAACCGTCTGTTGCTGCCCTCTGCGTCCGTGACCAAGGGTTCAGCCCTTGCTGCAAGCTGTGGTGAACTTCTCGCAGCTGGCGGAGTCGAACGCACGCACGCGGAGAGGAGCCTCAACGCAGAAAGCGACACCACGCGCCTTGATTGCGGCTATCGTGTGCCGCATCTGGCAAGATAGGACTCGTATCGGTCCATCTGTGCGACAGCAGCCACCGCGCTTCTCCAACATCACCGCGACTGAAGCGTGGCATGACTTTTGGTTTAGGGCAGAGGAGCGGAAACTCCTCTGCCCTAAACCGCTGCGTGCAGATTCTTCGCAGGGTGGTGCTTCGCAATAACAGGTCCACGTTCCATGGGGAAACTGCGCTTCGCCTTCCCTTCCGTCGCATGAGGAAGGCGTTGCTCTGCTTGTAGCACGTGTAATGAGGTAGTCCCTGCTCACAAGGAGTTTTTTACGCGCGAGACAGACCGCCATACCTCTGATTTGTAGTCTGTTGGGTGCTTGCATGTACCGTGTTCCAGGTACTGCTGCACCTGAAACGAGAGGCTCGAGACTGGAGTACGTACAACGAGTACTCGTATATCGTATAATACTACGAGTACTCGTACTGCTGCTGCTGTACTCGTACGTATATTACAATCGCGCACATCCCCGTTTCCCTACTAAATTTCGGAGGCGTCGCCTGCAGGATTTTGTTTACCGCTAGCGCAAACACACCAAAAACTCGGTGGGAAGGCAATTCACTTTTTTTAGCGGAAGGCAAGTAAATTTTTAAAAACGTATTTTCGCAAACACTCTAATGGTCCATTATTCCCGAGATTGGTGATGGTGCATGTTTATTAAGATGTATCTCGCGTCGTGTGCACAACAACCCAGCTTTACATCACATCGTCCGTGCACATATTATTGCCCACATCACAACCAATTTGTACACCGTTATCCCAGGATCAGGTTTCAACACTTTCCACGACAGCATCTTAGCTGGAGCAAATCAAGAACTTGTGGAAGTCGCTGGATCTCAACCTACTACATATTCGAGTGTTGAAGAGTATCTCCACTTCATGTCACAGCCTTACACATATATATGCTACAAACGTAGAATTAGTTGCTGCCACGCAGTTATACGGAGTGGACTTTCGAATAACTTATCACACCGAGCCTCAGCAATATCCCAACCCTCCTCCTCCAAAAGTCTGTGATATCTTATTATATTATCCACATTCTTTCCACTACGCATCCCTCCGATATACACCTTCTGCAAAATACTTCATCATCATCAGTTAGTTGTAGTCATTCGACTTGCGTCGCCCCCGGGAGGCACGTGTCCACCTCCCGAAGGGGAACCTTGTAATATATACCAGGTATATATTTGAGCGAGATATCGCCCGCCGAAGTTTCCGCTGGTGGTGTAAACACACACACGCACCACCCGCAACACACCACCGGGCGTCGGTGTTGGTTGGTACTTCTTGGTGTTTCTGTTGGCGGTGGTAATGGTCTAGTGCATCTGCATGTCACTACGTACGGGGCGACAGTGTACGATTGCGGAATAATTTTGTTAAATTCGGGGCAAATATATGCCGTTTCGGGGTAATTCCGGGGTGTTCTGTGCCAAAAAGTGGCCAATTTGGCTCCTTTTTTTTTACACCGGAATCCGATTCCTTTCGACCCCGCGATTCGTGTCAACTTAAATTTCACGTCCCAACTCTGAAAATTGAACGAGAACAAGTGGGGTTCATACCTTAATAATTTTTGCCCGACCTATTGTGTTTCCTGGTATAATCTTTCTGTCCGCATGATGCCTTTTGACAAGAGGACGAGAATCTCATTGCGACTGGCCATACCGCCTGCCAGAAAAGAGGGGACATTTGTTATAAACCATAACGCCTCAATCGGGGAGAGGGGATGCAAAATATAGTGCCGTGCCAGTTTGAAGGGCCGCAGGTGCAAATCCCCTGAAAAAGCCAGGTGGAACTAAATCCATCCGCAGAATTCAGAGAGTGGATTGAGATGCGGCGCTGCATAACCCATTTTTACACCTCTAACTTGTAAGGCAGCATCCAATTGTAAGGGCGCAAAGCAAAGACGGCATCAAATGTCTGAACTGCCAGTATATGAAAGCCAATGGGAACGAGCGTGATGTGAAGCAGCGTCCGAAGATACCGTTGCGAAAAAAGGCAACGGAACGCGTACAAGGCGAACCAGACACCGGAAGCCCGACCTATCTGTGCACACATGATTTTTAATAAAACCGTAAGCAAAAAGCGGCTCGCTAAGATTGACCTTTAAAAAACTCTTACGAGTAGATTACCTGAGTCAAGAACAATCTCGCCAGATTGTCGAGTGTTGTCGCCACGCCAGCGTGCTCCGGACCCAGCGCCCTCTCTTGCATGGCCAACGACCTCTTGAATAGTGGCGCAGCATCCCCGTACTTTCCCTGTGTCACAGGTAACGGGGGGTGGTGTATAGTCTATGGGGTCTCCTCCACGGCGTGGCGGAAATAACAGACGCATAGATTTACAGTTTGGAATTAAGACTTGACGTTCTACGTATGTATCAAGTTGCCGTGCAGTCACTGGTAACAGAGACGCATAGAGTTACAGTTTGGAATGCAGGTTATGTACTACACATCTTGCTGTCGTGAAGCCACATTGTACTGCGTATATGCTATCTAGTTACCGTGCAGCTACTGCTGGAATTTTTTTTATCAACTAACCTCTTGCGGAAAAACGTTCTTCGCTGTTGCTTTTCAACCTCCCACAGGCAGTCCGTCGTTCATTTCCCAGGTCCCTCTATTCGCTCACCTAGCCCACGACCAGCCCAGTATTTATACTGCCGTGGTACTGCTCCCGTACAAACTCGGCCGCTTACATATCTTCACATATATATATATTTGTTTACCGTACACGACACCTCCTTACAATACCCACCGTCGGCTACTTATACAACGTCTTCGGCTCGCTTCGTTGTACACTACACCCCACTACTGGTGGCCACTTCAAAAATCTTTGGCTCGCTCAATTTTTTACGCAAATTCTGGGTGGTGTTTCGTATTTCACATATGTATTCGTTTCCGTTCACGACACCTCCTTAAAATGCTCACCGTCGGCCACTTACAATGTTTTCGGCTTGCTTCGTTGAGCGAGCAGCAAAATAATTTTTGCCTGACGTCCGCCTACGTATTTCATCTCCTTACAATGCCCACCGTCGGCCGCTTAAAATGTCTTCGGCTCGCTTCGTTGAGCGAGCGGCATCACATTTTTTCGTCTAACGTGCGCGCTGACGACATTATGAATGGTTATTTTGGTAGTTTCGACATACTCTGTATATATGAAGTAGCACTACCCACTGAGCTACTGAGTCAAGTGGATAAGTATAACTCAGTGGGCAGTGCTGTAGCAATTCTTGGTCAACTCACTTTGTTCGAAGGCCGCCGTCCAAGCGAGAAGTGCGCAAATTTTTGCATTTTGAACGGTACTCTCCAGTTGTTGTGCTCGGATCTTGATGTATGGAGATAATGATGAAATAAACTTGGCAAGACATTACTTCCAAATTGGCATAATATTTTGTGCCAAAACAAATATTAAAATTACGGTTAAAAAATACTGCGGTAGGGATCATAGTAGTGCACTTGTTTATTGAATTTCGGTTGGTACAAGTACATAAATATATATACGACCATTCTTTCTTTCAGGCATTCGGTCAGGAGTTTTTATCCGTCTCGGCCCCAGTATGCGATTCGCAGAACTGGAATTCTCGGTCAAATAGCTTCGTTCGAGCGCCGTCTTCGGGGGCGGCTCAAACGCCCCACGCCCTGCCGTGTCCGTTCCGCACCTCGACGTGAACACGGACGGATGCCGAGCGAGACAAGCGAGAAGTTGTAAAAGTATGGCATGTCGAGGAGGAATTCCGGAGATTTTGATTGTATCTTCACGTCTGCAGCGCCTGGATGATTTACAAAATTGGCATAATTTCCAAACGGAAGTTAGTTGCTTTTGTAATGTTTAGAATTTTGCGGTGGCATACTCTCGAGCGTTTGTTTTGCTTGACGTCTGCAGGGCTTGAGCGAATGAAACACGTAAAAGTCTTCGGGGGGCGGCTCCAACGCGCGTCACCCTTCCTTATCCGGTGGGCACCTCGACGTGAACGCGGATGGATGCTGAGCGAGACGAGGGAGAAGTTGCAAAAATCTTGTATTTTGAGGAGGTAATCTTGCGACTTTGGTTGTATCTTATAATAACGTTTGCAGCGTCGGGATAATTTCCAAAATTGTCATCATTTCCAAACGGGAGGTAGTTGCTAAAGTTTTCAGTTTTGCGGTGGTATACTCTCGAGCGTTTGCTTTCCTTGCTTGACGCCTGCAGGGCTTGAGCGCGTGATATCATACCAGTAGTAGATCGCTCTAATTCGTCTTTTCATATTATTGCGTTTGGTGCTGTTGAAGTGTTTCTCATTTCGAGCGTGCTTGGTCTGCGTGTCTACCTCTCATAGGCTCAAAATCCACAGGAGGAGTTGTACAAGTAAAGAATGTGTATAACTTCGTCGGGTGAATACGCACGTGAAAAAGTAATATCTGATAAAATATTATTTGGGTACGCGCCAACGACAACGTACAACAACGATGGACAACCTACAAAAAGAAGTAAACAAATAACGCGTGAGCGATGAGGTGCTTTCTTACACGTATGTATACACTATGACATGTGCGAAAGGTTCCCTACGGCCGGGAACGAAGGCGGGGACACAGCTGTATTTAGGAAGTAAAATTCTAGACGGACACCGTTCATAAACAAATGGAAAAATCCCTTGTAGATAACGTACATGATGCAAATGACCAGCCGAATTGCGACCGCGTAAATACTTGCAAGTTTAGTTCGTAGGCTTTGACCTGTTTTGTTAGTGTTCTACTGAGTACTACTAACTGTAGTACGTGGAGAGGAAATAGCTCCGGAGATCGCTCTTACGATGTCGGTGACAATTAATTAACGAACTGGAAAACATATTATTTGGTTGGTTGTTTATTTGCATAACCCACTCACTGTGAGTGTTGCTGAGTCAAGTGACAGTGGGTAGTGCTATGCGTCGCGAGTTCGATTCTCACCGACTTCATATTTGTCATTTTCAAGCGTGCGCGATGACATTATGAATGGTTAATTTGGTAGTTTACCATATACCAGGTATACGTAGTAGCACTACCCACTGAGCTACTGAGGCAAGTGATGAAGTATAGCTCAGTGGGCAGTGCTGTAGCATTTCTCGGTCAAATCACTTTGTTCGAAGGCCACCGTCTAAGCGCGAAGCGCGCAAAATTTTGTATTGAATGGTACTCTCCAATTATTTTTCGGATCTTGATGTATGGAGAGGTTGATAAAATAAAACTTGGCAATACATTATTTCCAAATTGGCGTAATATTTTGTGCAGAAACAAATAATAATGTAACTGTAAAACAATCCCCATGGCACTGCGATAGGGATCATAGCAGTGCATTTGTGTATTGACTTTCGGTAGGTACACGTACGTACAAACATGGGTATAGACGTGGCAAGCGCACGCATGTTTAAACGAGGAGGAGGTAGTACTGATTACGATTTCTGCGCTAGAAAAAGCCACACAGCAGCATTGCGAGTGGCTGCGTCTCCGGGGCCTCGAGAGTTGTATTATACAAGTTCCTCCTGTTATGCTGCGCCACTCGAAGGTGGTGGTAAGTAGACAGTAGGATGGCGTGCTTTATTGTTGCTGTGGTCCCTGACTCCGTTGCTGTGGTTGTTTGCCGGTCGAGTGCAAGCGGTCGTGTGTTGGTACTTAATGGACAAATAAGTTTGTGTTGCTTCATACTTGACCTGCTCCTTATTATTGCTGCTGATTGCTGATTGATCATCTCTTCTACCAGTGGTGACTTTTTCTTTTTTCTCTGGCACACTTCTACTTTCCAGCTTCTGGAATTCAAGCCGTGGTCACAGGTGTGGTCCTTCCCTCCCCCCCCCCCAGTTATCGCCTTCATTTTTTTTGGCGCATAGGGTTCAGCACCCACTGATCGTCGATTTTTCATCGAGTGTTGCTAACTCACGCTCTCGCGCTCTCCGCAAGTCAATTAGTGCACAAGACGAAACATCATTCGAGTACGCACTCGGGGGGATTCGAACCCACGAAGCTGACCTATACCAGACTCGAGGATATATAATAACCTGATACGCCACCGGGGCAGTGAGTGATATAGAGCCGGTCGCCCCGGTGATCTACTGGGGTTACACTCGAATATTACTACTACTAATACTAGCGTTGGTCCTCGAGTTCAATAACCACCGTTGTGAGCTTACTTGTTGGCTATATTTATTTGAAGACATAAACGGGAAAAAAAAGGATCAACTAACTGACTGAAATTGCCTAGCAGCGTGGGTAGGTACAAATCGACGCGAGTCGACGAGGGAAGAAAATGCTGAATTCTTCTCGCGATCAAAACTAGGGCAGGTACCGTAGTGGGGAGGGGGAGGGGAGCCCGCTATATGACCCCGGATCTGAGTTATACTACTGCATTGGGAGGGCGAGAGTAATGCGAGCATCGCAATAAATGGCATAGGGAAAAAAAAGTCAAGTGCATTACTGCTGCTGTAATAATACGATACCCAAGCAAGTTGCACCGATCGACTCGATCTGGACTGACTGCTCTTGTACTATGCAATTGGTCCATATACAACTTCTCTAATCACACGCAGCGGACATGGTCAGTCACCTTACTGGCCCCGGATGCTTGATCGAGTAAAACTATCATAAGAAACGCACTCGACACGTTTCGTCGCCAGATTAAAGGGCCAGTCGGCGTGTGCTCGTATTTATCCGATCGAAATCTGATGAATGAAGCTCGGAATTGGATTCACTCAAAAAACGGTAGCTATAAATAGTGTAGTGCATTGTTATGATTGCTATTCTATATCCACCTCTTGGCAATACCTTACATACTGTACGCGCAGACTATGATTGTGTGTGGTGACTTTATTTACTCTACCAAGTATTGGATCGAACAATTCAGAGTGCTGCCCTTCCCTACGCGAAGCATGAGTGCCGGCATCATGCGGAGCCCTTGTACGCTAGTAATTTTAATCCCAGAGGACGTTTGAGCGTGCAATTCATTGCGTTCTTTCATGACACTGGCGGCCGAAATCAAGGTCTCGGTCTCTCACTTCATTGAGTGGGCGGCGTAAGCCGCTAAAAACCTTGTATTTGTAGTTAGTTGCCGTGTTACGGACTCTACAGCTATAGACTACTCCTGGACACGATGTCTGACTCGAAGTTAAAGGAATACGGACATCCCGTGGCTGAGAATGTTTGTTGTCACAGCAGAGGTATCCGAATCCGTTTCCTTCGCGCTTACGTTCGGCGCCCCCTGGACTACGGCTAGTTCAGCTGAATTTTAATAGCTGGCTCTCGATCATACGCGCTCTCGATCATAAGCATAGTCAATACATCAACCTTTAAAGGTTGGCCAAGGCCACGAAACAAAATAAAAGACGGCCAGCAATTCTACTTCTGCAGGATCGTAGTCTCGCTGGGTGCACCATTCTGAAACAGGAGATTCATGAGCGACTAAGCTTGCTAAAGCTCATCATTGCGTAGGTATTCCTGATCCAAAAGGAAAATCGACGAGCACCATTTGAAGAGTACCAGGCAATTCTTACCTCCTTTACGAACAAACTAGCCAAGTTGTTTAGCGTCGTTGCCACGTCAGGGTGTTCCGGGCCCAGCGCCTTCTCTCGTACGGCCAACGACTGCTTGTAGAGTGATCCAGCCTCGTCGTACGTGCCCTGTGTGGGAAGCCGTGGGTTGGTACAGGGGTGTGTCCCAGAAAATGTTGTTAGCGTTTCACGCCGAATGAGGTCTTCGCGCAATTTGCTGAAACATTCAGGGATTTTAACGGTGTAGTGCTAGTGCTACCCGCTGCGGTAATGGATTTGTTCTGCACCATTCTACGGTGCGGTGTGCATAGTCTAGTCTAGATTATAGAATTTCCCAAAAGCGCAGTTAGATGCTTTGCCGTTTGAAATCGTACACGGTGGTTCGTGAAAGCAGGCGTTTAAACCGCGCTGTGCCCCCACCGCATCGAATTACCATGTACACGGCTATAGGGGGTACAGCCACTCGCTACATTGCAGCTACATTATGTTCTTGTGACAACCAAACGGTGTACGCGTCCTCGCTGTTTAGCTGGTCATGCTGTGACTCGCACGTGAAGCTTCGCAAGTCTCTCTCCGTGAAAAAAACTCTATCGGTTTGCAGTATTTTCGTTAACGATTACACGCTGCTCGTTGAACACAAAACTGCTCGTATCTCTAATCGTTATACTTGACATTACCTTCCGCAACCAGTGTGCCGCCATAACCCTCTTGGAAAATTCCAGGTCATATTTTAGTTTCAACAACTGCAGATATCGCCTGTAACATGACAGCATGCCAAATTTTTAGCATCGTTTTTAAGACGACACGCTCTCGGCCCGGAGCTCCCCCTTACATTGGGTTCAACTCCTTAAAGGTGGTAAATCCGGACTCCTGAAGTCCCACTCGCGAACAAACGTCTTAGAAAAGCCAGATTTTTTCATGAAATGCTCTGCAATAGAAACCTCTCACCTGCGCCTCCAACAACCCCGCCAAGTTGTAGAGCATGGTGGCCACCTCAGGGTGCTCCGGGCCTAGCACCTTCTCTAGTATGACCCTCGAGCGCATGTAGAGAGGCAGAGCTTCTTTGTAATTCCCCTGGAGCGTCCGGGGAACGTGAACATAAGTACCCCTTTTCAGCACAAACACGCTGGTATTTTTAAGCCGAATACCGATTCCCATTCCACGCAGTTATTAATGTTTTCTTGAACTGCCCCCGTGCTGTTGTTAAGAAATACACCTATATTATTTGTGATCACATCTGGGAGTTGACTACGACTCTCATCTCTCCCTTCACCAAATACCGGCTTGACTAAATAAATAGGAACTGGGGGGTACTGGCTCTCACCTGGGCCATCAGCAAACCCGCCCGCTTGTTGAGAGCCGAACCAACGTCGGGATGTTCACTGCCCAAAGCTGCCCCCAATATGACGGCAGCGCGCTGATACAGGGGCGCGGCCTCCGGGTAGTTACCCTGCAGAGGGGATAAAGGTGTCTGTGAGCACCAATGTGCGCTTCAGCAACGAGACGCGCCACCAGTACGAGTAAGCGAGAATCCGCAGGAGCTAGACAGGAGCTAGACAAGGAGCTAGGCAGTTTGCGGCAGGAGTTATAAGGCTTTGTATGTGCGCGTATAAACTGCTTATATATTGACCCTACCTGCACCTCAACTATTTTCCTTCTGGGTGTGACATCGAAGACGGTGCGAGGCCATGTGACTGTCGGGTCAACAATACTACTTCAAAATTACTTTAGGGTGCGGCGCGGCGCGAACTATGTGCCGCGCTTGATCGGATTGGTGTATATAGCGTTGTTGTGGCAGGTGCCCATCGCTTCGGGGTCGATCACGCGGCCGCTTGCACCGGAAACCCCACGAGAAGGTTTGCCAGCTGTCGGGGGGGACTTCGTGTGGCATCACGTTGCAGTCTTGACGCTTGCGGCTTTATTTCTCTTTGTACTATGTACGATGGCCGGATTGAAACCACACGTTCCGCGTAATGACGCTTGGAGAAGTCCTAATCAGGCGTCCAAGCCCCTAAACAAACTGTGCTAATTACAACGTGCTACGGAGGGTCCACATTCGCTAATTAAGTAACAACACAATCATGATGCAGTCAGTGCATGTAGCTACAAGTACTTCGTATTTGTATCTTTTTGTTGAAAGTGCTAGGTTGGTACGGCATCCCCGGTGGTCCCACTTGGACACCGTCTCCGTCCATGTCTTGCGGAACGGTCAAGCCTTGCTTTGCTTTCTTGCTCCACCTTACTATTTTAATGTTGGCTCATTCTTCCAGTTGTTTCTTGACTTGTCGCCCGCTTCCTTCGATTTTGGTTTCCACCACACGATTTTGAACCTGTTCGTGACTTTTCCCTCCTTTTTGTGCATGAAGTTGAACTTCCTACAATTTGCCGCCAAATTTCCGCCTGTGTGCATTTCTTGCGGAACGGTCCAGCTTTAGCTTTGCTTTGAATTCTTCCTTGATAATTTTTTTGTACTCGAACGAAGTTTCGGTCCTCTACTCTTGCAGGGTGGGCGGGGGGGTCTGTATTGCTAGTTTTCTTCGCTGTTCTTGCCGGGGAAGCCAGACGTGAAGTGATCGGGGCACTTCCTGTTGTTGGTGCCTGAGTTGCTCGCACCATTTGCTCTAAACTCTGTGCAATTCACCGTCTGGTTTGAGCTGATTCGGTAACGCATTACTTTTACTCGTACAAGGTTGGCGTATTTCATTGCTTTGCCAATAAAAACTCCTTGTAGCTAGGAGAGAACTCGCGAATTCTTCAGAAATGGCAATATCACACGTACCCCTAGTATTTTGCCCGGGTGTTGTACAAATACTGCACAACGAAAAGGGGCTTCAAAGCATTTTTTGTGGGACGCCATGGCTGGAATATGGCGACTCTAACCTCTGGCTCAAAGAAACGTTTGTCCCAAAGTACTCCAAGAAAAGCACTCACCGGGGTAAATAGCGATTCTCACCTGCGCCTTCAACAGCTCCGCCAGGCTGTTGAGAGACTGGGCCACATTTGGATGCTGCGGTCCAAGCGCCTTCTCAAATATCGCCAGGGACCTTTCGTACAGTGGCTCAGCTTCAGCATAATTGCCCTGAGCAACCATAAAGTGGGAATCGTGAGGGATCATAGCTGCCAACGGAGCGCGGAAACGAGAATGAAGTCCCGAGGAAAATTCGAGCAGTCACACGAAGCGTTCCAACACCTTTTTACCTGAAGCTTAAACAACCCCGCCAAGTTGTTGAGAACTGTTGCCACGTCAGGATGCTCATTACCCAGACCTTTCTCCAGTACGGCCAACGACCGCTTGTAGAGAGCCTCAGCCTCGACGAGCATGCCCTGTGTGAGGAGCAATATAGTGGGTTAGTGTAGAACAGTGACCAACACACGAACAACAATTTCAATAACGTATAAGTATGGGTCGCACGCCGTTTCCTGGTCCTTTTCTTTACCTCTCACTCGTCCGAACTGATTCTCCAACGACTCTGCCCAACGTCGAAACGAAGCAGCCATATAGCTATATTGTTCACCCAACATATTGTTCTGTATGGCCAGTGAAAAGGCCCAGTCTCAGCGAGCTTGCCCCGTCCACAAGCCGTAGTTTGATGCCCGGAAACAGCCAATCGCGAATAAAAATTAGACTGCTGGCCCATGCCGACACCGCAGAAGCTCCGCGTCTGCCTTTTAACAAGCTAGCGCTTCTACAAGGCTACGGGGACACAATGCGACCCCCACCTGCGCCATCAGCAACCCCGCTCTGTTGGCAAGTCCGGTAGCCACATCGGGGTGGTCACGGCCGAGGGCCTTCTCACCAATCTCGATTGCTCGTACATAGAGGGGGTCGGCCTCTCCATACCGTCCCTGCATATGTGCATCAAAGTCAAAGAATCAGGTACAAAATTTTCGACATTCACGGCTCTAAGATAGTGTAAGGTGCAAGCCGGCAAAAAAGGTGTGCATTTCTGTCACTGCCGGACGGCGAGGTGTAAAGAGAGGCGTTGCTTACACCGTTGGTCAAGTAGAACATACCGGGTAGTGGATAGGGCTCCGACATTCCAACCGATGCACACGAGAGGCACGGGACAAAGGCTTCGACGGACAGGCAAGTGAATGAAGCAATACCCACCACGGAAGAGCTAAAAGCTGCAAGTGCCGCGCCTTTCACCCGCAAGGGAACATCGCTGCTCGCACCTGCTCTTGCAATATGATCGCCAAGTTGCGCAAGTCTCTGGTCAATCCAAGCTGGTCCGGGCCAGGTGCTTTCTCGTCGATATCTAGGGCACGCCTGTAGAGTGGCTCTGCCATCTCATAGTTGCCCTGGTTTTGTAGGGAGTGAAGCAACGACAAGGGACCGTGTTAAACCGTACGTCGAAAGTATCGCAACAACGCCTTCGCTCGCCGCTGTAGGAAACCACGTGGACGCTCAATTGTTTCGTACAGCAAAGTCAACACGCTTTCCTCTTCTTGCCAAAACAAAACAGAGCCCGTTTATTTTTTTTTATAATAATTTAGCGGTATATAAGCTCACGCAAAAACTATAGACTACTCTTAAGAACGTTAATATGTTCTTTGTAGAGGAAACGGGGATGGGAAAAACAAAGTATGCCCCACAGCCTTACGCAGTGTAGCGTGAAATAACGTAGTCACGGTGATCTGGTGACAGTAGTGAAGGCTCTCACCTCATTCTTCAAAACAATTGCCGACGACAAGAACGTTACGCGCGGGTCAGGCACGGGTTCTCACCTGAGCCCTCAACAGTCCCGCTTGGTTCGTGAGGATCGTTGCCACAGCAGGGTGCTCTGGGCCGTACGTCTTCAAAACTATCGCCATGGATTCTTGGTAACGTTGCTGGGCGTCCGCGTACTGGCCCTGTTTTATCAAGGTATCCACGTCGTCCTGAGCGATCACAGCCACTAGGCGTTACTATCAGCATAGAACAATGACAGTGTTTACAGAGCATACACGGCCACACGGTATTTCTGTAAACCTCTTACCTGGCTCTGGAACAACTCCGCCCAGTTGCTGAGTCCAGTGGCCACCTGGGGGTGAACCTTGCCAAACCTTTTCCTCCAGATGCCAACGGCACGTTCGTACAGCTGTCCGGCTTCCTTGTAGTTGCCCTGTACGGGCGACGGGGCGAGGACTATATGAGACAACGTAAAGACGGGGCTATGTTTGACAAGGTAGGGAGGAAGAAGGTGAGGCGGCGAGGCGGAGGTAAAGTACTCGGCGACTGGCCAATGCCTAGCAACCTCGCTCACGGTGAGGACGGGGATATAAAGTGGGGTTTCAGATGAGAAAGGTTCCCGAGCAAGTGGTGATGCTTCAAGAATCTGACGGCTCCCACCTTCGCCATCAACAGCCAAGCAGGGAAATCTTTGTTTTGGTGATATCGCGGCTTCACCTTTGTCTTCAACAACCCCGCGCGATTGTTGAGAGCCGCAGCGAAATCCGTGTCCGTGTGTTCTTCACCGCCCAGGAGCGAACCTCGAATGCCGAGGGCCTGAAGGTACAGAGAGTCGGCCTCCTCATACTTTCCCTGCGAAGATGACACGCGAGTGTTGGACACGATATGCTAGTGGGCACACCAGTTAAGCAACGTCGCGCTTGGCATCGAAACATATAACGACGTCAACATGTTCGCTCAATACCACAGCGCTGATGTGTAGAACGTGCTCAACCTCTGCATACATACGGCACGTTCCCTAACCCCATCGATGTACAGTGTGGTATTGATCAACCACCACCTCTGCTGCAGCAAGTTTCATTATCAAATGGCTCAGCCATAGTTGCCGTTGAACGCGAAATATATGTAGGATGGAACAGGAACACCAATATCTGCGTCGAATCCGAAGCAGTTCCTTGAGGTGCCCAGCGCCCAAGGACGCCCACCTTAGAATAACTGCCCACATATGAAGAATCCCGGCCAGATATTGGAGCGGAACCGAACTAAGTCACGGCAGCGTGAGCATGGTATTATAAAACATGCCGCAAACCGCTTCTTCGTGTTAGTGCCAAAACGATGTTGCCACTATATACTCCACTAGTTCACCTGCTTCTTCGTCAATTCCGCCAGTTTCTCCAGCAGAGTAGCAAAGGCTAACTGGTCAAGACCCGGTGCTGCCGCTCTGAATTCGATAGCTCGGCGGTAGAGGGGGTTCGCCTGTGGGTAATTCCCCTGCACGTGTGTGTGTCGTTTGCAAACAGCGAGACCCGATGTTAGAACAAACCCACAAACAGTTCACCTTTGCCTGATCCGTTCCGTGCGCAGTTAGGTTGTCCAAGCGGTACTCCTGCAGCGAGAAAGGTTTATATTAAAACACGAAACTTTACTTCAAGGTTGGCGGGGGTCACACGAGATTGGTGATGGGGTGCTACTTGTGATTTTTTTCTGTGTTTTGCAGACGGATCACCTGGCGCTAAACCGGCATACAGTATTTTCTCAACCACACTGTGGCGTCGTGTATAGTGTATCATGCCTTGCGGTCTAGCCAGCCACCACCATGTGTACCGTCCTTGGCGACTGCCCCGTCGTCGTCATGGGCCCGATTTTGTCAGTGGGTGTCTAGAGCAGCGGTCTAGCGGCGAGCATACGAGCGTTAGCTTCGGCAGAAGGGGAACCGAACGCGACAGGGAAAATAATCTACGGTACCCATTCATCAAGGACCGCATGGTACGGTTGTTGTGGGTTCTATTTATACCGCACCAACAACTGGAAACGCACAGACGTCGCCACAGCAGAAAGCGTTCTGTCTGGGAAAACTGGAGCATCTGGGCTTGGCGTGGAAATTATGGATGGTGACAGAGGAATATAGCGTACGAGGTGGCTGAGATGGTTGCATAAATTCCAATGTAAGCAGGGCGGTATTTGTAGGAAGTAGGAATTTGGAAGTAAAACAGAACGCTAAAGGGCCGGACGACGCGCAGGGTCTCCAAGTCGGTCGACAAGGCACGTATGAGGTTGGGGTTGGCGGTCAGGTAGTCGATACCAGGCACACACCGCACGTCGATTGGCCTCCATCAGTGCAATGCCCAAGGCCTTGTCTAGGCCCCCCGTAAGCGATTCTCCTTAGCGAGCATATCTTTTCAGCTCAGGTTCAACCCCCACAGAATCCCCGCCAGGTGTGCGATGGCTGATTCCATCAAAGGCGATATTTTTTACGTATCATGGTGCGTTCGTTTTGTCGATCATCCGAGGACCGTTTTAGATGGATTTACCTTGGATTTAGTGTGTAGTGGCACACCTCGTGCGAGGGCGACCCAGACCACCGCAAGCAGAAAGTTCTGCGGCATAGACTTGAGTGTCGACGTCGATTATCGCTGGCTTTGTTAGAACTAACGAAGGTCCGTATTGACAATGGCCGCACACGTCTTCCTGTGCGCTTCCGGCCCTTTCCATTGTGTACGAGTACGAAGTTCTGGAGATGTGTAGACTACAGTATCAGTTAAATTACCTTAGTTTGTTCGCCGGACTGCCAACAAATGTTTGCGAGAAATAATTTGGACAACTCCATCTATGTAAGAGCCAGTAATATCCCCATGGTGCGCTAATTTGATCCTATGATACATGGTCACACACCGGGTATGATACAGCAGTACTACGCGGCGGTGCCTGTGGTTGTACCACCGGAAGACACTCGCTGCTGCTGATGCTGAAATACAGGAAGAATACTGCCATAGCAGCCGTCGCCTTGTTGCTTCACTACGACGTACCAGATGCATACACTGCTACTACTATAATATCACGAACGGGTTTGGCGATGACGCGGTGTAGCTGTGTGTGGCTTGCGTTCTACCAGTACGAGTACACGGCCTATAGGAGAACTGCCGTACGGGCACTGCTGTACGACTACAGTTGTACCGAGTAGCCAACTGCGTTGCTTCACGCCTCGTACGGAACGATGGTTCGACACCACCATTGATATTGCTCGGATAACCATGGGATGACGGGATGTAGACTGTAGTCAAAGATATCAATATTAGTCTAGTCTAGACTAGACTTTACACTAGGGTTTTCACTGAAAAAGGACAAAAAAATGAAATGATGGCCGTACCTTTAGACCATTTCTTATGCAGTCGGATTCCGCCAGTCGAAAACGGCCCTTTTCGACTGGAATTTTTTTCGACAGGATTCTTCTGGTCCTTCTTCTTATCGTCAGTCGAGTTGATTTTATAGTTTTTGTGCTCTTCCGAGAGGCTGTTGGTGTGAGGGAGTACTGCTGTACAGCAGGCGAAATCGGTTGGCAGCTCTGCGGTTCGCGCTGTCTCCGCGAGCAACGGCTCGACGAACCTTCGTCCCAGCGAGTTGGTGGCTTTGGGCTTAGCCGAAAGCCGCCAAAGCTACGTTCGTGGAGTTCACTCAGCCGAGAGCCGCCAAAGCTGCAGCAGGCGCAGCCGTTGTTGGCAGCATGGGATCGAGACCGCGCGCTGCTGCCGTCGTGTGATACACGCTGCTGGCGAGCGGAACTAGGAATGCGCCACGCTGACTTGCTGCGAGAAGCAACAGCAGGGATAGCCAAGCCAGCGTCAGCGCCTTGTATGATACTGCAGTATGGTACCTGGTATGGGTGTGTGGCCGTGTGGCCGTGTGGGTGTGTGTTTGGGTGGTAGGATGGGCGATGCGATCGGTTCAAAAAACACGTGTAAAACTTTTTCGACCGAGTTTTTCGACTGGATCCGTCAGTCGGAATTCTCAGTCGAAAAAAGTTCAGTCGAAAAAGCCCTTTTTCGACTGCGTAAGAAAGCCCGATTTGGGCTTCTTCAGTCAAAAAAGGCCGTTTTCGACTGACAAATCCGACTGTATAAGAAATGGTCTTAGACTAATCAATTAGTCTAGACTATATTTTCTAGAGTTCCCACACGGGGGTGGTTTCTTTTACCTCGTCAAATATTTCTAAACCAATCTACTCATCATAACGCGCGCCACGGAGCTCGGCCGAGATCCAGACATGCGTCGTAACGTGCCAACGGATCTCTTGCTTGCCCCACGTCCAAAAGCGCGAGAACGAACGCTTGGTCGCCGGAGAACAGCCTGCCATTTTTTTTTTTTTTTTTCACCTGTAGTCTAGGTCTACATGATACGTCAATACAGACTGGAGCACAATTGTGGCTGCCCCCCTGCTGAGCTCTGTACAGACTGGCACAGACAGCAATTGCGCCTGCAGCCTTTCGTAGCAGATTATCCCACGATGCTCCGAATCTCGCACCTGTTGCATGTACATGTCTGCCTTGCTGGTCACCGCGTCCACCAGTTTTGGGTCTCCGTTTTTCTCCCATGTTTGTATGGCACGGTCGTAGAGAGAACGGGCTTCGTCGTACTTACGCTGTAAAAGCACGACGCGCACGCCATAGCGAAATGGGTGCAAGGTCAAGCTTCACGGGTGTTCAACTGTCCACGGCCACAAGCCACTAACGTGAATACTATGGGCGGAATATCTTAGGTGGTTTACGCGAAACAATGTTGAAATGAGAGGGGCGTGAGAAGGAAAAACGGTTCAGAACACCCAGCCACAACGCTAAGTTTTTAGAAGCTGGACGTGGGGGTAAGTGACACTATATAGTCTATATGTACAATGCAGCCTTAACCACAGGTTCCTACCCAAGCCGTTGGGCTAGGCAGCGATTTTATTTTGAGGTTGGCGCACAATGCGAAAAGTTGCACGGCAGGCGTTCATCATGATAGTGGCCTGCTTGTGCGTGGTCACACTCGATGGAGATGTTGCTACGACTGCACTACTCACTATCCTGGTCACTGCTGTACTTGAGGCCCGAAAGGGAGTCCAGAGGGACAAATCAGCAAGTTGCTGACCATCGGTCCGCACCTACGAATGTTACCTAACAAAATGAACAACAAGGTCTTACCCTGTCGTGCAAGAGCTTTCCCAGGCTGTAGCGCGACTGGGCGATGTCCAGGCTGTAGCGTAGCCGGGCAGTATCCGAGTCCGGCACCTTGCTCTCTAGGAGCCGCTCCAACGATACAGTGAGAACTTTCTCCGCTTCCTCGACCTGTAGCTTGTTGAGCACGACGTGCTTGTGTCGCTCCTTTAGAGTTCCTTTCATCTCTTGACCGCGGCAACCAGAGAAGTCGAACGAGCTCTTGTTTGCACCAAGCAGAATAGCCAGAGCGACAACGAGGTCAACGCCCGCCGTAAGCTTCTCGTCCAACGGATTCTCGTCGGGCGTCAGCGACTGGGCAACACGATGCCATGCCCCAGAAAGTTGTTCAACAGACGCAAGCCAATTCCACGTGCACTCGTCTTCTTGCGGAAAACCAGCCATAAGCGCTGCTGGAGTGACAAACCCGTCTTCGCCCACCGTAGCAATGACAAGTTTTTCAACTTTTTGCTGGAGTTCACTGGGGTTCTCGGCAACTCCCGTCTTGTGCCGTTGTTGCGATATCGACGCTGTTGCTGTCCCACCCCAGCAGCAGCAGAATGCAAGCATGCACCGCGGAATCTTGATGCATCTGGGCCAGCAACGGCTGGGTGGCTTAGAGGAACCCATGGTATCGGCAGTGTGTAGTGCCATCGCCAAGTAAACTTCCCACCCGATCCCTCCTGCCTGGAGTCCTTCGATCCAGTCGGATGGGAATTCAGAGAGGGCCTGCGACCATTCGCTCTCAGGCGCAAGACTAAGAGTTTCTCGCCACGTCGAAAGCGTGCCCTGTTCGCCCTTCACACACTTGATGAAGGTCTCTAACAGTCCTTCGGGTTTCTTCTGTACGCTCTTCCTGTCGCCCGAAGTAAGGAACTGCTGCTGAACGACGGCCAGCGTCCACGCACCGCTCGTGTCTGGGACACCCGAACGGATAGCACTGGGACGCAGTGCTGTATCGAAAGAAAGCGTGGAGGGAATTACCGCCAAACGAACCCAGAGACCGGTGCGGACCATCATCTCTGTCCAATCCTTGACCATTGGCGTGCGTCTAAGCCATGTCACACGGGGGCCTTCTCCTGGGTAGTTGTCGTCCAGAAACACCGCGGAGAGATGTCCATTTACGGGGCCCTTTTTGTAACTGGCTCGAGGGAACAGCAATGTGCACTCTCGAGTGCCATCGTCCGATGCCCACGTATTCTCGTTGTCGTAAACCGAGATGATGTCATCCGCCCGGCGCTGCAAGTGATCTTGGAAGAAGCGAAGGATGACTACTTGACGACGGTACAAATACAGCCCATACAAGGCAACAACGCAGCTCAAAGCAGCCGCGCCTCCCTCCTTGTAGTCGTCCGCCACGATTTGTAGGATGGCATATAAAAACAGCATCACAAAAGCAAAGCCAGCCAATATACCGTATCGGATGGAATAGTTGCGCAACTGATCGAACGTTCGCCAGCGTTTGTCGATGACGTCGTGGTACAGGTAGACGTGGAGCGGTATGCCGATAGCAACATAGGCGCCCAAAACAACACCAGCATTGTCGGCAAGACCTTCGCTCAGCATTGTTTCCGTCGAAACGAACCGTTCCTGCGTGCAGCAAAACGTTGGGAGTTAAGGTTTCGATAAAACATCGCGAATAAACGCTGTGAACAGCCCAGCTTGTAACCCCTGGACCCTATTTCTCGAGTGAGTAACATGTGTCATAAAACAGCGCTCTGTGACCTATTGGCTGCGGCAAACGTGTTTGAGTACGCTCCTCTGCACGCAGGGTTCTCTTCAACCGCAAATATGACGCTCGTTACACTTTGTACACCCGCGGCTTGCTCCGCATTATATTTGTGACGCTTGGCAGTAACTCCTCGCAAGCGTAACTTCATCTCATAACCTATCCAGTATGTTTCCACTATAGCATTTACTCATCTAACCCATTCAGTTATGCCCCTCTTGGAATAGAACCGACATTACACGCCATGCTAAAAAGGCAAGACCTCTCTTCGGAGGGGTATTATAGCGATTAAAGTTGAAGAGATGAGCGTTAAAAGCGTTTGTTCCCGCATGTTATAATACATTACAGTAGCTGTTCCCCACTATGTTCTTCCGAAACAACATAACGTTTACATCTACGCCACATCCTTATGTGTGTAGCACATTTCCCCATATCCGCGTGCATCGCGCGGAGTGAGCCGTGAAGTCGGGACTCCGCAACATCTACGGCCAGGCATGTTAGCGGGAAAGGGCCGACGACGTTTGTGGATGCTTGCACCCTTCGTCGGCCGGTAGTCGCGATGATGGTACGGAGGAATATCACAGCCAGACCTTGCATTATTAATGGTGCGGTTACAAAGGAAGACGACGGAAACCACGACAAAACAGCAACAAACGCGCAACAACAACCGATCCACATACGAACTGCTCATCGCATGAAGGCCACTGTGCGGTGAAAGGTATTACCGACGTATTGTTCATGTTGTTCCCCCAGGACTAAATAGACGTGTCCCGAGGACGAAACATTTGAGAGCATACCGTTGTCCCCAGGGAGAGCATTAAGGTCGTAGGGGGAACTTCGTGAAAGTAGCAGATTACTCCCCGGAGAGAGCAGAACATTTCGAGAGTTTTTTCATCCACTTGGAGGGGGCGGGAGGGGCGCAATGCACGGGGTGGGGTGGAATCCTCTCATGCGTGCTCGTCTTCACAAGACAATAGCCCTTTGCATCCCGGCCATGTCTGGACGAAGCACATCGCGTTTTCACCCGGCGAGGGAGACATCGCGTGCACCAAGAATGAAGCGCCGTGAGACGTTCGGTGAGTCAGTTGAAGGGCACCATTTCATATGCACCGCTTGTAAGTCAGCCTTCGGCACCGTGTGCGTACTTTCGTGCGCATGGAGGGAGGGGCGGGGTACTCATGTGTTGCTTGCCTTAGTCATTGTACCATTGACCATGCATCCCTTTCGAGACGGAGCACCGTTACTACTCCTAATAGAGACACTTCCAACATTTGGGCGCTCATGACGCTTTTTCTATGTACTATATAAAACTGTTTGCGTACCCCATCCTCTTCCTGTTTCGCCGTCTGCGGCCACCATCTATCTCCTAGAATATGTTATCGTTTTCTCGCTTCTCCTAGTCTACCAAACTCTTTCATGTCACATTAGTCTGATTTCCTCGTCTTCTCCTGTAACGCATCCCGTTCCTCCTTGTATAATTCACATTTTCCTATTATGTGAGTCCTACGCTCTATTGTTGTGCCACACGGGCACATACGTGCATCCATGTCCTCCTCCTCCCGACAACTGGTGTGCATCTTTCTTCTTTCTGGTAGGTCTAGGTCCCCTGCACGAAATCGCATTTTCAGCTTTTTCGCGTAGTCCATTGGGCCGTGCAATTTACGTTTTCGTTCCAATATCTTCCCTCAACTCTCCGTATATCTCCAAGTGCTTCTCCTCGTTCACCTTATTTCTTAGCGTTAACCTTTCCCTTTCTAGCATGGAGAGGGGGGTGGCAGAGGAGGGGGGGGGGGGGGGGGGTGTACTCGGTTTGTGCATGGCGGTAGTCGTATGACCATAGACCCTCACATCCTTACTACACCGGGGCGGAGCACGTCTGGTTTTCACCGATCAGGCAGACATTGCTTGCACCACGCGCGAAGCGCCGTGAGGTGTTCGGCGAGTCGCACTAAGGGTGAACTGCATCGTTCCAAGAATCGCTAGTAAGACGGACTTCGGCACCTTGCGCCTACTTTCTTGCTTATGGATGACAGCGCATTGAGGCACTTTACTTTCTGGTGTGGCCATTCCAGAGACAGCAATGAGTAGCACTATGAAATAGGTTCGTGGGCTACCCCTTTTTGCACGACGCACTTGCAAATAATAACGTGCACGACTCGAACCGCCTCCAGAACCACACACACAGAAACCCATTTCGACACTAAAAAAAGCGCAAACACCACAGCATGAGACCATCGCACCAGGCCACACAGCACGCGCAAAGACAGACAACACAGCAGACCACATAGCAGGCGTGTCCCTGATGGATTTTTCCGGGAGAATGGTCGCGCATTCAGAGGGTAACAGCAGTGTCGACGATGTAGAGAGGATGCGTACACGTATATGGGCAATTATACGGCAGGCGGTAAATTAACGAACTCAAAAACATATTTGGTTGGGTTTTTAGCATTACCCACTGAGTTACTGAGTCACGTGACAGTGGGTAGTGCTATGTGTCGTGAGTTCAATTCTCACCGACTTCATGTTTGTCTTTTTCAAGCGTGCGCGTGGACGACATTATCAATGGGTATTTTGGTAGTTTAACGTATTATGTAGCACTACCCACTGAGCTACTGAGTCATTGAGTGATTAAGTAGCTCAGTGGGGGCAAGTAGGATTTCTCGGTCAAATCACTTTGTTCGAAGGGCGCTGTCTAACGCCTCCCTTATCCGCCCCCTATACCTGGTCGTGGATGCGTACGGGAGGTAACAAACACATCCGAGAATCGCGGCGACGATTTTGGATTCTGGGTTTTGGATTCCTGGGCAGTTCTTTTTCCGAGAACGGGTCAACGCGTGGCGTACTAATCGATGGCACAGTCAGCAGTCTATAGTAGTAGTAATAGGTATCTTCTTGACAACATGTCGTGTGCGCGAGCAATCGACGATACAGCAGTAAATAATGTGCAAAAATAGTCGACGATATAGACTTGGTACGCTGTTTTCAATTCCGAGCTTCAAGAGCAGCAGTTTTGATGATGTTGTTGTTGTTGTTGTTCTCACATCAACTCGCATATTCAAGTCCGTGGTCACAGGACAGGCTTCATCAGTAAACATGTTGACTGACACCACTGCACAAGCAACACCTCTCTGGGTAACGCGGCGTCAACCGTCGTAATATCATACAATTTCGGGCAATGTAATCTCTATTTGAAGGTCCTGTTTTGTTTATTGAATTGTAAGCCGGCCGCCCCAGCGATCTAGTAATTTTACCCTCGAATACGACTAACGTTTGCTTGTCCTTGAGTTCGATTCCAACCAAGATGAGATTGATTTTATTTGCAAAAATGCAAAAGAAAGGATCAACACTGCTGAGAGCGCCTAGCAGCGTGGGTAGGTACAATTCGACGCCAGTTGACGAGGGAAGAAATGCTGACCTCTTCTCGCGATAAAAATGAAGGCACGTGCCGAAGTGGGGAGGGGGGAGGAGGGCACGCTATGTGACCCCGGATCTGAGTTACTACTGAGAGGGAGCGCCAGAGTGGTGCGGGGATAATAAATGGGATGAAGAACAACAAAATGTTGCAAAGGTATGTTATCACTACCACACGCTACACCCCTATCCTTTTCCGGGATTTTTTTGTTTGCATTTGTCCATTCTTCTATTACTGACATAAACATATATAAAATCATTCCTTGAATATAGAGCCATTGCTTGGTGTCATGGACTTTGGTCCAGAGTTTTTTGTCTCGGCCTAAGTATGCGATTCGCGGAACTGGAATTCCCGGTCGAATACGGCTGGGTTCGAGCGCCGCCTTCGGGTGGCGGCTCCAACGCCCCTCGCCCTGCCGTGTCCGTTCCGCACATCGACGTGAACGCGGACGGGTGCCGAGCGAGAGGGGCGAGTGTCGAGGAGGAATTGTGGAAAAATTGTTGAATCTTAATGGCTGCAACGCCTGAATGATTTACAAAATTGGCATCATTTCCAAACGGTACGTGATAATGTTTGGAATTTTGCGGTGGCATACTCTCGAGCGTTAGTTTCTTTGCTGTACTTTTTTACTAGTTCGTTTGGTTTCTTGCTCGGCATGTTATTGCTTTTGTTTCTGTTCGTTTTGCCAGCTGGAAATTCGATTTTTTAGTGTGAATTCACCTAAAACGTGACACAAGTTACCGACGATATCCAACAACTTCGCGACACAGATTACCGACCGCAAAACGCTTCGTGACAAAATAACTCCCAAACCATGGAATCATGACATTTTCATGTAACAGAATCTAACCCAGAAGGTAGAGCCGCCTCTTCGGCCTTTGGCCCTGGCTTTAGCATGGCCGCTGACACTCCAGGCAGCCTCTGCTGTAGGCATGAACGAGTGCGGTTGATTCGCAGCGAACTATCCCGCTGTGCTCGCTTCTATGTGGCCATTGTCCACGCCATTTCATGTCACCTCGCTTCTGTTTTGAGCTTGTCGTCGTGCCGTCGAGGTACGAGGAAACCCTTACGTACTGGGTGAGAACAGCAGTATGTACGACGAACATGAACGCCAACTGACGACATTGGCAAACACACAACATCAGGTGCAGCAGCAGTAGCCGAAGGGCGAAACTTCTAGCACATACTGCAGCAACTAGTAGCAACCAGAGCCACAGCAGACAGCTCAAAGTGCAGTACGAGTGCACTTGGCAAGTTTAGTCGTACACGCATCACTCTGTTCAATATATAACAGAATCTCGAGACAAAACCAAGCGGGTAAAGCCGTCTCTTCGGCCTTTGGCCCTGGCTTTAGCACGGCCGCTGACACTCCGGGCAGCCTCTGCTGTAGGCATGAACGAGTGCGGTTGATTCGCAGCGAACTATCCCGCTGTGCTCGCTTCTATGTGGCCATTGTCCATGCCATTTCATGTCACCTTCCTTCTGTTTTAAGCTCGTCGTCGTGCCGTCGAGGTACGAGAAAACCCGTACGTACTCAAGACGTACTGGGTGAGAATAACAGCGGTATGTACGACGAGCATGAACGCCAACTGACAACATTGGCAAACACACAACATCAGGTGCAGCAGCAGTAGCCGAAGGGCGAAACTTCTAGCACATACTGCAGCAACTAGTAGCAACCAGAACCACAGCAGATAGCTCAAAGTGCAGTACGCGTGCCGTTGGCAAGTTTAGTCGTACACGCATCACTCTGTCCAATATATAACAACCGTTTTAGGTTCTTATTGAAAGAGAAAAAGAAATACTACATTTCCTGTAAGAATGATACGTCGTACGAGCGGACGTTCTGATTCTGGCGTGTTGCTCCCGTGAGACCATGGAGCACACCGCATGTTTTACCCAAACAAGAGCCAACAAGAGGCGGCGCACAGGGGCCCCCAACACAGAGACACGTGACAACCACAGCCAGCTGTCGATCGCGTAATTTGCCGGTAGTCCATGCTTCGGTGGGTGTATCGGAAGTCGTTCGTAGTACTGCTGTAGATCGTCGAAAAACCACGTGGCATCGTTCTGGCGGCAGACTCGCCAGTGGACCCCCCAAAATTTATTTACCTTTTCTTTTTCTTGGCCCCATGCACCCATTTCCTTTCCTTTCTCTTTGTTTGATTCTTTTTGCCAATTGACTTGCGTCTGTTGTGCGTATGCGTAGTGATAGATACCACGTGTAATATATGCGTGGTAGTCTTTCTTGGGTGGCAAGCGGTATAGTCGGTTTTTCCAGGCGCGAGTAATGAGACGTATGCACCAGCATGGACCTGGCACATCGTAGACTGACTCCCGATTCCACTTTTATATGTTTCTGGTGGAGCAAGGGTGCACGGAAAAATTTTCTTCGACACCTATGTCCTATTTTCTTTTTTTGACCCTCCCAGACAGGGGGGGAGGGTACCAGGCACCCAACCCCCCCCGGTCGACGCCATACAAAATTCTATATAAAACCCTCCTACACTAATTATCATATAAAGGACACCGTGTGCTGCAGCATGAGCTGCTGCGTACCATAGATACACAGAGAGCGATAGAGAGGAGCAAGAGAGGAGGCTCGTAGTTCATGAGTACGAGTGCTAGCTCCAGGGGAGACCGGCCAGAGCCATTGATTGGCGGATCCCTTCGAGAAGAAGGCATGGCTGGAGGGTGTTTGTCCGAAGAAGTTCGACGGCTCCGCGTGCGTTTGTTGACTCTTCGTTCAAATTGTGTGGCCTAAATATAGCGGGGAGCCTTGATGGAGCACTTGTTAACCAATTCTGCGAAGCATGCAGACGTCTGAAACTAGGACAGAAAACGAGATCAACTACTACGAGTACAGCAAGAGTACAGGTCAATCGGGTTGTCACCCAAGAAAAAATGGAAATAAAAAAAAAAAAAAAAAATCGCCCCTCCGGGGGGTACATAAGTGTGCTGGATTGGGGTCTTCGTGCACCCTCGGGTGGAGGCATGAATTGCGTCAGCTGTGATTCATGCGTGTACCACCTTTGGTTTGTGTTTTTCCCCTAGGGTATTCCTCAGCTCCAGAGTGACTGGAGCCTGTCCTGTGACCACGGACTTGATGCGAGTTAATGTGAGAACGACAACAACAACAACAACGGAAATATTGCCTGTTTCTTGACCTTTCAGCTGCTTCCTGCAAATTTGGTTCTTCCGCCAACACGATTTTGAACCTTTTCGCGATTTTTCTTTCTTTTTGTCTATTAATAGTAAGTTGAACCTCCTACTATTTGCCGCTGATTTACCGCCTGTGCATTAGTTGCGGAACGGTCCAGCTTCAGCTTTTTTTCTTTGATTCGCACCATTTGTTTTGTACTTGACGAAGCTTCATCGGCTGAGATCTGGGCTTGGCTCATCAACTCGACACCCATCGCAGCGCTATAGCTTACATCAACGAAGCGCCGTGCAGTCCCCTGCGATGCCCTGCGGCTCAGCTCAGCAGCGCACCGCTAGCTCAGCAGAGCGAAGCGCTATGCTTTGCCGTGCTCTGCCGTCGCGGTCGTTCGTTATTCATGACATCTAAAACTCCGCGTACGCTGATATTTAGGTATTTGGCGCTTTTTATTCTATACATATCGCATCAACCATCGTAATATCATACAATATGGGGGAGGGAATGTAATCTCAATGCAAAGATCCTGTTTTGTTTTAATCAATTGTCAGCCGGCCGCCCAGGTGGTCTATTAATATTAGTGGTTTTACCCTCGAATACTACCAACGTTTGGTTGTCCTTGAGTTCGACACCCACCACGATGAGATTTGACTTTATTTGCAAAAATGCAAAAAAAAACAGGGATCAATTAACTGCTGAGAGCGCCTAGCAGCGTGGGTTGGTTCGACGCGAGTCGACGAGGGAAGAAAATGCTGGATTCTCCTCGCGGTAAAAATGAAAGCACGTGCCGAAGTGGGGAGGGAGGAGGAGGGCCCGCTATGTGACCCCGGATCTGAGTTACTACCGGGAGGGAGCGCGAGAGTGGTGCGGGGATAATACATGGGATGAAGCAAAAAAAATGTTGCAAAGGTATATTATTATTGCTACCAGTAAATAATAAGTCTCTAGGAAATACGCACGGCACTATCAGCAGTCGTCATGGTAGAGACACTCCGGATATTATGCATTGAGGGGACGCGTCCGATTTCGACAACGTGAAAGCCCCCACGAAGAAAAGACAGCAGACACACATATCCCGCCTTCTCGAGAAAAAACAGAGAAGAAGCGCTACGCCAACCTCCCGTACGAGCAAAGCCATCCCCGCACCAATCTTAGACAACGCCGCCTCAACGAGAGATTGCCCTCCTCTTCTACGTTTTCCTCCTCGCCCGCGACCATGCAGACCAATCAATGCGACAGCCTTCACGTAACAAACAAAGCAATCTTCTTCCAAAACCTCGCCGGCTGACATGTCCTCATGTCGACGTTTGATGCAAACCGACTTTGCATCCTGTCGACTTCGAACCTCCATTGCCACGGGGACAGCAGTGCAGTCTCTTCATTAATGCCAAGGCCTCTTTTGTTTCGCCTAGAGGCGACGCAGGTTCTCAATTATAATACTTTTTTCGGTATTTTTGTTTGATAGACGCCAACTTTTACTTGACGGCGCATTTAACATAGTTTGTTTCGCCTATCCTTGCCTTCTTTGTTGTATAATATTATGTTTTTTCTTTTGTCAAAGCATGACTTTCATAATCCCATGTTCGTATTAAACTCTTGGCATTACTTTAAAGTTCAATGCATGCCAAATCGGACAGCTACACCTTAAGTTGTCGAAGTGCTGCCCTGCCCTACCCGAAGCATGGGCGCCGGCGAATGCCGGCGCCCATGCGGAGCCCTTGTATTACTTATTTTTGGTGCAACTTGAAAGAAGATACTAGAGCGTCTGCGCCTATTTTTTTCTGAAGTCGAACTTTCAGTCGGGAATGAAAAATACTAAACATCGACCTTTTCCGCTATGCGCATAGTCCGAAACGAAAAAATAGTACTGCCAGTAAATAACATTTTAGTCTCCAAGTAGAAAATACACACGGCACTGTAAACAGTGGTCATGATGGAGACACTCCGGGTATTATTTTTTTAGGGGACGCGTCCGATTTCGACAACGTGAAAGCATCCGCGAAGCAAAGACAGCAGATACACATATCCGCCTTCCCGACTGTAAACAGAGAAGAAGCGCTACACCAATTTGCCGTATGAGCAAAGCCACCCCGCATCTATCTTAGACAACGCCGCCGCAACGAGAGATAGCTCTCCTCTTCTTTGTTTTCCTCCTCGCCCGTGACTACGCAGACCAATCAATGCGACAGCCTTCAGGCAATTAACAAAGCGCTTCTTCCAAAACCTCGCCGGCTGACATGGCCCCATGTCGATGCTTGATGATAACCGACTTTGCATCCTGTCGACTTCGAACCTCCATTGCCACGGGGACATCAGTGCAGTCTCTTCATTGATGCCAAGTCCTCTTTTGTTTCGCCTAGAGGCGACGCAGGCTCTCAAAAATACTCTTTTCATTATTTTTGTTTGATAGACGCCAACTTTTACTTGACGGCGCATTTAACAACAGCAGTGTGTTTCGCCCATCCTTGCCTTCTTTGTTGTATATGACGATTATCCTCTGTCAAATGATGCCGTTTATAATCTCATGTTCGTATTAAACTCTTGGCATTACTTTAAAGTTCAATGAATGTCAAATCGGACAGCTACACCTTAACTTGTCGAAGTGCTGCCCTGCCCTACCCGGAGCATGGGCGCCGTCGAATGCGGGCGCCCATGCGGAGCCCTTGTAGTATAAATAATATAGGTAGGAAAAGGGTTACTCCGTTTCAATCTATTCCTAGTGACCATATTTGAAAACTATTTCCGGAACACACAAGTTTCACTTCTTCCAATTAAATGACGCACTCTCAATCAGATACTAAAAAAAACTCGATCTCACCAAAACATTGCTCAGTCGGAACTGCGTCTACAATAATTGTCTAGTAGTCTGAATGGCGGCCACAATTGATTTCGGGCGCTGTCCGTTAATCGGAATTGCGGCCCACAATTGATTTGGGCTACTGTCTTTTCATTGGAAGTGCGGCCACAATTGTTTTGAGGTGCTGTCAATTAAATACAGATTGCGTGTACAATTGACTTGAGCTGCTGTCTATTAATCGAAATTGCAGCTACAATTGATTTCGGGTGCTGTCTGTCAATCGGAATTGCGGCTACGATTGATTTCGGATGCTATCTATAAATCGGAATTGCGGCTAGAATCGATTTCGGGTGCTGTCTGTAAATCGGAATTGCGGCCTCAACTGATTTCGGGTGCTGTCAATCAATTGGAATTGCGGCTGCAATTGATTGCGGGTGCTGCCTAGACGCATGCTACGATAGAGGTAGCATTTTTTTTTTTTTTTTTTTTTTGGATGACGGGGCTTCTCAACCCAAATTCGTTGGAGATAGACCACATTTTTTGCATGATTCTTGTTATGTACTTAGGCCATGGTATTTTTCGGCAGTGTTATTTTTTCTCCCAAATCAGTTTTTGGAGAGGTTTTTAAAGCTCCCAAATTGAGGAATTTCAGAAAAAAATCGGTGCACCTCTATCGTAGCACGCGTCTCTATTATGTTGCAGCGCGGCAGCGCTAGGAAAGGGAAATACGACGCATGGCGACTGTGCTGGTCAGTGTCACGTGGAGGGTCTGTCTGTGAGCAGGGGATAAGCTTTATATGCCCCTTCATCTTCATTGGACACGGGTATGAATGATCTCCCCGGTGCGGGAAAGACTTCTGTTGCTCGTAGAAAGTCCAGTAACACGGGTTGGAGGGACCGCCCAGTGCCTAATTGATGCTTGATGCTACCCTTGAAGAAAAGAAACGTTTAAAGCGAAGTGACCTGTAAGTCCCTCTACCAGCCCCTTGCCCCATTCGCACTGCCGTGTCCACCGTGCCCGTTGCCACGCTCGTTCCCTCGTCGATCATCTGCACGGACTGTTTGCAACTACGACGTGACTTCGATTCCCATATCTCCTGACCCCTGATTGAAGAGGCGCTGCACGAACTCAAAGCACCAGGTGAGAGAGTCCCAGATAGACGTGAGGGATCTGGCTCCCTTCAGGATCTGAGGACTGGAACACTGCTGCTACATTCTGAACCCAGGCAGATTGATTGCAGATCGCAGTGCAACGCACGGAGATCGAAGTGTCTAAACTGGGGGAGCCTTCGCCGGAAATCAGATCACTCGATGTCGAAAATAAAAAAATGTACCACTGTCCCAAAATGTAACAACTGTTCGATCACTAATATCGATAGACAGGGGACCTTAAATTGCCTGGCGAGGGGGTATCATCCGGCTCATATCGTATGTCGGTGCTGTTCGTGATGTGATGTATTAGGTCGTGTGATAAGCATACAGTCTGGAGGCATCTCGTACCATGTACTTGCGGTGCTTGCATCATACCTTGTAAGTATTCCTCGTGCCCTCCATATCATGTTACATACATGTACGCGATGGAAGTATGCTCGCCTTTGCTGTTACTTGTGTATGCTGCTAATGGTGCTCTGCCAGTTGCTGGCTTTTGTTTTTTGAACTGATGTTTGGTCATTGCATACAGGCATACCCGTTGCTCGTGCACCGTCTGTCTGTTGCTCGCACACGTCCGCCTGTTGCATATTGTTCATCATGAACCCATGCATGCTTGTTCATGTCTAATAAAATGCCCGCATGCTGGAAGACAAAACGTTTATTCGAAACTAACTGCCAACAAAGGTGTTCATGCAAGCCAGAGGTGATGCGCATGATAATACCGCCTGCATGCGCTCGTTCACCGAGAGAGGGGATTGATGAGGCTATCACAGTACAACATTCCCCTTCGTAAGTTACGACGATAATCGTTTCTGCTGCTGTATGTTAGGTTGAGCTTACCCTTAGGCTCCAAGTCGTTTTGGGTGAGGCGGGGACAATACATCCTCGAGGGAGGAGCATCAGAAATCATCGGCGCAACCCCACCTATGTAAAGATAAGCGAGCCCAACGTAAAATGCGATGCAAGTTGGATCCTCCACGTTTCCGCCTGCACCGCTTTCTGTGTTGCATACATCGTACCAATCCAGCGTGGCTAATTGAGTACAATACACTAGCGGGGTAAAAAAAACAAACCAAAACGAGAAGGGAGGAGGTGAGAGAAAACGGACGACTGGAACAGAGCCCGCCAGCTCAACCAGCGGCAGGCTAGGCGGCGCTTCTGTACGTGCCAATCAACCGCAAGCCCCCGAGGGGCACGCGTGACACGTGGTGAGACAATGCATGTATCACAATGCTTGTGTGTAGGCCTCATCACTCGTTGCGTGAACGCTCCATGACGGACAACTATAGGTATATGAATGAGAAGCATGTCATCTACCAGCATGAATGATGGAATTGTCAACACAATGACGACCTGGTAGATTGTACTATTAATAGTATATACCACTTGTATGCCCAAGTCATCAAATAGGGCCAATTCCAATTTTAACGATCATGATGGGCATACATATATCAAGGTCAAGATATGAAGAGTCCACGACGAGATTTAATCGGACATGCGATCGAAAAACTGAGAAAATTCCTGGGATGAAAGATCGCACTCAGAGAGGACAACGGACAATGAGTACTGTAAGGAACGCTGGGTGGGGTCGGTGGAAATATTGTACCGACAACGGGTGTTGTAAGGAAGTCGCGATGGACTGGATAGCGGCCGGTGACTTCGATCAAACGAGCGTCCGTGCGTGTGTATGCGTAGAGATGTAGGCGATATGACTGCGATGTAGGCGATATGACTGCGGGCAACCAATGAGTACCTACGCTGTCTGGGCGGCTGCTTCATGCTCGGTAAGGCACTTGTTTTTGTTCTTAGCAATGCTCCAAGATAATGCCATGGAACACCTCTTTTGTCGGCTTGGGGAACAGGCACATACGGGTGAGGGTGGATCGAGCCAACAGGTCTGGGAATTCCCGGGAGCTCCCGTCAAAATCTGCTGTGCCGTTATCACTCAATAGCTATGCAGGGGCAGAGCAAGCGCCCGAGAAAGTCAGCCATTCTCGACGAGACTGGGAGGAGGATGGTCGCAGCGAAATACCCCGAGGAATTGAGAAACACTGGAACGCCGCCAACCGGGGATGACGTCCGCCAACAATAGGCGGAGTTCAGGAGCGGTGGGTCGGTGAGGGTGGAGGGGGCCGGGATAATTCAGCTTCTGGGGTGCCCGCTTTGCCCCGGTGCCTGCCCACGCCGCCAAAGGATGGTTGAAAGTATCAGCAGATGTCAGAGGATGGAGGAGAGCATCGAAGGGTGTCTTACTAGGGCATTAGTGGATCGCCGGGAGCGGTTAGCGGCGCGGTAGGAGAAGGGCATCGTAGCCGTTTTCTGCAAAAATCGTAGCCGTTTTCTGCAAAATGCCCGAAACTGCCGCCCTTTGAACCGGCGTTCCAGATCGGCACCGTCAAAGGTTGTGCAGATTACGGTGGGTATGTTAGTCGCCGAATGCCTACTCGACACCGACGTCCACAAGCGTCAGGATGGGGGGGGTGCTGCAGCGACGGAGAGCTGAGCAAGAACAAAGGGTTGGTTGGATGGAAAGCGCGCGCTGTTTCCGGGCCGTCACCGGGATGCCCGTTTTGCACCGACGATGGTTATACGTCGGGCAGGGGGGATGTTGCAGCGTGGCATCGCTAGGAAAGGGATTTACGACGCATGGCGACTGTGCTGGTGAGTATCACGCGGAGGGTCTGTCTGTGAGCAGGGGGTAAGCTTTGTAACCTCCTTCGGCTTCATTAGACAGGGATATGGAGGATCTCCCCCGTGCGGGGAAGCCTTCGGTTTCTCGTAGAAAGTTCAGTAACATGGATTGGAGGGACCGCCCAGTGTCTAATTGATGCTTGGTGCTACCCTTGAAGAAAAGAAACAATTGAAGCGAAGTGACCTGACAGTCTCTCTACCAGCCCGTTTCCCCACTGGCACTGCCGTGTTCACCGTGCCCGTTGCCACGCTTGTTCCCTCGTTGATCATCTGCACGGACTGTTTGGGACTTCGACGTGACTTCGATTCCCATATCTCCTGACCCCCGCTTGAAGAGGTGCTGCAGGAACTCAAAGTCACCAGTCAGAGTATAAAAGCGCGCACCCCTACTTAATATACCTGGTACCACGACCACGAGCCTATACCAAGCCCTAACCTAGCCCGAAAATCGTACGGGGTCAGATCATGGTGTGTACGCGTGTGTACGGAAAATACAATGTTTTAGATAGGGGTGCATTCTTTAATGCGCCTCTATATATGCGCCCCTAGGGGTGTATACATCCGAGTTAAGGTGAGAACAACAACACAACAACAACGTTTGTTTTTAGGCAACAATGCGCCTGTGATGCATGGCAAGCACCGAAGTAGTGGAAAGCGGAGAGGGGGTGCCTGATACTTTGAGCTGACCCTAGATCGGGGTTATGAAAGGGAGGGAGGTCGACGAGACGGAGGTCGACGAGACGGAGGACAAATAGCGCAAAACGACAATGGATGTATGGGATATGTGATGGTCGAAGAAAAAACAAATGAAGTACGATCATACCACAGTTATTATGCCTGGTATATGTCCATGTTAATATATACATGCACCTTTGGCGGTGTGGGCACATGCTGTTCTCCGGCGGCCGACTTTTTTCCTCGCGCTTTCGGCTGCGGGGCAAGAAAGGGGGCGATATGTACATTACGACGCATACCTGATCCCAACGAAGCTCCGCGGCGCGTGCTCTGAGCATTCAAAGTCGCTGCGCTGGCTCATTTGGCAAGGCGTTGCGTTCCGCCTCACTAAGGCGAGCCGGGGCATGTATATAGAACCAAGTTCCAATTCGATGCGGCTGGCCGGTAAGGCTTACCGGTAAGGCTTTCCTGCCTGATGGTGGGCCTTTCATTTTTGTTCTTGTCTGCTGGCGGGCCTTTCAAATTTTTGCCGCGGGTCCATATGACTTCCATGCCTGCTGGTGGTATTTTCAAAAGTATTCGATGTCACAGCTGACGTTGTTTCGTTGTTGGTTCTGCCACAGCTGTCTTTCTGTCCTACAGCTAGCTGACGACGTAGATAGAAGTGGGCAAGAGGTGCAGAATTGATTTGTTTTTCAAGTACTTACTGCTGTATGCGTCACAGACCTATCAGCCTCCAACATTTGCATGTCATATGACCACATGCAACTCTGGCTCGAACCTCTCCGGCAACCTGCAGAGAGAGCAGAGTGCAGCGTGCAGAAAAACACTACGATTGTGCTCCCGCACCCTCGTGTGGCACCACTTGAAAGCCCCTGCGCAGAGCTCTTCTCCCCATGGCAGGTCAGTATGCCTCTCTGAGTGTGCTCATCCCGGAATCCGGCTCGAGTTTTTGGTTGGTTGACCTCCTTGGTGCCAGATGCATCGCAGCAGCCAGCAGCTCGGCAGTGCTCAGTACTGCCTGCTAGAATTGTGGCCTCGGCCAAGGTCTAACCTCGACTCTAACGGTACTCATCGGGGCGAAGCTCCTCCGAAGATCAAATACATACGCCCGTGTGGCTCGCTCTGCTGCTCCAGCTGTCTCTGCCTTGTGTTGTGTCTGTTACAGCTCTGCTCCGTTGTCGCTGCTTTCTACGCACGATTCACATAATGTTATGTATGTACGAAGGAATGAGCAGGTCCGCTTCCATCTCTCGTCTCGTTTTGGGATTTGGTCTGCTTGGCTTTGATATATCTTTCCTTGCTACGTACTCGTTCCATGGGGGAGTGTCTATGCGTGGAGAGTATGGGAGGGAGAGAGATGGCTGTGATGATGGCACTGGCGTTTTGACTGGGCACCTGAGGGGAAGGCGCTCAAGTGCTGGCTGCGGACGTCGCCGTTTCTGCAACGTGTTTCGCGAACTCGCATCGTCTGGTTGGGATCACCCAACACCACCGCAGCTGCAGCTGCAAATTATTTTACAGATAAATCGCATATCGAAATGTTCAAGCAATTTATTGCGTATGGCTGGCCAACCATCGGTCAGTGTATTTTCCAAGAAGATCTGGAAATAGTTCAATAAAAAATCGTCAAACGCCACCCGAAGGTACTTCAAAATTTGAACAAATTCCGGGACGGACATCACCCGGTCTCCTGCACTACTTTCATTTTGCGTGGAAGCTCGTGAACGCTTCCGTGGAAGCTTTCACCGCTTCCATGGAAGATGCATGGATACAATGGAAGCGGTGGAAGCTTCCACGGAAGATATGAAAGATAGGAAAGCTTTCACGGAAGTAACTTCCACGAGAGCTTCCACGAAAGCTTCTACGAAGGCTTCCATGGAAGTAACTTTCACGAAAGCTTCCATGGAAGTAACTTCCACGAAAGCTTCCATGGAAGCTTTCATGGAAGTAATGGAAGCTTTCGCGGACGTTATGGAAGCTTTCACGGAAGTAACTTCCACGGAAGCTTTCATGGAAGCTTTCATGGAAGTAATGGAAGCTTTCGCGGACGTTATGGAAGCTTCCACGGACGTAGCTTCCACGGAAGCTTTCATGGAAGCTTTCACGGAAGTAACTTCCACGGAAGCTTTCATGAAACTTTCATGGAGGTAACGGAAGCTTTCGCGGAAGTTATGGAAGATTTCACCGCTTCCATTGAAGCTTCCATGGAAGATACGGAAGCTATAGAAGCTTCCATGGAAGCTTTCATGGAAGCAATGGAAGCGGTGGAAGCTTTCATGGAAGATATGGAAGGTATGAAAGCTTCCCCGGAAGCAACTTCCACGGGAGCTTCCACGAAAGCTTCCATGGAAGTAACTTTCACGAAAGCTTCCATGGAAGCTTTCATGGAAGTAATGGAAGCCTTCGCGGAAGTTATGGAAGCTTTCACGGAAGTAACTTCCACGAAAGCTTTCATGGAAGCTTTCAAGGAAGTAATGGAACATTTCGCGGAAGTTATGGAAGCTTTCACGGAAGTAACTTCCACGGAAGATTTCGTGGAAGCTTCCATGGAAGATATGGAAGATATGAAAGCTTCTACGGAAGCAACTTCCACGGGAGCTTCCACGAAAGCTTCCGCAAAAGCTTCTATGGAAGCAACTTTCACGAAAACATTCATAGAAGCTTTCATGGAAGTAATGGAAGCCTTCGCGGAAGTTATGGAAGCTTTCACGGAAGTAACTTCCACGAAAGCTTTCATGGAAGCTTCCATGGAAGTAATGGATGAAAGATTTCATGGAAGTAATGGAAGATTTCGCGGAAGTTATGGAAGCTTTCACGGAAGTAACTTCCACGGAAGCTTTCGTGGAAGCTTCCGTAGAAGATATGGAAGATATGAAAGCTTCCACGGAAGCAACTTCCAAGGGAGCTTCCACGAAATCTTCCACGAAAGCTTCCATGGAAGTAACTTTCACGAAAGCTTTCATGGAAGTAATGGAAGCTTTCATGGAAGTAATGGAAGCTTTCGCGGGAGTTATGGAGGCTTTCACGGAAGTAACTTCCACGGAAGCTTTCGTGGAAGCTTCCATGGAAGATATGGAAGATATGAAAGCTTTCACGGAAGCAACTTCCACGGGAGCTTCCATGAAATCTTCCACTAAAGCTTCCATGGAAGTAACTTTCACGAAAGCTTTCATGGAGGCTTTCAAGGAAGTAATGGAAGCTTTCGCGAAAGTTATGGAAGCTTTCATGGAAGCTTTCATGGAAGTAATGGAAGCTTTCATGGAAGTAATGGAAGCTTTCATGGAAGTAAAGGAAGCTTTCGCGGGAGTTATGGAGGCTTTCACGAAAGTAACGTCCACGGAAGCTTTCGTGCGAGCTTCCGTGGAAGCTTCCACGGAAGATATGGAAGATATGAAAGCTTCCACGGAAGCAACTTCCACGAAAGCTTCCACGAAAGATTCCATGGAAGTAACTTTCACGAAAGCTTCCACGAAAGCTTCCATGGAAGTAACTTTCACGAAAGCTTCCATGGAGGCTTTCATGGAAGTAATGAAAGCTTTCGTGGAAGCTTTCATGGAAGCTTAGGGTTAGGGTTAGGTTGCTTCCGTGGAAGTTGTTTCCGTGGAAGTTGCTTTCGTGGAAGTTTGCGCGGAAGCTTTCGTGGAAGTTGCTTCCGTGGAAGCTGCTTCCGCGGAAGCTTTCGTGAAAGCTTTCGTGAAGGTAGCTTCCGTGGAAGCTTTCATGGAAGCTTCCGTGGAAGTTGCTTCGGTGGAAGCTTCCGTGGAAGTTGCTTCCGTGGAAGCTTTCGTAAACGTATCCGTGGAAGTAGCTTCCGTGGAAGCTTTCATGGAAGCTTCCGTGGAAGTTGCCTCGGTTGAAGCTTCCTTGGAAATTTTAATGGAAGCTTCCATGGAAGTTGCTTTCGCGGAAGCTTTCGTGGAAGTTGCTTCCGTGGAAGTAGCTTCCGTGGAAAAGCTTCCGTGGAAGTTGCTTCCGTGGAAGCTTTCATGAAAGCTCCCGTGAAAGCTTTCATGGAAGCTTCCACGGCATGGAAACGTGGAAGCTTCCACGGCATGGAAACGTGGAAGCTTCCACACTGTCATGGAAGCTTCCATTGCTTCCACGGAAGCTTCTATGGAAGCTTTCACGAACTTTCACCAAAAATGCAGATAGTGCAGGTGGCCCACATCATCGTGTGTTGCATTTTACTACTGTACGTGCACGCCACGAATACACTTTTTATATACATATATAGTAAAGAAAATCTTAGACACCGGAAGCGCGCAGAAGTCTACTTGCTGCTGAAGACTGCTGTGAGTCATTTTTTGCTGATTTTTTCCAGATTTTTTTATATAATACACTATTAATACCTGATGTGCCTGGGGGTAGATTATTGTTTTGCTCTTTACGCACAGGGTTACACAAAGTACATGAAGTATCAAGCAGGGGACTGTTGTAGGCGCATCTAATGTACTGAGCACAATAACAATCAGTGTGAAGTTGCACGCGAATGCTAATACGCCGGGTACATGAATGTCGCAGCTACTCTAGATTCGGTAGTTGTATACACACAGAAACGTAACTTTGCGTAGTAACGTTGTGTTTGTCGAGGCGTGTCAGGGATTCTGATTTAACAGACGAATTATTGTCGATCGTCTCGAGACAATAAGATAGGATAGCTCAGACAGCAGCGACAGAAGAACTGTTGCCCTTGCTAGCGACGACCGCCTGGGGCACAGGGGAGCGAGAGCGCGTAGCACTGTGCGATTGAAGGAGTCAGGCAGCGTGCCCGTTAGAATTATTCACTTCAGCATGGGGGACGCCAACTCGGGCGGGCTAGTCGGCGAGGGACACGGGCATATCAAGGTGGGAGAGGTCCGAGTGGACGCTGCAGTCGCCCTTGTGCAGGCCGCCCCTCAAGGCAACGGTGTGCGACCCGTCCCGACCGTCGCAGCAGCAGACCCAGCAATCGTGGCCCTTCTGCGGGAGTTGCCGGCAAGTCAACAGGCGATTGCAGCGCGCCTGACAAACGTCGAGAGCAATCAAGCGCATCCGCAGCTCCAGCACCTCCAACAGGCGCAGCCGACACTCCAGCTTCAGCAGGCAGCCTTCCAGCTGGCAGGAGGCAGCGCCTACAGCACGGTATTCGCAACGAAAGACGCAATACAGCGGGCTACGGTCACCGCAGGCGTAAAGGCAAACGCCAAGCAGGCGGCTGGGCCACCGATGGGCCAAAATTGTTCATCGCCCGCGGCGGCTTCAACGTCTCGGAGGAAATAAATCAAGGATTACTGGTGATCGTGCTCGATACCGTGGCCCATGTTTCCGACGCTTTGTTAAAACAGCTGAAGACCATGTATGAATTCCCCCCGCCCCCCCGTGGCAATAGGGGAGACGCCGAGGGCCATGCCCGCAGAGATTCACTTCGCTACCCTCGTAGCTGCCCTCATGGAGACCCTAGAGTACGAGATGGAGGGCGCTCCGTCCGTTTGCAAGCAGAGGGTCGTTACGTTGCGCTCAGAGCTGGAGCAGGTGCAGAAACTGGTCGAGGTGTGTCTACGTCGCCATTTCAACACCCTGGCGGAGCACTCGGTGAAGGTTCGACAGCTACTGCGGTCAAACATCAACATCAGCCTGCACGAAGGCTTGAAAGCGCTTGCGGTACAGAGAGGTGAGCTGTAGAGGAAGCACACCTACGCTGCGCCAACGCCCGGAACAGGGAATTCCGTGGTCATTCCCACCTTAAACAAATTGAGGGCGCTGGCGAAGGAGGGTGACAAGTCTAGCCTCGAGGAGCTCTCAACACATTGGAGGCAAAACAGCAGGCGCGAGAGGGGGAAAAAGGAAGGGAGCCCCGGGCACGGGTGGGCAGCGGGCAGCCCCCGCTCAGGGCCGAGTCGGGCCGGGCGGGGGGGTCACCCCCTGCAAGTCCCGAATGCAGCGCTCAAAGACGCCTGCGGGGATGTGTGACCACTCGTGGCGTGACCTCCGTTGCGATTGCGAAAGGTTCATTTGTTGGTTTTCACACGAACAGGGCGCCGGGACAGCCGCGCGCCAGGAGCAGTAGCCGCAGGCGCTGCCGCCGCCACCGCCACCGACGCCGCCGCAACTGCAGCAGACGCCACCGGCTGCGGCAGCAGGGGTAGGGGGGACAGAAGCGGGTGGAGCAGGAGGGTCGCGGCCGAACACCGTGCGCTTTACTCTCACACCACAGCACAGAACATCAGGATTTGTGTGAGCAGAGACGAAGATAGTTTATTTCGCAAACCGACCAGTTAACGGTGGTGCGGAACTTTGAACACACCACAGCACAGAACAGCAGGCTTTGTGTGAGCAAAGACGAAGGTTACCTTATTTCGTGAACCGACCAGTTATCGGTGGTGCGGCACTCTCACACCACAGCAGCACAGAACAGCAAGATTTGTGCCAACAGCGGAGACGAAGGTTACTCTATCTCGTGAACCGACCACTTATCGGTGGTGCGGAACTCTCACGTCACAGCACACAACAGCAAGCTTTGTGTGAGCAGAGACAAAGGTTACCTTATTTCACGAACCCGACCAGTTATCGGTGGTGTGGAACCCTTACACACCACAGCACAGAACCGCAGGCGTTGGGTGAGCAGAGACGAAAGTTACCTTATTTCGTGAACCGACCAGTTATCGGTGGTGCGGAACTCTCACACCACAGCAGCACAGAACAGCAGGCTTCGTGTGAGCAGTGACGAAGGTTGCCTTATTTCGCAGACCGGATAGACGTCGGTAATGCGGAACTCTCACACCACGGCACACATCAGCAGGAGCAAAGGGCCAGAATACCCCACTTCCGCGCGAGTCGGAAAAGCATCGATCGCGTAGAAGGCTCAAACCCGAAGGACCGTCCACCCGTGCAGTACAGCAGATGCCCCACAGAAGCAGAAAGCACGCAATGGGAGTACATGCACATATCAGAGCACACAGAGGGGCCGCGAGGGCAAGGACAAGTAGAGCCGCCAGTACAGCAGCCAAACGTTAGCACGTTGGTACCAGTCGATGCGCGGGAGATTGGCGGATCAGCACGCTCACGGCTTCCCTATGGAGACGCGGGCAGTCGAAAAATTACAGAACGCATGGTACAGCAGTGGCACGTTGAAAAAGACAGACTTGGGCAAGAAGGCCTCGACTCACATGAAAGAGAAGGACTGCTGTACAGGCCCGATTCAAAAGATATAGGAGGACTGCCGTACAAGCTAGCCAATACTTGCACAGCCATTATCCGAGAAAGCAAGGATTTGTGGGAGACGCTCGACTGGTAGAAGGATCCTTGGTAGCACCACCGATAGATCCCGTACACATACGGTGCTAATTCGAGATCTAAAAGGCTTCGGGGCAGTGGACGAGCTGGTCAGGATAGTCACAGGAGGGGGGCCGGTGAACGCAGTAGCGTGCGGAACAGATCTCGAGCGTGTGCTAGAGTACGGAAACCACAGCAGTGTCACCGAGCGCTTGCCGGAAATTTGGAAAAAGTCGGCGAAGACGTCAGGCGCCAAAAGTGCTTAGTGATACAGAAATCAGCTGCGCACGAAATCCCTGATTTCAGAGTGTTAGCGGCGGTCGTGACACACAAGGTTCGGATAACCAATGATCTTTCGTTCGATGTGCAGAGCAGAGAGAAGAAAGGGTGTCTAAACGGAGACACTGACCCCGATACCGTCCCCCAATGCCTGTGCGCCGAAGCGCTGCCCAAGTTCCTAGATGAACTCGTGACCTTGAGAAAGAAATTCCAAGAAAATAGGATACTCATGAGCAAGGCCGATGTGTCAGACGATTTTCGGAACGTGCGAGTAGACCCGGTATCGCCCACAATTTTTGCTCCAACGTAGGAGAGCTTGTAATAATTGATTTTCGTTTGACTTTAGGATGGTCGGGATCGCCGGGGTTCTGGGGCGTCATGTCGGCGGCGGCCGCACACGCGCACTGCAACACCACGATCGATTCAGCTCAGTTGTCAGAAAATGAAAAAAAATGATTGCCCACGCATAGGTGGTGGAGAGTTGGGAAGACGGAAAAACAACGCCAATACCGCCGGACGAAAAAGTCAGAACTCACAGTTGGGTGGGGGGGGGGTTCGCCCCATTCTTCACAGTTGTGTACGTAGACGATTACCCACAAGTCAGGGTACAACACTCTGACGACGACACTACAGCCTTAATTGCGTCAGCCTCTCTAGGTTCGGATCACGTGCGTTTGTTCGGTCCGGGGGAGGTGGGAGTAACTCCCAATGTAGCACCCAAAAAAAGCACCGACTGGGACACCAAGATAGACGCGCTAGGCTTTACTAACAGCTCCCACACCATGAGAATTTCGGTTCCGCGCGAAAAGATTGAAGCGATAAAGAGATTGCTCTTGGAGCAATGGCCCCAGAACAGAAGGGAAGCGACGGCGAGGGACGTGCTTAGCCTGGCCGGCAAGTTGTGGAACCTCACGTACGCAATTCGGGCTGGTAGGGGCATTTCGTGTGGAGGTTGGTGCGGCTGACCGGCCTGCACAACTCAGGAGGTAGCAAAAACCAGAATCGTACGGTAGGATTCGGCAGAGAGTTTCACGCCGACCTTTTCTTCTGGAATTTGGCTATCGATCACGAACTACTACACGAAGGTGAGGCGCTTAGCGCTCCCTGCTACACGGCGATGCAACGACCCGCACAAAGGCACTGCCTGTCCGACGCCAGTTTCGAGGAAGTGTGAGGTTTTTGCGTCGAGAGGAAGGGTATTGTGGAGATACGATTTTCCAAAAGAACTGACCGCAGAGCTAAAGAGAAAAGCCGATCGATGAGAGACCTGTATTATCACGATCAACCTGCTAGAGTTGTTGGGCATGGTCGTGACCGCGTGGGTCATGCTTGAACTGGTAGGAGATAGGGCGGACGCAAAGGGTGATCCGATTCTGATGCACGGTGACAACACGGCAGCTGTATCTTGGATCTCTCGATGCCGGGGGGCGAGGGACAAACGAGCATGCTTACTCATGAGAACGCTCGGGCGTCTCGAAATCAAGGGGGGCTGGAACCACACTGCAAAAAGCATTCCCGGCGTACGGAACATACTAGCTGATGGTATCTCCCGTTGGCTTAGTGTGATCCTGGCGGACAAGGTCAGAGAGCTCACCAACTCTGACGCCTTGTCGGAACAAGACCTGGTGATGTCCGTGCTCGTTACCGGGTTGTCGGGGATGTAAATGTGTGTGTAGATGAATTATGATCGTGGGATGGGACCCTATCGTCCCTAGATGACGGTTAGTTTATGTACGATTCCCGGCCAATGAGCGACCAGAGATAAGACAAAAGGCCATACCAGGAAATACATGTTTTTGTTTTTTTTTCGTCTAAACCTCGAGCCTGAAATTCTTAACCGCCAATTTTTTAGTGCAGTGCTATCGCGTATTACAAATAATACACTATCTACCAGATAGCAACAAGTAGCAGCATTATAATAGCATTCGAGGAATTGAATGACGAAGGCAGCGACACCGTGTTGCACGCCTAGAATACCGCCAGCAAGTCTCTTCACGATCAGAATATATACGTTGACAGTCGGTCTGCGAGCCTCGGATCTAGATACTATAATGTATGGTGTAGCAGACACTGGCTCAGTGCGCGCCTCTCCGTGGCTACATAGAGAAAATGCCGCATACATGGCCACCCCCTTGCTGGCTCTGGGTGCTTGGTTGAGTCAAAACATGTACAAACGCACTCGAAATGTCTCTTCGTGGCCAGAATACACGGTCAGTCTGCATGGGGTCGGAATCGGTTTCACGCAAAAAACGGCAGAAGTAAGTAGCCCGCTGCTAGTCTAGTCTATATCGATATCTTGCATTACTAAACATTCTACGCGCACGCGTAGACTATGTGTTGTGTGGTAACGGTATTGAATCCAACACGTCGAAGTGCTGCCCTGCCCTACCCGGAGCATGGGTGCCGGAGAATGCCGGCACCCATGCGGAGCCCTTGAGAGTATTAGTAATAAAACATATTGAACGGTGCATTGAGTGCACACGATGTGCACTGGCATTTCCGCTGCATGAGGTCAACAGGGGCCCTAATGTGCTCGATGAGCTCTGACATCGATTTTGCAAGCACTGATTCTAAATGGCCCTGTAGAATTTGGCCACTGCTGTTGAGATCCGGCCTTTTTTATTTTTATTTTTTTCGTCCTGCCGACGACGCCGTTGGTTAAGGTATTAGTGGGGTATTAGTCCGTTTGACCACTTGCAGAAGGTTAACCAATAGCTTACCCAAACTAAGGCTTGTAACACTTCGATATAGGAGAAAATTCTCCTCAACCGAAAATAGGGAAAACCGGATACCAGGGTATAAGAGAAGTATCTCAGCTCGTCGAACCTTCTCTTATATCGTAGCCACTACTACTGTAGCCCAGACAACAGCGACAGAAGAGCTGTCGCGCTTGAGCCAGAGACGGCCGCCTGGGACACAGGTGAGCGAGAGCGCGTAGAACCGTAGGATTGAAAGGAGTCAAGCAGTGTGCTCGTTAGAATTGATCGACTTTCCCACCCGCACGCCTCGTCGCTCAAGAGGGGAGGGATCAGGTTGCAACGAGTTGGTGTCGTTGTTTGGGGCGCTGTGAGAGGTGGATAGCCTCGCCGAAAAAAGGAGCGGGGCTATCGGAGTTCGGGTTGGCCTGATGCATAAAAACTTTCGAGGGGTTTTATAAGAGGTAGGTGGGGAGTTTGAGATGCCACCGTCACGCGGCCGGGGGCCGCTTGTGACATACTTGTATTGCATTGTTATTTTGCACAACAGGGAAGACGTCAATACACGTGACAAATCAATCCATAAATATTTAGCCATACAAATGTTAGTACCAGATAGATGATGCCTGGTATGTTACAAAAACAGCATCATGACTATGTAGGTTTTTCATCTGGGCCGTCCCTGTAGTAGCGGCAACAGTAGTAGCACCCTCATTTCCGATACAGCCCGGATCAGTTACGTTGCAGTAACTGTATCTTAGCTGCATGCTGTACCGTAAGGATGCGGGCGAACGCACGGGGGCGAAACATGCATCTATCTCGACATTTCCAACGGCTTTGGGACTAATACAAACCCTGGTACTCTCCCCGCACGTACCACAGACTTCGACACTACCTCAACACCCTCTCCCACTCAAACACTTACGCAGGACACATTGGAATCGCCGCTGTGTGGAGTACATTCACAACATCATCGCCCACATCACCTTCGCAGGCGCCGCCCTACCTTCGTCTCCTGCAAAATCCAACCACCTGCACATATTTTATCAACCGAACTTCATTCACTATTCCACCCTTCTACCACCTCACAACACTGACAATCCATCCTAATTTTGGCGCGACCCTTGCGTCACCCTGCCTACGCCGAAGGGAAAACTTGTATGGTAAACCTATAGACCACATATATATATATATAGTCTAATTGATTTTGTTTTTAAACGGCCCGCGTTTTTCAATCTTTCCTCTTACTAGATTGCAAAATAAAGTTTTAACCATTCAATTCGGTCGTACTCACATCTGACGTTTTCAATTTTAATAAAACGTATTAGGGCAGACTACAGAAAGCAGTATACCGCCACCATTCCGCGCAACCGTGCGGTACAGCAGAATACACATAGGGTTTTGACCCCGATCCGCGACGCTGATTGGTCAACTCAGCCTCGTACGGGTTTTTTGGCACCAACTCCTTGCGGTATATCGTACCGCGGCTTCTCAGCTCGGCCATCACCGTTTCCTGACGCGGCCCATAACGCTTTCTGTAGTAAAATACACCATGCGGACCGACTTTGCCCCAGGCTCTTCACGGCCGACAGCCTTCCAATTTCCGACCGGATCTCTACCATGGGCACATCATCATGTAGCATCCAGAGAACGACGCGCTCTCATATTCCTTCTATTTCGGATTCCTTCAGAGATATAGACTATAGTCTATGCTTTCATGTATGGGTAGTGTACTAAAGGTTATTTTCCGGGCATCTCAAGTGTGCCCAAGTTCTTGACTACCAAGTTTACGTGGTGGCGTCTTCTCCTTGCGTGGATTTCAACATATAATGCGGTGCACGAACTCGCAAAGCGGACGGCGGACGTCACCGGGTGAATGTGTGGACCAACAAGGTCCTTCGCGTGTAGCGGGGCCGTCACTCCCTCTTTGTCCCTTTGCCGCATCATTTTCCCCGTCATCAATCCATACCTAACCCTATACTACTGGAGCCTGCCCTGTGACCACGGAATTGATTATGCGTCAGAACAACAACAACAACAACAACGGCGACAACAACAAGAACAACAACAACGGCGACAAAAACAACAAGAACAACAACAACTACATGAATACGTGTACGTGGGGCGTGCGAGCTACGTGTGTATGGTGTTAAGGTATTAGTGGGGTATTAGTTCGTTTGACCACTTGCACAGGTTAACCAATAGCTTACCCAAACTAAGCCTTATAACACTCTCCCCCCCTGAAACGGCGGGATATCAGGTCGGCCGGATATACGGGCGGACCTGTCAATATAACCAAGCCGTTTCATTTCCTGGGTATACCAGGGAGAGTATTTTTCAAGTTCGCCATGGGAAAATCTGAAAAATTTATTATGGTGGATGTGGGGATCGAACCCACGACCCAAAAACCCATGGTCTGTCGACGACGCCATTTGTTAAATTATTAGTGGGGTATTAGTCCGTTTGACCACTTGCACAGGTTAACCAATAGCTTACCCAAACTAAGCCTTATAACAATGGTGCAAACTTGTTGTTGTCTCACATCACCTCGTTTCAAAATATAGAGTCCGTGGTCACACAAACAAAGGTGCTGGAGCCCTAGGGAGATCCGGAAAACCAAATAAAGTAAAAATTCGTCCTCGAAATACCACGCTTTCCCGCCTCAAACGCACGATACGAAGAAGGCGCACAAGTGAAAAGGTCCAATGTGCAAACTGAACTCACATGGCCGCGGGTATCCACTCGATTACAGAATAGCTATGTATGGTTGAGCAGCGGTTCGTGCTGTTTACGGAAGGGGTGTTGCAATGATTGCTCTGAAGGGATCCGAAATATGAAGGAATTCGAAAGCGCGTCGTTCTGTGGATGCCACATGACGTTGTGCCCATGGTAGATATTCGGTCGGAAATTGAAAGGCTTTAGGTCGTGAAGAGCCTGGGGCAAAGTCGGTCCGCATGTTGTATTTTGCGACCGAAAACGTTATGGGTCGCGTCAAGAAACGGTGATGGCCGAGCTGAGAAGGTGCGGTACGATGTACCGCAAGAAGTTGGTGTCAAAAGCCAGCTGAGTTGACCAATCAGCGTCGCGGATCGGGGTCAAAAACCTGACGGAATTCTGCTGTGTACGGCACGGTGGCGCGAAATAGTGTTGGTGTACCGTTTTCTGTCGTCTGCCCAAACTTTCATTACTAGCTTGCAAAGTTGAGTTTTGATGATTCAATCGGTCGTACTCACGGCTGACGTTTGTCAATACCAGGCATCATATTATGAAAATTGAAGTACGCTACATTCATCTGTGAGATCGAAGCTTTTGTCGAAACTCATCTTTGCGTTTTTATGAAATAGCCCGCTCCGCTCGCATGTTTCTATCCCGCCATGTATGCAACATATTTTGCAAGCCCGTCGTATAACATCATCACACCAGTCCAGTATCTTGACCCTCTTTGCTGTCTGCCACGACGCAGCAGCAGCAGCTGTGTGACAGCCAGGCGCTTTTTCTGTGCGTGTGTGCGCGCTTCTGTATTTTTTTTTTTTTTTCACACACATGTTCTTTCCAGCTTCCGGGACAAAAGCCGTGGTCACAGGTGTCGTCCCTTTCCCCCCCCCGGTTCTTGCCTTCAATTTTTATCGCGCATAGGGTTCAGCAATCCCACTGCTCGTCGATTTTCATCGAGTGTGGCTAACTCGCGCTCTCGCGCCTTCCGCAAGTTAATTTGTGCACAAGAAAAACTCCCTACGAATTTATACGAGAGTATGCACTCGGGGGGGTTCGGACTCACGAAACTGACCTATACCGGGCTCGAGAAATGATAACCTGATACGCCACCGGGGCGGCCGGCTACTTGGTATGTGTCAGCGAATCGTGTGCTCTCGTCATTCATAGGCACAGAAATCAACCAGGAAGAGCGGTGCATGCTTGTTTTCACAAGCAGACTAGGAGCCTCGAATCTACAAACCAGTAACAGCAGTATGTATTTAGTAGAATAGAGCAGGAGCAAGATAACAGCCGCGGTACAACGAACGGCAGCCGTGATCAAAGTTCTCGCCTTTGTGCCAGTCACTTCTGTGTGTATAGTCTAGTTGCTGTGCATCAGCAGGAGATCGAACCATGACAAAATGTTTTCACGTCTAACGTAGCAATGAAACACACATCGTCGGACCTCATATATTGTACCAGGTATATGTCCTTCACGAGGGTATACACAACCCGTAACACGCGCGATCAAAGTATCACACAGCCTGCAAAGCTGAGGTTTGATAAGAAAAACTTTTTGGTCGATCTTACGACAACATGAGTGTATTTTGTACTTTTTCATCTTATCTTTTTTTTACCATCATTAAAAAAAAATACACTCCAGCTGTGAGATCGACGATTTCGTCGAAACTCGTCTTGGTCGCAAGCTGTGTGATACTCCGATCGCGGGTATTACAGGGTGTGCGTCCTCATGAAGGATATAGGTCGGCGACTCCCCTTGGAACTACAGCAGTGTAGCTTGTACCAGGGTCAACAGGGAGATGTTAATCAATCTATGCGCAGAAACTAAAAACCCTTCTTCGAGGGGGACAAAATCTAACAGCTGCTGCGCGGAAGGAAATCCGTTTATCAAGTGTGTCCTGTAAGTCGTATTTCCGTTTTCTAATATATATATAGACTATACACGCGCGATCGGAGTATCACACAGCTTGCAAAGAAAGATGAGTTTCGACAAAATACTCGATCTCACAACAGCTGGAGTGTATTTTAATTTTTATATTATAGTCTAGACTATAGACTATATATACGACCTATATACATAGACTAATGAGGACACACAACCCCCGTAATACGCGCGATCGGAGTATCACACGCAGCTTGCACAGATGAGTTTCGAAAAAAAAATCGATCTCACAGCTGGAGGAGTGTATTATAATTTTTATTATATATATTTCCCCTCACCGGTTATTCGACTTACAGGATTCACTTGATAAACTGATGTATTTCCTTCCGCAGGTGTCAGATTTTGTCCTCCTCAGAAACGGGTCTCAAAGTTTCCGCGCACAGACTGCCTAACATCACTCTGACCCTGATAGCTACACTGTACTTGCAAGGGAAGTCGCCGACCGATATCCTTACTGAGGACACACGACAACCCGCAATACGCGCGATCGGAGTATCACACACAGCTTGGAAATATGAGTTTCGACAAAATATTCGATCTCACAGCTGGTGGAGTGTATTTTAATTTCTATAATATACTCCGGAGTACATCAGTACGAGGTATACGAATCAAATACTCGTGGCTTAGCTTAGCTTAGTTTTTTTTTTTTTTTTTTTGTTATTATCCTCCGGCGGATGGGGAAAAATAAAGCTTTAGCTCACCACACTTCCACGTATTTTCATACGCGTCGTGTGTCGATTTAACTCAGTTGCTTTCGCAGCCCAACGCTAGCTGGCGCACCCTTCGGGTCCCATTGTAGGTATAGCGTAAGCTGTCCCTATCAATGGTCTTCGTTACAACCCCGGCAGCGCAAGCTAGCTTAGTCTACAGCAGCAACAGTTAAACAACAGCAAAAAGAAACAGAAGCCCATAATACACATCGTTAGAACGTCTGTTTGTTCTCACTTTTCGACTGGCGGCGCCCCCTGGATATCAAGTCAACCCCACAATCTCCCCGACCAAGGGGAACCTTGCATAATAATACCTCTGGCATGTAACACGAAATACTCATTCATGATGCTCGTGCCATGCTGTGATAGACTACATATTTGAAAAAAAATAAATATCTAGACTAAATATATTTGTATTACGCATGCAAAGATGAGTTTCGAAAAAATCTTCGATCTCACAGCTGGAGCGTATTTTTTCTTTTTCTTTTAATAATAATAATATAATAAAATGTACTTCGACGTGTAGTATTATATAGCTGTGTACACGCGTGCAAGTTTTGTTGTGTAGAAAAATCCTGCCTCGCGACGCGTAACACACGCGCACTTTAAAATAAAGGAGGTGTTGTTGGGCAGAAGACTCCTGCCTAGCTAAGCGCGACGGGTGTGCAGCGTAACACGCGCGGTGCGTGCGTAAAACAGCGCATGCGATAATCACTACTAAGAGAGGATGCCGGGATTACTCACAGCGCGACGCGGGTTTGCAAGCGTGTACCTTTTATTTTATTATGTTTCTTTTCCGAGCTTTGGCTCTCCTTTCCGGTTGGGTTGTTTCTTTGATTTCCCCTTCATTTTGTTTGTTTCATTTTTGTTTTATTTTTATCTTTGTTTTTATTTGTTTTCTTATTATTATTTTGTTTTTGTTTTCGTTTTTGTTTTTGTTTATTTCGTATTCTCTCTTCCAATGTATTTCTGTTGCTGACGTATGTATGTTGTGCCTGTCGTACCCAGTACTAGGGCATGACATTGCGTTGTCGAATGCATTACGATGCATTATCTCTGTGTCGTAGCTTGTGACCACAGAGCTGATCTTTCTAGGGTGAAGAATCAGTACGGACACTGGGTGTGCTGGATGTCGACGAGTAGAAGAACGAAGAACACACACACCTTGTACATATATATATATATGCCAGTACTCGCACAATTCTCAAGCGGTGAAACAAAAGGTCGTTTTTGCGAGGCACAGGCGAATCGTTGCATGCAGTTGCACTAATAACCCGGATGCATGCGACTAATGAGTGAATGCACCATCGCTCAATTATTTTCACCATCGATGGGAAGCCCCCCCGACACCATATGTACATATATATGCTATTAACAGCAGCGTACAACAACACAAGTGTGACATGTCATATTGTAAAAAATATCAACCGGCGCCTGATGCAGAACGCCAAATCTCACTCGTTGGTCTTCCTCGAAGATAAATACAGGTGTGCGAGTGTGCCTTTGCATTACATCAAAGAGAGCAGAAGAGATATCACTTCGGAACAGTATAGCGATGGACATCCACCGCATGTTCCAGCATGCCTCGACAGCACTAACAACCTGAGCATCATCAGGCCTGCTGGGCTGGACCTCCGCTGGCCTACCACATATACAGGGGGTACACAGGAACTTGCGTACGAACCCGGTAGACCCAAATACCCCACTCTAAAAGTTATCTCACACTACGATATAACAATAATTTATATAGTTATTCTAAGGACATCAGCTATTAATATTAATAGTCTATATATCAATACTTGTTTCATGTACACTGAATTCCACAGATAAATGTCTGGTTTTGTCCCCCTCAATGCGGGTGTTACAGTTTCCGTGCACAGAACAAGTTTGAACGTCTTAGTCCTGTTGACCCTACATATTATCAAGAGAGTCGCCGACCTGTTGTATCCTCCACGATAGTATACACTATGCCCACCCCGTAACACGCGTGATCGAAGTATCACGCACGCGCAGCTTGCAAAGCTGAGTTTTGATCTAAAACCTCTTCGGTCGATCTCACACCTGAACGAGGTGTGTTTTGTCATTTTACAATTCTAGGCAAGTCGACGAGGGAAGAAAATGCTGACTTCTTCTCGAGACTAAAAATGAGGGCACGTACCGTGGTGGGGAGGAGGGCCTGCTACAAGTTTTTTTTATTTTTATTCTTCACACACATCTACTTTCCAGCTTCTGGACAAGCCGTGGTCACAGGGGTCGTCCCTTCTTCCCCTAATTTTAATCTCCCCCCCGGTTCTTGCCTTCAGTTTTTGTGGCGCATAGGGTTCAGCAATCCCACTGCTCGTCGATTTTTCATCGATTGTTGCCAAGAACTCACGCTCTCGCGCTTTCCGCGGGTCAATTTGTGCACGAGAAAAAGTCCCCACGAATATTTACGAGTGTGCACTCGGGGGGATTCGAACTCACGAAACTGATCTATACCAGGCTCGAGGATAACCTGATACACCACCGGGCGAGGTATGCGACCCCGGATCCGAGTTACTACCCGGAGGGAGGGCGATAGTAGTCCGTGGATAAGAAATGGGATGGAAAACTAATTTAACTTAGTTTTCGGTGCAACAATAAATAAATACCCGTGTCGCGTGAAATGAGCGATTTTTAGGTATAAGCCAAAAACAGATTTATTATGAGCAGCATTTATTTATCACATTTATTATGTAAACACGACGCGCAAAAATCGATGCATCAGGGTGACAAAAGCCGTCGTCAAACGGAGCTCACAATGCTATGGGGACGCTTTTGTAGCAGTGGTACGGCACGAGAAAGGGAACACAGCCTGTAAGATGGTGCATATCAAGATCGAAAGAAGGTCGACGGGATTTATTTGCGGTCGACTCCGAAAAACAACTACACAGCACTCAGCAATTAGTACTCTGTTGTTGTAGCAGCGCGGGTACCCCACAAACACAAAGTGTGTAACCCAGTATTACCCGGTGTTTACGATACTCACTGTCGCTGACGAAAACTCTTGGACAGCGGGGACACGCGGACGACCACAAGTAGGGAAGGACTGTAGAAAGAGGGAGCTGGTGGCTCAGCGAAGGCACGTCCGTCCATGTACCACCGTTGACTCCAACTGCTGTGGAGTTGTTGTTTTCTGATGAGGGCGAGACGAAAACAATGATGATGCCGTTTTGCGGTTTGTCACAAACAAGCTTCTTCCGTCAGTAACATGACAAAATGTCAATCAATTCCTCCTGTCGATTTCTCATCGCCACCAGGATAGCTCGATCGACGTGATGACGTACCCCGTGGGAATATGTTACCTAAAAAACGAAAAAAATGCACTTCATTCAGCTGCTGTGAGATCGACCAAAAAGGATTTTGATCAAAACTCAGTTTTTTTTTCAAGCTGCGCCAAAATTGGCTGCGCGTGTGATACTTCGATCGCTCGCGCTACTATTGTTGTTGTCACATAACACTAAGATTAACTTGTTGAGTTGTGATGCTCAACACAAAACTACAGCACATTCATCAGGAATATGATACGTACTATAGGAGGACTAACTCTTGGTTTAGTTTTGACAGACAAACGCGCAGTCGTCCCCTGTGGAGAGTAGTCTATATTATGAAAAATGAAAAAACACTCCAGCTAGCTGTGAGATCGAATATTTTGTCGAAACTCATCTTTGCAAGTCTATACCTCGTAGTCTAAAGGTGAATCTCATCCCTAGTCCTTACTAAAAAAGTCAATGACGCGGGTTCGGATCCCCTCGAGTGCATATACTACTCGTTGTGCTCGCAGGGAATTTTTCTTGCGAAGAAAACTGGCCACCTGGAAGCGCGAGCGCGTGAGTTAGTACAACTCGATGGAAACCAAGGGGCGTAAAACGAGCGGAAAAAGTGGGCACATGTTGATCCCTGTGCGCGATAAAAATGAAGGCACGTACCCGGGAGTAAAAAGGGAACACACACACACGTGGTCTGTCACCACAGCTCCTCCTCCTCCAAAAGGTCGCTGAGCGGGTGGAAACTGTTGCGACTTGATGAGTTGGAAAGTAACAGTGTGATGAAAGAAAAAAATACAAAAAAGTACTCCGCGGTATTATATGAGGCTCGTAGAAAGACTTGTTGCTGGGATGGGTGAGGTTTCTGCATCCTGGGTTAACGATTTTGTCTTGCCCGATGCTTGTCTTGCCTGTGATGTTTGCCTTGCCCGAACGTTTTACTAGTATTATTTACATGTACGTGTGCAAATATTATGATATACCAGGTACTATAGACTAAATAGTATAAAAATATAATTACACTCCATCCAGCTGTGAGATCGAAGCTTTCAATGGAAGATTTCGTCGAAACTCATATTTGCAAGCAGTGTGTGATAATCCAATCGCGCGTATTACTCGGCTTGTGACTGTTGTTGTTGCTGTTGTTGTTGTTCTCACATTATCTAGCATAATCAAGTCCGTGGACACAGGACAGCATGTATCACAACTGACGCAATTCATGCCTCCGCCAGGAACACAAATAGTGAAATCAGGAGCCAGCCTACGATGTGCCAGGTCCATACTGGTGCATGCGTCTGACTACTCGCGCCGGAAAAAACCGACGATATCGCTTGCTACACAGGGAAGACTACCACGTATATGTTACACGTAGCACCTATCACTACGCACACGCACACGTCAGACTCAAGTCAATCGAAAAAAAACAGAAACAAAGAAAAGAAAAAAAAAGAACAGAAAGGAAAGGAAAGGAAGGGAAAGAAAAGAAAAGAAACCGAAAAGGAAAAGAAAACGAAAAAAGAAAAGAAAGATAAGACAAGAAAAGATAAGACAAGAAGAGGAAGAGCAAGGAAAAAAGAAAGAGAAAAAACATCGTACTAGCAGACCCTAGGGACTAAAACTGAAGACGCATTGGGCCAAGGATTGGGCTCATAGAGGGCATCAAGCGCATCAATGGCACTGGGGGAAGAACGCAACAAGGCGAAGAAGTCAGGGCGGCGTTACGCTAGCTTGTGACGGCCATTGGAAAGCCCAAAAAACTTCGAGACGATGATTGTCAGACCCAGACTTTAGTCTCTTGGGCAGGACGCCTCCCCTACCCCCCGCCCCCCTCTCCCCCCCTCCCCCCTCCACTCCTCCTTTCCACCCCCCCCTTCCCCCGGCCATTTAGGCATCCCGACGGTGGATGGCGCTGCCACGGCCTTTGCGTGTAGCTCTGCAGCTCTGCGTCTCTCTGTCTCGTGCAATTTTCGCATGAAAAACTCGGCTCCCTCTACCCGTCGAAATCATCAATCTGCCGGCCTTCTGAGCAGCCTTTTGCCACCCTTCGAATTTCATTCCAAATGGATATAGGTCGGTGACTCCTCTTGGAACTACAGACTGTAGTTTGGCTTGTACCAGGGTCAATTGACGACAGGGCGATGCTAATCAGTCACTGCGCGGAAACTCGTTTTTGAGGGGGACAAATCGGACAGCTGTATGTTATAGTATATGACAGAGGGGGGTAGCACATCATCCTCATTTAGACAGCAGATAACGCCTTACGCCCTGCGTCAGGCATACCAACTCGTGTCATACGTTACCTATGCACAATACTGCTGCAGCACCTAGCAAATCTTGATAATATCTGGTACGCGCACAAAATACACCAGTGTGATATCCCGTCTCGTACGCAGTATGCAATACAAATCGTATGTTGTGAGTGAATACTTCCCTGCATGGTATTATACCGTGCGCCTATTTAGTTCCGACTTTTGGATTCGATCATCTTCTGCTCATTACATATGATACATAATACGTGCATCGCCGAACATGGTTGTTCGATTACAAAAAATAGCCAGGCATGGTTGCTCGATTATACAGCACGTGTATCCAAATGGCCAAGGTCCCTAATGGTTGTATATGGACCGGTCGCCCCGGTGGCGTATCGTCTATTTAGGCTTGCTCGATTATACAGCACGTGTATCCAAATGGCCAAGGTCCCTAATGGTTGTATATGGACCGGTCGCCCCGGTGGCGTATCGTCTATTTAGGCAGCCGCGGCGGAGCAGCAATGCATAATCGGGATGCTCGAGCGCGGAGGCAGGCGCCACCACGAGCCACACTGCGGCGCAGTCTTGGCTTGCGTGGAAGGAACGGCGCCGGCAGGAGGCTGGATTCGACGACGAAGGAGGAGGGCGACTGGCCGTCGACGGGCGGGGAAGAGACGGATCGAACTCTCCCTGAACGAGATTTTTGTTTCTTCAGAACAGCACCGCAAGCTGCGTAGATTATTTGGTTTATTTGGAGACGGGGGAGAAGGGGGGAACCGATTGGAATTGAGTGTCAACGAGAGCAAGTGCGAAGGAGCGGGCCGAGTAAGTTAAGGCGATGAGGCGGCCATGGAGAACCGCAGCAGGAGGATGGCCCACGGAGACCCACGACCCGCACGCACACCATCATCACGAGGGTAGCGATCGCCGTTTTTTTCGAGGTTTTTCAACGAGGGAGTAGTAAAACATGTTACTTACGTCACTGATTTTTGCAGAGTTGGTACGAGAAGCGTAGTATTTCCCGGACGAATTTCGACTTCATTTGTTTTTTTGGATCTTCCTAGGGCTCCAGCACCTTTGTGTGACCACGGACTCTAGATTTTTGACAAGAGTTAATGTGAGAACAACAACATCAGGTTATCCTCGACCCTGGTATAGGCCAGTTCGAGTCTGGCCGAGTGCATACTCGTATAAATTCGTGGAGACTTTTTCTTGTGCACAAATTGACTTGCGGAAAGCGCAAGAGCGTGAGTTAGCAGCACTCGATGAAAATCGACGAGCAGTGGGATTGCTGAACCCTATGCGCGATAAAAATAAAGGCAAGAACCGGGGGGGAGAAGGGACGACACTTTTGACCACGGCATGTCCAGAAGCTGGAAAGTAGAAGTGTGTGAGAAAAAAAAAAAATGCTCACAGGTGATACCATCGTAAATTAATCTACAAGGTTCCCCTTTGGGATGCGGGTAGCGTGAAATCCCGGGGGCGACGCAAGGCTAAACGGGAGACACGGGTAACACACCTATAAATAGTTTCCACCTATAGTCTAATATATATGGTGTTACACAATGTTGCGAACATCAGTGTCGACCAAATCATTGATCTCATAATAGCTGGAGAGTATTTTAATATTTAATGTGGCCTAAACCTCTTGAACCCCCCCCCCCCTCCCCCCCCCGCCCCCCCGCCTTCTTTTTTTTTTTCTTTTTTTTTCCTCGCTTCCTCTTGCTTAAACGCCCCACCTAATATCGAAATCCGCTAGAGTAATAAACACTTCCACGCCCTGGATATCGCCTCGTTATCTTTTTAGAGCCGTCCGTGCCGCTGCTGCAATTCCCACCCACCCCCGCCCCGAACGCCTCCTCCTTCCCCACCACCCGCACCATCGCCTAGACCTATCACCACGCGCATAGCAAACCCCTACATCTATGCGACCTAAAGCCCTCCCCCCCCGAGCACCCCGCCCCCCGCTCCCCCCGCCACATCCCCCCCCCCTCCCCCACAAGAAGGATTTATAGTTTCCACGCACAAATTGACCTGCCCCACCCGTCCCCTCCCCCCCCCTCCCCCCCTCCCGCCCCCCTTTTGATCAAAATCAGGCCCCCACGTCCTGAAAACCTCCGCCCTCCCCTCACGGGATATTCGACTAACAAGATTCACTTGATAAACTGATGCATTTCCCAAGAACAGCTGTCAGATTTTGTCCCCCTCAGAAACAGGTTTAATAGTTTCCGCGCACAGACTGCCAAACATCACCCTGTTGACCCTGATATCTACACTGTAGTTGTTGCAAGGGGAGTCGCCGACCTATACCCTTCATGAGGACACACAACCCGTAATACGCGCGATCGGAGTATCACACACAGCTTGCAAAGATGGGTTTCGACGAAATATTCGATCTCACAGCTGGAGTGTATTTTAATTTTTATAATATGGTGTCACGCGACTGATTATACGATAGCCCCCCCCCCAAACCAGCGATTTTCTTTATCGAACGTTTCATGGCTGCTCGATACCTCAGGAAAGATACTATTGAAATAAATAACGAACATTTTTCTGTGTGCAAAGCTCTACCGATCGATGGCGTCGGGGCGTACTGGGACACCGTATTTTAGGAGATACGACCGGGAGCTGATTTTGGAACCGGCGATTAACCCATTTACAACTGGAAACCCGTCTGTGGGGACGAAATTACTTGGTTTTAGTATAGGGAGGGGTTCGGGGGCTCTAAAGGGGTTAAGGTTGGGGGAGCTACCGTAGAACGACTCAACGCGTACTCACATAGAATAACCTCATCACTGCTCTTCTTCGTGTTGTTAGAGGAAAGGTGTGGCATGAGCCAGTGAATTGCTCCAAAGATAGGTCATTACTCAGCGGGAAGAGTGTGATGATCGCGGTGGGTGCACGTTGTGCTGATGTGCGCGCGAACGAATGATTAGTGATGAGAAGATAAAGTGTCGTACCGTACGTGGAGTAGTGCTCTCAGCTGTATAATACGTCATACGATTATGTGTTTGCACTCTTTGGTAGTAACGGGTAGGGTTGACCGGCCAGCGAGTTTCAGTCGCACTTGGATGTTGTGCAATATTCAATTGGTTGGCGGCAGCAATTTCGGTATGTGTCGCGTACGTGGCAGGATCATCCATGAGTTGGAGGCAGTGTTTAACGCTTTGGTACTTCTGTGTTCGAGGGGAGAACCAAAAACCTCTTGATGTGCTCCTTGTTTATCCCCGTAAAAACTAGAGCTAGATGGATAGTGTTTCAGCCTGAACCCGCCACTACTTGATTCGTGTAGTGTTTCATAAACGTATGTGTGTATGATATATACGTGTGCACGACACTAGCAACAGACCTAGAACCGATCCACCCGTACCGTTCGTATCGTACTCAAATTATCCGGGAATCAAAAACCACTTCGCAGTATGTACTGCTGTCTGTGACAACATTGCGTGAGGTGAAAAAACACCACGTATATATTGCTCACATCTACCTCGTAGTACATGCATCTTTGACGTATTGGGCATCCATCTGCATTTAGCATGCAGGTAGAATCTTTTGCACCCATACGCCTCCGCCCCCCCCCCCTCCCAGCTACCCCTTCAACCCCCTCACCCCCAACCCCCCGGTGCTCCGCCTCGAAAGGGATGCATGCGTGGTTAAGGGTAAAAAAACAAAGTAAGGCAAGCACGAAACGAGTACGCCCCCCCAACCCCCCCCCCCCCCCACACCGTACGAAGTTGCATAGTACTCCCAACATTGCTGTCTCTGGAAGTGGCCATACTGGAAATTAAAGCAACTCGTTGAGGCTGTGTCATCCACATATATGCAAGTCCGCCTCACAAGCGAGGTTCTTAGTAGGATGCAGCTCACCCTTCATGTGACTCGCCGAACACCTTACGGCGTTTCACGCTAGGTGCTAGCAATGCCTGCCTGGTCGGTGAAAACCCGACATGCTCCGTCCCGACATCGTAGGGATGCGAGAGTCATACCACTATGGTCATACCACTACGCACTGCCTATCATGTACGCATGAATATCGAGTACATCCCCCTCCCTCCCCCTCGGACCCACCAAACATCAAAATCGGCCACAGAGCTATAGACACTACCCGACAGGTGATATGATATATTTACTTTTCGAGCCATCCTGCAGTTACTGTAGTAGTAGCAGTAGTAGTATAGTAGTAGCATAGGAGTAATAACTCCAACTCATTTTTTATTATCACACCCTGCGAGGTCGACTCCGGACGGGGATAGCATCCACCTAACTACCCCCCCCCCCCATCTCCACCCCCACCCCCCCATCTCCACCCCCCCCCCATCTCCACCCTCCCCCCCCCATCTCCACCCCCCCCCCATCTCCATCCCCCCCCCATCTCCACCCCCCCCCCCATCTCCATCCCCCCCCCCCCCCCATCTCCACCCCCCCCCCCCCTGCCCCCCCCCCTCCCCCCCCCTCCCCCACCCCTCCCCCACCCCCTCCCCCCCCCTCCCCCCCTCCTCCCGCTCTCCCCCCGAGGGACCGAAAAACTTTTTGACACACTTTTTTTTGCAACTGATTAGTGTGGCAATCGTTTTCGTTCCGAAGAGGCATACCCTCCTCACATCAAGGCAACCAACGTAACATTTACATATCACATCCCTCGTATAGACTATATGTACCACTAGGTATAATACGACATTTTCAATCTTTTCGACAGTGGCGACACAGCGGTGGTGGTGTACAGCATAATATGTACCAGGTACAAAGAAACGTAGGCAGCAGACGAGGTGTCAATGACATCAGACGCCTTTTCAATTGAGTTGGTGCTGAGATAGTAGTCAATCAACTGCTACCGATATAGTATACCGGTGCTGTACAGCAGTAGTAGTACCACCGCAGTTAACAGGGAGGGGGTCTAACCATGAAAAAATAGGCGCCTCGCCATAACACGGCACGCAAGTCGCCCCAACGTCAACGTCAACACACCCAAAGCAACGACTCGCAGTGTTCGGCCTCTGGTGTTGCAGCTGCGGGAAGCGTTACTGCTGCTGTGGTGCCAAGATTCGCCTGTGCGAGCAAGGATTGTGCTGCAACTCGGCGGCAAGAAGAGGCAAGGCAAAACATATGCTGGTGGTGGTACCCTCGTGATACCTCATCATGGTACTTCACAGGTACCACAGGTACGAGTGTGATCTCGGATATACCAGGTACCATAAGCAAAATATAAAAATAAAAATTCACTCCAGCTGTGAGATCGAAGATTTGTCGAAACTCAAATTTATTTGCAAGCTGTGTGTGATACTCCGATCGCGCGTATTATGGGTTGTGTGTCCTCATGAAGGATATGAGTCGGCGACTCCCCTTGCAACTACAGTGTAGCTATCAGGGTCAACATGGTGATGTTAATCAGTCTGTGCGCGGAAACTATAAAACCCGTTTCTGAGGGGGACAGAATCTGACAGCTGTGGAAGGGAATGCATCAGTTTATCGAGTGAATAATGTAAGTCGAATAACCGGTGAGGAGAGGGCGGAGATTTGAAGGACGTTGGGGCCTGGTTTTGACCAAAAGGGAGCGGGGTTGGAGAGGGGGGCGGAAGGGGGGGGGGTGGGGGGACGAGCGGGCAATTTGTGCGCGGAAGCTATAAATCGTTCAAGGGGATAAATCTGACGGTTTTGGAAAAAAAAAAAAAATGCACCAGTTCATCATGGGGGAGGGGGGGGGTTGGGGCGGGGGTGGGGCGGGTGGGGCAGCTCAATCTGTGCGTGGAAATCATACCTTCTCGTGGAAACTATACATTCTTTTAAGGGGATAAATGTGGCGGTTTTGGAAAAAAATGCATCCGTTTATCATGTGTATCCTGGGGTAAGTCGTATTATATATGTACAGCTTGAACCAATAAAATAAGGGACAACATTTCCAAATTGGCGTCATTTCCAATTTTGGCATCTAAATTACTTCCCGACGATGATGCCTTTTTCTTGGCCGCCTCCAAGCGCTTGCCCTATCCTAGCTACTACTACTGCTGTGTGTCGTGTTCTTTCGGCTCAGTGGGTATTATAGTGCTATATGACCAACGAAGGATGTGTCGTGAGTACGATTCTCACCCAGATCATTTTTGGTTGTCAGGAGCGTGCGCGCTGGAGACGTTATGAATGGTTACGATAGTTAGTTGTTATTACTATTACGGAGATCTACTGTTAACAGGGGTAAATGCCCTATCATCACCATATATATACGATTGTTGCAAAAAAAATCACCGGAAATTTCTCATTATTTTCGCATTATCTCGGCCAGAGCATCATATTTTTTATTTTTGTTTTTCGCGCCGTGACCGTAAGACCTATGCGAACAATCCAAGCTATCGTTTACCATTTGATTGTCGACGAAGAAGTGACAGAGCAATGACCCCATAGCCATAAGACTAGGCATTAAATGACCCCTGTTAACACTGGATCTCAGTAATAGTGTTCTTCTGAGTGAGTAGTACTAACTGTAGTAGTACGTGGAGAGAGGATATCTCCGGAGATCGCTCTTACGAAGTTGGTGATGAACTGGAAAACATAGTTGATTGTTTTTTTGCATAATCCACTCACTGTATGAGTATCACTGAGTCAAGTGACAGTGGGTAGTGCTACATGTCGTGAGTTCGATCCTCACCGACTTCATATTTATTTGTCCTTTTCAAGCGTGCGCTCTGACGACATTATTTTTCAAGCGTGCACGCTGACTGCATTATGAACGGTTATTTTGGCAGTACCAGGTATACGTAGCAGCACTACCCACTGAGCTACCGAGTCAAGCGATCAATGTATAGTTCAGTGGGCAGTGCTGTAGCATTTCTCGGCCACATCACTTTGTTCGAAGGCCCCCGTCTAAGCGAGAAACGCGCAAAATTTTGTATCGAATGGTACTCTCCAGTTATTCTTCGGATCTTGATATATGGAGAGGTTGATAAAATTAAACTTGGTAAAGGACATAATTTCCCAATTGGCATAATATTTTGTGCCAAAACAATTAGACTAATAATATTACGGTAAAAACATTCCCCATGGCACTGCGGTAGGGATCATAGTAGTGCATTTGTTTACTGAATTTCGGTAGGTACACGTACATACATACATGGATATAGACGTGGCAAGCGCACGCATGACTGAACGAGGAGGAGGTAGTAGTGAATACGATTACTGCGCGCCAAGAAAAGCCACACAGCAGCATTGCGAGTGGATGCGTCCCCGGGACCTTAAGGGTTGTATTATACAAGTCCCTCCTGTCATGCTGCTACGCTGCGCCCCTCGAAGGTAGACAGTAGGATGGCGTGCTTTTAGCTGTTGCTGTGGTCCCCGACTCCGTTGCTGTGGTCGTTTGCCGGTCAAGTCCAAGCGGTCGTGTGTTGATACGTAACTGACAAATAAGTTTGTGTTGCTTCGTACTTGACGTGCTCCTTATTGCTGCTGACTGCTGACTGAGTTTTTTTTTTCTTCTGGCACACTTACTTCTACTATCCAGTTTCTGGACAAACAAACCGTGGTCACAGGTGTGATCCTTGCCCGCTATATATATGACCCCGGACCCCGTGTCTTAGTTATACTACTGCATTGGGAGGGCGGGAGTAATGCGAGCATCGCAATAAATGGGATGGGAAAAGGAAAAGAAGTGAAGTGTATTACTGCTGCTGTGATAATACGCTGCCCGAGCAAGTTGAAGTGATCGACTCGCGATCTGGACTGACTGATGTTATATTATGCAATTGGTCCATGTACAACTCTAATCGCATGCAGCGGACATGGCCAGTCGCCTTACTGGCCCCGAATGCTTGATTGAGTAAAACTATCATAAGAAACGCACTCGACACGTTTCGTCGCCAGACTAAAGGGTCTGTCAGCGTGTGCTAGGATTTATCCGATCGAAATCTATCTGATGAATTAAACGGTAGCTATTAGTCTAGTCTAGTCTAGTAGCAGTACATTGTTATGATTGTTGGTCTATTATATCGAATTATTGGCATTACTTTCAATACTGTACGCGCAGACTATGGTTGTGTGTGGTGACTTTTTTTACTCTACCAAGTATTGAATCGAACAATTCGAAGTGCTGCCATCATAGGATTGTATATCTTGCAATGAGGCGTTTAAGCCTCATTATTAAGAGGTGTGGGGAAATCTATAGCCTCATTTCCGATTGTTTCGAATAGCCGCATCTTCGATCCCCTTTCCAATTCTGGATGTTTTGTTGACATCCTTTGATTGGCAGGTGACCTGCATCTACGACTAATCAGGGTGGCCTCGTAGTGTAATGGGGTGCCCTCCGTAGAAGGATAGTTTATAGATTCGACGTGAAACCATGTCATGGTTGAGGTGAAACCACGTGACATTACATGTCACGTTCACGTCAAGGCCATCGTAGATGGGCGATAATGTAGGTGACGATGGTGGGACAAGCAGAACGCCCCACATCTCACTACCTGCTCTACCTGCTCTACTTGCTCTGCCCTGTGCTACCGTGTACCAAGGGCCTGTGTTGTCTGTCTTTTAGAGTCCAATGTAGAGGAAATAATGTATAAGCTTTGAGTCTATCCAGCGAACCATGAGGAGAGACCAAACAAGGGCACCGGAACCCATGAGGAGCACGCTTCCCAACACGCATCCCCCACTCGGAGTACCACTACACTGCCCTACCCGAAGCATGGGTGCCGGCTCATGCCGGCAGCCATGCGGAGGCCTTGCATAGATTTAGGATATATTTGAAAAATAAAAATACACTCCAGCTGTGAGATGGAAGGTTTTGTCGAAACTCATCGTTGCAAGCTGTGTGTGATACTCCGATCGCGCGTATTGCGGGTTGTGTGTCCTCATTAAGGATATAGGTCGGCGACTCCCCTTACAACTACAGTGTAGCTATCAGGGTCAACAGGGCGACGTTAGTCAGTCTGTGCGCGGAAACTATAAAACCCGTTTCTGAAGGGGACAAAATCTGACAGCTGTGGAAGGAAATGCATCAGTTTATCAAGTGAATCCTGTCAGTCGAATAACCGGTGAGGGGGGTGGGGCGGAGTTTTGAAGGACGTGGGGGCCTGGTTTTGATTAAAAGGGAGCGGAGGTGGGGGGGGCGAGGGGGGGAGTACGGGGGGGGCAGCTCAATTTATGCGTGGAAACTAAATCTGACGGTTTTGGAAGAATTAAGTTTATCATGGGGGGCGGAGGGGGGGGGATATATATGGTGTCAATGCTTTACCACACAGCTACAGCAGTTGAATAGTTTGGGTTTTACTTCCACGGAAGATGCGTTATCATAATTAAAGAAGCCGAAATGGTGGCGGGGGGGTAAGGGCTGTCCTCCCCCCCCCCCCCCCCCCCCCGCATGCGTACGCCTCCCCTACCTCTATATAAAATAGCGGAAGGGAGGAGGGGGAGGAGGGGCCGCTCCCTCTCTTTCCCCTCTTGCTTACGCCCCCCCCCATCCACACAAACGAAACGCGGTAGACCTACCTACCAGTCGCGCTCAGCTAGTGAGACGCCTCCCCCTTCTTAGGTTTTTCGTGTGGAAATCGAAGGCCCGTTCATTCCGGGCCCCGAAATTGCTAAAACAGCCAAGTAGTTCCGTTTCTGACGGCCCGTGCGATCGGGGACCTAGTTGACCCACCACTACTTGTGTGTGCTTTCGCGTGGATTTTCCGTTTCTAACGGCCTGCACATATCGGGGAGCCCCCACCATTGCTAAACGATTGATGATACCGTGATTCCGTTTCTAACGACCCGTGCGCCCGGGAAAATCACCGCTAATTGACAACTACCTTACGCGTGTTTTCGGGTGGTTTTTCCGTTTCTATAGACCCGTTCCTGTCGGGGACCCACCTCCACTGCTAAACGATCATGGATGTGGTGATTTCCGTTTCTAACGGCCTGCTCATATCGGGATTATGCCACCACTGACCGACCACTACGTGTCTGTGCTTTCGGATAGTCCTGTTTCTAACAGCCCGTTCATATCGGGAACCCACCACGATTGCTAAACGATTATTGAGTGTGATGATTTCCGTTTCTAACGGCCCGTGCGATCGGGAACCTACCACGAAGGTCACACGATTAATATGTAATGATTTCGTTTCAAACGGCCAGTGCGATCGGGATTATGCCATTACTAATCGACCACTGTGTCCTCTTCCCTTCCGTTTGCCCATCCGCCGTGGAATTTTTGCGGGAGGGTGGACGGAAAAAACAACAACTTGACGACTCCCTGACGTCTCTTGCCCTCTGCCCCGGTCCTCTTCAGCTCGTGCGGGGCCTTGCCCGTTAGCTATTTCTTCTTGGCTATTCGCTGCACCGACGATCCTCCGCTTCACACCGCTTTACAGTTGCTTGTTGGTATCTGACCTCTCGATCTTGCTTTCTCATAATTTTCCGGAACTTTCATTTTCTGTATAATACTCCGTACCCAACATCCTGCACCCTACATTGGAAACCCCGAGATTTTCCCGTTTTTCTGTTGTTCTATCTTTCTACCCGTTACCCCGAAACACCAGGTTGCCCCAACGACAACCTTCATCTTTGGGTTTTACTTCCACGAAAGATGCGTTATATTAATTGAAGAAGCCGAAATGGTGGCGGGGGGGGAAGGGCTGTCCTGCCCCCGCCCCTCCCGGATGCGTACGCCTCCCCTACCTCTATTGAAAATAGCGGGAGGGAAGAGGGGGGGGAGGGGCCGCTCCCTCTCTTTCCCTTCTTGCTTACGCCTCCCCCACCCACACAAACGAAACGCGGTCGACCTACCTACCGGTCGCGCTCCGCTAGTAAGACGCCTCTCCACCCGAGACCGCGATCCTCCCCACCCCTCCGTCCGGTTATGTCCTGACCGTTTGGATTCCGATAGCAGTTCCCCAAGCGGTCGTTGCATTACCGGGCAGAGGAGACTTATCCTATTCCGCCCCATCTTGTCCCTTGTCCCGGTTGTCTCTCAAACTCCCATTCCCCGTTCTCCAATACCTTGACACCCATACCGGGTCCTCCATATTCGCCCTAACGTACACCATAAACGAGGCTGACGACCACCTTCCTTCTTTCTTTATTACGGCCTCCGGTACCCCTCTCGCGGCCAGTCTTGTCGCTTCGCCTATCCTCCCCGAATGCAGCGCGAATCATTCTGGAATCAGTCTCGCCCCCGCCCCCCTCCCCTCCTCTCTCCACCTCTCCCCTACGCTTGCTATGCCATCACTCAAGCACTGGGTTGCCCGTCCCCTAGACCAAACCTTCCAACCATCCTTTCCCCTAAATGACATCAAGGGCGCTTCTTCCGTTAAATCCCCGTTACCTTACAACCCAAAAAAGCTCCACATATATACCCACCGCCCCTCTTTCTCCTTCCCCCCCCCGCCCTGCTCTTGTTCTCACCAGTACCGCCCCCTTTCTCCCTTGGTCCCCCTTCGATCCCTTGAACCTCACCTCCACTTTAATTGCTTCGTGTATTCTGCCTCCTACCTACTGCTCGTTATCCCTGAAGAACGCCACATCCCCCCTTCTCAAGCAGTATAATTTATGGAACACCCCTTTTCCGTTGGCAAATAATTCCGACTCTCGCAACATACTAAGGTACGTCAGCGCCAAACCAATCCATAACACCCTCCCGCCTACCCCCCATGCCTGAACGCTCTCCTGCATCTCCGTCAGCATCCTCCACGCCAACGGCCTTCTCACTTTCTGTTGACTACCCATCCCTACGTGCGCCCTCTTGATACCTTGCCGGACAGATCTGATCAATTGGTTACTCATGGGCACTGAGAGCCCCAATAACTGCTCATGGTAGAAATTGATCGCCACCAACTTGCCTACTATTATGGTCGACTCCTTGCTCCCTTTTCCTACAGTATCCCATGAACTCGACCAATTCCTCTACCAGCTCCATCTCCCCCAGATATTTCCTCAGCCAGCACCCCTTCCCTATAAAAGACCGCCAGCTCACCCACATCCTCCAATTCGCCTCGTAAGTCCTTGGAGTCGAAGCTGCAACCCTTCCAAATGCGTACCCTCTCGCAACATCTCCGAACACATGAGCCGCTCCCCCGTTCCCAACTCCTGCACCTGCCAAGCGATTCCAGGACATTCTGCATTCAATCTCTCGAGAATCTGGCCCTCGTCACCTGGTCAGACCGTCTTCCAACCTACTATCCACCCCCCGCACATGCCTTGCCTGAAAACACCACCCTCCCTTTGCTTCCGAAGCTACCATTATCCTCCTCAACGCCCCTACCCTCGCTTTCTTCTTCCCTCCCCCGCGACACCTCCTCACCCAGGTCACCGCTGCTTCATTATCCGCCCTCATCAGAGCTGCTTCCCCTCTTCCACGCGGTCTCTCCCCCTTCATGTCGATCATGACGTACGCCGTCATCACCATTGCCATTACATCGAGCAGGTTGATGGAAATCAAATCAGCTACGGCCCGCCCCCCCCCTACCGTTCGTTTCTGCACCTCCTCCGGCAGGTCGAATCTCCAGCACACCCCCGTTTCCATACATAACCCCCCTATTGCTGCCAAGGATGCGTCCGAAAACCACGTCCTACTCGGTCGCTGCGTAACGAAGCTAAAGAAAGTTACTGTTATCCTCCCCCCCCCGTACCCCCCTCCCCCTCCCCAAAACCCATCTCCACCACCCCATGTCAGCCATGAATTCACGCGACAGCCGTAAAACCCGCCTCGCTTCCACCCGCTTCCTGTACTTGACCCACGCTTCTCCCCCGCCGGCTCGCTCCGCCCCGCTAAGATGCAGATTAGAAAGCTGAAGCAGCCTACGTGGACGAAGTGCCGTCCGGGCCGGATCACAAAGGAAGCGTGATGCAACTTCCCCGTTAACACTAACACCTCCCGCACCGTTGCCGACTGCCGCTCCGCCGTCCACTCTGCTACTCGCGCGCGCAAGTCGTCTACCTTCCGTGTTGGCAGGGCAATGGTAATATTCTCTGTGTCGATATCGTATCCCAAAACCTCCTGTTGCGTCGCCCAGCCCGTCACCTTTTTACCCGATAACAGTGGCTCCTCCCCCTCGGATATCTCGCCCGTAGTCTGATCATGGATGAAAGCTAAGGCTCGTGACAAGTTTAAATACCGCGCCCCCTCCGTATCCCTCTGAACTTCTACCGAAATTGCATCGTCCATACAAACGCCACAATGGCCGGGTTGTCTGCCCCCTCCCCTTCCGCCGTTCCCACGACACACTCTGCTGGCCAACTGACCACTGAACGCCCTGTTTTCTGCGCCACCGTCACGTGCTCCACCGCGCGGTCCCCGGCCGGCGAGAACAATGCGGAAGCTCTTGTTGTATTGCGTTGCGCATGCTGCATCGCATCCAAAATCACCCCCCACCACCCCGGACTGCTACCCAAACTGCAACCGCAAATTGACGAAAAGGAACTCCCCCAACACGTACCCGAAAACCCTGGCCCCATCAGGGTCCACTGGAATCTGCCTGAACGCATTCTGGACATCCAGCTCGATCCCCGACACTTAACCCTCAGCCCGAGAACCTCTGTACCACTTCATGCATCACCCCCGCCAGCGCACATGTCGGGATCTCATCCCAATCCGTCGTGGAATTTACCGATCCCCCCCTACTCCCGTATCTGTGCTTGAAAGTCATGTCATGGATGATTCTTATCTTTTCCCGCTCTTCCACTACCCCGACCGGTGACACCCGCAATCCTTCTACCCGCCCCACCTGTTCCTTCGGAAAACAATCGCGCACGGCCACTCGGAACGTCCGCAACCGCCTTTTCCCACACTGCGACGTGAAACTTTTGTGCGCTTGAATGGTTTCCGTATGCGAGGTCCTTCATCAGGTTTCCGCCCGGTCGCACGTCGACCGGCACCCCTACGCACACTATGTGCCTCAAGCCATCTATTTTCGGAAATTGGTGTCTGTCCCCAAAGAACGCTTGCACGCGCTCCGGGTCCATATGGGGCGTCGTCAATAACCCCCTCAACCACCGCACTACTTGCCCCACCCCCCCCCGGAAACCCGCGATAATACTGCCCTTGCGGTCGCGGCTAGAGCTCGCATTCAGCTTGTCGCCTTCGTTGACTCCCCAGACACCCTCCACAATAATCCTTGTGCAACCCGCCAACGCTTCTGCTCTTCTACGCGCCGACCGGATATTGCACCTGTATCTGACACAACCACCGATCCTGGACGAGTCGACTGCCTCCTTTGGCCCAGTGCCCAACCCAAACCCCCCGCCGCTGCCCTCGACGTGGTACCCTCAGAACTGGTATCGGTAGCCCGCCTGGATGGCCCCGCCGCGCAGCGGAGCCCGTGCCCCTCATTTCTTCGCCGGTCCGTCTGTCCCCTCCCCCCCTTCCCCCTCCCCCTTTCTCCTCCCCGACCCCCTCTCCTCCTCCTCCTCCTCCTCCTCCTCTTCACCCATCTTTTGCTTTTCCGACCCGCCCCCCTCCTTCATCAGAAACGCACCCTTCGAGTTTTTGTAACCACCTTCGTGCCGGTATCTGCATGGCATCTCCTTCTTTGGCTCGTGGAGGCATGCCCCGAGTTCTTCGTAGTCGCGGCAGGGTCGGTCATATGCCCCTTCCTCCCCTCCTCCTCCCTCCCCTCCCTTCCCTCCTCCCTCCCCCCCCCACATCCGCCTCCCCCCTCCGTCTCCCCCTCCTCCTCCCCCCCCTCCCCCACCCCAACCCCCTCCGCTCCTTGTTCGTTCCCCCCCACCCCCCCCCCACCCTCCCGCTGCCCCGGTCTCGCTTGCCCTCTCCCCTCCCCCCTCCCTCCGTCTCTTCATATACCCCCCTGAGGTTGGCTCCTCTGCTTACCCTGAGTCCGCCAGGTATATGGGTGCCGTTGCAACCAACATATGGGTTCGCGTGAAAAGCAGTAGTAGCATCGGGTATGCGTCGCGCGGACCCGGGAACGTCTCGACCTCCTGCTTCAGCATGTGCGCCTGCCGGAATACTTCCCCCGTCCACTCCTGGAGATCTTTGTTGAAACATTGGACGAAATTGCCCCTAAATGGTTCTGACAGGGCCACCCGCGTATTCTGCGCGTGGAAAATCCTCACCCCCTGTGCTACCGCGCGAAAGCGCTCCACCAGCTTGCCCATCCGTCGGAGCGATGCTTGCCCGAAGGCTTTGTTTCCGTCCACCACGTACCGCATGAGGTGTGTTGGCAACAGAAATACGGCCTCCACCCTGTGTCCAGGGATACCCGTGCCGTCCCTCCCCCGAAGCCAAAAGGGCCCCTCTGGGAGAAGTTGCGGACATCGATGTTTCTCAGTCCTGATATCTGCTGGGCCCCCTCCCCCTCAATGATGAAACCTCCCGTGACCATGCTCATCGCCTCCACCGAATCGAACGGTGGTGCCTTTCCGTCTCCGCGTAGAGACGCCCAGACTACCACCGTGCGGTTACCCTTCCGCCACAACGTTTCCGTCAGGGATGGCTTATAGTATCCTTCCCGCCCCCCCGCCCCCACCCCCCCCCCCATCCCTCTGCCCCTCCCCCACCCTGCCCCCCTGAGGAAAAACTCGTCACCCCCCCCCCCCACAGCGGCCCGTTGCTCTATGAACTGTCGATCCCGTCCCCCCATCCCGTGCCCGGTTGCTGATACCGTTGCTGTTGCAGACTCGGCGGACCCATCTCCCACTGGCTTCCACCCCCCCCCCGCCCCCACTGCCCTAAGGGCGCTCCCATCTGCTGCTGTTGCTGTCCTGACCCTTCTAACTCCCACGCGCTCACTTCTCCGAAGCCCCCCTTGTCTAATTGCTGCTGCTGACTGCTTGACTGTAGCCGCTGCCCTCAGTTTGACTGCTGCTGTCGTGGGCCCATTGCCCCTACCGCACCTCCTCCCCAACGTCTCTGCTGTGGTCCCCACCATTGCTGCGGCTGCTGTGGCGTGCCCCCGCTATGCCACTGCTGCGTTGGCCACTCCTGCTGCTGCTGTTGCCGTGGTGCGTCCTCGCTCAGCTGCAGCGGTGACCAATCCCGCTGTTGCTGCTGTTGTCGCTGTATCCCCCCCCCCCATTGCCGCCCCTTGTTGCTGTGGTGCCTCGCCTTGCTGCGGCTGCTGTGGCGTGCCCCCGCTATGCCACTGCTGCGTTGGCCACTCCTGCTGCTGCTGTTGCCGTGGTGCGTCCTCGCTCAGCTGCAGCGGTGACCAATCCCGCTGTTGCTGCTGTTGTCGCTGTATCCCCCCCCCCCATTGCCGCCCCTTGTTGCTGTGGTGCCTCGCCTTGCTGCGGCTGCTGTTGTGCGCCCGTGTCATACTGCCACTGCGGTGTCCACCCTTGCTGCTGATGTTGCGGCGCTCCTACCGGTCCCAACGGCGCCTGTGGTGGCCCGTTAAAAACCGCCAGCTGGCTGTAATCCCGCCCCGCCCCTGCCTCCTGCTGATACGAACTCCTTCCACCCGCCGATGGGGGCCCCGAGATTCCGCGCGGGGAAATTTTGGTGACGTTGCGGGGGTGGGACATGTTGGGCGGGGTTGGTTTACTCGCGGTGGTGCCTAACTGAACCCCTTCCTTCTCTGCCTAGCGATGTGAGAGCATTCCTACGCGACCCGTGTCCCCATTTATCCGACCGTCTGTGGCCTCCGTCAAGCGCCTGTGATTCAACCTCCGGGAACTGCACGCTTCTACTGGACGACGCGCTCACGGTTGCGAGCGTATTTCCGTGTACCGTACCCTCTTCCACGCTCGCGGTTGCTCCGCCTCCCGAGCTCGACCTCTGCGTTGGGCCTGGGCCTCTCACCAGGAACCTGCTCCTCGTCCTGTTGTTGGGTCGGGTTGAGGCCCTACATCCTTGCTCGTTCCTCCCGACGACTGCTGCTCTCGATGATGCTCACCCCCCAGCACAGCAACCCAGAAAAGAGAAAAGAAAACAGAAGAAGAAAAAAAAAACAATTGACGACTCCCTGGCGTCCCTTGCTCTCTGCCCCGGTCCTCTTCAGCGCGTGCAGGGCCTTGCCCGTTAGCTACTTCTTCTTGGCTATTCGCTGTACCGACGATCCCCCGCTTCACACCGCTCTACAGTTTCTTGTTAGTATCTGACCTCTCCATCTTATTTTCTCATAAGTATCCAGAACATTCATTTTCTCTATAATACCCCGTACCCAACATCCAGCACCCTACCCGAGATGTTCCCGTTCTTCTGCTGTTTCATATTTCTACCCATTACCCCGAAACACCAGGGTGCCCCAACAACGACCTTCCTCTACAGGAATAAACAGTCATATTATAAAACTATTCAGGAACAACCAGTTATTGTCCGCGCACGGCGAGATAAAAACTGCCGATCCCACGGCTCTTCGGGGCCTCCTACTCAACCTGTTACAGAAGCAAGCTCATAGCTACTTTGAACCACTCACTATACGGTTGAAGTCGCCGTCACTACGCAGCCGTGGCTTATAAGTCGCAATATATATGAAAGGCCTTGCATCTAGCAGAGTGGGGGGGACGGCTTTCTACGGTCCCCTGTGTTCGGTTTTATACAGGATTTATTATGTATGTTGTTGGCGCTTTAGCACTACCTATGATGGAAGGCATTGTATGTATCAGGGAGGGGGCGACAGCTATCCCCCGTCCCCTGTGTTCAGTATTATGTTTTTATAGGATTTAGTATAATATGCGTTCGGTTTATATAGGATTCAATACGGCGTTTTAGGTGGGAACGGCGTCAGGTACCCCCCCCCTGTCGGGAGGCTCAAAGTTGGGCAAATTGACGTGAGGTGTCGGAAGAAAGATTCGGGCGCCCTCGCACCCTGGAAAACTCCTATTATAATACGTAGTCTATTGTGACCACAATTTATTCGGGGTGTGTATTGTCTTCACAAAAAACCGTTATTTCTACCCAACGACATCATCAGTAACCCAGAGTCCGTGCTGATCCATCCTAGATAGATACGAATCATCATGTGGTCACAGGCGACAGCCTGTGGAACAGAGAAAACCAAACAGTCGCAATTGTTATAAGGCTTAGTTTGGGTGCGCTATTGGTTAACATTTTGCAAGTGGTCAAACGGACTAATACCCCACTAATACCTTAACAAATGGCGTCGTCGACAGACCATGGGTTTTTGGATCGTGGGTTCAATCTAACATCCTCCTTGGAATAAAGTTTTTCAGAATTTCCCCATGTCGAACTTGATAAATACACTCCCCGGTATTACCAGTTTTTTTAAACTGCTTGGATATATTGACAGGTCCGCCCTTATATCCGGCCGGCCTGCTATCCCGTCGTTTCAGGGGGGAAAAGTGTTATAAGGCTTAGTTTGGGTAAGCTATTGGTTAACCTTTCGCAAGTGGCCAAACGGACTAATACCCCACTGATACCTTAACACAATTCATCAAGGTAAAGCAAGTGAAGTGCTAGCGTACCGGGTACGAGAACACAACAATACAAGCCAGACCATAAAAATAATGTATATAGACTATACAAGAAAAAATGAGAGAAAAAACAGAAACAAAAAAGAAAACAAAACAAAACAAACGAAAGGTACCTCGTGCTCTGAAGAATGTGGTGCAAGAAGATCGGAAAGGAAAAAAAAAGGCTGCAGGCAATTGCCAGAGGAACACCATACCATACGTGCGTTCAAGATAAACAAATAATACCTGTTTCACGGGCAAACCAACACGAAGAGGATAACTGCTGTTGCACGGACAAAACAACACAAAGAATGTAATTGCTGTTTTACGGACAAAATCAACACGAAGAAGAGGAAGAAGATACCAGCATTAGGCCGGTGAGGAGCGAAACAAGAGTGCTGTGTAATATTTGGAACTGCGGCCACAAATGATTTGGGGTGCTGTCTACTAATCAAGGGTACGCGCGGTAATGGTCGGGTCGGGAAAATGTGGTCGGGTCGGGAACGGGTAGGGACAGGAACGAGAATCCCGAGTGTATTTCGCTCCCGACCGCGACTTCCCGACCACTACCTGATCTCGGTCTCTGCTCCTGCCGTCTACCGTCCCGACTTACGGCATCTTGTTCCCGTCCCGACTGTTTCCCATCCCGCCGCAATGTGTATTCCCGACTTTTCCCGACCCGCCATCCGCTCAGTTGTTCTCATCCCAACCCGCACACAATTTCTCCCATTCTGCAACTAACTCACATCGGAACTCAGTGGCAGATGTTCCATTTCCATTTACCGTGCATGGAAGGGTTGAATATTTTCCCCATCATCTGATTAGTCTATGATGGATGCAACATGATTATTATTCCAATTTCGATTATTCAACTGTGGATGCAACAGCTGCAGCAATAGTCTATTTTATAGGGCTGTGAGTCGGCACGACTTAGGTCGCCGACTAGTTATTAGTCGGACTAGTAGTCAGTCATAGAACGGAGGTGCCGACTTCCGACTTGTTGGGTTTCCTTAAGTGCATGAAGGGTTTTTAAATGCGGGATACATAATTTAACGTGAACTGCTTCAGGCTGCGGATACCCCTGACATGCCCTGTGACACTGCAACGCTCAGCGGGAGATCCACACACACATACATGGCGGAATAGCCCATCTCTCTCGACGGTGCCGACGGCGAGCCCTGGCGCGCACCCAATTCCAATGCTGAGGGCGGACATCCCGTCCGCAACGTTGTGGCCATTGTGGGCCCGCGGATCACCTTGGCGAGAGCACGCGACTCCGAAAAGGTGCTCTACCGCCTGAAGCATGAGCAGAGGCGCAGCAAGCCGCTCAGATCCAACAACCCGCTGTGGAAGTTTTTCTTGGTACACCTCAAGGACTCGCTTCCTGGCATAGCCGTGTGCAAGCTTTGCGGGGCGAACGGCGATTTTGCCGATGCCGAGGTTAGGTTTGGGTTCCCTACCTATTTGAGGCAGCATCTAGACACGAAAAAGAAAGGGCATCGTGAGGCCTGAACATGAGGCGCGTGGGGCGGGTGGCAAAGAAAGGCGGAGGCAGTGGCTGGGCCTCGAGCGAGAAGGATGCGGGGAGCATCATTGCCTACATGGACGGCGTCAAGCCATTCACATGCACGAGGGTTCGGTTCATCATCAACAGCTCTAATAATAGACGGTTTAGGACTTACTTGCGGTCGTCATCAACGCGCGCGTCTCGTGCAAGGTTGGGAGAGACATTAATAAACGAATAACATCACGGAGGGATCTGAGATCTGTTGTTCTGGGGATAATTTTGCACCGGTATCTTGGTGATGAGTTCTACGTTTTTGCTCGTATCCCCGCCAGGTAGTATTGCGAGTCAAACAACTATTGTCACGTTCCCCTAGTCCGGGGTAGAATTACCTGGTATATGCGTTGTACTTCCTTGTTTTTTGTGCTTTTCTTGTGTGTATTGAAGCTTTTTAGTTTTTTCGGCTGAAACTTATGTGAATCTAGGAAATATTTTTTGCTCTTCTCATGCGTAAAATCAAGCCAAATAGCGTATTTTTCGCCTCCGGAGGCGCTCTCCGGCGGGCCCTCCGGGGGCGCCTCCAGCGGGGCCCCATCGACCGGGGAGGAGGGGTTGGATCGCTTCGCCTTCCTGGCAAATCGACTGGTTTTGCCAGCCGACTTACCGACTAAAGCCAGCTAGTCGGCTTCGCTGACTAGCGACTTGTTATTAGCCGCGAATTGAAACCGAGTCACAGCCCTACTATTATAGCTTTATGCAGAGGAGATTGTCCGTCATCTTTATTTTTTTTTATCCCCACCCCCCGCCTTTTTGTCACCCATCAGCAAGAAAGTAGACACAAGGTGCCGAAGTCCTTCTAACGAACGGTTCTTGGAAAGATGCAGTTCACCGTTCATGCGACTTGCCGAACACCTCTCGGCGCTTCGCGCTTGTCGCAAGCAATGTCTGCCTGGTTGGTGAAAACCCGACGTGCTCCGTTCCAGCGTAGTAGGGATGCGAGAGTATATGGTCATACAACTACGGCCATGCACAAACTGAATACACCCCAACCCCTCGCCCTGCCTTTTTGGGATGCACACATATCGAAAGTAATAAGAAAGGGTAAATCGCGAGTAGGCAAGATGGATGCGATACTAACAGACCCGCACATTGACACTAGGATTAAAATATGTAACCAGATTAATGTGATTGTACCAAAGTTAAAGCACAGATGTATGCAGGAGACGTGGGGGAAGGGAACGCGAAGTTCGAAAAACAACCCAGATGACAGCAGCTCAAAATATACTAGGATGCTCAAGTACGACGAGGAATACAGAACTAGGAATGAACCGACTTGAAACAAAAAGAGACGCGAGGAAGTTGAAATGGCAATATAAGTATATAATATGCCAGAAAATAGGCTGTATCATGAGATTAAGGGGCTGAGGCAGACACATGCCACCCTTTGCAGGTTTCTCCACTAGGCAGGTTCCACGTTGTGTACTAGACTAGATAATCTCTGGCCTTAGTTGCACACACGCCACGGACGAACTGAACAGCGTTCAATTCCGCGAGGCAAACGCATCATCCCGTTTTTCCTATACGCACATGTCTCCAACGAACGGCATTCGAAACCCTTTATATCCAGCCGTATCCCATATCTTACGCCTTGTTAGGCTCCCAGGGGAAAACCCAACACTAGCCCACCCTGATGAGCCGAAAAATGCAGAAATATGAAAGATTCGCGGAAGCACCGGTTCCACGGTCTAGAACATGACTCGAAAATGCGGCTCTTCACAACCTACCCCCACACCTCTACCCTGCGAGGCTACGAAGCCTCATGGAAAACGCTACAGCAGAAAACCTCAAACGAAGAGCGAAAGACGGGAAAAAGGGTACAGAACACTCCAGCGAACGGTGGGATCGACGGGCCCGAGAGCTATCACTTCCGCAGATTAGCGAGGGCAACGGGGGCAGAGAAAAGCTGAAACGGGAACTTTGCAGAAAACTAGAAACAATAATAAAATCCGAAAGCGCTGGGGTCGAAGGCGGAAGAGTCAAAAACCTCGCGAGCAAAATCCCGTGCAGTCGCAAAAACGTACCAGAACGCTATGAATGAAACCCTCCAAAAAAAAGCGCATGCGCGGAATGAACATCGTGCCCCACCCTGCGGGGGCGACGTCGAAACCGGGCGGAGAACTACCAGGAAAACCCCGTAGGAAAACTGAATAAAAAATCCAGAATAAAAACGAAGCAGCAAACTTCAAAAGCGGGAAAACAGGATCAAAATACTCAAGGGCAGTGGTGGCCCGAACGTCAACTCGCCACGTTCGCGCCTCGAGATTAATGTACGTTACTTTCAGTCCCCCGTGCAACTGATCTACCCCGACGGAGTTGAAGGCTCCAGGAACCTGGAACACCTCCTGTCGAAGTCGTGTAGTGAGTCGAAGAGAGCGGAAGCTTGATCGGTCCCGGGTCGTCTAGAAAACGTACCAAGTATTCCCCGTCGATGGATGTGCGAGCGCTGATTATCCCAAGCCACCACAAGCCGTCATCGGCTTTGTTCCAAATGGGCCCCATTGGGGAGCACCGTGGTGCTGTCGTGGCGTAACCAGTCAGCGCGCGGCACGCCGCCGTAACCAGGTGCCAAGAAATGTTCGCCGTTAGCACGGGAAAGCTCCCGTTGTGCAGCTCCAATGCGCATCTGCCGATACAGGCGGTTGGGTTGGCGGTGTTGGTTCGGAGTGCCAGCCCAGTAGAGCAAAATCTGCTGAAGCGAGAGCTGGAGGTCCATCTCCCGTTCCCACGACGGACGGGAGAGCCCAGCCCAATGCGTCTCGTACATCACCGCAATGACCCCACCCCTATCACGGAGCGATTGGTGGCCGGTGATTCTTCCCACGTCTAGCCGCTGGAAGGGCGCCGACACGTCGTCTTGGGTCACGTAATATGGGAGGGATTTTTTCGTAAAATTACTGAGAACGTGCTGCGCCAACCCGTGCGGAAGGTACTTAGGCATGTCGCCGCGGCCGTGGGGGTCGGTGCGGGGTTTGCAGCGCTCGACGGAGACGCGGCGGTGCGCGCCCGCGCCGGGTATGTCTGTGGGAGGTCCAAATAGGGGAGCTTATCTACGAGAGGGGAACCGCCCGCTGTGTCGCTAGAGGGGCAGGGGCCGACGGCCAGGATCTTGTACGGGCCCGTCCAATTTAGCGCGAATTTGGTCTTGAGCACCTTTGCATCCGTGCCGACTTTCGCGCCTTGGCGAATAATGGAGGCCGTATTTTACAGCCAAACCCAATTACCCACAACGGAGTTGGGAACCTGGCGCAAAGCGTCCCGAGGGGGCTGAGTTTCGCCGTTTCACACGGGAAACTGCTAAGGCATGCATCTCGCGAACAACATCGTTGGCGCGTTGTTGGCGTTCTGACGCCAGAGCGCAGTATTCGAGGTGATCGCGGGCCAGGGTCTGATGGCCGGCGACCCCGGAGCGGTCGAAAGTAGTGAGAGGGAGGCGGGAGCCTGCCCATGTCAGCCTCGTTGGGGGCGAGGCCAGTGGCGGCACTGACCGAATTGTTAGGCGAACTTCACGTGCGGCAACTGCGCACCACAATCGTGTTGGCGTTCGTTGACGATCATATCCAGCATTTGAGCCATTGTGTGGTTAACGCGCTGCACACCACTGTTACCGCTTGCATCGTAGGAGCTGGATTTTTCGAACACCAAGAAGCTCATATACGATGTGGGAAAGCTTGGAGCAGAACTGGAGGCCGTTGCCCGAGAGGATGCTACGTGGACACACCCAAAATGGAATGTACCGGTTGATAAGGATGTTGGCCGTGCCTTCGGCTGTAAATTCAGCAGTGGTGACGGCGAACATGTCCGCATGACGGCTAAAGCGGTCGGTGAAAAGCAAAATATAGGTATTACCCCGGGGCGTGACCGACAATGGCCCAAAATAATCCATGTTTACCGCAATGCCCGGCCCCGGAGGGAGGAGAATCGAAATGACGGGCCATCGAGTCGTCAGTCGCGGTGTCTTCCGCGCTTGGCACTTCAAGCAATGGCGCAACCACCAGCGGGTGCATCTGCTCATTCCTATCCACCTATAGAATTGCTCGAGCATGCGAATTGTGCGTGCCTTGCCTAGATGGCAGGAAGCAGTCGAATGGCAGGCTTGCATGACCCAAGGGTGCATGAGTAGCGGCACGTAAGTACGGATTTGGTTTGTCGCCCAAAAGGCAAGCCGCGCGCCCCGCAGGCCGTAAGGAGTAGTGGACCGGGGCTGCACTACCGACGAGGAGGACAATGTCCTCGTCGGTAGTATGGAGGCGACCTTTGCCAGCGAGCTCGTGGATGCCCGAGAAGTTGGGGCGCTTTTGTGAGGGGAAACGCGCTAAGACTTGGGTGGGCAAGGCCAATTGCCAGCCGAGACCAATGTATTGTATGACGGCATAGCACGCAGGCTCTGCGAGTTGCTCTCGCTCCCAGTCGGCGTGCGAATAACGCGTAGCGAATCACCAAAGTGTAGTTCGGCCGCAGCGCCAAGGGTGTCCAAATCGGTCGTAGGCGCGGAGGGGGACCCCGAAGCTCCGCTCGGTCGCGGTCAGGCGGAATGGGTACCGAAGAGACAGGCGTTGGGGCTCGAGATGCGCTCGGGGCGGCGACCAACAGCAGTTGAGGACGCGAAACGCGCTGCGGAGGGTCCACCCGAAAGGAAGACGACCGCGGAACCCTGCCGACTCCGAAACCATAGTCAACGGCAGGCTGCGCGGCGCCGGCCACAACGGCTGTTCTTCGCCGCGTCCGAGTGGAGATGCGGCCCGCAGGCGGCAGTACCACTGAAGCCTCCGATGGGGACGTAGGCTCCCGCGGGGGTAAGTTTGGCGGAGTGGCCCGGAGGGTACCGCGAACCCCGGGATGAGAGTGGCGGCGGCAGGCCAAAATGGCGCGCGGCCCAGGCGATCCTCACCGGTACCGACGACAGCAGAAACACGGGCGACGAATCTTCTGGTGGGAGCAGAAAGGTCGTCAATCCTTATACGTGGCCCGTATGCGCGAACATCGCGAAAATCAGTGGAGGCAAGGGGGAGCCTACCCAAGACGGCACTATCGGGTTGAGGCACCAGCCCAGCCGCACCAATGCCGGCGATCGATGTGGAGAGCGTGAGCTGGCCGAAAGCCCTGACGAGGTATATGGTCTCATCGTGGACAGGGGTGATGCGCCAGAACCACTGCGGTCGTGTTCAGTCACCGGCTGTGGCAACCGCGAGAGGAAGTCAGCATTACCATTTTCACTTCCTTCTCGGTACTCTAGTGTGTAGTCAAACGCGGTGAGGTAGTCGAGCCATCGCTGGACTCGCGCGTTGTGGTCTCCAACGTTTCCGCTATTTTCCAGAGCCTTGTGGTCCGAGGAAATGCGAAACTTCGTACCCCAAAGGTAGCCTCAAAGGCGCTTGATCCCCCACACGATGTTGCCTGCTTCCAAATCGTGCGCCGTCCAATGTCCCTCTGAGTCGAGGGTAGCGCGACTAACATAGGCAATGGGTCTCACGGAGCCGTCGGGCTGTTCTTCCTCTAACGTAGTGCCAAAGCCGTCAATGCTGGCGTCACAGTACACCCGAAAAGGGCGGGAGCCGTCCTCCACGGCGCCTCAATCGGGGAAGGCCAGCACCGCCGAGAGCATGTCACGCACAATGAGTTCCATGCTCGGCGTGAACAAATATTTTAAGCCCTTGTTGAGGAGGGTCGTGATTGGTCGAGTCCGTTTGGACATATCTGGCAGAAACTTTCGGTAGTACGAAAGGCCACCTAGGAGAGAGCGAAGATGCTCCAGGTCGCGGAGCATGGGCATGAGAGTCAAAGCCGACACTTTCTCGGCGTTTGGGCGCACGCCCGCGTGCGAGATGGAGTGGCCCAGGAAATCAGCGTCCGTCGGGCCGAGTTTGGCTTTCGAGGGGGAGAGCTTAAGGTTGTGCTTGCGCAGTCGCTCGAAGAGGGGATAGATGATTTTAACGTGAGTCGAGGGGTCTGAATCGAACACGATCACATCGTCTAGGTATGCCGCAACCTGTTCCAAACCCTTGGTGACCTCGTCGATCACCTTCATAAACCAACTAGGCAATGTGCTGCTGCCCTGAGGCATAACCAGTCACTCGTAAAGGCCCTTGGGGGTGCAGACTGCCGTGAGTGGAACTGTCCGTGTCCTTGCGAGCGGTCATCTGGTGAAACGACGACACTGAATCGAAAAAAGAGAAGACGCGTCCTTTGCCCAAAGAGTCCAGGATCTGATACACGCGCGGCATAGGAAGCTGGTTAAGTCTGCTAAGGTCGTTGAGCTTCTTGTGGTTAACAGTGATCCGAAACTTGCCAGATTTATTTTGAGACGACCACGAGAGGGCTCGAGTATGGCAATGTCGAGTGTTGGAACAGACCGGTAGCAAGGTACTGATGGAGGGTGCCCTCCACCTCTTCGGCCGAAATCGGGTTGATGCGATGTGACCGGGAGGTGACAGGCGCACTGCCCTCCGGTACCGAAATATGGAAGGATTTAGGGGGAGGCCAAGAAGAGGTACTGTCTATAGAGACGGTTGGCGGGTACAAGACAGACATAAAATTAAACAATAGAAGAAAGGGAAAGGCTAGCAGTAAAGAGTAAAGTGGAAGAGGAGAAGCACTTAGAGATATACGGGGGGTATGAGGGAAGATATTGGAATGAAAATGTACCTGCACGGCCCAATGTACTACGCGAAAAAGCTGAAACTGCGATTTCGTGTAGGGGACCTGGACCTATGTTCCAGAAAGTAGAAAGAGATATACCAGTGGTCGGGAGGAGGACGTGGCTACAAACAAATGTGTGCCCGTGAGGCACGACATTAGAGAGTAGAACTCACATAGTAGGAGAATTTGAAATATACAAGGAGGAACGAGATGCGTTAGAGGAGGAGATTAGAAGACTAGACGTGTGTGACATGGAAAAGTTTGATAGACTACAGCGTAGCGAGAAAACGATCGCTATCATCTTAGGAGATAGATGGTGGCCACAAACGGCAAAACAGGACGAGATAGGATAAGCAAACAGTTTCTCTGTAATATATGGAAGAAGCGTAATGAGCGCCCAAATGTTAGAAATGTCTCTATTAGGTAGGAACGGTGCTCCGCCTCGAAAGGGATGCGTGGTCAATGCTTACGTGACTAAGGCAAGTAACAAATGAGTACGCTCCCCCCCCCCCTCCCCCGCCCGTCTTTTGGTACATTTTTATCTAAACTTTAGCTATTATATGAGTCGATAATTAAGTGCCTGAAACGTTTTTGAATTATACAAATTTCCAAAACAAATGTATAATATATTTTTATTTATTGTTTTACAAAATAGAAGGCGGCCAAAGTTCGTTTGAACAATTGACAAATATCACTCGGTGTCATTTTCCTCTTTTCTACCGCCGTCTCCAGCCCGCGTTCCCGATCGTGTTCCCAATCATTCCGAACTGCATCTCCCGGCCATATCCCGACAGGGTTCCCGACGGATTTCCCGACTGTGTTCTCGACCGTTTTCCCGACTATGTTCCCGGCCGATTCTCGACTATGATCCCGACCAATTTGCGGACTATTTTCCCGACCGATTTCCCGACTATGTACCCGACCGATTTCCCGACCTGTTTCCGACCCGTTCCATGATCACTTCCCGCCAAGAAATCGTGGACTCCCGTCCCGTAACGTCAACCAAATGGCTTCCCGCCTTCCCATCCCATTCCCGTCCCGTGGTAAGCAAACGGGAAACTTTTCCCATACCGTCGCTCGGGAAGACCAAAACCAAATTCCGCCTGCGGCGAGCTAAACAGGTACCGGTACGGTGCCTTCGTTACCGCGGACACCCTTGCGATTAATAGGAATTGCGGCCACAAGTAATTGATCTGGGTTGCCGTCTATTACTTGGAATTGCGGGTACAATTGATTTTGGCTGCTGTCTATTAATTGAAAATTGCGGCTACTATTGATTTGGGCTGCGGTCTATTCATTGGAATTGCGGCTACAATTGATTTCGGATGCTAGCAGCTGTCTATCAATTGGCATTGCGGCTACAATTGATTGGGCTGCTATCTATTAATTGGAATTGCGGCCACACTTGATTTGGGTGCTGTTTATTAGTAGTTGGAATTGCGGCTACACTTGACTTCGGGTGCTGTCTATTAATCGTAATTGCGTCTACAATTGATTTCTGATGCCGTCTACCGACCGGAATTGCGTCTCCAATTGATTTCTGGTGCTGTCTATGAATCGGAATTGCGGCCACAATTTATTTTGGGTGCTGTCTATCAATTGGAATTGGCGCCCACAATTGATTTGGGTTGCTGTCAATTAATTGGAATTTCGGCCACAGTTGTTTTTGGGTGCTGTCTATTAATAGGAATTGCGGTTACAATTGACTTGGGCTTCTGTCTATTAATTGGCATTGCGGCTACAATTGACTTCGGGTGCTGTCTATCAATCGGAATTGCGGCTACAGTTGATTTCGGGTGCAGTCTATTAGTCGAAATAGTTGCGGTCCCAATTGATTTCGGGTGCTGTCTATCAATCGGAATTGCGGCCACAATCGGAATTGCGGCCACAATTGATTTTTAATGGTCAGGACAGACGTCTATAAACGAAAGTTCACAACGATGCAACTGAAAGGTCAGGCCAGAATCCTATCGATCGAATCATTCCTATTATAAATAGGCAAGACCAGACACAAATTATCCAACCAATATCAATTGGGAGATCACAGCATGAATCAATTGTGTGAACCATTTCCATTCATGTACAAGACAAGAAACAACTATTTAAAACAATTACAATAACTGCAAGGTCAGGACAGAAACCTATTGCCTGAACCATTTCTACTAATAGGCAAGACCAGAAACAAATTGTTGAATCAATTTCAATTGGAAAATCGGAGCATCAACCTATTGTGCGAATCGTTTCTATTAATAAACCAGCCCACAAAAAAGTTGTTGAATCAATTACAATTCAAAGGTCAGGACATAAACCTATTGACAGAACAATTCCTCTTGTTAATAATAGGCAAGGTCAGAAAAGTTGTTGAAGAAATTTCAATTGGAATATCAAAACATGAGCCTATTGTGCGAACCGTGCGAACCAATTCCATATAATAGACGTCGGGCGATGTACTGAAAAAAAAGCAATACTCTATTGTGAGTCAAATCCCGATCGTACTGAAGAAGTAATAGAACATTGGAGTCTCCTTTACATATAAGTTGCAAGGAGAAGATTCCAGGCGGGAGGTTTTTCGCATGACTTCTCCCTTGTGTTAGCGCCTGTGTTCCCCTCCATATCGACGAGGGCTCGCCTCGCCATAGTACTTTTTCTGTGGTTGGTTTACCGCAGAGCCTTTCCTGCCCCCCCCGCCACACCGGCGGCATGCGGCAGGTTCTAGAGCCTTTTCTGCCCCCCTCGCCACCCCGGCGGCATGCGGCAGGTTTTTGATGGGTGAGTATTGCCTTGCTGTAGGGTCTGCTTTTCTTTCTACTGCTTTTCTTCGCGTGTTCCTGGCTCCATAGCCAGACGGTTAGAGGTGTGGGAGGGGGGTTTGAGGAGCCGCATCTTCGACTCATGGTCTAGTTCGTAGAACCGGAGTTTCCACGAATCTCCCATATTTCTGCATATGTGACTCATCAGGGTGGGCTAGTGTTAAGATACGGCCTCGAAAGGCCTGTAGGTATCCGAATTTGAGATCATTTGGATGGGTTTCGTATGATAAGGTTGGCGGTTTATATTCGGGGAAGTTAGGATTTAGATCGGAGGCACGCGCCTCCGATCTCAGAAGCTATCCCGGGCTCTGGTGGAAACGAATAAAGCTACATCTCTACGAAGGAACGAAAGTGAGTACTCTCCGAGGACCTGCTCAATTGGCAGACCTGCAGGGGGCACTCTGTGTCTCCCACCTTTAATTTCACACCAGTTCATTGACAATCCTTTAATTCAATTGCTCAAACAATTCCAATTTATATGCGGGACTGTATGTGTCTTGTCTTTGCAATTCAAATTGCAATACTCTGTTTTGTTACTATTCAATGTCCAAGTACTTCCTATTAAACGACTCCTCAGGAGGTCTATTATTGTAGGTGCAATGGTCCACTGCGATGTCTATTGTCCAAGGCATAAGCAGAAGCGGCCTGTCATATGTATCGGTTATGCTAATGCCGGACTCCGGAGTAAATAAGAGTAACTTCCTCGACCGTAATATACTACCAGGTAGTAGTTTACGAGTAACTGGCTACTAATTGTTTCTGTTCCTACCTGTTGTTGCAATTTTTGTGACTGCCTACTCTGTGCTCCCTAATTGCACCATATGTATTGACGGCACACTAGGCACCATATTAGTCTGATATCAATAGTGCTACTGTTAACAAGTTTATCTACGTATGAAAAACAAAACGAAAAATAAACCATTCCTATTATAATAGTCTATTGTGAGCACAACTTATTTGGGGTGCTGTTTGTTAATTGGAATTGCCTGGACAATTGATTCACAAAGTTGTCCATTAAATGGAATTGCCTGAATAATTGATTCACAAAGGAAGATTTCTATTAAATGAAATTTCCTGGATAATTTATTTGCAAGGTTTTCTACTAAATGGAATTGCCTGGATAATTGATTTACCAAATTGTCAATTAAATGGGATTGCCTGGATAATTGATTCACAAAGTTGTCCATTAAATGGAATTGCTTGGATAATTGATTTACAAACTTGTCCATGAAAAGGAATTGCCCGGATAATTGGTTCACAAGGGTGTCTACTAGATGGAATTGCCTGGATGATTGATTTACAAACTTGTCTACTAAATGAAATTGCCTGGATAATCGAGTTACAAACTTGTCCACTAAATGAAATTGCCTGGATAATTGATTTACAAGGTTGTTTACTAAATTTAAATGAAATTGCCTGGATAATTGATTTACAAAGTTGTCTTCTAAATGGATTTGCCTGGATAATCGATTTGCAAAGTTGTCTACTAAATGGAATTGCCTGGATAACTTTCATCGCCAGTATGCTGCAATAGACTGTTGCCTGTACAATAGAATGGGGGTAATAAATGAGAATAGACTGTGGGTTCAACAATCGAGTGCCGTGGGCAACTAACTGTAACATTGATTGCAATTGATTCGACCATTTATATAGATTCGGGTGTAATATTAGAAATTGTCTGAACAATACTATCATAAGGCCTCGTGGGCGTCTATCAATATAAGTTGTTGGTGCAATAAAGCTCGACGGGTTTCGATTAATTGGAATTAGGGACCACAATAGACAGTCAACTGCAACAAGAAACTACTAATAGACTATTGGACTATTTTCTATTGTCCAGGGTGTGGTATCAATAGAAATTGTGTGAACCATAGGGCCTGGTGGGCGTCTATTAATATAAATTGTCAGTGCAGTAGAACTCGACGCGTTTTGATTTTTTGGAATTAAGGAGTATATTTGACTGCCAATTAATTGCAATAGGAAATATAAATAGCCTATTGGACTATTGTCTATTGTCCAGGGTGTGTATATTATGCACCTCTGTGCTGTTTTGCCCACAAAAAGAAAGAAGGTGGGGCCGAACTGAACTGAAAATCTAGAACCACCTCCACCACTCTGCGGTAATATTTGTGCACGATATTCCGCAGTTCTGCCATAACTCCGGCGTCGCAGCTATGATAATAATAGTAAAACGCACCACCCTGCGATGACATTTCACAGGTGCTCTCACCACAACAACAATGTGGCGAAGCGGCAGTGCAAGAATGGACGGAATCTTTGAGTATGCTGGAGAGTACATCCTGGACGACGGAGGACGCAATGACCATTTTGGCTGGAGGACGTGCTGCGGAAGAAAACAAAGGAGAGGTGGGCGTGTGCAAGCCGAGTGGTTTCCCGAAAGATGTAGAACCGCCCACGCAGTCCGTAGCAGATGCAGAGCGTTCCCGATACAAAGCGGGGTGGCGTGAGGCCATGAAGAGTGAATTGGTCGGTCGCAAAACCACCGGAACGTACGAAGCCGCGACACCGCCGCTACGGTGAAAACCTATAGGTGCGAGGTGGATGTTTTTATATATAACTGACAAAGATGGCCGGATAGTGAAGATAAAAGCGAGACTCATGGCTAAGGGTTTTAGCCAGGTGCAAGGCGTAGATTACTTCCAAACGTTTGCACCAACTCCATCATCAGCGTCAGTTAATATTCTGGCGGCTTTTGCAAATGAACACAGTCTGACGATGTTTCATTTAGACGTCGCGCACGCTTTTGTTCGCGCGAAACTCGATGTCGAGATATACATGAACCTACCCGATGGGTGTGGTGACATGCCAAGCAATATTGTTCGCCTCAACAGACCACCACATGGTCTAAAACAGAGCGGACGGAAGTGGGCCGGAATACTGGTAGAGACCGTGGCAGAATACGGTATAGAGCAGTGTAGGACTGATGCTTGTGTTTTTTTGCATGGTTGTGGATGGCAAGTTTGAGCTGGTTATGGCCGTTCGTTTAGACGTCATTGTGATTGCAGGATCGAAGGAGGCATGCAGAGACTTCCATGCCGCGTTAAATACAAAATTCCCCACGAAAAACCTCGGCGAACTGACTTGGTACGCTCGTTGTGTTTTCAAGCTCAACTGGGAATTGGGCTCGCTAGCGATCACGCAAAAGGCTTTCGTTGAAAGCATGCTAAATCGGTTCGGCGTGAACTCGTCCTCTGACCTCCCCGCGACCCCTGGCATTGAACTAGGTCCAAGAGAGACCGGCGAGCCGAAGGGAGACTGGCCGTACAAGGAGACTGTGGACAGTCTGATGTTGCTGTTGACCATGACACGGTCAGACATCTCGAACGCGGTGCGTGTCGTGGCGTGCCATTCTCACAGCCCCACCGACAGGCACTGGAAAGCAATTCTGAAGATCATGGCATACCGCCACGGGACAAGGGGTATGGGTTTGACTTTTGTCAGGGGTTCGGAATTGGATTTGACTGTGTATAGCGATGCCAACTACGCCGGTGAATCGAAGTGCAGGCGCTCGGTGTCGGCGACGGTAATACCTTGGAGGGCGGTGCCGTCAGTTGGGCAAGTAGCACACAGAGGTGTGTTACGTTGTCTACAGCAGAAGCAGAGTATGTAACGCTGGGTGAAGGGACGAAGGTAGGCTCCGTTTACGAGTGCAGTCTTATCGTTTATTTGTCCAGAGCTTAGAGTAATCCCACGGTGGGGGTTGTACTTTTTGTGCCAAGAAAAGGTATACCCTGTCCGATTGAGCTCCTCAAGTGCGGAAGTAGCGGTCAGTCGATGATCAAGTAATTTCACAAGTACATGCTTTTTTTACTGGGCTAAAGCATTGAAGCTTGGTTGGGTCGTGCGAACGAATGGCTTCGAAATCATTTTTCGGGCGAATAATTGAGCTCAGGGACTTTCTGCTGCACCCATACTGCGGGATGGCTCGTTAAGCGGATCGTGTGTCCGAGTTTTGAGGATGACCAGGGGGTCACAGCACTGGTTGAGAACCCTCTTAGTTCTGCGCGGAGCAAGCACATAGACGTGTGTTTCCATTTCGTCATGAGAGCAACTTCGTGTCATGAAGATAAGGCATTCAATTTGCAGCTTCGGAAGAGCAGCGCGCGGATATTTTGGCGAAATCCCTTGCTGCGACCTCTTTCAAATATCACCGTAAGTTTTCGTTGAACCTACCGTTGGAGGATGAGTAAGAGGTGTGAGCATTATTCCATGAATAATATGTTTGAGTCATACGAGGAATTGTTCGTCAGGCCGCCACCCCACGCTACTTAAAGGGGCACGGGTGAGTAGGATGCTACTTGGCCTGTTGTTTTCTGGCCATGATCATCATTTGAATGCGACCAATTTTGCAATTGCAAGGGTTGAATGGTGTAAGTTATACAGGGGGTTTTGGTCCGGTGGGCGGGCTTCCTCCAGCGGGACTGTCGTTGGCTGTTTTTAGGGCCTAGCTTGTTATCTTGGATGCCCTTTAGGTCTCGTCACTGCTGTGAAGAGCCAGGGAGGGTGTTAGTTTGGATCGTCACAGCACGACGGTTACAAAAGTTGTAGAGGATTGTGTATATGTTCGTAGGCGTTTTCATGCAATCTTCGTTTGGGAGGAGGGCCCATGCACTCTGCTCTCTGCTCTCTGCTCCTTCTCTCCTCTCTGCCCTCTAATGTAACGAAGATAAGAAAACTCGTCAGACCGCGTGGTGGTCAGGGTATCCGGGCTCGGACTCTACGAACATGCTACCGTATAGCAACCACGCGTTGCTCGTGTAAATATAGCGTATGTTACTGGTGGTACCGGTGTGATCAGAGCACGGCTTCGCAATTAATGGTTTGGGTTGTCTGGCTTAATGTGTCACGTACAATCTTCTGCCCGTGAAACCCACGTGCTTGAAAGTGGTTCGGAGTACCCACGGAAGATAGATGGTTGTGCTCTTCTCCCAGTTGAAGGTCAGATTAATCTGTCACCATCTAGCGCTCAGTTTTATCGTCCATCCGGTTCCGACCCCATCCACAACATACGGGCACTGGTATGCCTCGCGAGAGATCTACTAATTGGTTTTAACACGCATCCGAATAGTTACGCCCCTGTAGTCTAATAGTGGTTACCCTGGAATGCTACTACAGTTGGTTTTGGGGTTCAAATCCCACGGGGGCGGGGCTTTGAGATTATTTGTAAAAAAAATGCTATGAGCGACTGCTAATAACACAGCGTGGATAAGCGCAATTCGATGATGGTCGACAAAGGGAGAAAGGACCACAGTTTTCTCGCTATAAAAGCGAAAGCGCGTACCATACTGGGAGGGGGGGGGGAGAGCACTCTCAGTAACTTCGGATCTGATTTAAGTCTAGGGAGGGAGAAGGAGGCATAAAAAGAGCGAAGATAATAGATGGGATGAGCAAAAAAGAAAAGAAAAAAGGGCGGCAGTACATTTTGGCGTCCCCTCGTCGTGATAGTTATTCTCACGATGCCACGTCATGGAGGCACCCATCTTAAAGAGCCGTCTAACAAGAAGTTCGCTTTCGTACGATACAACTAAAACCACAGAACAATTTCATATATGAACACTGGCAACGTGAACTCCGCTAGAACAGCCCAAGAGCAGTCGGGTACGGCCACGGGTCGGATGTTGCTTCCCCCAAGCTCTCTTTTCTCAAGCTTGTTTGCAATTCACCTCACCAGGTTATCTGGTGCAGCGTAGGTTTGAGAGTAGGTTATCTCCCCCGGTCCCCGGCATAGCTTTATCTAGGTGTCAGAGAAGGCTGATTGTTGGATTTTGCAGAAACGTGGTTTCATCAGGCTATGATGAACTACCTCGCGTCAGGGTATAGCCGAGTTTGGTACGGGATCTAGTAGGTCATGCGACGTACGGGAGTTTCCACGCAGTAATGGTTGGTGAAATGGAGCTCTGTGCTCGAAATAAGCGGTTGGCAAGACGGAACATCGAGCAACAAGAACAAAAAAACGCGCCCGTGTTCGAAAGCGACCTGAGGTCACGGATGGAAGTCTTCCCAAAGGTCGCAACAGGACCAAAAGCCGTGGAACCGAGCATCGCAAAGTGTTTGTGGTGTTGTGAGAGGAATCTTACGCTGAAATCTTCCGTCGTCGGCAGACGGACCGAAGACCCCGCTGTTGAGAAGGGGGGAAAAGGTGTTGTCACAATACTTTTTTCACAGTATGGCAGGGTGGGTATTTGGTTGGCCTTTCGTCAGTAGCTTGGAGGTATACTACGTGGACACATTCGTTCCTAGCCATTTTCGATCTAAAACGATACCTCGCAGCCCATACCTAGGTCCATCTGGCAAGAACATCAACATGCGCGTCCCTTTGAGTAATAATATTCATCTGTCTTTCTTATCTGACTATATCATCGCCACCTCAAGGTCAAATGTCTGTCCGTGTATCGCAGTTCAAGCCGTATGTTGCAAGACCTGTACATGACCAATGTCGACAGACCCGGCGCAGAAGCGGACGAGTTTGCAGCACGTTGGATCTCTTACTTTCATTTTGTCGCAAGAAGTCTCGAGTTGGTCACGACGGCCGTACAGCATTGCGTGGCTGCCCCCTCCCTGCCTCGAAGATTGAAAGCCGCTATCACAGAGTGAGCCCCCCCCTGCCCCGACCCGCTCCTGAACTCGCCTCGCATTTTTAATGCGCGTTGGATGCATCGGGCTCCATGCGCGTTTAGCCGGTTCAGAACTGCAAAACTGGTTCGACACTAACTCCAACTATTGTGTTCCCAAACGCGTGGGTGCACTCCAAAATAGGGAAACTGTTGGCGAGTGCGTACCGGACATTGGTCGAGCAGCTATCATAGGTGTGCGTACTGACGTAATCGTTTCCCGCACGACATCATGACCAACGTTGGCCGCACTCGTCATAGCCCTCGATAGACGTGCATCGTGCCTAGAAACACCAAAACAAAGCCGTCGACACCGAGAACCCAACACATGGCCCACGACCAACCGCTGCGCAGCCCACAACGAGGGTGCCACTAAAAGACCCACCCGACCGGTTGGCCACCCTACGCATCCTAGTCAAGTGTGGCCCCGATACGTGCCGGTTTATGGATAACCACAAACGCCAAACGTGGGACACGCAACGTAGCCGGGTGTTGTCACGTGAAGGGAATCATACCACAATCACAAGACAAACGCCCTTGGCTTTTGTTTTGCCCATCGGGTGATCGTCCCGTCCGTCCGCAATCCTCGTACCACACATTGATATCCCAAGCAACACACAACATGCAACACTACATGCAAGCTTACTCACGGGGCGCACGCCCGGCTGGAACGATCGTACGAAACCCATCACATAGTCAGAGGCGACATCATCAGCTTGTTAGGGGAGGGGGGGGGCAAGGGGTGCGCGAGTGGGTGCCGATCTCCATCTGCCCAGCAAACCTTATTTCCTTGCTAATACCAGGTGAGTACCCCGCCAATGGCAAAGTTCGCGGTCTCACGAACACCTTCCACCGGCTGCTATTTTTCCTCCCCGACCTCACCTCCACCAAAGACCCGCTCTGTCGTAAAACAGGCGTAAACAGTGATTACCACAAATAACAGGTACCGGTATATACTGCTGCAGTTTCTTGCTGCGCGGTAAAACCATCCTTCAGAGTGCATATCGGGCCGGGGGTCGCGAAGCATAGGAGAAGTCAGCGCAGCTTGCTTTTGTGCTGCGGTACTGATCTAGCGTGTTTATCTGACCCGAGGCCGCAACGTACAATGTCTGCAGCTGTGAGCGTCCCTGCCTTGCGCGCTCTTTGCCGCAACTTGTTCGATGGCGATTGGGCTTTAAACTCCCATTCATACCATCGCCCCCTGCTCTCGTCGTATTGTTCCGATACCCTCGTGCTACCTTGGCTACCCATGGACAGTTTTCCCACATATATTCATGTGACCTCTCTTATATGAAGGTCGTTCGTTGTCTTCAAGAACCGCCCTGCGATCGACGTGACGAACATGTACATGTCGAATATTCCATGTCCCCTTCCACCGAAATAACTCCGGACCGAAGCTTAGGGCCTACTAGCTGCTTGCTTTTCGCCTAACCCCCGGCCCCGCTGCCGACGGGGACACAAGCGAACTCTTGCAACGCCAATGCATTGCCTGCCCAACCAAATGCCAACTGTTGAAGCCTAAAAACGTCAAATTCCAAACATGTTAACAAGTTACAATACCCTAAACATGAGGGCATTAGTAAATTGAATATATATGGTCGTCCCCATAACGAGTCCTCGCCCCTCGCGGCGTCCAACGGGAGAGTCAACCCACGCTAGGGGTGCAGCAGAAGTTTCTGAACTCTTAGCATAAGGAGCTCAATGTCTCACCCGAAACAGGACTTCGAAGACAGCCGTTCGCGCAACCCGACCAACATATCTACGCGCTAGTCCTAAAAACGACCACTGTACTCTTGAAGTTACCATACTTCCCAGTACTGCCACGCTTGAGGAGCTCAACCGTACAGGTACGCTATTAGTTTATCCAATAACTGTAACCCCCGCGGTTGGATGACTCGGGACAACGCGCTACGATAGAGGTGCACACCACTTTTTCCCCGGGGTTTCCTCAATTTGGGAGCTTAAGAGCCTGCCCGAAAAAAACTGATTTGAAGAAAAATAAAACTGCTACCGGACTAAAACTCCCATGGCCCAGGTAAACGACGAGAATCATGCAAAAAAAAAAGTCGTATTTTCGACGATTTGGGGTCAAGGAGCCTCGTCATTCAGAAACCACTTCAGCCAAAAAGGCATACCTCTATTGGGGGGGGATATGCCCACCAAAGGAACAACACTAAATTCATTGGCCCGTAAACGGCATTCTTTAGGTTTCGCCGTAGGTTTATCATCAACACGGGAATGAATCAAGGCAAGAGAGGGCATGGAAAAGTTTGTCTTGGGCCTTAACCCGGCCGGTGACTTGTTCGCAGGTGCGCACAAAGGGGATCCTGACTCGCCTTCGGCACTGGCCCCCGCCTTTTGTGAACACAACGCGATTACCGCATGCAGTGCTCCCCTGTCTACTGTCGATTTTTCACACGGAAACGGGAACGTGCCGCAACCAGTTGGCTAGTGAAAAAAATAGGGGAAAAAACGGCTGCTATGCACCGAGTACACCCCATTCTGATCGCTACACGGTACAAAATACTACTACTGCCGTGGTGGGACATATCATGATAACTTCAACAAATAACAACGCAACAGATGCAGCCTTACCGTGCCAACGAATATAACAGCGCCGCCTCCGCTCGGCGCACAAGCACTAAATACCCAAGCACGAACCTTCCTTACCAAAACAAATCTGTCCCGCCATGCACTCTTTCGTCGGCACTTAGTAAGAAGCTTGGCAAAAAGCCAAGCGCCGGCCACACGCACGTCATCCCGGCTCCCAAGTTCATCAAAAATTCGTAAGCCTACTACAACAGCATCGACCCAATCCAACAAAAGGCCGGCTAGATCCCCAACCCTTCACTTCGCCTCTCTTCTGCCCTCCACTATTCGTTCTCCACTGCCATTCGTCATCCATAGGGGTGGAACGAGCACTTCCATCGTCACGGCTGGGCATTTCGCGATCGCAGAGCTACTTGGCTGGCGAGGGCAGGAGAAGTTCGGAGAAATGTCGGTATGCTCTTATCCTCTCCCCCGCGTACTTGATGTAGTCGAATCCCGCCGCGGCAGTTTCGCTCTGTTTCGGGAAAGGATGAGGAAGCCATCGCAGGGTGGGGGCGGGACACGTTTTTTTGCTCGAACCTTTTCGTTGACATATTAAGGGGCGGAAAGCGGGGACAGAAATGGTATTCACATAGTTCCGATGACATATTCAGGGGCGGAGAGGAGGGAAACAACATGGTTCCTCGCGCAAATTCATTGGGTTTCAATCCTTCCTTTCCAACGGTTGAAGTCCAATCGCTTAATTTAGGCCCGTAAAGCGCGAGTTAGAGGAGACCCGAGAGGAGGTAACGTACGGGGTTGCTACAGCTAGAGGCGAGAAAAATCGGAGGTTTCTAGTAATATATTGCGGCTTTTTGCGTCCTGTGGGGGGGGGATTTGCCGCAATCGAGGCGTTCGGCAACGCGAGCATGTGTTTCTTTTATGGCTGCCATGTCTTCTTTCTGCTCAGGGCTGGCATTGTGAAAGGAAGCGGGCAGACGCTGTACAAACGGTGCGGCTATTGATGTCGGCGTGTAGAGAAGTGTGCAACGATCTGCTCTCGTCGCCGGGGGGGGTGGTCATACGGGTAAGGCTTTGCATTCGATCAGTATCAAGTGTTATGTCAGTTGGATCAATGGACGGGGGGATGGGTAGTGGATGGATGGATGGATGGACGGATGGATGGATGGATGAGTGGACGAATGGACGGATGGATGGATGGATAGGTGGGTGGGTGGGTGGGTGGATGGGTGGGTAGGTGGGTGGGTGGGTGTATGGATGGGTAGGTCGGTGGGTGGGTGGGTGGGTGGGTGGGTGGGCGGGTGGGTGGGTGGGTGGGTGGGTGGGTGGGTGGGTGGGTGGGTGGGTGGGTGGGCGGGTGGGTGCGTGGGTGGGTGGGTGGATTGATGGATAGATGGATGGGTGGGTGGGTGGATGAAGAACCGGAGGGATGCATTGATGGGGGTGGGCGGGTGGATGAAGAACCGGAGTGATGCATTGATGCGCGGTTTCATGCCTGGATTGATAGAAAAACGGATGAGCTCGGGGACGCAGATATCAGGGAGACGTCCCTCACCTTCGACTGAAGCAGCGACCAACTTGCCCACAAGAGATGCGACGCAAGCGAATACGCGTCGGCTTCCGTGACAAGTCCGTCCACCTCCTCCGCACTCACTTCAGTGTCAGGCACCTGACACATCACACAATAACGTCAATACGAAGGCGATGAAGTATGATACCAGAGAAGCTTTTGCGCCTCCAAGCCACTTTCCCGACTCCCAATCGTGTGGAACGGACGCGCGTCAGTGCCATCCATGGGTGCACGTTCAAGGGTGCACGTTCAAGGGTGTGACCTGCAAGGAATACTGATCGGTATAATTGTCGGCCATAGCTTGGGGAGGGTTTTTCGGTTAAGATTTATGTTAATAAAATGGCCGACACTACAATCTGCATGTACTGCGAAAGGCTGCGGGCTCATACTTGCATCCCCGGGTTATGTTTGGCTCGCGCCCGTAAGACGACACCGAAGCCCCAAGCGTGGCATTTCATTTCGCGAGGTAAAGAGCTGCAGACATATCTCTCGCCGAGGGGGAGGTGGCAGGGTTATGGTATGGGGACTTCAGCCGAAGGGACCCACCTATCATCAATAGACTATTTGGGCCGTGGAGAAGTCAACAAAGCAGACGTGCGTGTTCATTAGCAGGTGTATTCATACCTAATGAGCTACAGGACACGATAGTACTAAAGACTTAGGGCGTTGGCGGTTTTGGGCGTGAGGTTGTTCAAAGCTAAACCAAAGAAAAATACCTCGAAGCATCTTAGTAGCCTGGAATTACAGCAGTGTAGACACTCCCTGTCTCACACAAACAGTTTTGGCCTGGCGCAAACCTCTATCCCCATAACAACTGCAATCACGTTTCAGGGGACAGCATACCGTCGAGGGAATCATCGGGAAATAAGGCATGAACAAAATGTTACATAGTGTGCTTGTTATCGTCAGAGTCGACCAAGGAGCCTAACAGGTTGGGCACAAAGGAGTTCCTTCTGGCGAACAAAGTATACACTTTGGCGCTCTCAGCGCCAACCCCGTCACGTGTCAGCAATCAACTGGGGCAGCCTTTCTCACGGACTGCAGTTGCCAGGAGGCGGCAGCATGTAGGCAAATAGGTGGGCCAAGATATTCACAATTGCGACATTTATTTTTTTTCTGGAAGCTTGAGAGCTAGAGCCGGCAATCACTACACCGAAAAACGATATTCTAGCGAAACACACTCAGCTTAACGCCGATGAAGCTTAAAGGCGGCAAACCCCCTGGAAAAACAAAACGGCCGGCACAAACTGTCGCGTAGCTAGCCAGGCAGAAATTTTGGAGACCCAGCAACAGCGAAACAAGATAACCCACCCTAGACACAATGGAATCTCATTTGCTTTGTTCGTATGGACTACTTGATTGTTCGTTGCGTTTGTTTATGCCTTTCCATATACAAGTCGCCCCTCCCTATATGGCTGAGCCTGTCTTGGAACAGTGGACTAAATTAAAGCGCGCCTTGATGTTCCCAGGACAATCCAACGGGCGCATAGTGTTTTGTCGCGGGCTGCGCGAAGGTGGGCGAAGGCAGGCAGGCGGACAAACAGAAGCTCACCCCGTTGATCGTGCCCAGGTACGCCCGGCAGTACCGCCTCCGCTCTTCCATCGAGGGGTACCGCTCCAAATCCAGCTTGTGGGATTCCTCCGCAGCGTAGTCGGCCATCCACTCGCAGAAATGGTTCCCGACGTCGAATCCACGGGGGTTGTACCCGGAATACTCGTAGTCGATCAGAGACACAGGGCGACCAGATGTTTGACTAGGGAATGGCGCCGGGGTGTCCCCGTTGGCACCGGCCGTCTTCCTCGCAGCATCGCCAGTCGAAGCGGCCGCGGAGGACTTCCCCTTGTACATAATGTTTCCGCTCTGTACCGAGGGCGGCGCAAAAACGAGACGTAGTGGGTGGGTGGGTGGGTGGTTAGTGGGTGGTTGGGTTTCGGGCAAAACGTAAGATCAACCTCGGGGTTTTATTTCTGTTTGCAAAGTTTTGATGCCAGGTGCGTATTACATGTGCCGAGGGCATTGTGTGCTCGCAATGAGTCAGCAGTGCGCCACCCCAAGAGTCAGCGATCGCCCGAAAAAAATCCCAGACCTGGGGCAGCAGTTGCTGCGGTGAGCGGAGGATAAACCATCGCCGAATATCAACCGCCAGTCAAGAAACCACCGCAACCTACGGACTTATCGGGCCAATCCCCTTCTCCCTCCCGTTTCACGTCCACGCTATTAATAAGGCTAACTTTGATTCCTCCACCCCCCCCATCGCTGACGGGAGATTAACCGAACCGACGCCATATAAACGAACCTTTACGGCGCACGTCACGTCGCCCGTTCCGCCTACAAGATAGGCCTCAAACTGCATACTTGGAGACAAACCAAGTAAGGACGGGTGGGAGAGGTGGAGCAAAAGCGCCATCGACTACGAATATAGACGCGGGTCCCTCGGGTAAAAAAATAGTACAATAGCCCCACCTGGAGGTCGTTGTGGCAGAATACCGTCTTCGACGGTACCCCCTCCTCCAACCGCTCCCGCAGCTCCGCCACCATCTTGCCAAGCTCCACCACGTCCACGCCCCCGAAGAAGTCCCCGCAGACATCCATCGCCTTCCCGTGGAAATCCTGCGTGTAAGAGGGGCAGGGAAAGGTGGCCGGAACCTTGACTCCTCCAGAACCGCAACCGCATTCTTCGAAACAACATTGGATTAGTCTGGGATGCGGGATCGTTTTTGAAGTAGGGAAAACGGCACTGTGGTGGAGGGTGCATTATGTATCCACTTGGCCGCGCCAGCAGTGTATCATGCTGGCCGTCGCGCGCAGCCAAGGGGGTAGGCATTACTGTGCCTGTATCCGTGTTTCGACGGAAGCGACTTCTCCAACCGTCACGGCGTCTGAGGCAGGCAAGCTTTGCAGGTGCCCCGGTGTATAATAGAGGGGTAGCGGAAGCAAACCCCGCTTTCCATGCTGCTGAAAAATCACGCGTCATTTACCCACCTCAAGCGTCCGAAAGATGAGCGGGTCTCGATCCCCTGTATCCATATCCAGGGCGTGCAGCTTCGCCATTTGCCTTCGATCGACGATGGGCCAGAGGGGAGAGGCGAGAGGGGGGCTGGTTAGCCGGAAACAAATAGAAGAACAAGAAAGGCAGCTGGCACACCGATAGACAAGAATCGCCGCTGCAGGAAGAGATGATAACCAAACACAAAGAATAGACAAAAAACACGATTGGAGAGGAATCGCGACGAGTGGAAAGGCAGCTGTCAGCCCCCGTAGGTCACCCGCCTTTTTCGCCCTACGCCAAGCGCCAATCCCAAGACCTTGGGTTCTACCTCCAAAGCCCGAAGCCAACCACATCCCGAGCCGCAGCCTCCACCTTTACAACCACATTACGAGCTGCAGCCCTTACCCTCCCCACGGGACCCCACCCCACGCCACCCCACCCCACTCCACCCCCCACCCTACCCCACTCCCTCACGCACCGGTGCAAGGGCGGCAAAAGGGGTCTGAACGGCTTGCTATACACACAAAAATATTACCGTTAACTCTGTACCTGCAGCGGAACACACTTGCGTATCAATCTGGATGCAAAGCTAAACGGTCGCATTTATGAGTGAACAAACCTACCGTACCAATTGAAAATAATTATCTTTGAATTTCACACATGTGGCTGATTTTTTGCAATCGTTTCGGTATAGTTGATACGACAAACAGTAAAAGTCTGCGGCAGGTTGGCCTCACCTGGCGACGAGGTCCGAAATCAGCGGGCGATGCATGTCTTCCGCGTCCAGGGCCTGGGCCAATCACAACGGGCGAGGACAAAAAGCGCGAGGAGCAAGGCCAGGAAGAGTCCGGGAGGCGAGATCATGATTGGTAAAACATTGTACAGCGGCGTAATTTTGGACCTTTACGTCGTCGAGAACAACGGAATCATCAGTCGTTTCGCTCATACTTCGTATCACCTTTCCCTCCAGAAACTCTTCCACCCGCCCGTCCTCGAGCGTCGCCAGCAGGGCCGGCCCGAAGCCAAGCTCGCCGAGGACCTTGGCCACCTTCAGCTCGTTCTCTCTGCTGAAGAACATCTTCCGCGGCAACGGGGGGGCATAGGACGTACGCACGCGGCGGCATGCGGTCACCGTTATCGCCAAGGCCAAAGTCACGTCCACGGTCACAATCGTAGGCGCGAGAAAATAGGAAACAACGAGTAAATCAAGTAAACGGGAATGCGAAGCGCCGTCTGGAGAGAGGCTCCGAAGAGGCAGGCGCTAGCTGAGACAGGACTCGGTCTCAGAGAGAGGAGGTGGTGCTGGAGATGCTGTAGGGGCAGCAGCATCATTTGTAAGTCGTAATATTCGTGGATAACCGGCCGCGAGCGTCCCGCACGGTTTTTCTTGCGGGAAACAGAACGGAACGAACCGAGCTGGGTCTGGCAGAGCAGGGTACAGGCGAGCCGAGCTGAGCATATTACACCAAGCTGAACAACCGACCCGACCCAGCCCGAGAACCGAACCGAACCGAACCGAACCGAACCGAGCACGGCGGCGGCGTGTACACTTTTCTGCTCAGAGCCCCAAGGGTGGTTGGAAGCACCGAAAGGATAGGAAATAAACGGAAAATAAAGGACAGGCCGAACGAGCGACCGATGCCACGCGAGCGGAGAGTCACGAGGCGGCCGAGAAGGCAGGTCGCCAGCAGCCTCGATGGACGCAGAGAGGGAAGGCTGAGGAAATCAGCCAAAACCATATAGCTCTCGCCGGTACAGCTGCCATGTCTGATGGAGACATGCTTTTCTGTTCTTCATCGCCGAGAGGCAACGCGGGTGGAAAATGTTCATGTTCGAGAACAGGTGGAACACGCACACACGTGATATGCATACCATAGATACCAGGTACAGCCATCGAAACGGGAGCCAGAGTTCGGAGCGAAAAATACCGAGGATTTATCTCCAAGGTAATTGGCATTTCAGAGGTCAGAGCAACCTACCGCGGTCCCGACATGTTGCACATACACGGCATCGCTCAGACACCTACATGCACCACCCCACGAGAAGCACCCGAAGTATAACAGGAATAGAAAACGCCGCCTCGAAAATGCATGCGCTACGTAATCACCGCAAAAAGACCACCGGAAGAGGGCTAAAAACTGCAAGCCGTTTAAAAGTACATTCAATACGCCCTCCTGCTCCCCCCCCACCTTACATGCCCATCTTCCTCCATTCCCCAGCCAACCAGCTCCCTCCACCGTACCCCCCCCCCCCCCCCCTCCCCCCTCGTTCCTCCGCCCCCCGCCTCCCTATGCGCCCCTCCCCCACCACCTACTCCCCCCCCTTCCCCTAGTCCTTATTCCTCGCCCCTCCTCCACCTCGTACTCCCCCCCACCCCTATTAACAGTTCTCATTTCTCACCTCGGTTCCCTCACCGTAGCTTCGGAGAAGCACCGTACTGTTGTCGCCGCTCGGCTTGGAGCACCGAAACACGGCGTTCGTCATGCCCCCGGTGAGCGCCTTCATGGCGAAGCCGTCTTCGACGCCGTCCCACCCAGGCGTCGTCGCGCGCAGCGCGCTAACAGCGACACAAACGACAACGAACGGCGTTCCAGCAGCGGTTAGCGAAATGCGATTGGTGATAGGACATTAGAGGTTGCCAAATAGCCATTGGGGATCGGGGATTAGCGACTACCGATGAGCGCTTAACGACTATCAAGTCGTGATCACTAAGCAAGGTACTAGGGGCCAGGTTTCAGATAATGGCCATGGACGATGAACGGCTAAGGAATAGAGAAATCGATCATCCATCAGCGTATTGGAAGAAACCTGGGGTACCAAAGGATTTGTTTGGGCGCATCCGCGGTAATGACATAAAAAATAACGGACCTTGCAGCGGGGGGCTAGAAGTATGCGAACACAGCAGTTAAATTTGAGTAGCTGACAGGGAGGCACATTTTCTCCCGCCCCAAGCCAAGGACTATCATTCATGAACGCCAGTTCAATGTGTTGACGTAAATATACTTCCTTCGTGCCCTTTCATGGATACCCCCGCAGCTGCAATTTAGGCGGAGTGCCAGCGAAGAAGGCATTAGGGCCGTTCTTATCGGAGACCCTTTTTTGCTTTAAATTCATTTCCTAAATTTCCATATTTGTTAAATGTGTCTTAAAATACGGAGGCGTTCTGTCATAATTTGTGAAATTCTTCAGCCCCAAAAAATATCACAGATTGGGAAATCCTGTCGTCGATTTTCATATTTCGAAGGCAGTGCTTCGACAAGCGCCGTGGCTCAACGCTGGGACCATCGGGTAGCTTTAAACGTTGACCAGGTTGGTCCAACATTATGAACGGCCATTGGTGCGTACTTGGCATGTGAAAACGGGAGGCAAGGAGCGGACAAGACGGGCCGGAGTGACGCGTCCTGATAGCACTGCAGCAGCAGCGGCGGCAGCAGCAGAACGCAGTGAATACTGCTAATGCTATACGCAGCAGTGCTAAACGCCGCCAATCCTCCGTGCGCACTGGACGAGGGCGATTCAGCTTAGCTCATTTCCTTTCCTTCTGGAAAACTCTTGGGGTTTGGGGCAGCTGGATCCTTGACGCAGAGACGAGAGCGAGCATGCTCAGCTCGTTTTCCATTGGAGACTCCCAAGGCTTGGGGCAGCTGGGCCCCTTGGGGCAATTGGGCCTTCGGATACGCCGCGTACTGCATGCTCGACTATGGATCTGTTGATCTGTGTTAGTTACTTTCGTAAGGGTGCACCATTACATCAACAGCATATATTCGTATAAAACCTAACCACGTACTGCGCATTCGGTATTCCGGCGTACATGGTCCATTTACCATCTGTGCGAAGTCAACCACCCGTACTTCTGCTGCGTATCGTAGAGGTGGTGCCCGCATACCAATTAACCGGGTACTCGCGAGTATTATCCGGCCTGCAAATACCCGTCACGGGTACGAGTAGCACTTCACAATCGCTACTTGCTCTGAAGGGATCCGAAGTATGAAAGCGCGCATTCTGCATGCGCGTGCTACATGACGTGGCGCCCATGGTTGAGATTCGGTCGGAAATTCCAAGGCTGTGGGCGTGAAGAGCCTCGGACGAACCCGGTCCGCATGGTATGTTTTCCGCCAGAAAGCGGTATGGGTCACGTCAGAAAACGGTGACGGCCGAGCTGAAAAGCCGCGGTATCAAGAACCGCAAAGAATTGGTGTCAAAAACGGGTACGAGGCTGAGTTGACCACTCAGCGTCGCGGATCGGGGTAAAAAATCTAGGTGTATTCTGCTGTAACGCACGGTGGCGCGGAATGGTTGCGGTATACCGCTTTCTGTAGTCTGCCTATAAAAAAAACATCAACCCCCCCCCCCCCCCCCCCCCCGGAAAATATCCGCAATCGTCTTTGATTTATCCCCGGGGAGGGGATTTTTATTTTGAATGCACACCCCCCGGGGGGGGAAAACCAGAAAGAGGGAGTTTTTTTTTTCTTCAACATTACTCCGAGGGAACATCTACCCGAGGAGGAGCAAAGAATAAACAACACACACCACACACATGAAACATGGACACGATTTACGGGCAGCAGTTCAGCAAGTAGATGAAGGAGGAAGAGGAGAAGGAGGACGAGGAGGAGGAGGAGGAGGAGAGCACGTGGGGATGCTTTCTAAAGTTGAATTTATGTGTCGGGCAATACGGGGGGGTTCGTTATTTGTCTTCGTGTTTTTTAACTCCCTGGGCGTAGTGTTGTGCAGACTGGTACCAAAGGAACTTATTATATTTTATAATTCAAACACTAACGAGGACATTCCGGGTTTTGGATGTTACTTGATGCAAACGGCTCACTGCGACATCACGAACTCAACACACTTCTTCTGCCATTCCTCGCCTCGTGAACACAAAGTCGCGCACTCGCTGCCGAAAGTAGCCGACGTACTCCATCCCAGATACCGGTACTGTAAATACTCTTCCGTACCGCAATCAACAGTGTGAAATGCGGGAAAGATACATTCTACCCCCGGGGAGATCTCCGGCAAAAATACCTACTCCGGGGTTAAATCCAGGAAGAAGGGGGGATCTTTTTTTTTTTGCGAAAAAAACGATTCCCCCGGGGGTAAATCAGAGAAATCATGCTTCCAGGCCGAAAATGTGGTGGTGGGGGGGGGGGATAAATCCGAAATCCGGGTGTAAATCTGAGACGATTACGGATATGTCGGGAAAATATATAATGAAAATAAAAATACACTTCAGCGGTCAGATCGAATATCAAGATTTCGTCGAAACTCGTCTTTGCAAGCTGTGTGTGTGTGATGTTCCGATTGCGTGTGTTACTGGGTGTTTGTCCTCGTTAAGGATACAGGTCGGCGACTCCCCTTGACACCATGTACAGTGTAGCTTGTACCAGGGTCAACAGCGTGACGTTAATCAATCTGTGCGCGGAAACTATAAAAAAAAAACTTTCTTGAGGTGGACAAAATCTGACGGCAGTGGAAGGAATGCATCAGTTTATCAAGTATATCCTGCAAGTCGTATAACCGGTGAGGGGGGGCGGAGTTTTCGAGAGGGGAGGGGGGTTTAAAAGGAAGGGCGGGGTCAATTTGTGCATGGCCGTAGTCGTATGACCATAGACCCTAGCATTCCTACTATGCCGGGACGGAGCACGTCGGGTTTTCACCAACCAGGCAGACATTGTTTGCACCAAGCGCGAAGCGTCTTGAGGTGTTCGGCGAGTCGCATGAAGGGAGAACTGCATTCTCTCAAGAACCGCTCGTACGACGGACTTCGGCACATTTTGTGCTTACTTTCTTGCTTACGGATGACAGCGCCAATGAGTTACTTTGTTTTTTGGTGTGTCCACTCCAGAGACAGCAATAGGTATTATTACGTAACTGCCTCGTGGGTGCCTTACCATATTCACGCTACGTGATGCGATCATTTCCCTTGTGTGGAGTCAGGGTTCTCCACCCCGCGACCATATGATCTAACTCGATAACCATCATGGTGGCCGCAAAAAGAAAAAAAAGAAAACGGTACCCTGGGTGTCTAGCTGGGGGGGGGGGGGGGGGCTACAGTTTTAGGTTGCACAAATGTATAGGAGCTTACTGTACGCGTAGTGCTAGGTCTAGGTGATGGTGGGGGTGGCCGGGAAGGAGGAGGCGGAGGAAACTTGAAGGCGATACTAAAAAAAGAAGTATCAGAGTACATATCGCAAAATAAAACGCAAAAAATGCAAAAAACAATTTTTCGGAACTCAAACAAGCATGAATGATACTGTGATACAATGTGAAGGGCTCCAAACCCAACGATTTCTCGTAATATGGTTGCAAGGGCTCTCCTCCGCGGGCGCCTGAACAAAACTAAAAGGGAAAGGGGCAGAAACAAGAGACCCATGATTTGGTGCAGCTAGCGATTTGATAATGCCAAGAGTTCCTTGTGCAGAGCTGATTGCCCTGTGCTGTGCTGTGTGCTTGTTGGCGATGTCACGTTCTGATCGGCAGTACGCGTGTTGTCCAAAAAAAATAAAACAACTCAGGAGGACCGAGAGAGGATAATCGAATGGAGGAAGCAAAAAGACGACCTTGTACTACAGTATGTTATTGTACATACCGGCAACTGATACCGGTTCTTCGCGTGATACCTGGTACTGACTGTACGTTCGAGAATGCACAGCGCAGGACGGCACATCACCACACCGTAGGGCTAGGCACGGTACCACACGGCACCGCACGGTGCTGCGCTTCGCTGCTGAGCTGTAGCTGGGCTGGGCTGAGCTCAGCTGGGGTAGTAATTCCGGTACCTGGTAGGTACCAGGTACTAGCTGGGCTGGGCTGAGCTCAGCTGGGGTAGTAGTTCCGGTACCTGGTACCTACCAGGTACGATACTTCGAACGACACCTGGCATATACAAAAACAGAGAAAGTACAGCAAAGCACGCATTACGGCACGGATCGGCACAACACCGCCCAGCACCGCACCGCACGGCAGGGTAGGGCAAGGCACCGTACGACGCTACGCTGCCGACCTAGCGCTGCCGTGGGCTGCTAACCTGAGCTGAGCTGATGAGCCAAGCTGAGCTGAGCTGGGACATGGTATAATGATACTTGTGCGAATAACTAAATATACGAAGCAATAAACTAAAGAAATGTGAACTGTTCTGCAAGTAATGGCAGGAGGCGGTGTTCAAGTGGGAGGCCTTGAGAGACCAGGGATGTACCAACAGAGTCCGCGATAAGCACGCCTTCGGACGGGTATGACAGCAGCGTACAGCGCAGCACACCAGCATCAGCAAGCAAATATGACGTGCCGCCGCAGCCGCTGCCGCATGTATCGTATCTTGACATGGCGACGTGCGCCTTGGCCATGATGTTCTATGCTGTGCCTGTCATGGAGCTCAGGTTGCTCCATTGGACTACTGCTGTAGTGCCCTCAATCACTACAATCAACGATGTACGGCGGTGCTTGGTCACTCTGACAACCCGCCCGAGGTTGTTACTGTTTTCTGCTTGTATTGACAACATCGGCAAGTCTTCAGGGTAGCGCGAGTTGGTCCACGTAGAGCTATATATTAAAAAAATAAAAATACACTCCAGCTGTGAGATCGAAGATTTTGTCGAAACTCATCTTTGCAAGCTGTGTGTAATACTCCGATCGCGCGCATTACGGGTTGCGTGTCCTCCAGGTCGGCGACTGCCCTTGGAACTACAATGTAGCTATCAAGGTCAACAGGGTGATGTTAGTCAGTCTGTGCGCGGACACTATAAAACCCGATTTTGAGGGGGACAAAATCTGACAGCTGTGGAAGGAAATGCATCAGTTGTTCAAGTGAATCATGTAAGTCGTATAACCGGTGAGGGGAGGGCGGAGTTTTTGAAGGCCGTGGGGGCATCGGTTTGAACAAGAGGGAGCGGGGGGAGGGGGGAGGGGGCAACGGGCGGGGCAACTCAATCCGTGTGTGGAAACTCTAAGGGATAAATCTCACGGTTTTGGAAGGAATGCACCATTTATCATGTATATCCTGTAAGTTGTACATACAGTCTAGCGGCAACGGTACTAGTAGTAGTAGCATCAGCAGTAGCAATAGCAGTAGCAGCAGTCCAGCAGAATATTCAGCCTGGTGGTGTTGGTGTATATCAACCAGAAGCTAGCATCACTTTCTTATTGGGCACTGGCGGGCCTGTGCTGTACAACAACAGTACAAGGTAGCAACTACACTCGACCTCGCAATGTACTGACTGGCTGACTTCTGTTGTGCCAGTACGACAACAGGTACTATGTACCCGGTATTATTACTTGTGGTTGTACTGACAGTGTGGTGTTGATGGCGACGATCGTGCGTATCCCATATTTGCAGCGTCTACGCGGGTCATATGCTGGCGACGTCGCGACGGCGTTACCTGTAGTACTAGACTAACGTTCTCTTGTTCTATTATAGGCGGTTCTACCCCGTGCGTGTCACTTCTACGAGTATAAGTTAATTTGTCGCAAGTTAATCCCAGGTATCCTGCACTAGTCTATACCCGTAACAGTTTGCTCCTACTACTCTGTACCTGGTACTGCTGTACTGCTGCTGTACAAGTCAGCCAAAATAGTCAGTCACAAGCAGCGTCACGAGGTCAAGTATACTTGCCAAACCCTACGACGTATGATATGATATATTACCCTTTTCATAACAGTCAGTACTCTCACAGGCACTGCTGCTGCTGTACCTACACATACGAAGGAATACGCGGCAGTCTAACCCGCCTGACTTACAGCACAGCAGTGCAGCAGGTACTGTCAGGTACCCTAGGTCCGCCAAATATCGCCTCGCGCCAGACGCGCATTTGTTTTATCTATTTCAGGGAACAACAAACGGACAAGCCCTCGTCCTGCCTCCTGTTATACCCCTGTCCTTTCTACTCCTGCTTCACCTCAAAGCCTTGACCTTCATGACTTCGGGCAGAGGACACCCTGCATCCGGTACACTCTCCAGCCCAAGTCGCAGCAAAGGATGTTCCCCCCCTCCTTCATCTCCTGGCTCCGCCATTTCTGCCTGCCCTTCCACGATGCAAGGTACGGACGTACGCCCGCGTGGTACCTCGTACAGCAGCGTTCCTGCGCTGGGGGGAATGTTGTATCTCCAGACTCCAATATACGCTATCTCTGGCTGTATCGATGTCGGAACAGCGTGCGCTAGTACCTTGGTACCCGTGTACCCCCGTGATACAGAGAGTATTATGATGTACTGCGCACCGCTGTAGTACAAGTAGTACGTCACACGCGCAGAAGGATTTTCACCAGCGCTGCTGCTGCAGTATAAAATTGCTGGGAAGTTAGCAGCTCCCCTTTCAATGCGTGGGCGCGCGCAATGCCCGATTTTTTTTTCGCTCGCTGTGCGCTATGGCCACCGCCTGCTACTTTAGTGCTGTTTTTCCTTGCAAGGAGGTACACCTCAGATGATTCAGAGGCAACGGGGGAGGTAGGTTACGGCAGCGAGAAGCAGCCTTGAAACCTTGATACGTCGTTGATTTTTATTGTCTTGCAAAGAGATGGACAAGACCTGACAGTCTCGCGCAATTTCTTTCGGCGAGTTTGAATACAAAGAAAATTGAGAAAATCGAGAAAGGTTTCCTTGACCACGGGCATTTTGCACAGAAATTTTCCTTCCCCCCTAGTTTTTTCGTGCTCTCTTTTGCTGTCTCTCTCGCTCAATGTGCGCGTGTGTTCTTCCGGCTGATCCCCCGCCGTACCCCCCCCTTCCACAACCATCACTAAGGTCGTGTTTCTGCCCGCTGTGCACGTGCTCGTCCCGCTCGCTGCACTGCTTGCGTGGGCCTACATCAACAGCCAGAGCGCTACAGCCAAACACGGGAGGATCATGTCTGTGAGTCGTCTATGAGATTGATGGCCGTGTGGCGTTTTGGATGAGCTTTTTGGGCTTGTGTTCCCACATGTCAGATGGATGAAGATAATAGAACCTTTTTTATCTAGCGAATAGTATACGACGTGGATGCGTGACAGCTACGGCTGTGTCATCTCAATCTCCAAGCAACACAGCAGTAACAGCATCGCCGGCAGCAGCATAGAGCGGGCGAATCTCGCATGGACCACCAGGCACCTCCTCCTCCTTGTCTTTTATCTAGGCCCACGGCCGTCGTCGCCACGTGTTTGCCTTCCGCGACCCATGGCTTATCAATGCGGCCGCCGAGGCTGCTGCGGTTTAATTTCGCTCATGCTAATTCCCAATACCAGATACAACAGTGCTGGCCATTGCATCTGTAAAATACTTCGAAGTTATCATCCTCCAAACTCAGCCGCGATCGCTGCCTAGTGTTCAGTTGACGTGTTGGCTTATGCCCACCCCTCACCCCACCGTTGTATCCCCCTCCCGTGGTTCATTTAGGGTGCCACCATGAACGCCGAGGCCGCGGCCAAGTTCAAGCTGTTCGAGGTGAGCTGAGAGGGAAAGCGCGGACAACGTTTGTTACAGGGCTTCCGCATGCGTACGTTTTGGTGTGCGCACGATGTGATATGAAGCTCGATGCCCCGCTCCGCTATAAACCGTACCTGGTTCAGAAGCTGTGTGTCCTTTGCTACTACGTACTGCTGTGTAATAGCAGCAGCAGGCAGACGTAAGACAGCAGTACTACTGCTGCTGTTAGGCGTTTGCTGGGCTCGATGTCTCGTCTGGCTCATATTAATACTATTATCCTACGTACTGCAGCAGTAGTGTACCAATTGCTTGATTTTTCGCGATAAATAATAAATCCGTCCAGGAGGCGCGTTGTAATTGTCACCACATGATCGTGCACGCTGTGAAACGTATACCTGGTACACAGCAGTACTTGTTAGTTGGTGGTCTGGTCTGATTGTACTGCTGCAGCCCAGCATTTGTTCTGTCTGTAGCATAGTTTCACTCACGGAGGGAGATACCCCACCTTCCAAGTGTACTGTGGTCCGGTGTACGGACGCCGTCTCGAGCAGCGTCAGCACTTTTCCCGCTATCCTGAAGCTGTTTTCACTGCTGCTTGGTGTGTTTGCGGTGGAGTTATTCTTTCACGGATGAAATCCCGACAAATCGGACAAACCGGTGTTGTTTTTGCTCTTTGCTTTCTAAAAAACACGGCTGTGAGTTCTTCCGAAAGTTCGACGTCGATACTGCAGCTGCTGTGCACAACTTTGCCAACTGCTGTCCTTGCTTGATCATGTCTACGGTAAAGGTCGGCTGGTGATTCTTCTGAATGCTGCGACATGTATGTGTGGTATCACCGACCTACATCCTTCACGAGAGTACACAACCCGTAACACGCGCGATCGAAGTATCGTGCGCAGCTTGCAAAGATGGGTTTTGATCGAGCATCCTTTTTCGTCGATCTCACAGCTGAAGCGTATTTTTTCATTTTCGTAAAATATACCAGGGCCGACAAGACGATATTTCATAACCAAGCTTAAGTGGCGAAGTGCACTGCAGGGTACGTGCGATGCGATAGGTGCTAGCGACGGCGCCGCTGCGAATCAATGGAATGGTATTGTACGACACGGACGCGGTAGCGGCTACCCGGTAGTATCATACCTGGTGCAGGTTATGGGTTACATGTCGTATTATACCACGGACATGGTATACACTACCGCCCCTCTCATCACACAGAGGTCCACAAGAAACTTAACCTAAGGATGGCGAGGGAATAAGAGATTCATTCGTCGGCTGCTGTACTTGACTTACCTAAGGGTGGCGAGGGAATAAGAGATTCGTCGGCTGCTGCACTTGAGATAATATCCAGTAGATGAACCAAGCTGGCGAGGACACTTTGATTTTGGACACGAAACCGTGCAGAAAACGTCGTGAACCGTGCGAAACCGTGAACCTGCAGCAGCGTTCCGCGGCCGATAGAAGAGCGGGTTTTCTACGGTTTCAGGTTAACCGCACCGTTAAATAACCGGTCTAACGGTTGTTGGCTTGATACACACGGTGCGGTGCGGCTTCGATGGCATTCCTACGGTGTGGTTCGGTGCGGTTTTCGGATGTTGTATATCCTACGGTGCGGTTCGGTGCTGTGACATACCCTACTGTGTGTTTCGGTGCGGCTTCGAAAAATTGAAAATCCTACGGTGCGGTTCGATGCGGTTAACCCCTTTACAACTGGAAACCCGTTTTTGGGAACAAAATCACTTGGATTTAGGATAGGGAGGGGTTAGGGGGCTCTGAAGGGGTTAACTGCACTGATCCGCACCGAACCGATAGGAAAAACCGCACCGTTGTTGTTGCCCTGGAAAACGTGTAGTGGTATTGAAGCGGAAGACCGTCATATTAACCCGAGATCCACAACCTAACTTTTCGTGGGTGGTTTCGATACTACTGCCAGCGTATGGTTATCCTACCCATCCACATTTGGTATACTGAAGTATCGCAAAAACACCCCATGCTGCCAGCTTCCTACGTAGTCGGGGCAACCCCCTAGGCATACCTCCAGCATCTTAAGTAGTCGGGGTAAACCCCCTATATGCGTGTACCTCGGCAGGCCAGACTCGGTCGCGTGACCGACTAGTCTATATGACTTTTTCTCACTTTTTTCGTCGCAATTTTCCCCTCGCAGTCCCGTTGTTGTTGTTGTCTCACATTAATAACTCTTGTCGAAAATGTAGAGTCCGTGGTCACACAGAGGTGCCGGAGCTCTAGGAAGATCCGAAAAACCAGATGAAAACAAAAATCGTCCGGGAAATACTACGCTTTCCCACCTAAAACGCACGATACGAACAAGGCGCATAAGTGAAATGATCCAATGTGCCGTAAAGGTGTTTTACTCCACACTCGTGGGCCCTCACAAGTGCGGTGCCTTAACAGACCGCGATACCCGCACTAAAGTGGAACCCCACACTGTACCGGGATGGTGCAGTACAGCTGTAGTACTCCCTAGGATGCGCAAGGTCGTGACCAGCGATTATGACCGCACTAAACTGGGTCGCCGCACTACAGGGTACCGCGTTAACGCGGGACCACGATTGTGTTTTACTGCCTTCATGTATGGCCACCCTAATTCCTTCCGAAAAATCGTTGGTTGTTGCCTTCTAAACGGGTTACGCCGTTGATATTTAGTTTTTCCTACCTCTCTCGTATTGAACGGCATCCAGCACGCCCACTGTCGCTGTATCATATGCTGCACATTTTCCTCAAACGCAAACTACTCGTACGAAACGGAGGGGATTGTACGATGGTAGTATGATAGTATGATGGTATGAAAGGGCATACCTGATTGCGGGTTTTGTTGGAATGTCTGGTGGTGATGCCCGTGCTCGCCAGGCGCCGAAGAGTCCTGGTCGAAACCTAAAAAGAGGTAGAACACGTCGCTTTTCGGTCGAAACTAGGAAGTAGAGACAGACGGCGCTCACGGGCTCGCGCGGAAGACTTATTTAACGTCTGGTAGAATATGATTGACTGATGTAGACTGCTTCTGCCTCATAGATGCTGTATGATATTATACTTGTGAAATAATGTATCTTGTGGTATTAAGATGGTGACCGCCCGCTTTACAGCGTCTAATTTGACACCGGGTACTGATCGACGGTCACTGTCCTCTTGGAGGAATGTAGAAAACACGCGGGTCGGATGTGCGGAGTGTCCATGCTTGCAAAGCCGAATAAAGCTGAGGTTTGTTTGGACTTCTTAAGGGGTAGCAACTGAGGTGTTGAACTAAATATTCGCTGAAGGGGACTGCTGTACGGGTGTACGAATGCCTTATTAGTCTTGCCCTCTAAAGTAGGGCATGTCTGTGACGTATGTGTCCTACAGTTTCTTGTGTATCCAGGGAATGGCTTCACCGCCCACAGCCCTGAGGAACCCTCCTGTAATGTTCTCAATGCACGACCCGCCTCTGGCTGCATGCTTGAACCCACGCTTTTGTTTTTTATGTTAACGCTCGCTTAACAGGACAAGATGGTCGCGGAGAAAATGAACAGCGCGGCCATCCTGGCTTTCAAGAACTCCTACGCGGCGCTGGTGAGAGAGAGGAGATAACGGAGAAGAAAGCAATGCATGTTGTGGGAAATAGAGAGAAAGGAAATCGCTAAAAAACAGAGTGGCCTCATCCCGTAGGGTACCTACATTTGTGTATCTGTGTGCATGTGTAGCCGTGTACCTGGCGGGTACGTAGCGTATTTTACATACGAGGTGTGATGCTGCACGCTACTCTGCGTTTTTTTTTCACCTTGGCATAAGCCAAACTGTAAACTGGTTTGGGCTGGTCGGTTTTACTTGCCCGTTGTTTTTGGAGGGGTGGCTAACTAATTTGTACTTAGTGGTGGAGAGCCCCTTTTCAACTTGCGACACCGACGGGATCCCAATCCAACCACACGCGGAAGGGGAAGCTTGCACTATGAGATGAATAAGAGGGCGCACAATACGTGATTTTGATTCGAAAATAGTTTGTCGTAGCCTCAAGAGCAGCACGACAGGCAGTTGCTGCTTCAAGGCAGCCGCAGCGTGCCTGACGCCAGGTGGCGTGCACGCGTTCATCTGAGCAACAAGTTACAAAGGAGTCGACCGCCACACCTCTCGCCACCGCTGCTGTATCCCCGATCGTCTGTATGTAGTCGCGTCTTATATTGTAACCGAACCGAAACCGAACCAGAATTGAGGTACCGAAACAGAAACCGACCCGAATCGCGGATTGAAGTGCGAAACCGGTTCGAAGTAAGCCCCCGCATCCCGCCTACCTCCACCGTCACCCTAACCCCTTGACCTTTTCCACACACACCCGTACCCCAATCCTGCCGTTGTTTTTTTTTTTGCTTTGGTCGGCCAGTCCTCTGGGTCATCCGGCATGATCGAGGAGGCTTCTATCGAGCCCGCCACCGACGTGCCCTACCTCGAGGGTGACATCAAGGGAAAAGTCCAGTGAGTAGTCCGGATCAGATCACTTTACAGACTGTACAAATAATTTTCGCGAATCTGCGTTGTCTATACAAGTTCCACGGGGCTGAGCTAGATGATGATCTGAATGATCTCTAGGTTTTCCCGCGGTAATGATCTACACAGCGTAGTCATGTTCGTTCGTTCGTCCGTTCGTTTTGTCCGTCCGTTCGTCCTTTTTTCTTGTGTTGTTGGTGTTGTGTGATTGCTTGCCTGCACAGCCTTGCTTGCACAGCCTTGCTTGCACAGCCTTGCTTGCGCAGCCTTGCTTGCACAGCTTCGCTTGCACAACCTTGCTTGCCCAGCCTTGCTTGCCCAACCTTGCTTGCAAACCTCGCCGCGTTCACATCGGCCGCACTTTCGGATGGCGTTCCTTCAACAGGGGGGGCGAGGCATACCTCCCACAGACGGTGGTGCTCAAGCTCAACGGCGGGCTGGGCACTTCGATGGGCCTCGACAAGGCCAAGTCGCTCCTGCCCGTCAAGGGGGACGACAGCTTCCTCGACCTCACCGCCAAACAGGTACAAGCTTCCCGCCAAACGAATACAAAGCGCATTAGTGTACCACAGGTTGCTGTATGTGGATGTACAAGAGAAGTAAGGCTGCTTTGGATTAGGCGCCTCTCGGGACAACGACGAGGAATGTCTGGTGCCAGGCATATGATCATGACCATGAAAGTTATACAGATAATGGGCATCAAGATTATTTGAAGAATAATTGGAGGAGCCCAACCAACAAGGTTGGGGATCGCTGACGCTTACGCCTTCTTCTCTTCTCGGTGCCTTGGTACCGGCCATGGCGGCGGTGCTATCACAGGTGATCAAGATGCGGAAGACGTTCGGGAGTAACGTGCGCTTCATGCTCATGAACTCCTTCAGCACCTCAGAGGACACGCTCGAGTTCTTGCAGAAGTACCCTGAGCTGGCCAACGACCCCAACCTCGAGCTGGTCCAGGTGAGAAAAAATGTGCTGATGATTGGAGGCGTTTTTCGGGGGGACGGGGGGGAGGCATAATTGTTAAAGGAACGACCTCAACCTCGAGTTGGTCTAGGCGAGAGTGGAAGGCGTTTTTGTTTTTTTTTAGGGAGGAGCAAGGAAGTGTCGACAGAGCGATCGTTTTCGTGCGGGTGCGTTTGTGTGTTTGCAAGGGTATGCTACGGCTGTATGGTGCAAGGAATTATTGAACCTTACATTGATCGAACTCCCAGCTTTCGTATTTGACATCATGTTATAAACTTTTGAAAGAGCGATTGTTTGTGTGTGTATTTTTTACCGTTGCTGTTACTGCTAACCGTTACTGTTACCGCTACCTGTTACTTCTGCCGTTCACCGTTGCGGCTGCCAGTGTCCGTTACTGCTACCTTGAATTACGGTTACTATTGTGACTACTGTTTCCGCTAGCCGTTACTGTGACTATTCCCGTTACCATTGACTTTCCGTTACCTCTATGATTGAACAGAACAAGGTGCCGAAGGTGGACGTGGAGACGATGGAGCCCGCATCGTGGCCGGCCAACCCTGCGAAGGAGTGGTGCCCTCCCGGGCACGGCGACCTTTACGCCGCCCTCTCGGGCTCTGGCAAGCTCGACGAGGTCAGTTTCCAGCGACGGTGGCGGTGGGGAGTTGTGGAGGTGCCGGGGGCCGTGCCAGCGGTGGTAGCTAGCGGTAAAGGTGGTTGCAGTGGTGGTGGTGGTGGCAGCGATAGCGATAAAAGAGTTGATGCTGGTGGTAGGTCGCAGGGCATGGGGATGGCAACGCTGACTGCGATAGTGGCGATGACAGCGAGGGCGACGACGAATGCCTCTTTTTTCTTTCCGTCCCAACTTGCCCCCCCCCCCCCCCCCCCCCCCCCCCACGTATGCACGCCTGACACTGGAACGTTTTTTTCATGTTTGTTTTTGTGTAGCTCTTAGCTGAGGGGATCAAGTACATGTTCGTGTCGAACTCGGACAACCTGGGGGCAACCCTGGACCTTGACCTCCTGGCCTACTTTGCCAGCACCGACAAGCCGTTCCTCATGGAGTGCTGCGAGCGGTAAGATCACGAAAAATGAGACGTGGTAGTGGAAGTCAGAATTTGCAGTGTGGATACCTGTTTTTTTTTTTTTTATCCTCCGGCGGATGGGAAAAAATAAAGCTTTAGCTCACCACACTTCCACGTATATTCATACGCGTCGTGTGTCGTTCGATAACAGTATCAATAGCAAGCACATATTTGTGGAATTTGTGAGAATAACAATGTGAAAACATCATATCAACAGCAAGATTAGCAGTGAGAAAATAGGAAGGACATGGGTATGAAAACGGCTAGAGTAACGATTCATGGAATGCGATTGGTGCAGTCGGCGTTTTGCAACATGAATGGACGGTAGTACCGGTATGGTGAAGTATGAATATCTATGTATGGGAGAACACTTTCGAGCTTATTGAAATACCAGGTAGCAGAATACTGGCTGAAGTAGCCCTGATAGCGTCTACAAGAATAGCGGTGAGAGCGTTAGCAATAATGCGTGTCCCTGGTGCAGTTATCATACGAACTACCTGGAAAGGAACAACGAGGTCCTCACCTGTTACGCGCTCAACGCTAAGTTTGGTTTCGGTTGCACGTATTATGTGGTACACGTCAAATAGATGGGGTTGCGTGACGAACTTCATATTACCTAGACTGCAGTTTGCGTGGGGCTGCTTTTCTTAAGCAGCACATCTGTGTCTGTGCATTTCGCAGGTTAACTTCGTACCTCGTATTGCTGTGTAATTATGCACCAATGCGTCTGCGCCGTTGGTATTGTTGTTTTTGTGTTCGGTGGAATTTTGTGTATATTGTGATTTTGCGCTTGACTGTGTGAAGTACCTGGTATACGAGTACGTACAGTAATTGTGGAACTGTTGCTTAACTGTATACAGCGATGGTAATTCTGTATCTGCGGGGGTTGGTTTCTGTGCTTATGTATGTAACTACTTGTGTGCTCAGGTATGGCGTGGTTTCGAAACTGCGAGGCTGCTGTACGTTCTGCAATTTTGATGTGGGCACGCTCTCCTTTGTATGTGTTGCATGTTTTGGATTGTGTGGAAATGTTCTGTCAGTACCGAGAGCGATAAGAAGGGCGGGCACCTCGCCAAGCGCAAGAGCGACGGGCAGTTCATCCTGAGAGAATCGGCTCAGTGCGCGAAGGACGACGAGGGGGCGTTCCAGGACACGGACAAGCACAAGTACTTCAACACCAACAACCTCTGGGTCAGGTGAGCGGCTCGCACAACGCACGTGCACATCGCATAGCGCACACGTGCACGCCGTTTTTTTTTTGTAACACGCGATGTTTTCTTGTTTCGTCTTCGCACCTTGTATGTGCTATGGGGGAAAACATCGTGAAAATACTTTCAAAGTACGGCGTGTTTTTTTTGTCGGTTTGTTCCTTTTTTTTGCTTTTGTAACCTTGTTTTTCCCACATCAATCTTGAATGGCAACATATATATGTATAAATATATATGTATAAATGTATTGGCGCATATTTTGCCGCATTCGCGTTGATTTTTGCGTCATATCGCTTCTGTTTACAGTCGAAAGTGGTTCGTTTTCTTCGGTTTTGCTTTGTTTTTGGTCGTTTTGCTTATTTTTTGCTGTTTTTTTCGACCCCACTGTCAGTAACACTCTGGGTTGTGATGCTACCTGCGTGTATGTGCCAGGCTGGACAAGCTGAAGGAGGCGATTGAATCGTCCGGAGGCCTGATCCCCCTGGCGATGATCAAGAACGGCAAGACCGTCGATCCTCAGGACGATTCGTCCCCCAAGGTAATCGTGGAAACCGAACCTTGATTGACCCTTTGGAGGCCCATACATAGCAAAAACACCCCATAAAATAGGAAATGCGGAAACGCGATAGTTGATGCTACGCGCGTGTCGTGCAGTTCTCGCGGGTCGGATCGGGTGAGAGTACACGGCCCGGTAACCCGGCCGGACCCATGATCCTGGAAAAGCCTCCTGACCCGGCCCGACCTCCTTGGGTGGGAGTCCCGCATGAAAAAAAAATCACCCCGTAAGCTAGCAGCCCATGTAGCTTCGTGGGGCTGATCCTGTAATCGTCAGTTTTATTCGTGGGTTATCGCAGGGATTATTTATTGATCTCAAGTCCCAAAATGGTAAACAACGCACACTCTTAATACACTGCTGCTGTTTACATGGTACATGGTTTTTCATGTATTAATAGTGATGATACAAAATAAAGTACTGGTGTCAGGTACGTACGAATATCGTTTTGGTTTTTTTTTTTTTGTTTGTTTTTGTTTGCTTGGCTTATGTTTTATCTGGGTCATTTTTTTGGCTATTTTGGTTTGTGTGTGTGTTTTTTCCAACCGATCGCAGGTGTTCCAGCTGGAGACGGCGATGGGGGCGGCGATCGAGTGCTTCCCCGGCGCCGGAGCCGTGGCCGTGCCCCGCACCCGCTTCGCTCCCGTGAAAAAGTGCAACGATCTCCTCCTTCTTAGGTCCGACGCCTACGTCGTCAACGAGCACTTCAACATCGTGCTGGCGCCGGAGAGGTACGTGTGTGTGTTGAGCGTTCGTAGCGTGTACCGGGGGGGAGAGGAGGGAAGGAAGACACCTGTGACCACGGCTTGACCTGTCCAGAAAAAGTCGCTGAGGGTAAAACCCGTTACTGTTAACAGTTGAGGTGGACAGTGAAAGTGACGATTTAAAAGAAAACATAAACGTGGGTGCTGTTGTTCTCGCATTAGCTCGTCGCCGTACTCTGGTCCCGTGGTCTCGGGACAGGCACCAGTAGCTGGAAAGGGTGTTCTAGGGCTGCGTGTTCAGCGCGTTATTTTGGGTGTGCTTGAGTGTATGTTTATCTTTTCGTGTTGGGGTGTGTGCTTGATTGTTGTGTCAGGAACCCCTCTGTGGAAAATGTGTGCCTGATGGTGAACACAGCCCCTAGTGAGAAAAAAAGACCCCTCAAGATCCAGAATCACTCGGTTTACTTTTAAGCTCCAGCAATTCGATTGTGTCCTCCTTGCTCGCGTGTTTGTTGTTTGGTCGTTTGTATGCTCGAAAACAGCAGTGTTGCCGAATAATACCTGTTGTGTATCGAGTAGACTACTATGCTACCAGGTATCAGTCAACACTTTTTTATGTTTTTTTTGTTTTCATCGTACTGCTGGTGTTGGTTTTATGCTGGCAACAGGAACGGAGTCGCCCCCGTGGTCGCCCTGGATGCGAAGAAGTACAAGCTGGTGCAGCAGCTCGACGCCGCCATGGCCGTTACCCCCAGCCTAATCGGTTGCGACCGCCTCACCGTCAACGGAGAAGTCCACCTCGTCGGCGAGACCGTCTTCAAGGTCAGATATGGAGGCCCGAGGAGGAGAGGGGGGGGGGGGGTTGTGGTGTTGGGCAGAGGGGAGGGGGGGGGGGGGTAGGCGGTGGAGGGGAAGGTGGGCGATGGAAGGGGGCAGGCGGTGGTTGGTGGGGGGTGAAGGGGATGATGACCTCTTTTTGTAGGTCTGAGTACGAGTATTAGATACTTTCAGCTTGACTTTTGGTTGAGATGTGGTGGTTGTTTTTCGAGCGGTATCTCTATTTAGGCAGGACGGAACTGCCGCGTGCAGGAGCAAGAAAGCAGTGCTTTGCAGAACCGAACAGCACGTTGTTGTGGTGCCGACGCGTCGTAGACATGTGTGTACGTGTTTTTGTGTTTTCGTGCGCGCAACGGGTTTGTAGAACGAACGTTTTTTTTTGTTGCCCGTGGCGTGGCTCGTGCTCATGGGTGTCTAATTTTCGCCGTGTTTTTTCTTGTCTGCCCGTGCTCTCGCAGGGGACGTGCACTGTGGTGAACAAGGCTGGAGAGAGCAAGGATCTGCCCCCTGGGGAGTACGTGGACGCCTCCGTGGACCTCACCTCGGCTGAGGGTGCGTGATGATCCCAACCCTACCACATCCACTGCTACCGCTACTACTAGCTACTACTACTTATACTAGCGCTTACTGCTACGCTACTGTTACGACTAGCACGACTACTTGTGTTGGCGCTGCCACAGTTTTTGATGCTGTTGCAATTGATGCTGCAATCAATGTTGCGGTTTTACAGTTATGCTACCTGGTAGTGGTTTCAAGTGCAGTACAGCCTCTCTAGACGCAGCCTTTGAATGGGTGTTTTCCGGTTGTTTTGTCGGTGTGGTGTTTGTGGTTTTCGATCGTTTGTTTGAGAGTTTTGGCCGTTTTTGTTGTTTGTCTGTGGCGTTCTGGTTTCGGGGACGAGTTGTGACCCAGGGTGCAGGATGTAGAAGGGAGGGGGAGGGGGTAGGTTCCGACAAACAATGAGCGCGAGCTTTTTGATAGTTGCCCTTCCCCTCTATGTGTCCCTACGAGCAGCGAGCGCGAGATTTCTTCCTTATCGCTCTGCCCTACGTCTGCTATATCTGTATCTGTGTTTTGTTTTCGACGATACACCGGCAGGAAGTATTTTGGGCTTGCTTTTCGTTTTTCGGATTATATCGATGATGCCCGGCATTGTTCCACGCTCCGTCGCTTTCGTTTGCTTGTCTTATCGTGACCATTTTTTTTTTCAACTGTCTAGTTGGCAGAAGCAGGGGGTAGAGGAAGCCGACCTCTTTGCGCCATCAGGGAAGTAGAATATCGCTGGTGCTTCGCGATTTCTTGTTGTGTCTGTTTTTCATGATAGTGCGTACCTGGTGTAATTATAGTGGCACCAAGCGTTTTTTAGGCTTCTTCGTTTTGTTGGCTTTCGGGTTTATTTCGCGCGAAACGAGTTGGTGTTTCGTGAGACATTCCGGGAAGAAGCTCGTGGTTTTTTCTGGAAACGCCGGCCGTGATTCAGGGTTTGCCTTGACCCTTCCTTGGCGTGCATAGCTTGGACGGGGAGGGGGGTGTTCCTGCTTCACAGTTGTTTGTTTATTGCCCCGATGGTTGGGCATGGCAGACTTTTTTCAGCGGGAGAGAGGAGTCTTCGTGATGGAAGTTGAAAATCATGACGGCTGCTGTTTTGTGTAGCTTTGCGCTAACTCGTAATGGGAACTGAAAATGATGACGTTCATGCTTTTTGTGTAGCTTTGCGCTAACCAGCAGCAGACTAGCGGTAGCTTGGCAAAAGTAGTCACCCGAGATTTTCCGTGTTGCCTCTGGTTTGATTATTGAAAGAAATTGGCTGTGCCCCCTGGTTAATTTATGTCAGCCCCCTGTCAACTGCTGTCTGCGCCCGCGGTTTTCGAACAACCCGCTTGACTTGGAGTAGGGCCCTGCTTGCGGTATGGTGGAGGCTGAAGTGCGGTTTGCGCGCCCATGTGACAAACGGACACTTGCTTCTTTGTTTTTGTTTTTTCTCGCCGTCGGGTCTCGAATACGAAAAACGTTGCCCGTCGGAGGCGAGCCACCCGAAGTTATATCAAACCCGAAGGATATGTTATCCTAACATGCGCTTTGCATCGAGCATGGAGCTGCTTTTCGAGATTGTCCGTGAGGACGCTTCTCCGTATTCATTTTCCGAGTTTCTTTTGTGCTGCTGTGTCACCCGCCCCTTCCACACTGCCTTTTTTTTTTCGTTTTTCTTTCCTGAACCTGATGCAATTTGTACCAATGACGTATATGTAGACCAGTAATACACTCCGGAGTATATACTGGAATTTATTTTATTAAGTTGTTTCAAATACGTCAGCTGTGAGTTCGGTCGATTTTAAGGGTCGACACTAATCTTCGCAAGCTGTACGATCCCTCTAGTAGTTGTTTGGTGCTGCGCGCTTCAGAAGCCGACAAAGAAAATAGAGAAGAATGTACAAAACCGAGAGACGCCGTCGTGTCCCCCTTTTCCAGGACGTTTCCCCCAAAACGGTTGAAATGCGCTTGGCCTTTTTCGCCTAACCCTATTCCCGACCGCCTGGGTTTTTTTTTTCACGAGGAAGGTGTAGTGAGGGTGTTGGTGCGGACTGCCAACCGTTTGGTCGAATGAAGGCCAAGTCGTTAGCACTACTACCCTCGTCTCGACCCGCTTCCAGCCTCGCATTTTTTGTTGTGTTGACCCCACAATGGAAATATATCATAGCAAGGATACAGCAAGGATATAGCAAGGATATAGCAAGGATATATCGTACTGCTCTCCAGATGTTGTTTTTTCACTAAATAGTATGGCTCGGGCACAAATTTGCTCGGACAGGCAATGGGGGGGCTGGGGAAGGCTCGCCGATGAAGCACGGGACAGTTCTAACGGCCTTGCGTTTTGCAACACACCGTAAAGCTTAACCTTGTGGTTAGGCTCGATGCGACTTGATTCGCTTTCGCTTGAGTTGGCTTGGCTCGGCTTGGCTCGGCTTGACTCGGCTGGACGGTTGACTTTGCTCTCCCAAACCAATTTACAGCTCCACTTGACTTGGGCTCGCACACGTAGGTGGTCTTAGTTGTCCTTAACTTCACTTGGCGCACGTTGATGTCACCTGAAACTAGGCCCAACCCCACACTTGGCTTACTTGCCTTGCCTTTCTATCACCGACAGTAAACTGATGTTGACAAAACGATCAGAAACCAAACCAAACCCAGTTCACGATTTTTTCACTACACTATACCTCGTGCCTCGTACATTGCAACCTACACCTGGCGGTAGTACCCTGGTACTGCACCACGTTCCAGGTAGAGCGCATTTTGTGTTTTCACCTGGTGTACACCAGATGCGTACACACCAAGCAGAGCGAGTAAACCGCGCCACTCCAAACCCGACCAACAAATCAAGGAAACTGAAAGTTGCCGCATCCCAAAACACTTGAAAATTTCGCTGGACACCAAACAAATTGGCAGCATCCATGGGGATTTTAATACATGCTCATAAGAGCAAACACACCTGTGAAACAACAAAAAAAAAACGCCGAGACCGGAGGGAGCATCGTTGCAAATATGAGTATTCGACCCTTAAGAACTGGCCAGACTCACAGCTGACGTATCTGAAAAATATTGCACTTGATGAGCACGACGGCCACCAGAAATAATTACGCTACACCACATATCATAACGCTGAGCCCTAAAGCCATAACAATCGACTGAGATAAAAATATATTTTTTTATTTTGTGCACGTGCCGCGACGGTCTGTTTAGGCCCAGGACCGCTGAAGGTGCACACCGTGGCCACCTCGCCCATCGATGGACAGAAGCCGGGCACGTCTGGCTTGCGGAAGCCCACCAAAGTCTTCATGAAGGTCTGTCATTGCTGTCCCGCTGTTGTGGTTATGGTTGTTGTTGTTGTGGCAATAGTCTAGAGCGGATACGAAGTATGGTGGTAGCGACAAAAAAAGCGGAAGCGGTAGTAGTAATAACAGTTATTCGTTTTTTTTTTGTTCATGCCATCGATTATCCTCGCACAAAACCATTTTCTTTCTCTGTCTCCCTCCCTAGGCGTAACTCAGATCCGGGTTGGGATCACTATCACTAAGCAGCCCCCCCTCCCCCCCCTCCCCCCCACCCCCCACTACGGCACGCGCCTTCATTTTTTTCACGGGGAGGGTATGATACAGCACTTGCTTCCCTCGTCCACTCACGTCGATTTTTGCGGTACACACGCCAGGCGCTTTCCGCATTCGATTTTGTTCAAGATAAGAAACCCCATGCAAGGGCTCGAAACAGCGTCTTCGACCTCAGTGGTCTTGGAGGGTAACCGCCAGACTACCTGGGCGACCGGCAGTGATATGGGTTGGAGTATCAGTAACCAGTGTGGTCCTAGTGGCTGCTATAGCCGTTGCCGCCCCCAAACACCCAGCACCTCCCTACACCAGAAAGAGGTACAACACCAATCGGGTCGAGGAGGACGAACGCGCACAGAGGTTCCCATGTGGCAATACAGAAGAGAGTATAAGTCGCAGTGGGAGAATGCGAACTGTACAAGGAGGAGCGGGGTGGGTTAGAGGCGGAGACAAGGAAAAGAGACGGACAAGGCATGGAGAGGTCTGGTATGCTGGATAACAGCAAGGAGATGGTCGCTGTCTTGGGGACGGATGGTGGCCACAGACGGCGTAACAGGAAGGGTGTGCATGGAAGCAACGGAACGATCGCCTAAATGTTGGAGATGCCTCTATTAGGAGTAGGAACGATGCTCTCATCTCGAAAGGGATGCGTGGTCAATGATCAAATGACTAACGCAAGCAACAAATATGTACCCCTCCCCCCACCCCCCCCCCGCCTCCCACCCTCTATACCCCACCCCCTCCCCCCCAACCCCCTTCCCCCCCCCGCCAACCCCCTCCACCAAACCACATCCGATCTATCCCACCAACAACGCCCCGACCCTCACTCCCGCCTGGTTCCCCACCCATAACCTAGTCCTCAGGCCACCCCCGCCCCCAACCCCCACCCCTTGCCGTCGATTAAGCAGGGCTCTTACCTGCACAACTTCGTGCAAGCGACGTTCGACGCCCTCAAGACCACCGGCACCGACGTGACCAAGGGTACCCTGCTGATCGGAGGGGACGGGCGGTACTTCAACGACAAGGCCATCCAGATCATCGTCAAGATCGCGGCGGCTAACGGGTGCGTTGTGCGTACGTTAGGTGTGAGCGTTTCCCTTTTCCTTCCCGTCGTGCTCATGAAATGGTAATGAGACAGGGGTGTTCCAGGAGGAACAGGAGGCTCTGTGTACTTAGAGAGGAATCCGAGGAAGAGACGGCGGGGGGGGGGGGGGGGGACCTCCCCGCTTGGACTCGGAGCTCCGACGGCATTGAATAATCTTACGCATGAGAACCATAGCAAGACCATGCTAAGTCAAGAGACCAGTCAAGAAGCTAGCGATACTCAATACCGTCCGTTTACGTACGTGTTGGCGACGCCCCCCCCCCCCCCCCCCCCCCCCCCCCCGCACACTCATGCCCTCGACTCACCCCGCCCCTCCCCCTCCGCTTCCTTTTTGTCCCCCCAAAACATGGAATGGAAATGAACGAAACGCAACGAAACTTGTTTGCAGCGTCACGCGCATGTGGGTCGGGCAGGACGGTCTGCTCTCCACCCCCGCGGCGTCTGCGGTCATCCGGGAGCGAGGACCCGAGTCTGAGAGGTCTTTCGGCTGCTTCATCCTCACGGCAAGCCACAACCCCGGTGGGCCCGACGAGGTGAGGCGAGATGGACGGTAGGGGACAAGGTACAATATATAGAGGGTACGTGCAGTGATGGGGGGTATGTGAACTGATGGGGGGCAGGTGAAGGGTATATATATGGAGGGTAGGTGAAGGGTGTATACGGCGAGGGTAGGCGGAGGGTCCCCGGAGGGTGATAGAGGTTGGGTACGAGATGTTGAGGGGAGATGGAGGGTAGGGGACAGGGTATATATTTGAGGGTACGCGAGGTGATGGAGGTTATGTGGAGGGTAGATATATAGAGGCTAGGTGGAGGGTGGTATACGGTGAGGTTGGGGGGGGGGTACCCTGAGAGTAGATGGAGGGTTGGTAGAGGGTATAGGTGGAGGGTACGTGGAGGGTATAGGTGGCGGGTATATGTGGAGGGTACGTGGAGGGTATATGTGGAGAGTAGATGGAGGGAATATGTGGAGGGTAGGAGGAAGGTTGATGGAGAGGGTAGATAGGGGGTAGGCGGAGGGTAGAGTGTGCGCAGATGGGAGTAAGTGAGGGGGAAACGGACGGTAGATAAATGGAGGGCAGATGGAGGGTGTATGTCAAGGGTAGGTGGACGGTATGCATGGGGGTAGTGAATTCGTGCATATATTGGGTTGGATGTATTGGGTTGGATGGGATTAAATGGATGGTAGCTAGATGAGGGTAAGAGACCAGGCGGCGACCATCCGTTTCTCACCCGCCCCCGCCCCCCCCAAAGACACGATAATCCACCCCGTCGTTACCTCCCCCCAACAGGTCTATGGTCATACGACTACGGCTATGCACACATGAGTACACGCCCCCCGTCACCCCCCCCCCCCCACCCACCCACACACACGCACACCGACCCATCCCCCTTCTTCCCGTCCGCACTCCCGGCGCGATTTGTTTTTTGATCGATTTGTGTTTTTGCCCAGGACTTCGGCATCAAGTACAACTGCGAGAACGGAGGTCCCGCCCCTGAGAAGCTGACGAACCTCATCTACCAGAACACCAAATCGATCGCGGCTTACAAGTCATGCGAGGCGTTCCCGGAGGTGGACGTGGGGGCGCTGGGACCCGTGACCGTGTCGGGCGGCTCTCGCTCGGTCGTTGTGGACGTGGTGAGTTAGTGGATGGGAGTTGGGAGGTGGTGGGGAGTGGGGGGGGGGGGTTGGGGGGGGGGGGTTGATGGATTTTTTGACAGGCTGAACGAGTGAAGGAGGGAGGTGAGGGGGGAGGGGATGAGATGGGATGGGATGTGGCGGCAGGGGATGTGGACTGGGATGGGAATGGGGGGGGGACTCGCAAGTATTGTTTTTGTTCCAAGCCAATCGTAGAGCGACAGACGGGTAGAGCGCGGGGGCGGGGGGGGATCGCTCCCGTGTGTTGGGTACGATTTTGGGTTGTTTCATGTCTGCTGCTATACGCTGAGCTCCTTTTTTTCCCGTTCCTTTGGTTCGCGCACAACCTCGCTTCTCTTATACACAGCTCCCCCCTCTGCCTCTGGAACGTAACACCGCAGGTTTCCGCCACAGAGCAGCACGTGGGACTCCTGAAGACAATCTTCGACTTCAAGGCGATCAAGGCTCTGCTCGAGAGGGAAGACTTCAGCGTTCTGTACGACTCCATGCACGGGGTGCAGGGGCCCTACGCTAAGGTGCCTATATATCATAAGAGTGTCTCCTTTTTTGTGTGTCTTTTGGTTGTTACGTAGGTCGCAAAATTTGTAGTTTTTATTGCATAAATGATGTAGATTACCGCTGTGTCTATGGTCAACAAGCGAACTGGCAGATTGACAACAAACGAACGGGCAGGTTGACGGTGCGCAAAACCATTAACCGCATATCTACCGCCACACAAATCAACAAACAAACGATCGAAAACAAATGGACAAAATCATCGCAGGCCGTGTTCGTAGACGAGCTTGGCGCGGACCCGTCGTGCCTGGCCAACGCTACCCCCAAGGACGACTTCGGCGGCGGCCATGCCGACCCCAACCTGACGTACGCCAAGGACCTCGTCAAGGCCATGGGACTGACCAACAAGGGCCTGCCTCTCGCGGAGATGGACGGCAAGAAGGTGCGTTTAGTAGAGGATATAATACGGCTTGCGCCATCCGACATATGCCGCCGTGGCTTTCCGGCGAGGGGGAGGGGTGTGGGGGAGGGGGGCTGAAACAGCTTTGCTTTTTTTCGTAATGCCGTGCCTGGTGTCTGTAGGGAATTGTGCGAGGGAGGTGGGGTTTGCTGGGAATCATGTTCAGTAGCACGTGCCTGGTACACAGTTGTAAAATCGTTAAATACAGGCATGAGGCAAACACATCGGGATGGGTTCTTTTCTTAGCCCCCTCCACCACACCATACCCCGTCTATTCCCGGCATTGTAGGATGCGGGGGTCAACGGCTTTGCGTGTAAGGAGTACACCCCCCCCCCCCCCGCCCCCCCCGCGAACCGTGCTTCGTGTAACCACAGGTACCGTCTTTCGGAGCCGCGGCTGACGGGGACGCGGACCGCAACATGATCCTGGGGGACAGGTTCTTCGTGACCCCTTCGGACTCTGTGGCGATCATCGCCGCGCAGGCTAACTGCATCCCGTACTTCTCCTCCAAGGGGGGGCTGAAGGGCGTGGCGAGGTCCATGCCGACCTCTGGCGCTCTCGACCTCGTCGCCGCCAAGGTGGGTTGTGTATGCTGGGGTGGTTGATGGAGTCGGTTGGTTGGTTGGTTGTTTGCGTTGGTTGTTTTTTCTTGTTTTTGTTTGGTGGTTTTTGTACGTTGAGTTTCTGTTTTTTTTTTGGGGGGGGGGGTTGGTTGCTTCGGTCGGTTGGTTGGTGGGAATTTTTTGTTGGTTGGTTTTGACGCCCTCGACCTGGTCGGTTGGGTTGGTCGGTCGGTTGGTTTGTGTGTTGGCTTGGAAGCGAAAAAGCATTCCTGGCTGAGCGAAGGCCGGCGCCGGCTTTTTCTTTTGCTTTTGATCGGCTTGACTTGCAAACTTTTGCTTTTTGTGATTTGTTTTTTATGCGGTCTCATGCTCTCTCCTTCCCCAACTCCCCCCCCTCCACACTCCCGACACCCGCCCACACGCCAGATGAACATCCGGTTCTTCGAAACTCCCACGGGCTGGAAGTTCTTCGGCAACCTGATGGACAGCAAGGAACTCGGTGGCGAGGTTAGTAGTAAGATTGGTTCGCCATGTTCGTTGCCTGGGGAGTTGCTTGACGGGGGGAACAAATGCGTGAAGGAACTTATGAGGGAAATAAAAGGTATTTGAAGGCGAGTTTGTTTTGCGCCTCCCCCTTCCCCCTCTTAGCGTGTGTCCTGTTCGGCCTACTCCTTGTGATTACGCTCTGTACACCTGATGCCGTGGTACTCACATCTGTGTATATCCATGTATTCTGTGTATCAGCACCTGGTATCGGTACCTCGTGCCCTTATACTCGGTACCTCAGTTGTTGTTTTAGCCATGCTTTCTAATTTGTACCTGGCATTCGTCCCCCCCCCCCCCCCCTCCCCGTTTCCTGGCTTCCCCGCATGGACGGGTGTAGGACTTCTCCCCCTTCATCTGCGGAGAGGAGAGCTTTGGGACCGGCTCTGACCATGTCAGGGAGAAGGACGGCATGTGGGCCGTGCTCGCGTGGCTCAGCATCCTCGCTCACTTCAACAAGGACCCCGCTCAGGTAAGGTTACTGCGGTTTCGCAGGTGTTGATTGGTGGTGGTGTTGGTGGTGTTGGTGGTGTTGGTGGTGGGGGTGAGGCGGTGTTGCTGCGGCGGGTGTTATCGGTGTTATCGGTGTAGTGGTGTTGAAGTTGGTGGTGTTATCGTTGTTGTCGGTGTTATGATGTTATCAGTGGTGGGCGTTTGTTTGCGATGTTTTCGGTGTTGTTGGATTTTGCGTTGTCGTTGATGTTGTTCCTTGTTGTGTTGGTGATGTGGTCGTTGTTGGTGGTGGGGTTGGTGCTGGTGTTGGTGTGTCTTACCGGTCGTATTTCTCACGTGTTTCTCTGTTTGCAACTTGAACCCGTCACCACCAATTTCGCTCGCTTTACAGCCGCTGGTGACCGTGGAGTCCATCGTGCGGCAGCACTGGGCCACGTACGGGCGCAACTACTACACGCGCTACGACTACGAGGGGGTTGCCGCCGACGCTGCGAACCAGATGATGGACCACATGCGGTCCCACTTTGCCGAGTGGACGGGTGCCGAGATGGACGGTGAGAGAGGGGCATTTCAGGCACCACCCAGACCTGTGCGTCGGGAATGCGGGGAGAGGGCAGAGGGGGGCGGGCGGGTGATGGAGGGACGGAGGGAGGGGACGGGCGAGGGAAGAGAGGGAGGGGCGGGGGGGGCGGGAAGGACGGGCGGGCGGGGTAGGGGGGTAGGGTGGAAAGAGCGCTAATGCGTTTGTTCTCCCTGCTGACCTGAGCTTGAATCCTCCGCCCCTTGGACCGGGGTGCGAGGGGAGTTATGTGATTTACTCGTCCTGTTGTCAACGGGTCTTCACTGTTGAACCGGTGCTTTTTTTGCGCACGGGTAGTAGACGATAGAGCGCGTCCTGAAGGGGTTCAATGGCCCGTCTCGAGCCGCGGGGGGTTCCTAACTTGGACTCGGGAATCAACAGTTTCGTACGTAATCATCGCACGTGTATCGCACAGCAGACTTGTTTTACACGTCCCCACCTGACCGATAGACTTTCCCCCCACCTACCTCCGCTAGACACACTCTTAAAATAAAGTATCCCCCCCCCCCCCCCCCCCCTCGCCACCTCTCCCCGTTCCCCTCTCAAACCCCCCTCCATAAAGCATATAACCATTCTGCCCCCTTCTCTACGCCACTGAACGCAAACCCGGAAATATATCATGTAGCCGTTCCGGCTCCCTCTCTTACCTCCCCCCCTTTCTCCTCTCGAACGCAAACCTTTTAAATCATGTCTCCCTTCTTCCTCCCCCCCCCCCCCCCCCCCCCCGCCCCCCTCCTCTTTCCCTTGTTGCACGCAACCCCGTCGAACCCTGATCCTTGCAGGGTTTTCTATCGCAAAGGCGGACGAGTTCGAGTACAAGGACCCTGTGGACGGGTCCATCGCGTCGAGGCAGGGCATCCGCATTCTCATGACGGACGGCTCCAGGGTGGTGTTCCGCCTCAGCGGCACCGGCTCGGTCGGCGCCACCATCCGCATGTGAGACTCGTGCATACCCCCCCCCCCCCCCCCCCCCTCTCTTTTACAGCGCGCGGTAGTACTCAAGACACGTGTTCTTTTAGTTTTCGTTGTTCACGCCTCCCTGACACTGCGGTTGCCAATTCTTGAATGCGTGGTACGTTTTTTTCCCGAGTGATTCCCCCCTCACCTGTGCGAGTAGCTGCAGTGTTTAATTTAAACACGTGCTGTTCTCTTTGTTTGTTACTCACGCCCCTTTGAACTTTTGTTGGTATTTCGGAGAAGTCACCAACACCGAATGCGACTTTTTTTTCACCCTTCCGAAATCGATGCAGTTCTCGAGGGGCCGGCGACACCTGCAATATTCAAACAGATATCAGGCATTTTTTCTTTCTATTTTTTTTTATGATTTAGACTACACCTCTTTCTCCCACAGCCGCACTACTCGAACCCCAAACTTGTGTGTGTTATGGTCATGCAGCTATTAAGTGCGCCTTGAGTTCTCGTGTGTTTTATTTTCTTCTTTATTACGAGTAGTGCATGTACTTTCATTTTTGTTTTTTTGTTTTTTGCTGTCTCTTCTTACGCGATATATTTTTGTCATTGTTTAGTCATGCCTGAATCGGGTGGCAGCTTGCGCCAGTCGTGGATGCGCTACTGCGCTAAACCCAGGGGTGATGGTATGGGAGAGCAAGAGGGCAAAGTTTCCCCGCCAATGAGCTAGGAGACGGGAGCTGAATCTGTTCCGGCTGTTACCCGGCCCCTTGCGCGTCTCTATGCTCTTGTAGTGCCGGTCTGAATTTGCGTCGCGAGTCTTGGTGGGATGACCCTTCAAGACCCCCCCCCCCCCGCGTAAATGTTGACGTGTCCATTGGTGTCCGTTGCCTTCCTTTGGTTCGTTTTCTTTCCTGATTGGCGTAAATGTTGACGTGTCCATTGGTGTCCGTCGCCTTCTCTTGGTTCGTTTTCTTTCCTGATTGGCGCCGTAATGTCAACCTCGTCCTGCAGGTACATCGAGAAGTACGAGAAGGAAGCGGACAGGCTGGACCAGGTACCGTCGGAGGCCCTGGCAAGCCTGGTCGCCCTCGGCCTCAAGCTGTCCGAGTTGAGGGAGCGCACGGGACGCGAGAACCCCACCGTCATCACCTAAGAGAATCGCAACCCTTTTGTTTTTGGAGGGAGGGGGGTGGGGGGGGGCGAAGGCAGTTGGCGTGGGGCGGGGGCGGGTTCTTGGGGGTTACGTTGCTCAACCTCGCGTTTGGGATTCGTTGCTTGACTCTGCTTTGGGATACCCTGCTTAGAGCTAACTCTTTTGTTGCTGCAGCATTATCCTGCAGTACTGGAAATTCATCTAAGAGTACTTTGTCTCGAACTGTGGGTACGGTACAGCAGCAGTCGGTACAGTCGTTGTGGTTGTTGAGGGGTTAATCCTTTTGGAACCCATTCGTACAGACCAAAAACAGCGGCGAGTGCGGTCTAGTCAAGAGCGTCTAGGAAAAGATTTTGAGGCGATCCGAGTATTTGCCTCACGCCTTGCCTCCAAAGCTTTCTCCTGCGTTGCTACGGTTCGACCGCGTCTTTTGCGCCAGTGGCTCGGATTGGTTCCATGTGGCGGACGCTGTCGTCGTCCGTTGTTTTCGTCAAAATTTTGCGTGTGAAGCCCTTACCGTAAGGAGTTAACCGTCTTCGGGATTGGCGTGTTGAACCGACTCGTGAGGTAGCAAGTACCTTACGGCGAGTGAAATCAAACTATCGGCGAGCGGCGAAAAATACTAGGGATTCACGGGCCAATCGCTATTTGTTTAGCCGGTTGGTTGAGAGAGTCCGTTTTTTTTTCATCTGTTGGCCTGGAGTCGACTTTCGACACGAGAGGAAATTGGTTGGTTGGTTGAGGTTCGCGCGTGCCGTCCTCCGTGCCCGTTGTGGAAGGCCGACCCGGTCGGGGGGAGCGGAGGGAGGCGTGTTTTTGTGTCCACCATTTTGGTTGGTCGATACGTTGCTTTTGGAGGTTGAAGTTGAAGTTGAAGCTGAGATTAATACTGACGCTGAAAATTGTGCCGCGTTGAGGTGCTGTTCGAGGTATTTCTGTCATGAGGCTAGCCTCCCCCCTCTTGCCTTTGGTGGGTGGGTGGGTGGGTGGGTGGGTGGGTGGGTGGGTACCCCTTGTTCGCATTTTTTTTCGAAGGGCTTCCGCAGCGTAGCGTAGTTCGCCGGATTCCTGCCGCCTGGCAACAAAGACCGGTGGTTTGCCCCCGCCCCGCTTTTGTTGTGTTGCCCGTCCATCTGATGAGCCGCCTTTGGGGGGACGGGAGGTTGTCTGCACTTGGCGGCCGCGGTCGGGGTTGAAGGGAAGGCGGTATTTTCGTTCTTTCTGTGGGTTCTTTGGTGTACCCCTCTGTGGCACTGATATTGCCCAGCTCCCCCCTTCCCTCGGAGGGTTGGTTGCTGCCGGCACTAACACTGATTTGCCACCTGATGAAGCGCGAGGGGTTTTCGAGCGGGTTGGCGACGTACCTCGGTGTCGGCCATGAACCACCGCATCGTGGGAGTGAGAGCGGCGGGGTTTTATACTGTGCTTTGCCACTCTTCCCGAACGGCAGAATGACCTGTCATCGGCTCGTTACATGTTCGTGTTGGTCTCTAGTCTTGTTTGTTGCGGGCGAAAGCGTCGAGAAGTTCTGCGCGAGCTCGTGTAATGTAAGTTTGTTTGTCGTACGTACAATTGTGTGGTAGGGTTAGCGTGTTTCTTGCGGCGGGGGGAGGGGGTGTATGAGCCCTCTTAGACCATGAACCGGCACTCGCTGGTGCTATGGTACATGCCTCATGTATGGGCGTGGTGTTGGGCTACTCCGTGCTACGGCTTTTGCTGTGGAGGGGTTGTAGACGGGATCTGATGAGTTTGTTTTATATTGGATTTTTTTCTTGTGGGGCCGAGTTTGGGTTCCTGCACCATCTTATGGTTCGAAATCGCAACTGGGGAAATAAGCTAATAATTCATTAATGCAGCAGGTTTATTGAAATTATGCGCTTTCTCTGCTTCCGTGTGATGTTTGTTTGGTTTAGCTTCGGAGACACATCAAGGACGCAGTCACGCTTGTGGATTCGTGAGGTCAAACTGCGCATTTTTATGTGCGTGATGGTGATGGTAGATGATGAATGGTGGGTGGTGCATGGTGGGATTAATGAACCTGCTGTCGCCTGCTGTGACGGTGGGTTATCCCCCCCCTCCCCTCTACCAACATTCTTGGTTGATTTCCCTTGAGGCGTTCGACACGGGGGCGGCGGCGTGGTGGGCGTCGGGACGGCCACTAGCCACCTTTAACGATGCCGTTCGATTACGCATTAAACAAGCCACTTCCGCCTCTTGCAGCCAACATGAAGATCGAGGAGCGCGCGCACCGCCCCCTTCGCCATCAACGAAACATGCTTCCGGTCTCTCAAGAAGGATAGGTCATGGGCTCACGTGCCACCGCTATTGTGTAGTCTTCGTGATGTCAATCACAGCTAAAACCCCGACGTGATGTACGCAATTGTCCTCTATCACGTCCTCTATCACGATGCTCGTTGTCCTTTGCAGCAATTACGCCCCCGCCGGGAACGCAAGACGACCAGATCCGGGGCCCGTTTGCCGCTATTCAACCACTATTGAAATTAACGTAGGTACAGCAACAGTAGCAGCTTCGCTTTCGGCGCTTCCATCATGACCAAAAGTAGAAACTACGAGCCCTGCATCAAAACTACGAAAAAGTAATCCCTCTCGTAATGTTTCAACAAGCATCGTTGTTGCGAACGGCTGAACCCTCTGCATCAGAGGCGGGCGCGACAACACAGCGCTGTCTGGCAGCGACGAAACAACGCAGCCGGTAACTCTCCCGAAATGTCTTGAGCCGTCAACATCAACCACGAACACCGGGCCTTCCGACTTTTTACCCTTCACCTTTAAGTTGGGCGCGGATTTTTTTTTTTTACATTTATGAACGATCAGCTTCCTTCTTCGAAAGTCCTTGTTATACATGTAATTACTACGATAATATCATATCTATGTATCACGGGGGAGAAGCCACGCCCCCCACCAACAAACACCCCCCACCCCCCTGCCCTACGTATCACCCAAGAGAGCGACAACCGACCGTTCAGAGCTATTCACCAAATTACCCGTATTGTCGAAGTTGTTCATATCCTACTCCCTGCAAAGGCAGCACTCTGTGTCGAAAATCGCCACACGCATCAATAAACAAGTACTGTCTGTAGGTGCTGCCTGAGTTCCTCTTGGAACAAAGAAAGGTGTACCTCTCCATTCTGCGCTGGAACGTTAGGAGTTGAAGGAACCCGAGGTACCCACCCCCAAAACCGCTGGCGAGGTACTGGGGGGTGCGGGCAGTAAAGTTACTACACCATTACTGTGAAGAAGGTATCACATTGGGCAGAAGCGACAGTAGCAGGCGCATCGCTGAAGCGGACGGAAGCGCTCTATTCGTCCGCCGCGAACTACCGCTGGCTGCTCTTCAGGCAATATCTGGCATGGAAGCAGGGGGAACGGGAGCGGCACGGACGCTGGCCTCGGTATCATGCTGCGGACGATAGTCGACAACGAGCGCTCCGGTGTATATCGAATCCGCACAGAGGGCTGCCGTATGATAACAGCCTTCTAGGATTCGAGTAATACTAGACCAAGGCTACGGTAGGGGGGGTACCCCCCGTTTCTACTGTTGTGTTTGAGCCAGTCGCACGAGTGACTCTGTACCTCACGGATGAAATGGTTTAGGCACTTGTTTTGGCAAAGATTCGATTACCATTGTATTGCGGATCGATTTCGTCAATATAAAACATGAAGAAAACGTAAGATTGCACAATATCAAAGAGGTTACTCGCGCGAGTGACCTATAGCCACTGAAATCCAAGGCCCAAAAAGGGACCCCCCTACCGTAGCCTTGGTCACTATCAATGTTGCAAGAGCTGAATGGGGTGGAAGGACGCCTTCCACGTGCTAAGCTTACCCTGCTGTACAGCAATATGATAAGTATCATCCTTTTTTTTTCGTAATAATACGTCATACGCGCTGGGGAAATTGGCATCGTGCCGTACATAACAGGACGCCTCACAACACAGAACAAGAAAACGACAACATGACTAAGAACGGCACGCTTGAGCATTACAGACAAACAACACTGCCTGACCCGGTTATATATTACAAAAATAAAAATACACTCGAGCTGTGAGATCTATAAGTTAACAATGTCTACACGAACAACACACCCAGTGTAGCCCCTTTAAAACTGCATCCACATTTTCGGGGACAAACTACGTCGTTTTGCTCCCGGGTAGGAACTAATGCTTGCAAGAGTGGCAAAAAAAGGAGCCAGCCACCTTTACCACAATTCTGGATGATTATTATACAGCTTGCGCTGCTGGGGTTGTAACGAAGACCACTGATAGGGACAGCTTACGCTGCGAAAGCAGCTGAGTTAAATCGACACACACACGACGCGTATGAAAATACGTGGAAGTGTGGTGAGCTAAAGCTTTATTTTTCCCCATCCGCCGGAGGAAAAAAAAAAGAAAAAAGATTATTATTATATGCGAGATAAAGTATGGAAAAAGGGAATTTGGTTTGGCCCACGCGTGCTTCCAGTATTACGAGACGGCACATATCAAAAACTGTCCAGTACACTACTTTAGACCCTGGCCCTGATCATAACCCCGACCCCAACCCTGCCCAGACCATTTTGTCCGGAAAAAATCCGACGCTTTTCTGTTGTTGAAAATTTGGTCGACCACATGAAAACTCATTACTGTACACCAAAATATTCCCCGATTTCCATACTTTATCCTAGATGATAATCCAGGCGTGTCGTAAAAGGCTACTACTGGGCAAAAACGCTAAGTGCCCCCTGCGGGCGAGAAATATAAGAGCGCACCGCAGTCAACAAATGAGTTTTTTTTTTTTTTTTCAGTTGTTGCAATACGGTTTCTGGTAAATTTTTCGACCTTTCTTTGTTAACGACTCCCTGCAGAAAACGATATATTTCCAGCTCTAATCATCACGCCGTCTTCCTCACGGCAGCTTTTGAGAGAGATGGCCACGGGCAACCTTTTCGTGTCAGGGGCCGGAGATCGACTTGGCGCCTTTCTCACCACGAACAGTGCCCCTTACCTTGCTGAAAACGACCCCCCATGCCTCTGCGACCCGTACCGTAGACGAATTTGAAAAAGAAGGAAGTTTCTCAGGCTGCTCTGCCTGACACCGTTTCCAACTCAGATTTTCGACAACGCCGAGCACTAGTAGACGACGCCACCCGGGCGTCTAGTTAGACCGCCCGTACCGTCCTACGCGGCCACAGCAGAGGGTAGATACCAAACAGGAGCTCCGGAATGGTGAAAAATCTTGCTCCTGAGCAATTTTGTCTCGTGATGCAAACCCAACAATGGCTGCCGTCCCTTGCAGATCCAAGGGCCCCGCCACCTCCTAGAGACCATGAAGAACATGCTACATGTTCGGCCGGGAGATGGTTTGAGACCTGGCAATGGAGCTATTATGGCGTGTTCGGTAAGGAGTCGTGATATGTCCTTAATTGTACCGGAGATAGAATTGCTGCAGCTGCAAGAAACAAGAAAAAACGTATATTTAATAGAGGCGAGCACTCGTTTTTGGTTTTGATCGATCGGCCCCTAAGACATGCAGGCTTGGACAGCTCCTATTTGATAGGATAGGTGTTTTGAGCGGTATGGGCCCAGATTAACGAAGAGCACGAAAAATTGTAATTCGATTTTTTTTTTTTGATTTCATGAAAAATGCACGAAATATTCAACTCTGCTTTTGTTCAAGCAACGGCGTAGTGCGTTCTACAATTGTAAAAGTGCAAAAGAGTCAACGAACACCCGTGGGCAACGACCAAGGCGAGCGATGGCTCGCGTCCTCCCCGGAGCGCCGCGGCTGGCGGCAGATTGTTTTGGCCGGGGCAGCGATTTGGAGGCTATGGCTCTAGGGGTCTCTTGGATGGGCTAGCGCCACCCCGCCGCCCGACACGGACAGCAACGACGGGGATATAGCGGTCAAACTTCTGAGCGAAATCGTCATGTGGTAGTTGACCGAATTTCTTCCGTGGGATGTCCTTGCTCGTTCTAGCGTGCCATCGAGAATGCTCGCCGTCATCCGCCAATTCCACGACGGCATGCAAGCATGCGTGTGGTTGGATGATGGAGAGTGCTCGGGTAAGTTCGACGTGGGGCAAGGTCTCAGGCAAGGATGCGTGCTCGCGCCACTGCTGTTCAACATGTTTTCCACGGCGGTAATGCGTGTGGCCGAGAAACGCTTCCTCGCTGATGCAGCCATCACCGACAACATGGTGCAGCTCCAGCGAAAGGAGAAAGGCGAGAAAAAGGGCACTTCACGCAAGACAAAGTCGATGGGTGGAGGGGGAAGGAGGGGGAGGAGGTGCAGAGATTGTGGGGTATGTTGTACGCGGACGATGCGGGCATCGTATCGCGATCATCAGAAGGGCTGGAGAGGATGATGACGGTGATCGTGACTGCGTGCTCGTCGTTCGGGATTACGGTCTCCGAGGCAAAAACAGAGATAATGTGCCTGGAAACCAAAGGCAGGGGAAAGGTGTCGTTCACAATCAATGCAGCCGGCCAGGTATACAAACAAACAATCGAGTTTGTGTACTTGGGCGGGGCTATCACCGCAGACAGAGACCTTAGCATTGAAATAACGCGATGTCTTCAGAGGGCTTGGGCGTGCTTCCAGCGGTACAGGATGGGAATCTATGATCGCCCGGGTGTGCGCTTGAGGCTGAAAGTGCGGTTGCTGAAAGCTGAAGTGGTCGAGACACTGCTTTACGGTTGCACGACGTGGAGCCCGAACAAGCCTGACTATGACAGGCTACGACGGGTTTACCACTCCACACTCCTCCGATGCCTCGGATGGCGGAAACGAAAGCGCGACGATCGCACCCTATCGTACGCGGACGCGCTTGCCAAGACAGCTTCCGAGAGCATATATCCGATAGTGCGCAAACGGAGGATATTGTTTGCGGGATTCGTAGCACGTATGGGGGAAGAGCGTCTGCCACAAATGGTGATGTTTGGGGAGCTTGTTGGGGGTGAGAGCTGTTCAAGGGGGCAAGAGAAGGACCGGATGGCTCTTCTGAAGGAGGATATGTCGGTCTTGGGAATGAAATTCGAAGGGTGGCCAAAGGCTGCAGAAGGCCGACAGATAGTTTCCACGAGTAGAGGAGGAAGCCGAGTTTTTCATGCGGAATTGGCATGGAAAGAAAAGACGCGAAGCTACAGGGCGACGCGCAAAGGCTGCGGCAGCACCATCCGCGGTCGGCACCTCTAAGCGGCCGGGGGGAGGGGGGGGAGGGGGGAAAAGGGCAGAGGGGAGGAGGGGAGGGGGGAGGGGGGGACGGGGGGGGAGAGGGGCAGGGCGGAGGAAGGATGGGAGGGTGTAGGGTGGGATGTGGGGGGAGAGGGGGAGGTGAGGGGAGAGGGGAGGGAGAGG